>OY482674.1:0-1200000 GCA_960531455.1 Urophora cardui | reverse complement strand
GTACAAAAATTTTGGAAAATGGGCGGTGCCACGCCCACTTATTAAGGGTCAAACATTGAAAGTTTTATATGTCATAACTCAGAAACCGTTGAAGATATATCGATGAAATTTGATATGCGTAATTTTCTTACTTAGGCAAATGTTTTTGCGAAAAATTATCAAAATCGGTTGACGGCCACGCCCACTTTTATATATGGGAACTATAAAGGGGCCTAATAAAAACATTTTAAGCGATATCTCTGTCAAATATAAAGATCTATCACTGAAATTTTGTGGCAGGAGTCCAACTAGGGACATAAAACAAAAAATATAAAAATTTTGGAAAATGGGCGGTGCCACGCCCACTTATTAAGGGGCAAATATTGAAAGTTTTATAAGCCATAACTCAGAACCGTTAAAGATATATCGATGAAATTTGGTACGCGTGATATATTTGCTTAGCCAAATGTGTGGACGAAAGATTACCAAAATCGGTTGACGACCACGCCCACTTTTATATATGGGTATTATAAAGTGACCTTATAAAAACATTTTAAGCGATATCTCTGTCAAATATAAAGATCTATCACTGAAATTTTGTGACATGAGTTCTACAATAGACCGGAAACAAAAAATAAAAAAAGTTTATAAAATGGGCGTGGCACCGCCTCTTTTTATACAAAGAAATCTACGAGCCTATTACTCGACAAATAACTGAGATATTATGACGAAACTTGGTTTATACACTTTTATAACTTGTGTTAATAGACACGCAAAAATGTATTGAAATCGGTTTATGACCACGCCTACTTTTTAACAAAGATATTTCTGGAACACCCTTTTGGAATTTGTAACGTGAAGCCTTTGTAACTAAAAGTCATAGAGGGATGCAATTTTGCACTAACAATAATATTTATATGCTTATTTGGATGATTGATACAAAGTTTGAAAATGGGCGTGGCTGCGCCCTGTTTATGCAGCACTCGTTTCATATAAAATACACCCTATATCGAACAAACGCAAACAAACAATGAAAGCATACAGCTGAGTATCTAATGTTCGATTCCACTCGAACTTAGGCTTCCTTACTTGTTTATTTTTACTTTTTATTATTTAATCAAGTAAACATTTGCAGCGCGTGCATTAGTGATTAGCTTAATAGCTTTGGCCCGCTAAACTCTATAAGGAAAAAAAAACAATCAATACAATATTAATAAATTAAAAAAACAAATTTATTTCTTAATCTTTTTTTTGAGGATTTTTAGCTAGAAAAATTCGTTAAAAATTCTACATCCACATATGTACACAGTTATGGCATGTCTATGTGTTTCGTTGAGCCTAGTAACGGGCTAGTCCGATATATTCTTTCGATTGTCTCGATTGTTCAAACGTTTCTAATGCTTTCGATGATTTGCATTGGTATTCGAGTCCAGTCGCGAATATCGGTTAATCAAGGCAATCCCTAAACCATCTCGGACTAGCCCATCGCCAATTGAGACAAACTCGGACTCGAAACAATCGCATTGCGCATCGAATTGCGTAGTCGGGGAGCAAATCAACTTTTGACCCGCTTGTGATTTTGCAACCATTGCGATTCTCACGATTGTCTAAACATCTCGGATTCGCCCATCACTAAGAGGGCCATTAGTTATGCATGTGACATGTGCTTCGGGATTAACGAAGATTCGTTAGTGAATTTGGATAATCAGAGCGAATTACGTCCCGTGTAGGCATATTTTTAGTTCACAGTAAAATTTTTAGTTTATTTTAATCCATTTCAATAAACCCCACTAATTTTTGTATTTACATATCTATAATTGTACAGTATGTATATATGTATGTATATATATGTAGCGCCGATAAGCTAGGCTACCAGTTAATCTTCACTTCACAAGAGATTGACATTTTGACCCGAATACCCATTTTTATTGCCGACTTTGTTGTTGTTGCCCATTTCTACCCACACACAAACACGTATCATACATGCTTATTATACTCAGCTGTACTAGTACACAGAGTATTATAGTTTTAATCACATAACGGTGGATTGTAACAGAATGAAATAATCGAGATAGATACAGACTTATATATATCAAAATGATCAGGGTGAAAAGAGAAATCGATTGAGCCATGTCCGTCCGTCCGTCCGTCCGTCTGTAAACACTCTAACTCGCGCAAAAATTGAGATATTTTGATGAAATTTGGAATGCAAGTTGGTATCGAGACTGGGACGGTTGGTATTGAAAATGGACGAAATCGGACCATGACCACGCCCACTTTTCCTATATAGAAAAAATCGGAAATTTGGTATCTCAGCCACTAATATAGCTAGAGCGATGAAATTTTACCCACGTGTTGAGCTCAGGACCCTATGAAGAAATTTGGTGAAATTTTAGAAAATGGGCGGTGCCGCGCCCACTTATTAAGGGTCAAACATTTAGGGTTTTATAAGCCATAACTCAGAAACCATTGAAGATATATCGATGAAATTTGGTACGCGTGATATACTTACTTAGGCAAATGTTTGGACGAAAAATTGTTAAAATTGGTTGACGGCCACGCCCACTTTTATATATGGGTCTTATAAAGTGACCTAATAAAAACATTTAAAGCGATATCTCTGTCAAATGTAAAGATAATTCATTGAAATTTTGTGGTATGATTTCTACAATAGACCGGAAACAAAAAATAGAAAAATTTTGGAAAATGGGCGTGGCACCGCCTCCTTTTAGACAAAGGAATCTACGAGATTTCGGAGCCCATAACTCGACAAATAATTGAGATATTATGATGAAACTTGGTTTATACACTTTTATAACTTGTATTAATAGACACGCAAAAATTTATTGAAATCGGTTTATGACCACGCCTACTTTTTAGCAAAGATATTTCTGGAACACCCTTTGGGAATTTGTAACGCGACATCTTTGTAACTAGAAGTCATAAAGGAATGAAATTTTGCACAAAGAATAATATTCAAATGCTTAGTTGGATGACTGATAAAAATGTTGACAATGGGCGTGGCTACGCCCACTTTATGCAGCACTCAATGTATATAAAGTACACAGTGTTTCCATCAAACGCAAACAAATAATGAAAACATACAGCTGAGTATCTAATGTTCGATTCCACTCGAACTTAGGCTTCCTTACTTGTTTTAGTATGAATTGACAGCTCATGAAAATCGATTTAATTAAATCAAAGTTTTGATTAGCTTCGGTGCAAACATGTGTATGCCTGTTTGGATGGCTGTGTGCTTTTAAATACCCCGTAATAAAAATCCGAAATGAATCCTTTATGAACCACTGATAAAATTCACCTATGACTATGGCATTAGTGAATACTTTCATATAAAGACTGCTGAACTTTTTGCTCTCCTCAGAAAAAAAAACAAAAAAAAAATAAAAATTTTACTAAGTTATGACGAAAGTGATGAATATTCAATAAAGAATCAGCAATGATCATTCAGCAGTGAAACAAATTTACTGCAGGGTACATTTTTTCGGTGCACACTGTTAGGCCTTGACATAGGCACCTTTTTAAAGCAAATCATACACATGCCGAAATATCCGCGATTTTGATTGTTTTCAACCGCATCACCTTCTGGTCACAAGAGACCTACATACAAATCGCACTCTAAATCATAAAGTGACACAACTCTACATTTTTTGAAATCGGTATTTTTCATAAACCGGTACCCAGAACATATCTCTAGCGACTGCCAAAAAAATATTCAATCAGTGTTTCTTTTGACCGAAAAATTGACATTATTTTGTCCGTTTTTTTGCCCTTTTGCCTTATAATGTTGTTTTTGGCTTTCCTGAAATTTTTAGAGTTAATTCTTTGGATAAGTCCTATCGACATAGGCGATATTTCTTCTCGCTAGATGGCGCTACATTTGCAAAATCCGTATTTATGATCCGATTTTGTTTGTTTTTGGCACGTATGTTTTTTATGTGCCTAATGAAGAACCCGGTTACCAAAAATTAACCCGCTAGGTGTCGCTGGATATTCAGAAAATCCGTATTTATGACCCACTTTTGTGAATTTATCTCCCATGTATTTTTTATGTAATGGAAAGCTCGGTAACGAAGGAAGTAGAATTCTACAACATAGAGCTCTTTTTATTGTGATACCTCGGCTGGGTCCCCAGATATGGGTCAAAACGTGGACCGGGATGACCCCAGAATGTTTTTGAGCAATATTGGTATTAAATAAAGGGTTTTGTACAGTACATTACAGTAAAACAGACAGAAGGCTGGAGAAAGGGTAAGGTAAATAGGGAAGGGAAAAGCAAAAAAAAAGGGACGAAAAAGCCAGAGGGAAAATGAAAAGAAAAGGCAACTGGAGGCAGAAAGGGATAATAAGAGGAAAGTGAAATAGAAAGTGAAAGATAGAAGTAGAGGGAAAGACTTATTATAACATGAAAACATTTTCGTCGCTGCGAAGTGAGACAGACATTTGCTAGTATATATGTATGTATGTACATATATGAGCTGATATGCGCCATGGCAGACATCGGAGGGTAAAAACCACGGTTTTATCGGGTTACACACACTTACATAGACGGTGAAGTTTCTGGTTACCAAACTGCTAATTATTTCACATTTAAATCAAGGCTGCAAAATAACGTTATTTTTAACAATAAACAAAATAAATAATAGCTTAAAAAAACTAAAAAACACGCTTTAATCTTAAAAATCGAACAAAAATTGAGAAATAATTTAATTAGAAACAAAATGATGAACGAAAATATAAGTATTTAAGGAAAAGCGTCGGGTGGTGCTCAGTATGTCAAAAAATATTTAAGATCGCTGTTTTTAGCCAATATTTTTATTTTGACTTTTTTGAGATTTCATATAACGTACTCTTTAATTTCGCAACTAGGTATGTATATTTTTGTATTAGTTGTACGAATCGAATATTTTCATGTTCAAATATTATTGAGCACCCCCACGCTTTTCCTTAAATACTTATATTTTCGTTCATCATTTTGTTTCTAATTAAATTATTTCTCAATTTTTAGTACGATTTTTAAGATTAAAGCGTGTTTTTTAGTTTTTTTAAGCTATTATTTATTTTTAACTTTTTAGTGAAATTTTTCATTAAAGGATGTTTTATGCGGACGCAAGAATAAAAGTAAAAAGAAGTCTGATGAAGGGATGTGGTGATCTCCGAAATAGATCTATATACATATGTATTTATAACTTCTACCAAAAATATTAATTTTTCAGATACATTTTTTCCTTATAAAAAAAACATTGGTCATGAGAGCTCAAAAATGAAGCCTAAACGAAAAAATATCAACTAATATGTATTATGTGTATCGAAGCAAAACTATTTCAGTTTTTAATCGGTGATAATTCTTGCGTCCGCATAAAACATCCTTTAATGAAAAATTTCACTAAAAAGTTAAAAATAAATAATAGCTTAAAAAACTAAAAAACACGCTTTAATCTTAAAAATCGTACTAAAAATTGAGAAATAATTTAATTAGAAACAAAATGATGAACGAAAATATAAGCATTTAAGGAAAAGCGTGGGGGTGCTCAATAATATTTGAACATGAAAATATTCGATTCGTACAACTAATACAAAAATATACATACCTAGTTGCGAAATTAAAGAGTACGTTATATGAAATCTCAAAAAAGTCAAAATAAAAATATTGGCTAAAAACAGCGATCTTAAATATTTTTTGACATACTATATAATTTACATTCTCTGATACAAGAGCGTTGAGCAGCCCTGTTATAAACGTAAAAAGCATAACAAAATCTATTTTGTTTCAACGGTTATCATATATATATAATACTTCTATATTGCTACTATTCAATTGTTTTGTTGGTCAAACTTCACAGTAACGATATACTATAAGAAAGGGAAGCAAGATTCCATGGGTGTCGTTAAACATTTCTTTTCAAAGACAAGGGGGACTACAGAAAAATTTGATACTATGAAATACATATGTAGGTAGGTATTTTATTTAACAAAGATATGGGTATGAATATATGTACCTACATACATACATATGCATGAATAAAAATGAATTTTCAAAGAGCGCTCATTGGACGCTCACGAGCGCATAAAATGAATTTCACCGCTGGCGCTCATTGAACGCTCGCGAATATTCTTTTGCATTCGTAAATTTGTGTGAGGCATTCTTCGTTGTTGAATGTACGTATGTATGAATTTATCGCCACCGCAGAAAACAAGAATAGTCGCTGTGTATAACCGCCTATCCTACGTTATGATATTATTGAAGTAAATGAGAATTAATTTTACAGAAGAGCATAAAACTCCTTCATTTCAAACTTATTTTGCGTATAAACTTAAATTTAAATAGTTATGTATATCATTTTGTTGACTAAAGTATCAACTTCGTATAGAAGTAGGAACATATTGAATTATTGGCAAATTTTATTTTTGGCACAAGTGCCGCTTAGGCGGTTAGCAATTTCACTTAGGCGGTTATGAAATTTAAACGACGATATATATATTGTGACTTTATTTAAGTTACGAAAATATAAATTATCTGCCTTATTTTTAGCATGTAGGTATGCATACATAAGTTATTTGGTTGTGAACTACGTTGAAATAATAAATACATGTGTACAATTTTGTTTTCGAAAGATTGGCATTTCATTGTTTAATCTACTGCTTTGTGTTTTTATAACGACCATGAAAGTTTTATATGAAGGGAATAACGACCCCTGTTAGTCCCCCTTCTGTTTTTTTTTGTAATGCTACTACAATTTTATAAATGTGTGTGTGACATATATTCACATATACGACTTTTGCTTGTGTTGACGCATGCGCACAAATTACATATGCAGTGAGAAACGAGTTCAGCGCGACCAGAACTGAAACACATTGAGTAGATAGGTTGTTAGCAATATAGAAGTATTATATATATGACGGTTATCAAAAAAAATTAAAAATTTTTTTTTTTTTGATAATTATCAAAGCAATTATTTCAAAAAAATATATTTTCAAATTTAAACGAAAAAATTGACTTTTCAATAATTTCGTTTTCTATGAAGAAAAGAAATTTTACATATGTTTGTATGTATGTACATACGTACATAAATAAAAACAAATACAATTTTTGTTAATTTTTTGATATCAACGAAACAAAATTATTCTGATTAAAGGTTTATTGATAATTTTTGAAACGAAAAAATTTTGTTTCTGACAGACCTGTTAAATTCCGATTAGGATTAGTAATCAATTAAATTGTTTTGTTTTTAATTGGTAATCATTATTTTAGTTCTTTTGCAGAAAAAAGTAATATATGTATATAGATAAATATATATCTGCGGCGCACTTTCCAATAATAATACACCATATTAAAAAAAAAGAAAAATTGGAATTAAAAATCGCGCGATTTTTTATTGCAATTTTTCACCTGCGGCGCTTTTTCTAATAATAATACACCATATTCTGAAAAAACGAAAAATTGAAATTAAAAATCGCGCGATTTTTTATTCCAATTTTTCGCCTGCGGCGATTTTTTCACTAATACACCATATTTAAAAAACCCGTCTGCGGGCTTAATTACCCTTTCGAAAGGGAAATAAAGCCCACATCGCCGAATTTTTGAATGAAACGCCCGCGGGCGTTATTTCACTGCACCATATAAAAGGGAAGAGGATGTATGACAAAACTCATATGTGAAAACGACACTTTGGTAAATGTCAAAAGTGACCACAATAATGTTGCCATATGTTATAACCCAAAGAGGTTGCCATATTTAATAAGAAAGTGATTTCTCAACACAAACTGTTGTACAAAAATGTGTATGCCTCTCTGAACATAAGTAGCACATACGTATGCCGCTGAAAATACATACATAACTAGAAAGGCATTACCGTCCGTTGTCATCAACAATCTGACATCAACTGATCGAATGCTAGCGGCTGCCGACATTGCCCGACAACACCTGCAACTAATAACTTCTTTGCATGTATTGGAATGCCGATAACTGATTTAAAGCATTTACCTTGTCAATGTGGGACTTTCTTCTTCTTCTTCTTGATTGGCGCTTAACCGTCTAGACGATTCTGGCCGAGTCCAACAGAGCGCGCCAATTGCTTCTGTTTCGTGCAGCATGGCGCCACTTGGGAACACCTAGGGAGGCAGCATCGCTGTCCACCTGATTTTCCCAACGCAGTGGAGGTCTCCCTTTTCTTTTGCGTTCAGCGGGTTTCGATAGAAATGCTTTCTTGGCCGGAGCGCCTTCGTCCATTCTCACGACATGACCTGCCCAACGCAGCCGCTGGATCTTTATTCGCTGAACAATGTCGATGTCTGTGTAAAGCTCGTACAGCTCATCGTTAAATCTCCGTCGATACTCGCCCACGCCAATGCGCAAAGGTCCATAAATCTTACGAAGAACTTTTCTCTCGAATACTCCAAGTGCCATCTCATCTGATTTTGAAATTGTCCATGCTTCTGCGCCGTACATGAGGACTGGAACGATGAGTGTTCTGTTGAGTGTGATTTTGGTTCGTCGAGAGAGGACTTTACTTTTCAGTTGCCTACTTAGTCCGAAGTAGCATTTATTGGCAAGCGTGATTCTTCGTTGGATCTCCGTGCTGACATCATTCTTGGTGTTAATGCTGGTTCCCAGATAGACGAAGTCCTTAACAGTTTCGAATTTGTAGCTATCAACATTGACGTGGCTGCCAAGGCGTGCTGTTTCTTTGTGTGATGACAGGAGGTACTTCGTCTTGTCCTCGTTGACCGCCAAACCCATTTTCTTAGCCTCTTTATCCAGCTTGGAGAAGGCAGAACATACGGCGCGCGTGTTAGTGCCAATGATGTCGATGTCATCGGCGTACGCCAGCAGTTGCACACTCTTGTGATATAAGATGCTTCCTGTATGGTTAAGTTCTGCAGCTCGTATTATCTTTTCCAGTATCAAATTGAAGAAGTCGCACGAAAGAGAGTCACCTTGTCTGAAACCTCGTTTGGTCTCGAACGGCTCGGAGAGGTCCTTCCCAATTCTGACGGAGCTGGTGGTGTTAGTCAACGTCATTTGGCATAGCCGTATAAGTTTAGCAGGGAAACCAAATTCAGACATTGCGGCATACAGGCAATTCGTTCTATCAAAAGCGGCTTTAAAATCGACAAAGAGATGGTGTGTGTCGGATCCTTTTTCATGGGTTTTTTCCAGTATTTGTCGTATTGTGAAGATCTGGTCGATGGTAGATTTACCAGGTCTGAAGCCACACTGATAAGGTCCAATCAGATTGTTGACGATAGGCTTCAGTCTTTCGCACAATACACTTGCTAAGACCTTATATGCGATATTCAGGAGGCTTATCCCACGATAATTGGCGCGTACTGTGGAGTCCTCTTTTTTGTGGATTGGGCAGAGCACACTTAAGTTCCAATCGTCGGGCATGCGCTCGTCCGACCATATTCTGCATAGGAGTTGATGCATGCTCCTTATCAACTCTTCGCCACCATGTTTGAATAGCTCGGCTGGCAAGCCGTCAGCGCCCGGGGCCTTGTTATTCTTAAGCCTACATACTGCTATTCGCACTTCGTCATGATCAGGTGGTGGAACATGCCTACCATCATCTGCTATTGGGGATTCGGGTCGTACATCTTCTCCTTCCGCACTTTCACTGTTGCCATTATCTAGCAAGGAGGAGAAGTGATCCCTCCACAACCTAAGTATGTTCTGGACATCAGTTACCAGATCACCGTTATCATTCCGGCAGGAATTTGCCCCGGTCTTGAAACCTTCAGTCATCCGCCTGATTTTTTGATAGAATTTTCGAGCATCGTTCCTACCCGCCAGCATCTCAAGCTCTTCACACTCGCGCCTTTCAGCCTCCCTTTTCTTCTTTCGAAAAAGGCGCCTCTCTTCCTTCTTCGCCGTTCGATAACGCTCCCATACGCTTCGCGTTGCGCCCGCACACAATGTAGCCCTGTAGGCGGCGTTCTTTCTTTCCGAGGCATCGCGACATTCCTTGTCGTACCAGGTGTTTTTGTGGGCTCGCTTGTATCCTATAGATTCCTCAGCGGCGATAAGAAGTGAACGAGCGATGTGTTCCCATTCCTCAGATACATCGTTTGGTGAAGGGTTGCTCTCAGAGAGCAGGAGTGAGAGCCGAGTGGTGTATTGATTGGCTGTCTGCGTCATGTGCAGCCTTTCGACTTCAAACTTTCCTTGCTGTCCTGCTGGCACATTCTTTGCTGCACAGAGGCGGGTGCGTACCTTGGCTGCTACAAGATAGTGGTCGGAATCGACATTGGGACCACGGATTGTGCGCACATCTAGGATGCTGGAGCTGTGTCTGCCGTCGATCATGACGTGATCAATTTGATTTCGCGTTTTTCGATCAGGAGACAGCCATGTGGCTTGGTGTATTTTTTTGTGCTGGAATCTGGTACTGCTAATGACCATGTTTCGTGACCCGGCGAAGTCGATCAGCCTCGTCCCATTGGGACTGGTTACGTCGTGGAGACTGAATTTTCCGACTGTGCTGCCAAAGATACCTTCCTTACCCACCCTGGCATTAAAATCGCCAAGCACAATCTTAATGTCGTGACGGGGGCAGCGGTCGTAGGCATGCTCTAACTGCTCATAGAAAGTGTCTTTGATCGCATCGTCCTTCTCTTCCGTCGGGGCGTGGGCGCAGATGAGAGATATGTTGAAAAATCTCGCTTTGATGCGGATGGTGGCTAGACGCTCGTTCACTGGCGACTGTGGGACTTTACCCGCACTAAACCTGCTTTCGTCGTACCGAACCCCTTCCCCCACGGTACTATCATCAAGCTACCGTCGGGAGGTTGGTTGAGCACCAGGCTTTAAGTCCGTAATAGTTGCGTTATTGCCCTCAGTATACCTTAAAAGGCTACATACATACCTGCATACGTACAAGTGTGCCTCTTTCTTTACAAAGATGTTGATAAAAATCAAAAAAAATCAAAAAAAATCAAAAAAAAATCATAAAAAATCAAAAATAATCATAAATAATCAAAAATAATCAAAAACAATCAAAATAATTTTTTTTGATTATTTTTGATTTTTTATGAATATTTTTCATTTTTTTTTGATTTTTTATGATTTTTTTTAATGGTAATTGCAAAATTTGAAAACAATGGGTAATCAATCATTAAATAGATACCTGAAAAAATAATCAAACCGGTAATCATTACGATTAATAATCATTATTTAACAGGTCTGGTTTCTGATAACTAATAAAACAAAATCATTTTTGGATATTTTTTATTGATATTTTTTGAAACAAAATTATTTTGTTCATTTGGTTGAGCAGCCTTGATTTAAATATGCCTTAAATTACTAATTACATAAGAATTTTTCACGAATTTGTATTTTTTATGCGAATTAGTTCAAAAAGTTCTTCCGCGTGGCAACAATAACATTTGTATTTCTTCAGTGAACTATCAAACGCGTTGTTGTTGCAAAAGAATGTAATGTCAAAACATACACACTGCACCGAGACCAAGAATATTTAAGAAGAGAAGCACAATTTCAAGTGCTTTCACCCTTTGCTGATTCAATTGTATATTTAATTTATTAATCTTATTTTGTTCCAATTCTTTTATTAAAAAATCCTCCTTCATCTCTCTTCAGCTAATTAATATGTCCACCCACACGATGCCGCCATTAAGTTTGCTCGCCGCTGACTTTGTTAAATCGCTTTTAAAAACCGCTGACTCAGCAGCAACAACAGGCGAAAAGGATGCAGATGCAAATTTGGCGAAAGCAGAACGGAAGACAAATAAGCCAAAATATCATAAAAGAAAAATGTTAAATGGTGGTGCAGCGTTTATGAATGGACATGGCAAACATGCCGACGAAGATGATGATGATGATGATGATGAGGATCATGATGAGGATCATGAAGAGGGCGATAGCGATGATGAAGTTGGAAATGGCAATGACGGAAATGAGGGAAATCCCATAAAGCGTGAGAAACAAAATTCTCTACACAGAACCTACGATGGCGATGTGGAAATGCAGGACAACGACGAAGTGTCGACTTTGAAGAAACGCAAAAGATTGATTGCCAAAAGCGAGGAAATTTCAGCCAATACAAGTGGACAATTGACTGCTGCGGCTTCAACGCAAAATTTCGTTAATATTGAAGCGCAATTGAAAGGCATTGCTGCGACGAGTTTAGATATAGAGTTTTAATAAGTGACAATAGTAAAGTTCTAGACTTATTATAGGAAAAGTAAACAAAAAATAAAATACTGCGAAACGAGTCCGAGGTGTTTATACAATTGAGAGAATCGTTATCGTTTCAAAATTACAATCGACGTAAATGTTAACTCGCTCCTAGACTACAAAATCGAGATGGTTTTACGATTGTTCCGGGTCGGCGGTTGTTTCAATTAGTGATAGGCGAGTCCCAGATATTTTAGTATGGCTTAAAGAGCGATAGGAATCGTTGCTGAGTCCGAAATACTTTAGCGATTCCTTCGACTGACGGCTATTTGCGACTGACAATCGAATAAAATATTTCGGTCTCACCCATCGCTAAATTGGATTTTTACAGAAGCCATCATAAAAATCAAAATATATATGTATGTATTTTAAAAATTATTTAATTTTTTCTTTTCTTTTGTTAAGGGAAGAAATTTAAAAAATATTAACCGAATATTAGAAGGAAATTATATACATACATACGCATAGAGAAAGGCTATTTTATTCGTATACAAAATGGACAAAACTTAAAAATGTATGATGTAAATTAATATAAAAAAAATACATATAAATACATATATATTTTGTAAGCTTCAACCTCAATAAATCCTTAAGCTAAATCAACAAAAAACAGTTAGAAGAAATACTTACATATATGTACATATACATAGTAACGTAAGTATGTATCTCTGTACATATGTATGTATGTATGTATGTATGTATGTATGTATGTAACATTAAAAACAAAACCCAAATATAACAATATTTTAAGAAAAGAAATAAAATAAAACCTTGAAAAAAAAAAATAAAGAAAAAAGTAAAAAGTAAAAAAGTATAACGAAACTATTTTTTTTTATAAATCTAAAATTTTTTTGAGAACTAGCCCCCTAATACATAAAGTAAAATATAGGCTTTGCTCAGAAACTCAGTTTGAAGCGCAACCCGCTTTTGTAGTGCAAGCAGAACGTTCATAAACGTAAATTTTGCATGAAGCGTCGCTCATCACAATCATCAAAAAAATAATTACTGCCGCTGTTGCGTTTCATGCTGCGTTTCTGAACATAGCCATATTTATAAATCTGTTAAAATTGAAAATTTGTATGAGAATGCCAATTTATGTATACAATTTTTAAAATTAGTTTATTTTTTATGATTACGTGTCTAAGTTGTATGGCATAACAAATAATAATTTTTTGAGCATCATTATTGGAATATTTTATGCATCTTATTGAAAAAAAAAAATGTAATGTAAACTGTCGCGCCTTGCTTGTAAAAAGCTTATTGTAATACATTTATAAAATAGTTACAAAAATTAATAAATTTTGCGCTTTTGATTTTCTTTTTAAGAATTTTTGATGACTTCTTCCTTTCTACGACAACATTAGTTTACGTCAAATCAATTTGCCCCTTCGACTAATTAACCCTGCATGCGCTAACACATTGTAAATTTCGGCGCGTGGTATTTTCTCAGCTTGGCGATCGTACACCTGGAAGGGGAGTTTATTTTAATTAGGATATACTAAAATGTCATTCCATTTTATTTACCGGCACCTCACCCGGTCCAAACCAACTTGATTTCGCAAGCGCTTCGCGTACTCGCGGCGTTTTGTAAAAAGGATTTCGCAGTTCATTGGGCAACGTTTCTTCGTAAGCATCATTTTCGATAACCGCAATGTGTGCATAACCACTTTGTGGATATGACCAAGCAGCAACAGCAACGAAGAGTAGCAGAGCACAGCAGATGTTTTCCACTTTTTTCAACAACCTACAAAAAGAAAGAAAAAAACAAAAACAGATGGATGAAAACAAAATTTAATTGAGCTCTAGGCCAGTAAAACAAACTAAAAATTTACACCAAGGGCCAAAACAACTATTTAAAAAAAAAAAATAAAAATTTATGTGATTTTTCTTTAATTTTTTATTTTTTACTAGCATTCCCGGCCAAGCTTCGCATTGGCTTTAAGTTATCAACAGTCATCATCATCTTATTAGTGATTTGACATTCAAAATAAAAGATACTTTTATTTTGTGATCTGCTTCGCCATCCTGATAAAACATAAGCTGATTCCACATAAAACTTTTTCCGCTTTGCGTTACGCCGCTTTCTATGTCAAACAACGCAAAACTGAAAAACTATGCCACAATGAACGCTGCAACATCACTCAAAAAATATTTGTTTTCTGAAAAATCTTTCATTCTCCGTTTTATTTACAAAAAAGTAAATAAGAAAATAAAAATCTATTAAATTATTTTTCAATTGTGTGAAATTTAAATTTGTTTTTTTACATTTGAATTAAAGTGAAACTGAAAAAAAATTTCAACGCCCCCAAAAGTTGAGATTTGGGCAACTTTGTGCTTTACGTAACTTCGGCGTTGCGTTACTTTTTGTTATGTGAGAAACCTCATATAGTTACATGTATTTTAATCTCAGCTGTCACGCAGAAAGTGTCACGTAGCGCAACACAAAGTTCTATGTGGAATCAGCTATATTTTTTATTACTGGAAATGTTTCTATTTTCAAAAAATGAAATACAGATATTCTTTGATTTGACTGAAAATGAAATCACAAATAAAAAGTTGTCTGGATTTGGATAAAGAACGAAATCAAAAATAAAATTGAGTCATTATATGAAATCAAAAAGAATTTGACTCACGCAACGATAAAATTCATGAATTTACTGCGGTGTCGCTGTTGTGTTCTATTTCTATTTACGGCAAAATATCAGAACATATTTGAAATCCTCTAACAGCCTTATTCCGCGGGGTAACATAATTTCCTTTACCGCTAAAGTGAAGACTTGACCTTTGAACACCTTTCTCGTATTCTAGCAGCAGGAAAATTATATTACCACCTCAATAAGTGGTAACAATTTGTTACCATCTTGAGTCCGATTCCATTCGTATGGAATTGCTTTGATAGCGTTACCACTTGTTCGAGAATACCGATTGAGGAGATGGTAAAACTTTTCAGCAAAGTAAATTACCAGTAAAATAATATTAAAGTAACGCTCAGAATCGAGCTGTAAGTGGTGTTTCTTATATAGATACATACCTACTTATGTATATCTTTGTGAAAGGCTCGCCTGCCATAAAAGAGGTCTCTGGTTTTATCCCCAGTCCGGACAAACACCAAAAAAAAATTTATTTAATTAGAAATCAGAAATAGCGTTCACCTCTGGGCGGTGGGCGGCATACCCTCATAGGGTATTTCTGCCATGAAAATGCTTCCCACAAAAAATGCATTCCCCGTTCGGAGCCGGCATAAAACTGTAGCTCCACTCAATTAGTAGGAAAACACAAAAATTAAGGAATGCGCCTCGAATTAGGGAGATAAGCTTGTCCTTACAACTCGTTAGAGCCATTTCAGCGGCATTGTATTATACATACTATTATATTCTAGTCAAAGATATTATTAACAAACATTTTGTAACAATTCCTAAGGTTTCGGTTATGGAAGGAACCTAAAATTTACTCGAGAAATTCAAATTTGGACCGATTCTTTGGTGTAAATAGAAATAAAATACAACAGCGATACCTGCCGGATTTTTCTTCATATGTATGTACACATATTTTGGTATTCTCTATCTCCATACTAATAACCTTAATGGAACCCAATGAGATATAACTACCAAATTTCATTAAAATGTTTCAGTAGTTTTAAATTTAAAGGCGCACAAATATTGTGACATGAGATTTGTATATATGTTTATGTATCTATGTATAGATGTATGTAGATATAGATAAGTGCATATCTAAGGCCAGAGCACCTTCAGAGGTTTGGAATATGAAAAATTCGGTTATAGATAGATAAAAATAGGTATATATCTAAAGTCAAATTTTAAAAATAATTTTTCAATTTTAATTTCTGTTGTGAAAGAAAAATTATTATAATTAAAATTGTTTGAGTAGTTAAAAAGTTTATTCCGCACAAAGAATGTTACATAAGATTTATATATATATATATATACGTAGATAGAGATATGTATGAATCTAAGGCCAGACCACTCCACAGGTTTTGGGTATGAAAAATTCGGTTACAGATATACGTAAATAGACAAAAATAGGTATATACATACATATCTGAGGTCAAACTTTAAAAATTATTTTCCAATTTTCATTTCTGTTGTAAAAGAAAAATGATTGTTCATAATCTTCGTGTCATTTCTTTGCTTATGTACATATGTACGTAGGTATGTATTGTTCTCGTTGTTTTGTCTTCTGCTTTACGGATTGCTTGTGGCGACCAACCTTGCGCATGATTCTTTTTTCAAAAATTGATACTATTCTTTATAATATTTTTGTTATTTAAAAAGAGAATTTATTAATTTTTTTAATGCAGAACTTTAGTAAAAGGTTCAACGTTTCATTTCCAAGAAGAAATATTTAAATCGGTTGATCCGGTTTTGATTTATGGCCGTATAAAGCTAATTTTGGTTGGTTTTTTACACATTTTTACATAAATTTACGCAGTTTGACCAAAAATTTAAATAACAAGTAAGGAAGCCTAAGTTCGAGTGGAATCGAACATTAGATACTCAGCTGTATGCTTTCATTGTTTGTTTGCGTTTGTTCGATATAGGGTGTATTTTATATGAAACGAGTGCTGCATAAACAGGGCGCAGCCACGCCCATTTTCAAACTTTGTATCAATCATCCAAATAAGCATATAAATATTATTGTTAGTGCAAAATTGCATCCCTCTATGACTTTTAGTTACAAAGGCTTCACGTTACAAATTCCAAAAGGGTGTTCCAGAAATATCTTTGTTAAAAAGTAGGCGTGGTCATAAACCGATTTCAATACATTTTTGCGTGTCTATTAACACAAGTTATAAAAGTGTATAAACCAAGTTTCGTCATAATATCTCAGTTATTTGTCGAGTAATAGGCTCGTAGATTTCTTTGTATAAAAAGAGGCGGTGCCACGCCCATTTTATAAACTTTTTTTATTTTTTGTTTCCGGTCTATTGTAGAACTCATGTCACAAAATTTCAGTGATAGATCTTTATATTTGACAGAGATATCGCTTAAAATGTTTTTATAAGGTCACTTTATAATACCCATATATAAAAGTGGGCGTGGTCGTCAACCGATTTTGGTAATCTTTCGTCCACACATTTGGCTAAGCAAATATATCACGCGTACCAAATTTCATCGATATATCTTTAACGGTTCTGAGTTATGGCTTATAAAACTTTCAATATTTGCCCCTTAATAAGTGGGCGTGGCACCGCCCATTTTCCAAAATTTTTATATTTTTTGTTTTATGTCCCTAGTTGGACTCCTGCCACAAAATTTCAGTGATAGATCTTTATATTTGACAGAGATATCGCTTAAAATGTTTTTATTAGGCCCCTTTATAGTTCCCATATATAAAAGTGGGCGTGGCCGTCAACCGATTTTGATAATTTTTCGCAAAAACATTTGCCTAAGTAAGAAAATTACGCATATCAAATTTCATCGATATATCTTCAACGGTTTCTGAGTTATGACATATAAAACTTTCAATGTTTGACCCTTAATAAGTGGGCGTGGCACCGCCCATTTTCCAAAATTTTTGTACTTTTTGTTTTATGTCCGTCTTTGGACTCCTGCCACAAAATTTTAGTGATAGATCTTTATATTTGACAGAGATATCGCTTAAAATGTTTTTATTAGGCCCCTTTATAGTTCCCATATATAAAAGTGGGCGTGGCCGTCCACCGATTTTGATAATTTTTCGTCCACACATTTGGCTAAGTAAATATATTACGCGTACCAAATTTCATCGATATATCTTTAACGGTTTCTGAGTTATGACATATAAAACTTTCAATGTTTGACCCTTAATAAGTGGGCGTGGCACCGCCCATTTTCAAAAATTTTTGTATTTTTTGTTTTATGTCCGTAGTTGGACTCCTACCACAAAATTTCAGTGATAGATCTTTATATTTGACAGAGATATCGCTTAAAATGTTTTTATTAGGCCCCTTTATAGTTCCCATATATAAAAGTGGGCGTGGCCGTCCACCGATTTTGATAATTTTTCGTCAAAACATTTGTCTAAGTAAGCAAATTACGGATACCAAATTTCATCGATATATCTTCAACGGTTGCTGAGTAATGACATATAAAACTTTCAATGTTTGCCCCTTAATAAGTGGGCGTGGCACCGCCCATTTTCCAAAACTTCATCAAATTTCTTCATAAGGCCCTGAGCTCAATACGTGGGTAAAATTTTATCACTCTAGCTATAGTAGTGGCTGAGATACCAAATATCCGATTTTTTCTATATAGGAAAAGTGGGCGTGGTCATGGTCCGATTTCGCCCATTTTCAATACCAACCGTCCCAGTCTCGATACCAACTTGCATTTCAAATTTCATCAAAATATCTCAATTTTTACGCGAGTTATCGTGCGTACGGACGGACGGACGGACGGACGGACGGACGGACGGACGGACGGACGGACGGACGGACATGGCTCAATCGATTTCTCTTTTCACCCTGATCATTTTGATATATATAAGTCCATATCTATCTCGATTATTTCATTATGTTACAATCCACCGTTATGAAATCAAAATTATAATACTCTGTGTACTAGTACAGCTGAGTATAAAAACTATTTGACTACTCAATCGGAGCACAATTACATGTTATTACCAAATATTATCAAAATTGGTTCAGTAGTTTAAAAGTTTATCCCGCACAAAGAATGTTACATGAGATTTTTATATATATAGATTACATAGATTTCACAAATTTTTTTTCTGGACTGAATTAAGTATTTTAACTGAGAAAAAAGCTTTCTTAAATTAAATTTTTAAAATAAAAATGGATTTTGGATTTAAAAAACATATTTAAATTAAAAATGAAAATGAATGGGATAAAAACGAAAGTTTTAGATTCATCTGAATCTCATAGTGCTTAAAATAAAAGTATTTACAACACTTTTAAATACGTATGTATATTTTAAGTACGTTTTCGTTGATTTTATGTTTTCTCCCTGGCTGTACTTGTATACTTTTTATATAAATACTAACTGACCCGGCAGACGTTGTTCTGCCTAAAATTTATTCCTATAACCTAAAGAAAAAGTCGTAGATTACCGCGTTGCTCACAATTATATCGATAGTAATGTCTGCGAATACAAAATAATTGTCAATTCTCTGAATATCCCTATCTCTTCAAGTTTTGATGTCCTACGGAAAACACTTTCAGAGATATTCAGCATGAAATATTAAGTTTGTATGGGAGGTGCCACGCCGCCAAATTCAACTTTTTCTTAGCCTAAAACCGATTCGAGATAATTTCGAACAAACTTTCAGCAGGAAGCAAGGCCGTAGCTAGACTTAAATTTAAGGTAGGGCAGCGTTGGTTTAAGGTAGGGCGGAAGTAAATAATGTATCACAATTAATCTTACATCGAGACATGGCTTCCAAAATCAATCAGCATATATATCACTTTTCTCTAGGTCAGTGACGTACATTGGCTCAGATTTCCATCTGTCTACCGAAAGGGACGTCTTTACATTAAGGAACCACGGTCCGAGAAAAATAACTTTCGAAGAAAAAAGGTGTTCTACACACATATGTATATACATATGTGCATGTTTTTATAAGTGCCTTTCCTCGGTAATCGTACGCAGTTTTGGGGGTTTGTTTGCTAAATTTTACAACTTACAAATATCTCGGGTCGACGGGACTTTTGGATTTAGAATCAGGAGGACCTCCTTTACAACCCCCTATGACTTTTTTCAACGCGTGGTAGGCTGTTGGAAAATTTTCCCCGTACATTTAATACCTATTTGTTGACACATAATTATTGTGACAGTACATAAGCAATACTTATTGAGAATAAGCCAACAAGATGGTACAGCTTCCAGATTTAGATGTGGAGATCTTTAAATTTGGTATGTGTCGAAAATGATTAAACGATAACCATAGAAAATTTAGACACCTCATTTTTGAATCGAGTAAAATGTTTTAGATTAGCACACAGCCTTAGTAATCAATTCCGCGCTTTTGGTGTTGTTCGCTCACAGTGAGATTAGTTTTTGTCAGTTTTTGTTTGCCGGAAGGAACCATTCCTTTAACCAAACTACACAATGCCCCCCCCCCCCCCCCCACACTATCTAAGGGCCTGTCAGGAAGCATTCAGTTTAGTCCAATTGTTTTCAAGTTTTAAGGGACCGAACAAACCACGACTCATTTTTAAATATATAGATGAGTATGAACATTAGGGTGGTCCCCAACTGTATGGAGTGAAGTTTTATATCATATTTATTCAACCTCAGCCCCTAGGTCGATACTAATATCGTCGAATATACCACATTTAAATTTTAAATCACCTGTGAACTTTGGCCCCTGTGCGACACCCCTTAACTATCTCCGATCGGGACCAATATTTATATGTGATATCTTTGACTGTGCTGTTACCGATTTATGGTGTGAGACCGAAGAAAGTCGCTTATTTGATGTTAAGAACCATCCTAATTTACATACATACATACATATGTATATGTATGATTTTGCAAGAAAGTACCGTTTGTTTGTTTTAATGTTTCTTATCACGAATTACGAAATTTGTTTTGCTTTTTTATGAACTATAATTCGCGTGTGACCGATTTATTTATTTATTGATACATATGTACATACATATGTAGAAATGATGTTGGTTGTTATTGTGTTTATTCAAAGTCATTTAAAGATCCAATGTTATCAGTTTGAAAGTTTCAAAGAGTGTGATTTCTTTGATCGTTTGTATTTATATAACTTTTGCTCTGCAATAGATCATACATAGATAAAGATTTTCTACCAGATTTTGTTGGATTTGTGCTTAAATGGCGTTGTGTAGACGTGAAGATATTTCGAGAAAAACCATTTCATTTTTCCCCTTCCGTATGCCAGTAAACATCTTGGCAAACATTAGAGAATAACAATATACATATGTATGTACATAAATACCAAACTGAAATCCAACCTTTAAGCGACCTTAGTTTTCCAACGTGCACAGTATGGATTGGAAATACACTCGAAATGGGTGAAAAAAAAAATAAAATTGCAATTGAATGTTACTATATGTAGTAACGAGAGAAGAAGTGACGGATTTAAAAATTTTGTTCCAGAATTGACTGGATTTCGAATGTGCCGTTTAGCTGGGGAGTAGAACATACATATCGTCGCTTAAAGTGCAATACCGCGTATCTGCTGGCACCCAAATTTTAATTCAAAACGGTTCGGAATTTTACGACCTAAATTCAAATCAAGGTAGATGTTTGGATTATATTCTTAACATTTAAATGTGCAGTTATTGGCTTACATATGTACTTATAAGCGGTTGTGCATCGTTTATTTTGTTCAATAGTGACGCGTGTACGTCAAAATTTTTTTTCAATAAAACAAAGTTATAACCCATTTCGTGTTTATGAAAGGTATAATAAACTTTAGTACATAGAGTTATGAAGCACTAACACCTATTATGCGCGGTATTGGTTCGAAAAATTTCCTCAATTCTTGAAAAGCGGTTTTGAGATTGTACCGTTATTTGGAATTGCGTTGCTCGAATCTCAAAAGTTTTGCATGAATGGATGGGGACGGACGCCAGGAATATATTTTTGGTGAAATCTCATTTTTGGCAAAAATACCAACACGCGGTTTTGCACTTTAAACGACGATATGTATGTAGTTCCCGAATCGAATACAAAATCGCATTTCCGCATTCATTTTAGAAGGTAGGTCTTGAAAAAGTTATGTACACGTTTTCCAATGGTTTTGAAATCGTTAAACAAACCAAAAGTTTATTGGTCAGAAATTAAAGAAAAATAAATATATTTTTTTGCATGTGGAATACACTTGCCCCTGTCAAGATAAGGCTTCTCTTGACGGTTTGTTACTGTACTAACTGTACCAGCACTTTTATAGTCCCAAGATAGAGTACTCCAAAATCTCCGTGGGTATAATATATATATATGTACGAGTATATTGTTATAAACGTATGTACATATGTCTTTTTGTTTTTAAATTCCAATTAGAAATAAGAAAAAAAAATATATGATAACACGTATTTTTAGCAGACAGTATGACTTTGAATTGTTTTTTTTAAATTTAATAAGGGACAGAAAATAAAATTTATTTATTTAACGAGCGCAGGCCCAGGTTATTTTATTCAACGATGAAACGATCAACAGTCATTATTAACACGCTTTTATTAGTTTCTCCTGTATGTATTTATGTATGTATGTATTTATGTAAACAAGTTACGTATACGCAGTGTAGCTCACTGTATGTTTACTTGTACGCATGTATGTAACCGACTCCTTTTTGCATTGCATAAGTTAACTCGAAGGCATGTGTATTCATACACTGAGTGGGAGTTTTTCAGTGTGAGATATGCTTATTTCATATATATTTTTCCAACTTTACGGGTATAAGAAATTGCTGTTAGATAGCCTCCATGAAAAAAAATTTAGCTTTTCTTTTATCCTAGGACCTTCAGGATCAAAATCAAATTATTTTTGTTTGAAAAAGGCCGGTAATAACTTTTTAAGGTCTGACCTTTTATTCGTAATCTGCGCCTCAAATCTATTAAAATCAATCACCAAACCTAAAAGGAGGATGTCGTTGCCGACCAGTGTTATTTGTGTCCAAATTAAATATTTGTTCAAAAATAACTTTTTACTTTGGACTTTTATTATACTTAAAACGAATAAAGCATCCGTCCCTGCATTAAATAAAGAAATCATTAATTATTTCGAATACAAATGTACATACATACATACGTAGATGATAAACAATGCAGGTTACGTCTTAGTCAGTTGTTAGAAGAAGGTATAAAAGAGCTTTCCGATTTTAGCTGAACAACATTTTTTATTCGTACACGCGTTCCTACGAAATCTTTGTTTACTATTATCTGTTAATTTAGTACAAAATGTCTAACCGTGATGCAGCTACAAATCAATTAATTGATTATAAATATAATTTGTTGGTATCTCCTGGTACCATCACCACAGCAGCTGGAAACCCAATTGGTATTAAAGATGCCACGCTAACCGTAGGTCCCAGAGGTCCGGCTTTGTTAGAAGATGTTAAACTTTTGGATAAGTTGGCTGCTTTTGATCGTGAACGCATACCAGAACGCGTTGTCCATGCCAAAGGTGCGGGTGCCTTTGGATACTTTGAGGTAACTCATGATATCACAAAATATTGTGCAGCAAAAGTTTTCGAGAAGTTGCACAAGCGCACTCCGGTCGCTGTACGTTTTTCGACGGTTGGTGGAGAAAGTGGCTCTGCTGATACGGTACGTGATCCACGTGGTTTCGCTGTGAAATTCTACACTGACGACGGCATATGGGATGTGGTGGGCAACAATACACCCATTTTCTTTATACGTGATCCCATGCTTTTTCCAAGCTTTATCCATACACAGAAACGTAATTCGCAAACTCATTTAAAAGATCCTGATATGTTCTGGGACTTTCTAACTCTACGCCCAGAGAGTACTCACCAGGTTGCAATCATGTTTAGTGATCGTGGCATACCCAATGGTTATCGCTTTATGAATGGTTATGGAAGTCATACTTTTTTGTTGGTAAATTGCAAAGGCGAGTCGGTATATGCCAAATTTCACTACAAAACCGATCAGGGAATTAAGAATTTAGATCCGAAAATTGCTGCAGAGCTTGCATCAACCGATCCAGACTACAGCATTCGAGATTTATATAATGCAATTAAGAATGGCATTTATCCAAGTTGGACGTGGTACATTCAAGTGATGACACGCGATAACGCTAAGAAATATAAATATAATCCATTTGATTTAACAAAAGTGTGGAGTCATAAAGATTTTCCACTTATTCCCGTCGGTAAGATGGTGCTGGACAGAAATCCTACCAATTACTTTGCAGAGGTGGAGCAAATAGCATTCAATCCAGCTCACTTGGTGCCTGGCATTGAACCCTCACCTGATAAGATGTTGCAAGGTCGACTTTTCGCATATTCGGATACGCATAGACATCGTTTGGGACCGAATTATTTACAAATACCAGTTAACTGTCCGTACCAGGTTAGCGTTAAGAACTATCAGCGCGACGGTGCAATGCGCGTTAATAGCAATCAAAATGGGGCTCCCAACTACTTTCCCAATTCATTTTCGGGACCTGATGAGAGTGCAAGAGCAAAGAGCTTGATGCCCAGCACCCCTATGCAGGGTGAGATTTATCGTTTCTCTAGTGGCTTTAACGAAGACAACTACAGTCAAGTCACCGATTTCTGGTTATATACTTTGGATAATAAGGCACGCCAACGTTTGGTTGCTAATATAGCTGAAAGTTTGAGCAAAGCCAACCAATTTATTCAAGCGCGCGCTGTTAAGAATTTCACTTTGGTGCATACCGATTTTGGAAGGATGCTTACGGAAGCTCTTAATACGACTAAGTCTGCCAAAATATGAACGGCTCGCCCTATATATGCAGTGGGGTTTGCTTGAACGTTAGTTTAGAGTTTGCTTACGCGAGTAAGCATATATGCACATACATATGTACATACAAATGCTTTATATATTTTTTATAAACTGAATATTAGGGTGGCCCCCAAAATGTTTAGTTCTATATGTATTATATTTCTTCAACCTCACAATATAGACGGTTAATGGGTGTCCATGGTCCTGCATTCAACGTAGTTATATATGTACATAATTTGAATAATAATAATATGAAAAACGATCTGGGAATGAATTTTTAACGTTAATAGTATCATTGGAAATATATGGTACATACACTCAATACATACATTCAACATGGGTTCACAAAAATTTTAATCATACCTACATATGGACATATAATACTAAGTATATCACGTGTGGTGCAGTGGTAGAGTGATCGCCTTCTATGCCAGAGGTCTCGGGTTCAAACCACGGTCCGAGCAAAACACCAAAACAATTTTTCTAATTAGTAAAAATCCAATTATTGGGCTTTTTAAGAGCAGCGGTCACCTCTCGGCAGTGGGCGGCATACCCTCCGAGTGTATTTCTGCCATGAAAAAGCTTCTCACAAATAATGCATTCGCCGTTCGAATTGGGAGAGAAGCTCGGCCATAAAACTCGTCAGAGTTATAATAGCGCCATTGTATTATTATTATTATTATATCACGAAACCAAAAGTGAAAAGCATTATCTCTTATTAAAAATTCTCTACGAGAATGTGCCGGATTTCCAATTTATAACGAAGAGAAAATAATTCAAATAAGAACGGTTCCATTTAATTGAAGAATAATATAGTTCCATAACCGAATACTAACCTGTCTCCATATTCCACATTATCGAAGGTGCGACTTGAAAAAGAGTTTTATCTACCAATCGTTTTCGAATTTCGTTTACCAAGTTTATTGGGTATCAATTAAACTTAATAAGTTTGTACGTATGTATGTCAACGCCTACCTGCCAGCTAATACTGGCTACTAACTTGTTACACGTAAACAACAATCAGCTGTTGCTGATAACTACATATCTTCACTGGCAAGTCACTAGACTAGTAGGTATGTATGTAGTAAGTAGGTATGTGAGTATTTTTTTGGCTGATCGGTCGGTCAGTCGGTCGCTTGTTCAGCGTACAATGCGGAAATTATTGTGTTGTGTTGTGTTGTGGGTAAAAAATAGGCCACCAGCGTGCACGTACATATGTACATACAAATATACATACTTGCAAAAGTGGGTAGCATAAAATTGTTTATTATGCAAATGCAAATGACGCGTATGTATGTACATATGTACGTATTTACTCATTTATGCATCATTTGATATGTGACTTCAATAAAAGTGACTCAAAGTGAGCGCACGTATCGCACATTTTTATTTAATGAAACAACAATATGCCCTCGTACATCTTTGCATTAAAAAATTTACATAATAGCAAATAAGTACATACCTATGTACTATATGCATGTACATACATACATACATATGTGGTTATAAAATAGCATAATAAAGCTGTCGATATTGTTAATGTACATATGTATGTATGTATAACCAGTGAACACTTTGTACAATCGAGACAATCGAATAAAACAGCGCGGCCTCGTCCTTCAATACTATAAATTATAACTCGTCATTAGACTAGCTCACCCGTGTCACCTCATAGTGCCTCATGCCAACTGTCCACCCGCAGAAAGTAAAAGTGTGATTGGTGCTGCTGCATGTGACAGTAACCAAGAAATTATTGATTACATAAACAACCTGTTCTCAAGCCACATTGTGAGCCACCACAACGTGCCACAATGTGGCAATAAATAAATGCATACCATTTTACACACCTAAAAATACATATTAAGTCGCCAACAAGGAAGGATAAAATTAAGAAAGACGGAGAAAATGCGTAATGTTGGATGTAGGTGTGTACATATGTATTGTTGTTGCTGTTGTTGCCGGTTGTGGTCAACGCCGGCGTCTGGTGACCGACAGAAAAAGCCGGCTAAACTTGTCATAGCTTATAAGCGCACAATTGTACCCGTTTTGTACCCGAACAGGTAGCAAATGCGACACATCCATTTGTGCGACTAATTGTACCCGTTTGATACCCTTTCGGGTACAATTCGTCTACAATTAGTATACATACATATGTACCCGTTCGGGTACAATTGGGAACAATTGTAGACTAATTGTACCCGAAAGAGAGCGCTCCCGGACGAATCTTTTTAGAGACTCGTCGCATACTTTTTTACAGGGAAGCAACATCTGTCTCGGGCATCTTGTTACATCCAAAAGACAACTTGTTGCTCGTGACACTGTTACGTTTGACTGTATAAGGCACAAGGAAATGGACAATGGTTGCAAAAACAATAACAATCAAAAGATAAAGCCACTTTTGATCGCGTTAATGTAATTATGAAACAAGGTTGTACTTGCTTTTATATATCTGAATATGGTTATCACGAATTTATAGGATTTTTGTTTTGTGGAATCGAGTCGCTGTGATGAAAAGTTTTTGCTCTGTTAATGTTTCAGCTACCATTGCATGTGCCGCAGAACAATAACCCCTAAATCAAAATATGAACATCGATGACTGTGTACCGCTCGTGGATTCGTTATAGATTCTGTAACGACCTGAAGTCGTACAGATCGGGAACTCACGCCGACCTGACACCAAGGAAAGTAATGGGAATGGAGTATATGATAGCGCAATGTCAATTGAACTAAACTTTTTATATGGAATGTGGTTCATTGTGGAGTAGGTATTCGACTGGTCTCGGCTTGTCCAGTGGATACTCGGACATAGAGCAAGTAGAGTTAATGACTGTTACTCTTATTGAACTTGAATTCGCGATAAAGTTGAAGAGTGCAGGCAAAAAAGTTAAGGATTTATGACAGAAAATATTTTAGTCACATTCAAATCGTTACAAAGTTTTAATAGTTTTATACTATGTATTAAATTTGATTAGTATTATCGCTACTTAGTATTCTTCACGCACAAACTATGTAGGTAAATCATGATTATTTAAGATGTCACCTTAGCCCAGTTTAATATAAATTGATTATATTCGATTGCCTGGGTGTAAAGTGTTGAAAGTTTGCATGCCAATTCGACATGTTACAAAATTTTAACAAATTTAATGGACTTTTGGCTGAAATTAAAATGGATAAAAATAATAAAAGTGTTTGGTAATTTGAACTATAGCAAAACACAAATGAAAGCATAAAACAGAAAACAGAAAACTCATAAAGTACAAATCATCAAAACAATGTTGAAATGACCTCACCACTTACGCACATTATTTGATTGCCAATTGGCATTTCCCGTCATGCACTTAACACAATCGGTAGTTGTGGTGCATTTTTATTTACACATTTACCCGTTTTCGAAATATTTAATTTATGTTAGTTTATACTGAGGAACTCGAGAACTGTAGAAAATGACAACGAAGGTGAAGTGACTTCGATTTATGGTTTACTATCCAATCTTCATCAGGGACAGAAAATAACGGTTATTTTAAGTGTGGTAAAAAGGTTACGAAAAATAATCTTTTTCTTCTTTTCGGAATTTTTAACCATTATGAGAAAACAATTTTTTTGGTCTTTAATAAACATTGTGACAGCAAAAAAATTTGAGCTCCTTACCTTATCAAAGTTCTTTGGCATGATTTACAATAGGAAGTAATATCTTGATAATAGTAATAGCATTACAGAAATAACAATTTAAAATCGACAGAAGCTTACATATATAAAATTATGCAAGTTCATGGCTATCAAAAAAATAAAAAACAAATCGCTTTTATAGACGTTATGGTGCTTTTGAAAAAGTCTGTCTGTCCTTTTATTACTTCCAAGCAATTAATGAGTTAATGATTTCATGCAATCAAACACTTCAACACTTGAGGCTGGTCATTGCTCCTCTCCGCTGTATTATCTTGATATGATCTATCGCTTACCATTGTATGTATATACAATCTATGTACATAGGTAGGAAGTCATACCTATGCTGGATCCACATACATATGTACATATATATAAGGCTAACTATGAGAGCTTGTGCATAACACAAGTAATTCCGTTTCAGTTTTATCACGCCCATGAATCTTAATTATTCACGAATTTGTTTGTTTAGCATTTGTAAGTCTATCAAAATATTGGTCATAATATGTAATTATATAAATAAATGTAGGCATGTCTGCATGTGCATGCACAGCTTAGTTATCATAAAACATTTGACCACATGGTCAAGTGTCAAATGAAAACCAAATTCATGTGAAAATCCATTTTATATACCCAGTTTTAAGCTTTGGAAATATTCGAAATGATTTAGAAGGAAATTTTTACTTTTCATACTTCAGACATACATTCTTGGATCTTTCAGCCTTTTTGTTTACACCATACCAGTCTTCATATCACAAAATTATAGTTTTTGGCTGGTTTTAGAGCGATTTGAATTTTTTCAGACACAACCTCAAGTCTCAACCTTTGGCTCTCATTCTCTTAGATCGCCCCAAGAACCTACTTTTTGTTGGTGCCACTTTCCTTACGGTGCTTTTACTTCTATCTTTCAAAGGGAGAAACAAACACTTCCTTTTATCAACATTATCAACCTTATTCACTTATTTTAGTTTTTTTTTTATTAATAAGTAGGTATATACATACATATGTATTTTGTATCAAACTCACATTTTGTAAAGCAATAAATACCGAATTAGATTATCTATTTAAAAAAAGCACTCGCTTCAATTCCTTTATAGGTATGTACATACATAAATTTTTATGTATATACAATTTATGTATACAAAAATGTAAAATTCATAAATTTTGCGCGCGCTTTTTCTTTCGTCTGCTTGAACTGCCCGCATTCGTTTAGCAACTAAAACTTTGTTTTAACCAAGTAACCATCGTAGTTATTAAGCTAAAGTTGGCAGCTTTGCCCGCCAAGTTTTGAGTTTGGCTAGTTTTTAAAAAATCCAAGCCGTTACTTGAACGTATGTCAGTTTGTGTATGGTGAAGCCGCGAAACCGCTGAGCAAGCTGTCAACAGCAAAGAGCATGGCAAATCAAGAAGACAAAGAAGATGTGATGAAGAAATATAATTAGCGAATAATATAATTAAACAGTGGATAAGATGGTTTTGTGGTGGAAAAGTGAAGGAAAATTATCCATTTGTATGTAAAATAGAGATTGTTGATTTTTTAGATAAAATGATTTGTGATTAACCGGTTGTTTTTTATATCCACTGCCATGAAAAAAGGTTATCAAAAAAAAAAACGCCATTCGAAGCCGGCATAAAAATGTAGGTGTCCACCGAATTAATAGGAAAAACAAAAATTAAGAAGCAGGCTCGAATAGTGAGATAAGCTCGGCCTAAAACTGGTTAGAGTTATATCCGCGCGAGCGTAAATACTATATTATTATATTATGTTTAATTTAAAACAAATCCATGAAAGCTTAAAAATATTTGTGTGATTAATTGCCTACTAAAGTGCATTCAGCTTATGCCAAGACTATTAGGAGAAGAGCTGTTAATTCGTAAGTTATTGTTGCAAATGCCTTCATGGTTAATCAGTGGAAAACGTTTTACCGCCTCTTTATTCAATTTTATAACTGGAGTTTTGTTTGGTGAAGTATGTATGTATGACCTCACAAGTCAGCGCCATTCGCAATTAAGTAACACCGTGTTAAATTTCATTACTTAGTTGTCTTTTTTCAATGACTTATCTAATTCAAGCTAGGCATGTTAAATGTGCCGTTGTGGTGCAGTGGGTAGAGTGCTTGCCTGCTATGCCAGAGGTCTCGGGTTCAAACCCCAGTCCGAGCAAACACCAAATAATTTTTCTAATTAGTAAAAACCCAATTATTGGGTTTTTAAGAGCAGCGGTAACCTCTTGGCAGTGGGCGGCATACCCTCCGAGAGTATTTCTGCCATGAAAAAGCTTCTCACAAAAAATGCATTCGCCGTTCGGAGCCGGCATAAAACTGTAGGTCCACCCAATTAGTAGGAAAAGCAAAAGGAGCACACCTCGAATTGGGAGAGAAGCCATAAAACTCGTCAGAGTTATAATAGCGCCATTGTATTATTATATTATTATTATTAGGCATGTTAAATTCCCATTGAAATTAGTAATGATTACTTTTTATGGATTTTTATGAATAATACTCTGAAACTGAGCTCAAAAAACATTGCCTGAAAAGATAATTGGACACGCAGTGAAGACTATGAATGCTATGGAAGTTCTCCCTGCGTATTCAGGCCTTTTTTCATACAGAGACTCTCCCTTCTAGTTCGGCAGATTTTAGGTAGTTGATTTTCAACGCCACCTCAATCTAAAAACGAAAGAAACAGTTCAGATTTTAGAACTGAATATTCAGTAGGAAATATTTGCTGTTTTCGAGCTGATCAATACTGCTGGGTTCTAATGCAAAAAACACTTTTAACTAGTCAAAACAAAATTATCAATGAAATCCTCCAACATATCCGTTAAGCGCGCTCTATAAATAGCATCCGTTTTAAATGCCTCCACACAAATATCCGCACGTTTCGTAGCAAAAAACTCGTTAAAACCATCATTTGTTGAAGTCGCCGCCAGCGTGAGCGCCGGCGGTAAATCAGTCAAATGCGAGAATAATAAACTCTCAATCAAGCCGGCAATGCGGAATTCCACCACCGTCTCCTCAAACTCCGCACGTGGTAGCAGCAATTCAATATCCAACTGTTCGCGTTTCAAAAATTCGGTCATAAAACGATAATAATCACATAACAGCTCGGACATATGACGTTTGCGAAATTCCCGCGTTGACGGTACGGTGAGCAACGTCATCAGGTCCAACACGGGTGGTGCATAGCGGGACATTTGAAAGTCCACCAAACGACATTCGATGGGCGTTTCACCAAATTTACCGTATTGAAACATAATATTGTTGGCCCACAAATCACCATGGTTGAAGACATTGCGATATTTCGCGGATGTTTGCACCAAATCAAAGATTGCAGACATGCGTTTGGGGAATTCGCACAGCACAAAGTCCAAGTTGTGATGATATTTCGGCAAAAGTTTGATGAGCTCGGCAAAGGCGCGATTTGCATTATTGAAATTAAGCACGCGCACGTGTTGTTGCTGCGATGCACTCGCTACCACAGGGTAACCATTCTCCTTCACCGCCTCGGGATGCAGATCATTCAACCTGCGACCACAACGCACCTCATACACCAGCGAGGCGGCATGCAACGCTGCCAGCGATTTGAGAGCACAATGCAAATGCTCATAATTTAAAATGCCATCACGTCCGGCGGCCATGCGAAAGCCATGATCGGCTAAATGTTCGAACACCAACAAGCGCTCATCGGCGTAATAGCATTTAGGCGTTACATTCGGGTAAATCTTATCCAACTCGGGCAGTAATTCACGATAGGCGCATACCTCCTTCTTGAAGACGCCCATTTCCTCAATATACGCCATGCGTGAGCCGAGTTCAAGTGGCGGCGCTTTGGTGAAGAAACGCATTTGTTCGTAATGTTGACCACCCTCCGCATCAATGCGCCGCACTTTGAGTGTGAGAAATTTATGACGCCCCAAGAAGCCGATAACTGTTTCGGAGGAATCGCAGGAGTGTTCATAGCTCAAGACCTCGAGCGCGTGCGGTGGTTGGTTGGTGTGAAAGTTGTAATCGTGATAACGTTGACAAAGATTAAACAAAGCATTGCTGCTTAGCTCGAGTGTAGTGGTGGCGGCCATGTTGGATTGATGACGGTGGAGGGGGAGCGACGATTTTCAGCTAACTCAGAGTAAGTTTGTATATTTTAATAAGCGAAACACTGCGAGGCACAAGTTGATCACATTCCCAACGCACATCAGAACCTTCTGAACATGCTTGCTGTGTGAAGATTTCTTTTATAGACTAAACGGATAGTGTATGAATTCTTCAAAAAACACTTTGCATGGTTAACACGATTTTTTTTTAATCGAGATATGCTTTCACTTGATGAATTTGGTTTTAAATCATTTTTGTATATTTACTCGGAGAATTGGAGCACACTTTACATAAATTCAGGCGCAAGCTCATACATACATACATATTTATTTTATTCCCATTTAACTTATATAAATATCATAAAATTAAATTGTTTGTATTTCCTTTATGATAACTTTTTAATTTGCCACTGTGATTTTCTTAGCATCTTGGTAATGTGATATAACATCGAATCACTAGATACCAGCACAAAAAGAGAGTCTACATAAAGACAGCAGGTAAAATCAATGACGTATATCGCACTTAATAAATATAATTTGTTAAATTTTTATGATAGAGTTTTGTACATAAGCACCATAAGTTTCTAAATTGATAAAAGAAAGCCAAAGATTCTAAAACAACAACATTCTACAGATATAATGAAAGTTCACACACTCAGCAAAAAAACGCACGTAAATCTGACTATTTACACCTTGATTTGACTATTTTTACCAATGGTTTTGCGCCTAGGATGAAAATAGTAATTCTGATTACGTTGCACTTCCTACCATCATAATAAATATTAAGTAGTTAAAATGAAAATTAACCATACTCGACTTGAAGTGTTCTCATATTAAAAACAACTATGAAAAATAGTTGTCCTAAATATGTTGAAAAATACAGCATATTCAAGTTGAATATTTTTATAGTCAAGTTAAAGTTACAACGTTACCAATTCTGGCTGGAGCTTTTCGGCCGGTGGTGAAAAGACAAAAACAAAAAGTTTTCTCTTATTCCTCCTACGCGTTTCGATGTGTCTCACATCTTCATCAGGGAGTTTACATTTAACATATGTATCTTAATATTATTTTGTTAACACATATTTTTGACCAATACTTTACAAACTCTCGACATAACTTTATACATATCTTTACAACATACGACATTTGAACTATTGCATTCGCCCGACGGCTCTTCCATTTGTTTTCATTGCTGTCACAACTGCGCTTATGTGACAGCAATGAAAACAAATGGAAGAGCCGTCGGGCGAATGCAATAGTTCAAATGTCGTATGTTGTAAAGATATGTATAAAGTTATGTCGAGAGTTTGTAAAGTATTGGTCAAAAATATGTGTTAACAAAATAATATTAAGATACATATGTTAAATGTAAACTCCCTGATGAAGATGTGAGACACATCGAAACGCGTAGGAGGAATAAGAGAAAACTTTTTGTTTTTGTCTTTTCACCACCGGCCGAAAAGCTCCAGCCAGAATTGGTAACGTAACACATAAAAAACAAATTGGCCCAAAATTCAACAAAAATTCAACAAAAGTTACAACATTATTGTTTTAAAAAATGTTCATATTGAAGCTGACTATGAAATATTCTTAAGTTTACTATGATTCATATTGAAGTTCAATATGTTTTTATTCAACTCTAAGAGACAGCATATTTGTTTTAAATATATTTCATATTGAATTTAACTATGTGTCTAAACTTTGTGTGTACATATGCACATACATACATATGTATACATATGTGCTTTTTTAAACCCTTTTATGTATTCACGTGTGGGGAGCGCTGTAGCTCCAAGGTTCGGCGAGAGTGCCAACCTCTGGGGTATGAAAAATGGCTTTAAATAAGCCAACTCATTTCCCTTGTGGAAAATGAGTTATATTTGAGTTGCTCAATCATGCTATATAGCTCGAACAATGTATAAACCATCTAAGAATTACGGAAATTTGAAAAGCCGCATTACGCAATGAAGGAACGAAAATCTACGCAGCATAAATTGCTTTTACTGTGCTAAATATTTAAGTTTACTATGAATCATATTGAAGTTGAAGCATCAGTAGTTAAAATAAATATGTTTCAACTTGAAGATGACTATTACAAATTTTATAATGACAGGTGTTAATACTTGTCCAGTTGGATTAGTATTTACTAGTCAACTCAAAGTTTTTCATATTCAAGTTGAATATCTTTCATACTTGAACGGTTGAAATAATACGTTTATATTCAGATCAAGTTGTTTCATAGTCTTATTTCCGTGTTTTCATAGTAAAAAAGTGAATAGTAAAGCTGAATATTTTCATAGTCATTTTTACGATGCGGGTTTTCTCTGAGTGCATGAAGGGGGCTCGACTTGAATGCCAACGTAACGAGTATACAATGCTTTTCTTGGATGAGGCCTCGAAAACTAGATTTTTGTAAGACTTTTCAGCAAATTTTTGTGTATGCAAATTTATAGCCTAAAGTAGTGATGCGCGAGCACGAGATTTTTATTCGATTGTCTCGATTGTTCAAACATCTCGAATAATCTCGATGATTTTCATTCGTATTCGAGTCCATTCGCAAATAGCCGTCAATCATAGCGCGATTTTCATGCTGGTATCCCCTTTTTGGTAGAGCCTTCTGGGCCTTGCACCAACAGCCACTATTATCTAACCTAATCTATGTATGCCTTAGTTTTATTCATTTAGTATTCAAAACTAGAGCAACTTACGATTAAATTATCAAATAAAGAAGCAGACAGCGAATTACTTAAACAAATACACATGTTTTAAGAAGTTGTTGGAAGCAACGCGTGAGAAAGTCTTTATAATAAAATTCAAATAACATAAATCTCCAATAATCTTAGTTATAAAACATACATACACAATCGTTTAAGAAGATTACTGTTTTCTTCAGTACAGGTATCATTCGACTAATATTTTCACTGTGAGCACAAATTGATCTTCAAAACACTATCTCTCTTTCTCCCTGAGATATATGTATATGGCACACAATAATGAGGAAATCCGCTCCACTGTAAAACACTTTAATTTACGCTTGATACAAAGTTCAAATAAATAAATAAAAGTTTACGTTTTTTTGCACTACAAATATTTGTTCTAAAGCTTTTAATCCCAATATTTTTATAGACATGTTAATTTTATATTTAGTTAAATGTTGCTTATCTGCTTTAGAATATAATGAAAAACACAACTGAGGAAACGCAAATATTATGCACTAAGATTATACAAGTACATACTTTGTACATACGCATTTACATATATCGCACCCTAAATCATAAAGGGGCACAACTCAAAATTCAAAAATTTTCAGGAGAGCCAAAAAACTTTTTTTCATTACAAGCAATCGTATGGCAAAGGGCCAGGTATAATGGTTATTTTTCGGTCGAAAGAGACAGTTATTCAAAAGATTTTTTTTGGCAATCTCCAGAGATATCTTCCGTATACTCGTTTATGAAAAAAAACTCGATTTTGAGTTGTGCCCCTTTATGATTTAGAGTGCGATATGTATGTATAATTACAATGGTCAAACAGCTAAACAAAACCTGAAAAAACCAGTGCCAATGATATTTCCTTAAGAAGCATCGGTATTTGATAAGGGAATATTTTGAATGTCACAAGAGCTTCCTTGTTTTAATCAGAATTCAGATTTCACTCAAAAATTAACTCACCTATAACGACTAGATCCGGGCATTTCGATATACATATGTATGGAAAACACTTCTTAGAGGAAAGGGTTGAAATAATCTGAAATTGCCTTTTTCCACAAAAGAAGTACTGTAGAGTGTCAAACCTTGTACTCAAGGGAGTAGGGAATAAAAAATGAAAGAAGAAGACGTACATAGAACTCCTGAATTCAACTTCCGAAATTTTCTAAGTGGCCTTGGTTAAACACCAAAGGTACATTGCCAAAGCAATGAAACAACCAAATCCTGCCATCAACTTCATGTGAACCACAACAGTTGTTGAATGATAAATTAAACATGAAATTGTCTTCTAATAATTCTTGATAAAATATCAACACGATAGCTATTATAATTACTCTATAATGTTAATTTCGCAGGCACCAAACAAAAAGGCCTTAAGCTGATTCCACATAGAACTTTGTGTTGCGCTACGTGACACTTTCTGCGTGACAGCTGAGATTAAAATACATGTATCTATATGAGGTTTCTCACATAACAAAAAGTAACGCAACGCCGAAGTTACGTAAAGCACAAAGTTGCCCAAATCTCAACTTTTGGGGGCGTTGAAATTTTTTGCAGTTTCACTTTAATTCAAATGTAAATAAACAAATTTAAATTTCACACAATTGAAAAAAATTTAATAGATTTTAATTTTCTTATTTACTTTTTTGTAAATAAAACGGAAAATGAGAGATTTTTCAGAAAATAAATATTTTTTGAGTGATGTTGCAGCGTTCATTGTGGCACAGTTTTTCAGTTTTGCGTTGTTTGACATAAAAAGCGGCGTAACGCAAAGCCGAAAAAGTTTTATGTGGAATCAGCTTTATATGTACATGCAGGATGTGACATTGCACAGGCAAAGTTCATTTCATTGGGACGTTGGTCATTCATTCGCTTAAAAAGTCAACATGCGTATTAGTTATTTTGTAAAAGAATATTTTAAAAATTCTACATTACATGGCGCCAAGTTTATTGTGGACAAAGATGCATCCTTTGTGGAGCGCTTTTTTTGGGTAGCATGCTTAGTGGTGTCATGGTTGGCGTCCTGGAAGTTGATAACAACTTCAATGGGTGAGGCACTGAGTGAAAATGAACGACTGCCACTTACAAAAACGTTTGCGGTTTTCTTCATTTTGCCATTCCAGATGCTTTTGAAAACAATGCCATCAGTTTTGGTGTGGAGAGCTCTTACCGCGATTGGGATACAAATTTTCCCGCAATTATTGTTTGTGAGTCAAAGAATATGGATCGCATACAACAAGTGGCAGATCAGTGAGTGCAAAGTATTGAGAATTACAGTCTTCAATTATCAAATATATGTACATCAATTTACCTTGTTTCATCTCGCTTAAGACTCTGGGGCAGCGATCATGACTTCACTTTGGAGGAGGTGCTGAGCGAGATTGCATTCTTTCGCGGCGAGTCATATCACACGGTGCACGAATGTGGCGGTGCTGAACCAGCACAGAATTGTTTCTATTCAAATTTCTCTTATTACGCGCAATTGGTGCGTAGCAGTTGCCGTGACTCGATGCAAAATTGTATGTGGAATAATAAGCCGTTTGAATGCTGCAGCTATTTTCATCGCATGGAAACTGAGTTGGGTATTTGTTATGGCATTAATTCGCTGCAAGCGGGGTAAGTTTGGTGTTGTTTGAAGGTTATAAGTGGGCCAAAAAATAAAATAAAATGGGAGGCGTCTCTGGCTGTAGACGGAAGGAAGTCTTCTCACGGCTAAAATGTACAAATATTTATATTTTTCCTTTCAAGAAAAAATCAAGGTGCAAAATTGAATATGTACTCTAATCGTAATACTGGAGCAGGCTCTCTCAAAATGGAATTACATACCGAGGCAACGGTGAGTAGCCAGAGGCTTTAAAGCTCATAAATATGTACATATATTACTAGAGCTTTTTCCCCATATCTCTTTTGATCTTTCAAGATTTTTATACTCGGCGAAGAGGAAGTGCCCACTTTGGTTACACCTAAAACGGATTACTTATTAGTTGGGCCTTATATTTCTTTTGTGTAAGTAGCAAAGGCGTATAGAGACGATTGACTCTGGAATGGGAAGAGAAGAATTCTAAAACCTTACATATTTTGAATTTTATACCTTACAAGGTTTTGAATATGTATTGTCAATTAAAGCCCACAACTAAAGTCTTTATTCAAATTCTGTATACTCTCCTATCCTTCTCAGGCGTCACATTTCAAAGCGTGACATTCAAAATGATGAACAAATTCGCGAAACAAGCGTGGCACAGCGGCAGTGTCGTTTCAGCGATGAAAATACTTTAGATGTGCATCGTTACTACAGCTACTCCGCTTGTACGGTGCAATGCCGGAAGGATCGTCAAATCGAATTGTGCAATTGCTCGAGTCACTTGTCGCCCAATACACCGCATTGGCGGTTATGCAATATGGATGGTCTGGAATGTTTAAATCGCAATTATGAAGACTTGTCCGTTATCATTGCTAAATGGTCGAGGGGGCGCAAGGGTTTGGTGTGCGATTGTTTGCCCTCGTGTACGGAAGTGGACATATCGACGGTGCATGATAGTAAGGAAAAGTGAGTGTGGTGAATGGATAAGGTGGAGGGAATCAAATGAAATCAAATTTAATTAAATGGCATGGAAGAAAAAAAATAGAATCAAATAAAATGGAATGGAATAAAATAAAATAAAGTAAAATAAAATAAAATAAAAATAAAATAAAAATATAAAATGAAATAAAATTGAATGAAAAAAAAAAACAAAAACAAAAAAAAAAATAAAATAAAAAAATAAAATGAAATGAAATTAAGTGAAATGAGCTGAAATGTAATGAAATAAAATGAAATGAAAAAAAAAATAAAATAAAATGCAATAAAATAAAATGCAATAAAAAAATTTAAATAAAATTAAATTAACTAAATTTCAGTGTTGCACGAAATTATTACTTTTAACTTACCCCATCACAATGGGCCTCTGCACTGGCCCATAAATGAAATAAAATTTTCATTCTATTGTTTTTTAATATTTTCATCAAAATTTCAGCATCTACGAGAACGATAATCCGATAGCAAAAATCGAGATATCACTAATTGGACTGCCAACGGAGCGTTATAAAAGAAATTTAGTGCGTGGAAGATTGGATTTAGTAGGTGAGTTGCTAGATCTAGATATTCAAAAAATGCGTATACTTACCCGACATTCAAAAATAAATGATCAAAGAACAAAAATCTAAAATCTAAGTAGCTTTAGTTTTAAGATTTGAATATTCCAAAAAACTAGTTGCAAGTTTCATTACTCCTTTATATGTATGTACTATGTTCTTTTCAGTATCCATTGGTGGCACAACTGGACTCTTCGTTGGCGCAAGCCTTCTAAGTTTTGTTGAGATTATCTATTACATTACAATACGTCCGTATGGCACGATGTTAACGCAAAAACAGAAAATGTGTAGGAAATTGCAGGCAGAATAAACTCTAAAGCTAAACATGCATGCAAACCATAAGTCAAAGAGCTTCAAACGTGCTTTTCCTTGGATAAAATTTTTAGAATGAATAAGAGAGCAAAAAAAAAAACAACCAGAAAATAATGATAAAATAAATGTTAGCAAATTGTTTGCAAAAACAAACACAAACAAAAAAAAATAGCAACATTCTCATTGCGAAAAATGTATTTGATTAGTTCTGGACTGCAAAATATAAAACGGTTGTACAAATAATTGTTTTTTTTGCACTTGTACGTTGACAGGTAAGCATGGTATGCGGATAAATGTTTTTCAGTGCTCTGCTTTTGCACGCACACTACCACAAATATTTTGCGCGTGTATTGGTTGCTCCGCCAGCGGTGCCGATCGCTGACTTAATTATATGCACTATGTCTATGAATGTATGTACATATGTATGTATATCTATTTGCGCATCTATTTATTAGATAATTCACATGCACCTAATGTCAGATAACTGCAGTTTAATTAAAAGACTCGAAGAAATTGGACGGTCGTCAAAGAAGAAAATTCTTAAAACGAAGAAGCACTAAAATTTACGCACATTTATCGGTATTACAACCAGAAAGCACAAATGTCACAAAAACATGGAAAGTGCGAAGAAGGGAATGCAGCCCCGGTGCAAGCCTCAACCCAAATTCTACTCCTAAGTCGCAAGAAGTGCGAGCTCATATTGGCGAAAGCCACGGCGTGCAACCAAGAAACAAATTTTCAGCTAAAAGATTACACTCTACAAAAGGCTGTGTATGCCAGTGGTTTTCTTGGTGAATATTATCATTTGTTATTGTTGTATTACAGTGCTGCGACAGATGAAAATCAAAATGCAAGTATTTTATTTTTAGTGTTAGCTCTAATGCCAAAAATTTAGCATAACTTTAGGCTGCACAAATCACTAAGTGTTAGCTTCTCATCTTCTTCTCCCGCAGTCGGCTGTTGAATTGCGTGAATTGCGTGCTTTTATCAAACGCGTACCACAAACTAATGCCGAACCGGAAAAGGAAGCGATATTTCGCAAAGAGGCGTTGTTGTATGGCGGCGGACTATTGGAGAAATTAAGATGTTATTGGGAGTAAATATATGTAGTAATCTATGTATGTACATATGTATACAGAAAATTCGAGCACTACAACTCATTTCAATGATTCCTTTTTCGCATTGTGTCCTATGATACCAAGTTCATTTTGAGAAAAAAAAAGAGTAGGATTGTCAACTTCTTAAACATTTAGATTTAGCTAATTTAACAAAATAAATGTGTCAAGGGATGATGGAAATTCGTTCCACAATATATCGCAATCCTACACTGTCGGAAAAGCAAACAACGAAAAAGAAACAACATAAGTAAATAAAGTGTTAAAGCAGTTCGGTATTTAAAAAAGAATGTAGAAATTTTCATTGCAAACTAAAAATTTTATAAGGGTTACAACCCGTTCGAAATTTTTTAAATCAATAAAATTTATAAAAGTCAATTAAATATTACAATATGGGTATCAAATTAAATGAGCTAAAGAAAGCTGATCGCTGAAAATATTTTAGGTAGGGTTGCCTCTCAAGGAGTACTATTTTTTTATCGATGTTTTACGGTTGCTTTGAATGCCAGAGATAGTTGAAGAAAAGCCTTTATAACACAATTCTCAGAATATTCAGCACAAATTAAACGTTCTTTTTCATACCTTTTTATTATATTTAAAACATTTTCTATGATAATAAAATATTTATTTACAGCCACAATTCCCTGGTCCCCACGTCACTACTACGTACGCGACGATCTCATCGTGCTAGAACATCTGGAACAACTTGATTATGCCCTTAGCCCCACAGACCAGGAATACCTAAACGATAACTATCTAAATCAGGTATTACGCGGCCTCGCAGCACAACATGCCTCCAGCCTCTTGTACGAGATCAAAGAAGGCGTTTGCCTTGGCGACACAAGTCCAGTATTAGAGCACGAAATCACAGTAACGCCGCACGTGCCATGGTATACCATTAGACTGCGTGCAATACTCGCAATAATCTAATTAAAATTGAAATCGGAGAAATCGGAGATTAAACGACAGGAAATTGAAACTCAACGCTTGCCAGCTGCCATCGCGCGTGTTTACGAAATGACAAATCGTTCGTTGAAATATCGTAATGTGCTTTGTCATCGTGATATTTGGCGTGGTAATATTTTTTATAAAAAATTTGCTATTTCATCTGAAAGCCCTGAGGCTGCTGCACTTTTTGTTGATTATCAAACGGCGCGTTATTGTCCACCAGCTGTCGATCTAATATTTGCGCTCTTCATGAATTTACCGCAGGCAGTGAGAAAGCGCAGAGAAATGGAATATATGAGATTTTACTTTGCGAGCTTGAGCTGTGAAATGAGCGCGAATGGGTTAATTGTGGACCAGTATATAACCTATGATGAGTTACTTGCTTCGTATAAAGAATTTCAATTATTTGGCTTATTTTATCGTGCAATCGCAACAACAATTATAAAAGTACCACGCGAGTATGTAAACAATGAATATGCACGTGTCGAACGTACGAGTGCGGTGCTCAAGCTAATGTCCGAGTTGCCAGAATTTCGCAAATATTTGGAGGAAAGTGTAGAGGAATTGATGGAGTTTTTAATAAAGTAAAATTTAGATATTTTTTAACACGATTTCTTAGATTAGAGTTAACGATCTAGAGTATAGATGCGACAATCGGCACCATGACTTGGGAATACATTATTATAATATAATTCAGAGGTTGGCAAAATTGTGAGCGAGATTGTGTAGGTGAATGCAGAGCGAGTTGTGCGTGCAATTTCTCATTTACTCGTATGGGTCATGTATTCATGTCTCAAAAAGAACAAAAATTCAACATTTCGCTAAGGAGGGCAATATTTATCGCAAATTAATCAATTTCGAAAAGGGCACATCTCGAATTTTTTAGGAATTTGGGTACATCAAATTAACATCAAATAATACACACACATATGTATAACAAAGTTAACATCCTAATATTTTTATACATTTCGATTGCTAATATGCTCCTAAATGTAACTCAATAAAATTTTTTTCGGCAATAGTATACTTAGTTAGAAAATAATAAGACTTTGTCATTTCCTGTAAAGTTTCAAGATGTGCTCTTTTCGAAATTGCTGATTCAATTGATATCGCTTTTTTAACACATATGTATATATACATTAAGGTGGAGTGAAAATTTTTTTTTGGAAATTCAATTTGTTCCAAAGCCAGAACGGCACCTTTGTAGCCCAGAAATAAGGCTGTAAAATTTTATTGACCTACTCGCATGTTTAGAGGTGCCCCCAGCCCCACAAAGTTGAAAAAAATAGCACGATCTGGTACAAATGTAAAATTTCTAAAATTATAAAATCAAAAAACGAAGTATGAAGATTGATAAAGATGGCCAAGCTGAGTATTAAAGTGAATTTATTTTTTTTGGAAATAGCAACAACAAAAGTTATTAAAGGTCAAAGTATATATTATGCATTTTTTAAATTGCAATTACTTTAAAACCATTGAACCGATTTCGAATATTTTTATACCATTCGATAGGCATTTTGATTCCCCCTGCGGGGGTCAACCCCCCTTTTACCCCCCTTACTTTTCATATATAAAATGTATATATTAAATTAAAGGGAATCCAAATACCTATTGAACGGCATAAAAACATTCGAAATCGGTACAGTAGTTTTTAAGTAATTGCAATTTAAAAAATGCATAATATATATACTTTGACCTTTAATAACTTTTGTTGTTGCTATTTCCAAAAAAAAAATAAATTCACTTTAATACTCAGCTTGGCCATCTTTATCAATCTTCATACTTCGTTTTTTGATTTTATAATTTTAGAAATTTTACATTTGTACCAGATCGTGCTTATTGCTTTCAATTTTTCGGGGCTGGGGGCAGTTCAAAACGTCGTCCTATCGCCATAAAATTTTGTGGGGTTCATTAACTCGTATAAGGCAACTTTTCATTGCTGGTACGTTCAAAAAAAGAACAAAAAAAAAATCTCCATATGTTTTCACTCCACCTTAATATACATATCTACATATAAGTATATACATACATATATAAATAATATTTGAATTGTTAAATCTCATCAGTATATATTTGGTTGTTGTGCTGTGCGCGCTAACTCTGTCGTGGGCTTATCAAAGTTAATTAGTCTCTCATAGATTTTTGTGCTTGTAAACAAATATGCTCAACTCAAAAAAATCCACAATGGAATCAATTAAAACAACCGAAGCTACTAGTAAAAACCCAAACGATCTTTTTACGCGCTCAGAAGTTGAGCAAATATTCAGCAATATGTTGAGTACAACGAAAACAACACGAAAAGTCGGTACTTTATTGAATTACGAGGTGGTGCCAGTATATGGTGCGGGCTCATTAGGCGAATACTTTCATTTACATTTAAAGTATCAAATTAAAGAGGTAAACGAATGGTTTTTTTTATAATAGTTTAGTATTCAAAGAAAGGACGTAATTCACTCTCCAAATTAAATGGTTCGTGAATGGCAGTCGTGCTGGGATGTACTATGTTTCAATTGGCCGACTAATTGGGTGTAGTGTGAATACTTCCCCATGCAAATCAAAGCCCGACTAAATCGATTTGGTCGCAGGTGGGAATAGAGTCTAAGGCTGACCGCTATTTTTCCGAACTACAGTGGGATTGTAAAGATCAAACTTGATCATAAATTTATTTACAGCACTTTTTATTCATTTCCTCCATTTAACTCCTTATTTTTTGTAGTCCAATGTAATAAAGACAACGAGCTTGTTTGTGAAATCTTTACCAATTCAAAATCCAAAGCTGACAGAAATTATGAATAATTGTGGCATGTTAATTAAGGAGGCTGCGCTCTATGAAAGACTTCTAAACGAGTTGGGAAAATTGAGTGCTAGTATTTGGTGTGCTCGATGTTACTACACCCGTCCCGATCTATTTGTTTTGCAAAATATCGTCGACTTGGGTTATGAACCTTTAAAAAATCCACAAGAATTTCTAACAAAAACACAAATGCAAATGCTACTCAAGACCTTGGCAACAATGCATGCCTGCAGTATAACGTATGAGGAGCGAAATCAAGTGAATATTGGCGCTGAGTTGAAGGATGTATTGCACGAGTTGACGGTATCGCGAAAAATCAATTTCTACACCATAGGGGTGAAGGTTAGTAGATAGTTAAAGAGTAAGGAGAGTAAAAACGAGAGATTTTAACACTGGTTCTTGCCTTTTTCCCACCGCAGGCAGTTCTCGCCGTGACACGCACTCATCCCGCCTACCAAAGCGAAGCGCATCAAAAATTCATCGAAGAAGTGCTACCTCACCATTTCGATCCCGTCTATGACATGGTAAATCCATCCACCCAATATCGCAATGTTTTCTGTCAACGCGATGTGTGGGGCGGCAATTTCTTCTATCACAAATCACGACCTGATCAACAACCCGTTGTGTTGGTGGACTATCAATTGGCGCGCTATAGCCCACCGGCAATCGATTTACTCATGGCTGTCTATTTGAATATAACAACCACGCAACGACGAACAATGAAGCATTGGTGCTACGATACATATTACCGTTACTTTGTCGATGAACTGGAGCGACAAGGCCTCGAAGCCGAGGGACTGCTAAGTCGTTGTGAATTTGATGATTCGCTAAAGGCATTTGAGTTATTTGGTGCACTCTATAATTGTGTCATGACGATGATACTGCGTGTGCCCGATAATTATTTGGAGAATTTAAAGTTAAATGACATCGATGCATTTAATCGTTATATGCATGTGGATCGTGCGCCGCAAGTGTTGGAGTTGCTGCGCGTGAATGAGAAGTATCGTGCGAGTATGTTTGAGTGCGTTGAAGAGATGTTGCAGTTGTTGTTGTAATTGCAATACTGTTTGTATAACTTCATTTGTAAATACATACTATTTTTTAACAATTAAAAATATAAACAATACATTGAATCTAGTCTAAAAGATTGCTATTACTCAGCAATAGTTCCACAAGCTCTTTAATCGGCCACATTATTTTCGCTTCATATGTTGGATCCATAGTCATTATACGCTCAAAAAATTCCGCACGATCGTTATTCATGTAATAATCGAATTTTTCCTGCTCCTCGGCACGCCATTTTACGGATAAACCCTCCGGCATCTGGGTCAGTGGCTTACAAGTGGCAACGAGTATCAACACGGGCAAACGAGCACGTCGACACTCTGCCAGAAATTCGGCACGCGTAACGGTGTTGATGGACAAATTCAATGCACGAAATCGTGCCTGCAGTTCGGCATAATAATAATCCAGATAAGCTTGCATTTGCTCACTTCTCTGCTCGGGGGTTAATTGATCATAAAGGAAGTAGAGCACGTCTAGTGGTGGTGGTGCATAACGACTCAATTGAAAATCGACGATGCAACAACTTGACGGTTCGTCATCGATGTCGTGTTCGTGGCCATTGAATTTGTAAAAGATATTTTTATGCCATGAATCGCGATGCAAGAATGCATTGCGTGTGTGTGTGGAGGGTTCTGTGAACTTTTTCATATTCAGGAGAAAAGTGTAGAGTTTGCCGTTGATGAGCGATTGCATTGAGGGTGTTTGAGGTTTCAAGTAATTTTTCGCAAGATAAATGATGCCCTGAAAAATAAAAGTTAAATTTTATTGTATTTCTCTCCTAACCAAGCCTATTTCGGTATTAGTAGTTGCGATTGAAGAGTGATTTTATTTTTTGTCATATAAAAATTTATAAAAATCACCTCACTGAGGCTTTTTCGATCCCCTTTGCTGATTAAAAAAAGAATTGATCACAAATTGATCATGCTAAAGATCGAAATGTGATCGTTTACTTTGTTCTTTTATGATCAGAAAATGAGCGCATTTTCCATTATCTTAAACGTGCATAGGGATAAAAAAATGCATGCTATTTGGAATGTGTAAATTTATTCTAATAATCATCTAATCCTTTTATTAACAAGCTAATGTAATCTTATCATTAAAATCTTTCAAAATTAATTTCTACTACAACTTACCTTAACGCTAGCAATGTACCATTCATTTTCTCCAGTCAACATCATTTCAAATAAATCATCTTTGAATTCCTCCCCCTTATCGACACCCTCTTCCGTTTCCCAAGCGATGCTCGCAGCATGCAATTGCGCTAAGTGGGAGAGGAATAGCTTAAGATGTTTGCTTGTAGTGGGTTCATTTTTTCTCAAATGACGATAACCGAAATGAGAAGCAACCAAGTCTTCCAGTACTAGCAGATCTTTGCGCGCGTAGTAGCATTCGGCATAAAGTTTCGTTGAGGCTTAGAAAAAGAGATTTTTGGTAAGACGGTCACATTTCCAATTTAAATACATATGTATATTTAAAGAGCAACTCACGCTGAGAGAGCGTTATTACTATATAAGCATAATTTTTTTAAAAAGTGGCCTTTTATCACCGATCGATTCGCTTCCCTTTGCAACCCGATCAACATTCTATTGATTGCTCTCATTCTGAATTCAAAATTACTCACCAAATCTTTGTATATTCGGCAATATTCTCGTGTAGGCACAGATTTCCTTATGAAAGAAACGCTTACGTTCACATTCGGCGCGATGTAATTCATTGTTTATTGGCACCGACTTGATAAAATAACAAAACTTTCGAACACCACCAGTTGAGTGCTAATTGGAAGAAAAATCAATAATTTTCTATAAAAAGTTATCAACAAAATATTTTAACACCTTTTCGCTTTTCGCATTACTCAACCACCCGACCTACCTGATCTTCAATGCTCAGCTGTAGCCTAAAATATTCACCCATAAAACCCACCAGCCCATCCATTGCCTTGGCGAGCTTATAATCTAGCACTTTAATACTTTCATCACCTTTCTGCAATTTCAATGTATTTCTTGCGATTATTTCGCATTCTTCTTGATTTAATTCAATGCATTTTTCATTCATTTTCATTTTATTCAAAAACTCAATTAACTCATTTCTCGTCACTTGCCAATCTACGACTGTCAACGCTCTCAAATTCAGATTCATATGTCGCGAGATGATGCTACGCGCTATGATCGTACAAATATATATCGTAGAATACATATATATGAGTTTTTAATATTTATTTATTTACTTACTCGTATTTGCAGATTTGAATGTTTATTAAAATGAAAAACTACGAGAGCTGGTCTATGCGCTAGAAAAATACATTGTGTATCAGAGGAATCTTGATAGTTCCTTGTGCTAGAAAAAAGCATTCCGTTTGTCAACGTGGAGTTCGTACAAAAATTTAAGAATGTCGGAAATTTCTTCGACAGTCTTCCACTATACTACTTACCAACATGTGTATGTATACCCACTCCTTTTAAGCAATTCTCCCTATAATGTAAAAAAAAAAAAACGAGAATTTATTATTTTTTAATCAACCCTCGTATTGCAGAGTAGTTAAGTTTGTCTGGTTCTTATTGCAATCTCATAAAGATAATGGTGGTTTTATGGTGTCTAGTGTGAGTAGCTTTAACTTACTTTCGTTATCACTCATTATAAGATTATGTGTTATAATTTACATACATATGTATGTAAAAATTACTAACATGGAAGCAACTAAAATTTCAAATATTTGTTTACTCTAACTCACTGTTCGCTAATGCCTCAGACACACATGTGGTATGAATATTATAATATCAATACTATGATTTGGCTTTAGTAGGAAAATTTTCAATTAAACTACAATATGAGAGTGACACATATGTATGTGGTAGAGATCGCAATATTTCTACTATACTACGATGTGTGTCTCTAGCATTAGTTGTTCGTGAAAGTCAAGTTAATGAAGCATATAGTACACACAGAGAAAAAACTATAGTAAATCCAACAAAGTTGACTTAAGCAGTTAAAAAAAATTGTATGGGGCCCAAGAAACTTGTACAACTTAGCAAAGTACTTACACAATTTATATCCGGCCATGGAAAACAAAGCTTAGTTGATTTATTATCCAAGCACTTTGGCTACAAAAAAAGGGGTGGTTTTGACTAATTTAGCTTTGGCATTTCTTTTATATGAAGTTTGAAAACTATGTGAAAATCAAACTTATGTACATACGGTCGGCACAAACAAAGCTTGGGAAATGTATCAAAGTTTTCTTGAGCAATACCTGTTAGACATGACATTGTCTAACAGTGTTCTTGGGTAATTTATGTTAGCAGCACAGTACTTAGGTAATTTTTAGGAGCCACTTATTTAACTTCAGAAAGTTCTTATTTGTTTTTACTAAGTTAACTTTAGTTAAGTTAGCTTGAAGTTTCCCCTAAGACACTTGTAATCTAACAAAGTACTTGTAATATTTGAAATTAAGTGAGCTGCGGGGAGGTCGCTTCGTCATTAAGTGTTTTGTCTTCAATCAAGAATGTATCGCGAGTGAGTAAAAGTTAAGTGTAAGTGTACAAAAAAAAATTGTGCATTACTTTTGAATTCCCTTTATTTATACATATTTGTGAAGCGATCTACAGTATTTTGTTAAAGTTGGAAGGGTGGATGTTATCAAAAAGAGAGAACTCCGCCGGCTGAGGGTTATTTTTTGAACACTTCGTTTTTATACGTGCCTTTCCCCGATAATAGTGCGCAGTTTTGGTGTTTTGGTTTTTTTTTTTTTTTTGTTTAATTTTACAGATTTAACAACCAATACCTCCGGCAAATTTTGATTTGTTCCGAGATCTCTGAATGTAAGTTTTTCGGAAAACCGCCAACGCATAAAGACGTTCTACACACAAACATTTATGCATATGTGTGTTCGTTTGGATATGTGCCAGATAAATATCAGGATCACAAAATTGTTGATGCATTTGCATGCAAAATTTTTATCCGGACCTAGATCACTGCCACGGGAACTCGCCTACTTCGTACGTATGTATGGGTCCAGTTACACGGTCAGTATATATTGATGCGATCCATGGAATGCGAAAGATATTGATAGTGTTAAAGTATTGGTGGTTCGCAAAATAGTATGTTTTTAAAACAAATTATGAAATAGGGCGTTTTTGAAACAATTTTAAAAATAGGGTGATCTTTTACTCATGCGTCGATATACATATGTATATTGGATATTAGGGTCGAAAAAAAAGTTGCAAAAATTGGCCCCTAAATTTGAATCATATGTTGAGATGGTTAAGAAAAAAAAAAAAATAAATAAAAATGTCATTTATGCATACCAAACTTTTAAATAAAGTATTTCATTATATTTGTAAACAATTTTATTTATACATATTTGTGAAGCGATCTACAGTATTTTGTTAAAGTTGGAAGGGTGGATGTTATCAAAAAGAGAGAACTCCGCCGGCTGAGGGTTATTTTTTGAACACTTCGTTTTTATACGTGCCTTTCCCCGATAATAGTGCGCAGTTTTGGTGTTTTGGTTTTTTTTTTTTTTTTGTTTAATTTTACAGATTTAACAACCAATACCTCCGGCAAATTTTGATTTGTTCCGAGATCTCTGAATGTAAGTTTTTCGGAAAACCGCCAACGCATAAAGACGTTCTACACACAAACATTTATGCATATGTGTGTTCGTTTGGATATGTGCCAGATAAATATCAGGATCACAAAATTGTTGATGCATTTGCATGCAAAATTTTTATCCGGACCTAGATCACTGCCACGGGAACTCGCCTACTTCGTACGTATGTATGGGTCCAGTTACACGGTCAGTATATATTGATGCGATCCATGGAATGCGAAAGATATTGATAGTGTTAAAGTATTGGTGGTTCGCAAAATAGTATGTTTTTAAAACAAATTATGAAATAGGGCGTTTTTGAAACAATTTTAAAAATAGGGTGATCTTTTACTCATGCGTCGATATACATATGTATATTGGATATTAGGGTCGAAAAAAAAGTTGCAAAAATTGGCCCCTAAATTTGAATCATATGTTGAGATGGTTAAGAAAAAAAAAAAAATAAATAAAAATGTCATTTATGCATACCAAACTTTTAAATAAAGTATTTCATTATATTTGTAAACAAACTACATACGTAGCATTACGACTAGCAAAAGCACTTTCGTTAAAAACTTAGATTTTTACAACATACTTTTTATACCACAATTTAAGATCAAAAATAATGTGCGTTACACATGTCTGCTACACATTATTTTTGTTCCTTAAGTTCTGGTATAAAGAGTATAGCTGAAAAACGCTTAGTTTTTCAGAAAAGTACTTTCTCAAGTTACCAAAGTTTCTTGGTAAGATATTACCTAAGTTATGGCAGTTAAAATAACAAGGATACTTGTTCACTCAGCCAAAGGCACTTTGTTGAATATTACGCAAATTATAGAGAATAAGCTGACTAAGTATTTTGGTTGAAAATATGCCTAAGCCAACTTGGGAAAATTAAACAATACTTTGTCAATATTACTCAAATAGAAACTTTGCCAAGATTTTACTAAGTTGTTTCGTCATTTGAACGAAAATGTATTATTCCTAAGTTTTAAATTAGGTTATGTGCGATTTTAAGGTGATTTTACAATAGTTTTTCTCTGTGTGTACATAGATCATAGAAAGATAGATAGATTATACGGAGGTTGATACGCACTATTGTACGCACCGCCTCATTATAAACATTTCTCCAAGGCCAATCTTACACACGAAATCGAATATTGCTTTTGACCTTAAGGTTTTTGATCTCGTGCTGATACTGACCGACTGTCCTCTGTCTCATCTTTGGTATCACAAAATCGGCTGGTATCTCAGAAGTATTGAGTTTCATGTTTTTTAGATTTTCTATGTCCTCTAGGACTAGTTAGGAATGAGAAAAGATACTGAAGATGGCGGATATTAGTCGGATTCGGTTTGTCTCCAAACCAAACATGACAAGGGATGGCGAAAAATCGTTCCACAATACATCACTAGTGAGGAGCCTATCTCATATGAAGTTATCGCCCTAAGTACCGCTTGGCTCACTCCTGAGGCTGAAAACACTAGGAAAACGCACTAGGGTAAGGACAACCTTACACGCGGGACATAAAAGCCGGAATTTCTACCCTCTGTGGTTTTCGAACTTACCTCTGGTTTTCTATGTACTATGGGGTTGTTGCTTAGGAGGTCATTCAACCTGGAGTCGTTCCAGGATGATTTGTCTCGAAGCTCGATTCTAAAGTGTTTCTGAAATTGGATGACCTAACTAATCATATCATGTCTGGGTAGTTGAGAGATTGGGAGCCTTTCTCTCAGTCACAGGCCATAGAAAGAAAAAAACTAAATATTTGCGTTCAATTCAAAGTTTATTTCTCTGGTACACATTTTCAAAAAAAAAAACTAAATAATGTTTAAAGTTCTTAATTTTAATATTTTGCATGGCTTTTGGAAATACACAAAGAATTAATGACACATAAACTATTACATTAAAATTGGCGAAATATATTCCATATAGTATACGATTACAAATTAACATCTAAGTATTAGATAAGATTTTGTGGATACGTATTATAATTAAATATACATATGATCGAATATCGTAAGAAGCATCTTATAATAATAATACAATGGCGCTATTATAACTCTGACGAGTTTTATGTCCGAGCTTCTCTCCCAATTCGAGGTGTGCTCCTTTTTGTTTTTCCTACTAATTGGGTGGACCTACAGTTTTAAGCCGGCTCCGAACGGCGAATGCATTTTTTGTGAGAAGCTTTTTCATGGCAGAAATACTCTCGGAGGGTATGCTGCCCACTGCCGAGAGGTGACCGCTGCTCTTAAAAAACCCAATAATTGGATTTTTACTAATTAGAAAAATTTGTTTGGCTCGGACCGTGGTTTGAACCCGAGACCTCTGGCATAGCAGGCGAGCACTCTACCCACTGCACCACAGCGGCCACATCTTACATACATATAAAATTGTCTCAATTGCTTTTATAAACATAGAAATATGTAAATATGTATGTATTTAAACTAATTTTCTTAAAGTTTAAAAGTTCTTTTGTCTTCACGTTAAAGAACATTAGACCTTGAGGGACGTAGTAAGTATGCCTATGCTATGATCCACTGACTTTTGGTTTTCTTCTTTCAGATGATTAGCTAAATACTCAGAAATATTTTGTAGTACTTCAAAGTTTTATCTAAAAATTTCTTATATATTTATGTAGGTACTAAATTATTTGCTAATATATTATGCTATGTATGTAAACATACATGTAACTGAAGCGCACCATGGTTGGTACGGCATACTTAATTCGCCCAAGTTTTTGGAGTTTACAGGCAAACAAGAGATGCCGTGACATAACGTCAAGTGACATCTTAATTCACCACTTCCCATGGTATAATCGACTTAGATTTAAAGGTAGCTTAAGAAATTCTGTTATTTTGCAGAGACTTTATTGTGACTTTGACTTGCTATAAATTCTTTAAATATGTATAAAACCTTCTTCGCAGCCAAGCGGTAAGCAATCCGATCTGTCAAAATAAATAGTTACTTCCATATACGAAGAAAATTCGGTCAAAGAACATTTTATATATTTAAGGTACTCAGTTGTCGTTTTTCTTTTCAGCATACAATCCTCCCCACCTTCCCGGTCAACCACGCCTCCTCCTAATCACTCCAACCATCACTATCATCATCGTTATTACGCTCCTCTTGGAAATCGCATATATTCAAATCTTCATTGAAGAGATCATCGCTGCTTTGCGATGATGACTGTGATTGTCATCTATTCAAATTAACGCGAGTCGTTACGGCAATAACATTATTTGGTGGTGGACGTGGTATACATATTGTTGTTGTTGTATTTTTCGTACCCGCCTCAACACTCGGTATTAGCTGTTCCTGTATATTACCGCCACTTTGTTTAAAACAACCACAACACCAATTATCACAACGTAAAACCGTAATAATGCCAGCGATGAGCCACACGATAATCGCTGGCCACGAATAATACGAACAAGCGCCGAAGAGTACGCCACCAAGAAGAAGTGAGGAAGCGCAAAGTACGGGATTGACATTCACGACAGTGCCGGTGTGACTGGGGAGTAGTGACATCATCGAACTGACGAGTGTGACACCTGAAAGAAGGGCGAGAGGAAAATGTGAGTAAAAAAGTTTTTTCGAGAACATGTTCACTTACCACAAAAATAGGTAAATACAGCAAATGAATGCTTTAGCACGATAGCCAAATAAGTGAGAAATATGCTCGAAATGATTAAGGCAATGCCGAATCTGGCAAAATGCCAGGAATTACTTGAAGGTACACGTAATACACGCTCCGTGCGACCAGCAGTTGTTACCTAAAAAAGATCGATATATTTTGAGCTCGTTTAACGTAGTAATAGTCAAACTCATAAAATACCTTAATCTTTTGGCGATACTCGTCGACTATGGCATCAATATCCGTTGAGGTGCTATCTGAGTCGCTTTTGTCGAATTTATCGGGATAGTCAAAATCGGAGGGCTGTGGAATAAATAAAAAAAAATAATTATTATTCTTTATTAAAGGTGTATTGGGCTAAAGATAAACCAATTCACACCGCTGGTTGTGTATCCGATAGTATAGCAGACTCCACATCTCTTGGCGCACGTATGGGGCATGGGGATGTGGGTTCACCCAATAAAAGCCATTCCTTTTCCAATTCCTTTTTCGGCTTTTGCACCACTTTGCTGGCTTGCTTGTGTAAACTAATATTCAATAAGCTGCGTTTTATTTTGCTACTCGAAGATGAACTCTTAACCAGAACAGCCGGTGCGGTGGCAAGACGGCTGTAAGAGGGCGCGGAATTCGAATCTGAAATTGAAATTGAAAGTGAAGGTACAAGTGAAATTAAAGGAGCACAAATCGAAATTGAATGGAAATTGAAAGTAACAGTAAAACTGAAACCGAATGTGAGGGTGAAAGTGAAACTGAAAGCGATATAAAAGTAAAATCGGAAGTGAAAGTGAAATCGAAGGATTTGATATAGGAGAAGAAATTAAAATTGAAAATGAACTTGAAATGGAACTTAAAAAAGTATACTTACTACTTGGTAACGCAAATCTCGGACGATACGGTGAATACAACAAATAAAATGAACGCAAGAAGCCCGCACCTACATGACTAGCCGCTAGAATATAAGTGAGATTTTGCATCGGACAAGCAAATGCAAACATGGCACATAAGCTACCTAAAAGAGAATGTATTTAACTTCATTAAGGATACTGTTCCAAACCACCAAACAACTCACCTCCAATAAAAATAGCTAATACAGGATTACCGCTCTCGGAACTCTCATAACTTATTTGACGCGAAAACACCTTCCACTCCGACGTAGCAAAACGAACTATGAAACCGTAGAGTTCGGGGAACAACTCCAAATAGGCAGTCGAAGAGCACAGCATTAGCAGACAAGCAGCGATTGGAACCAGTTGCGAGAAATTATGCTCATTAAGCATGGTAAAAATGGGAATGGCAATGTAATCGGTAACTTGTCTGTGAATGGAATAACGGATCTTAGAGGGTAATTTTTTTAACTGCATTATCGACATTGAATGCGCTTTGCCAGCTTACCTGTAATGCACTAGATTAGTGTAACTAAGTGCCATGGCGAACAAGGCGGAAAAGGCAAAGCCAAGATGTGAAAATCCGGTTAAACAACGAATGGTGGAACGTTGCGCTGGATATTCGTCGGGATAGGTGAAGGTGACTAGCGCCGCTGCGGTGAGAAACTGTAATGAGAGGAAACAAGGAAACATTAATGATGGATTACTCTCTCCAATCCTCAATACTCCCAATGTATCTTTGCAACCATTTAATATCTTTATACTGATTTCTTTAAAGTTGCAAGGATCAATCATCAAACAGCGGACTAAAAGGAAATCAAATTGATTACAGCCATCTTAGTAAGTAATTATGAGACCAATTAGCAACAACTAGTCGGCTAAGAATGACAACGAAGAAGCGTACAAAAGTGTATAGAAAATGTGCAATAAGTCAGCGGTCGTTATTCAGACACATACAAACTATTTAGTAAGTGAGACTGTGGGCATAGTGAGAGCAGCTTAGTGCCCGTTGATCGTAGTTAGTTATTTCGTGAGATATGAATAGCACATGGATATCAGAAGTAATGCAATATTGGTCGATTCTATTTTTCAATTTAAATTAAGACTTTGTATGTTTTAAAGTAACTACTTTTCTGTCGACCTGTTATTTAATGATTAATTAATGATTATTAATTAAAGCATGTTTTGTTTTTGTAGCCATTTAATAATTAACAGTTAACTAAAATTAAAAAGTACATTAACTAATTAGTGAATTAATTTGTATTGCAAGATTATTTGAATTTTTTCGATTTTTTTAATTGCATAATTAATAATATAAACGATTATTGATATTCCTTTCTTTTTTTTGATTTATTTAAGCTTATTTAAAAATAATAAAAAGCTTGCATGCAAAAAAATAATCAGAGAATTGAAAATAATCAAGCAATTAAAAACATTCAAACAATTATATAACTTAAAATAACCAAAAACCTAAAAATAATCATGCAATTAAAAAAGTTATTTGGTTCATTTTGATTATATGTTTATTTGTGATTATCTTTTTAATGGCATTAATCATGTCTATTTTTTATATTTGTAATTTAATTGATTATTAATTGCAACCTTAAACTAAGTCAATTAAAATAATCATTAAAACTAAAAATCCCAAAAAGTAATCATTACTAACCCTCAGACTACTGGTGACGTGAATTGTCGTTAACGGTATATTGTGGTCTGATAGACCACAAGGTATTTTTTATTTGCAACTACCAAAAAAGTCATCGGATACAACAAATGTTATTTGTTATTTGGCAAATGTTATATTTACGTTCATTTAGCATAAAAATACAGTCCAAATTTGTTAAAGAAATGCATTAATGGGTGTTTTAAACAAGTCCCTAGTTTGTAGGACCTCTTGGCATTTCTTCAGAAACGCATTACGCATGCGTTGGTTTAATGTAAATCACAAACCGTATATTTACATTTAATGCAATGGAATGAGTTTTCCGGTTTCTTTTATCTGCCTCAAATACCAAAATCCAGCCAGAATCTAATCGCAGATGCGGCATAATCGTGATAAATTCGGCTAGGCTTCACGTAACTCCATATGTGGTTTAAACTTTTCCTGTGCTAATTCAATTAAAAATTCGCGTTATTTATCTTTTCCTTTCTTGGCTTCCCCATCAACATCGCAGGTATAATGTTCAGATGAATTTAGAATCATAGACTTACATATTTTTTTGGCACGTAAGAGCAAGACATTTTCGTAGTAACAGAAGATGGTGGACGACTAGAAGAGGTAAGTAATTCTGGTGGAATTAATCTTTCATCCTCACGAATAGTTCCAACGAAAGCTAGGCTTATGTACATTAGCTCGCTAGCGAATTCTATGTTGAAAAAAGTTGCCTTTACAATTATGATATAGGGTTTCAATGCTGTGGTCTGACAGACCACAACCTTGAAAAACGCACATCTTACACAAAATATGCTTTTTTTTTACACAGAAATGAGACTAATATTACATTTCTATACTGAATTAGAAAACACTCATGGAACCTTACAAAGTCATAAAACGGTTTGCACAAAAATGTTAGGGAAAACAAAAAGATGTAGTAAAATTTTTCAAAATGGTCTGACAGACCACAACGCTAGTCTAAGGGCTAATTTTAATGAATATTTAACAGGTTTGTCAGTGGCTCACAGAAGGGCTGAAACTGGGGAATTGTATTGTCGCAAGACTATATACATTTTTTTGTTGATTTCAAGTTCCCAGACTTTTTTAGTATTTTCTATGTAGAATTTTTCTGTGTCTCCTCTCGCTGAATCACATGTGAAACACAGTCCTCAAAAGCTTTTAAAATAAAATTATTCTCTTGTCAGCAAACGTACACTACTTATACCATTCGGTCGAAAATAATAGCGTGTCCACTCCTCCAAATCGGGCGTCCACATAGTGAGCAATGCTGTGGAAATCGTAATGATCACCAAAGCTGTCAGCATGACATTAGTGAAAACTCTTGAATTCTGTAAATAAAAAAAAGCAATTATGTATACAGTCTATTGTTGTCCTTTAAAGTCTGGAGATGCATCATTCACTTTACCTCCAAACCCAACATAAACATGCCTGTGACCAACAAAACGACAGCAACGCCCAACACATCCGGCCAAGGTTCGTTTAGCGGTGAATTTCGGCCTAAAATTATGCAATCAATTGTTATGAGTAAAATGCCACATTAATTAACTACAGTGTTTCCAATAAGTTTTGGTATAATCACTGACCTAAAATAAAAATGCGCGCCATTCCACCCGTCATTGCATCCAAGCAGGTGCTCATGGTGCGCGCCAACACAGCACACGCGCACAACATAGCCAACGCATCCATCCAAGTGGCAAGGAAAAGGCAGGTGAAATCAAATTTATTACTCGCTCGTACGTAAGGTATTTGGAGGGCTCGTAATTTGGTTTTGCAATAGGCTATGAGTATTGGAAATGGAAAAAAATGCAAGAAGTGCGTGGGTAATAAATACAATTAACTAAAATTAATCACTTTGACACAACACAGCTTACTGGCTCTGATTAATAACATTAATTATTAAATTCTATTAAATCAATTGATACATTTTGGGCAAGGCTTTAGGGCTGTATATGTGCACATGTATATGTGAAACTGCAACCACTCACCTGCCATTGCACTGTAAGCAAACGCCAAAAAATTGGCAAACAAAACCGCCGTGGAACAAGCCTCATTGTAGACGAGCAAACTGCAGATTATAGTGCTGCCGACCACCATGCGGCCACACGTGAACGATGAATCACTGAAAACGAAAACGAAAAGCAGATGGAAAAAGAATTTTAATTTTAACTGAGACAAAAAAAGGGAATAAAACTTGCATCTCATGATTGAGAGCTAACAGGTGGTGGCAGGGCCGTGCGCAGGAATTAGCCTTGGGGGGGGTTTTAATTTTGGTTTGCATTCGCATACATTTTTCGCTAAGATAAACATATTTGCTGAAACAGATATCCAGACCCATACACCATAAATTTAAATGTTCCCTAACTTTTCTGAAACTCATTATGATTCATCAAAACCTAGTTAACCAGATCCTGAATAGTACACGGAAAGATTTTTTTACTAGAATCAATGCCGAGACAAGAAAAATTAGACTTGATTTTGAACTTAGAAAATAATTTCTTAATATCAAGAAAATCCAAGAAAATTGGATTTTAAATAAATAAGTAAAAATTTTCTTGATTCAAGTGAAATTGGATTTTAAATAAATAAGAAAACATTTTTTGAAATAAATAATTAAGAAATTATTTTTTTGTTGCAAGTAAAACTTTTCTTAGACGAGCTTAAGTAGGTAAGAAAATATGAAATATTAAATTAAGTAAATATTTTCTAAAAATATTAAAAACGTAAAAAATAAGGAAAATGAAAACTAATCATGGGGGATTGGAAAACCATAATTAGTCAACTAGTATTTTCCTAGGACTTCTTTAATGAAATGACATTTTATTTAATATAAATGAAGATGTAAATAGTGAACTCCTTATACCAAATGCTTCACTAACAATCTGAGAATTGCAAAAATATTCAGAAATATGCAAAGCGGATGGCAAATGAAAAAAATACATGTAACTTTGGAAATGCAAATTCAGCAAGAAAAATTTTACTTCGCTCAAGAAAACGTTTTCTTATTTATTTTACATTTTTTTTGCCGTAGTTTGCTGATATGCTCAAAGAACTTTGGTGTTCAAATTGAGCAAGAGATATTTTACTTCGGCCAAGAAAACGTTTTCTTATCTATATATATAAAAATGGTGTAAAAAATGTTACTAACCTCATCAGATGAGAACGGCTGGGCAGATTTCTGTAAAATTTTTTGTCAGTTGTTCGTATTCTCGAGGAGATGGTTCGTACGGAAGAAAATTTTGGAAAATCCCTCCGGAAAAGTCCGAAAATTGGAAAAATTGGTGTGTATGTGTGTATGTGTGCATTTGTGTGTCCTTTATAAACTCCCAAAGTAACTAACCGTTCCTTTTGAAATTTTCACAGTATATTCATGTGGTGTTAGTGCACATAGTAGGGTATATAGAAAAAGTGGAAGCTTCCCGGAATATAGGCCTAAATGAGGACCCAGATCGATCCAGCAAGTCTTCGAGCAATATTGGTATCAAATGAAAGGTGTTAAACAGGCCTTCAACATGAAGTTATTTTCATTGCGATACCTAGGCCGGGTTCCCAAATATGGGTTAAAACGTGGGACCGAGTGACCCTGGAAAGTTTCTGAGCGAAATTGGTATCAAATGAAAGCTGTTGAGGAGGACTTCAACAAAGAGCTTTTAAAATAATGATGCCAAGGCCGGGTTCCAAGATTTGGGCCAAAGCGTGGACTCGGATAACCCCTGAATGTTTTCGAGCGATATTGGTAGCAAATGAAAAGCGTTGAGCACACTTCCACATACAGCTATTTTCATTGTGATTTATAAGGCTGTTTCCCAGAGATGGCTAAAGTAGTGGGTCCGGATGGTGATGGACGGTCCCGGTAAAGGTAGGTAGCTATAGGGATAAGGATAAGGATAAGGATAAGGATAAGGATAAGGATAAGGATAAGGATAAGGATAAGGATAAGGATAAGGATAAGGATAAGGATAAGGATTAGGATAAGGATAAGGATAAGGATAAGGATAAGGATAAGGATAAGGATAAGGATAAGGATAAGGATAAGGATAAGGATAAGGATAAGGATAAGGATAAGGATAAGGATAAGGATAAGGATAAGGATAAGGATAAGGATAAGGATAAGGATAAGGATAAGGATAAGGATAAGGATAAGGATAAGGATAAGAATAAGGATAAGGATAAGGATAAGGATAAGGATAAGGATAAGGATAAGGATAAGGATAAGGATAAGGATAAGGATAAGGATAAGTACAAGGATAAGGATAAGGATAAGGATAAGGATAAGGATAAGGATAAGGATAAGGATAAGGATAAGGATAAGGATAAGGATAAGGATAAGGATAAGGATAAGGATAAGGATAAGGATAAGGATAAGGATAAGGATAAGGATAAGGATAAGGATAAGGATAAGGATAAGGATAAGGATAAGGATAAGGATAAGGATAAGGATAAGTATAAGGATAAGGATAAGTATAAGGATAAGGATAAGGATAAGGATAAGGATAAGGATAAGGATAAGGATAAGGATAAGGATAAGGATAAGGATAAGGATAAGGATAAGGATAAGGATAAGGATAAGGATAAGGATAAGGATAAGGATAAGGATAAGGATAAGGATAAGGATAAGGATAAGGATAAGGATAAGGATAAGGATAAGGATAAGGATAAGGATAAGGATAAGGATAAGGATAAGGATAAGGATAAGGATAAGGATAAGGATAAGTACAAGGATAAGGATAAGGATAAGGATAAGGATAAGGATAAGGATAAGGATAAGGATAAGGATAAGGATAAGGATAAGGATAAGGATAAGGATAAGGATAAGGATAAGGATAAGGATAAGGATAAGGATAAGGATAAGGATAAGGATAAGGATAAGGATAAGGATAAGGATAAGGATAAGGATAAGGATAAGGATAAGGATAAGGATAAGGATAAGGATAAGGATAAGGATAAGGATAAGGATAAGGATAAGGATAAGGATAAGGATAAGGATAAGGATAAGGATAAGGATAAGGATAAGGATAAGGATAAGGATAAGGATAAGGATAAGGATAAGGATAAGGATAAGGATAAGGATAAGGATAAGGATAAGGATAAGGATAAGGATAAGGATAAGGATAAGGATAAGGATAAGGATAAGGATAAGGATAAGGATAAGGATAAGGATAAGGATAAGGATAAATATAAACAAGACAGCAAATACGTCATCCTCACCCACCCCCCGTACATCTTCCCCATCTACCAACACAATCACAGCTGCTGCCTCTGTTAATACCTCTCCGCATAATCTGTTATCTCTTGATGTTCCAGCAAAGGGCGTATGTAATGCTGCTGCTCTTTCACCTACATCTGCCGCTGTTACCAACATTACGCCACTAGAATTTATGCAAGATACTAATAAAGGGAGTGAGAGTCCGGCTAATTCAACTTCTTCTGTCGGCGCTCACGGGCTCTGCTCCCAACTAACGTATTCTAAAGTCGCTGCTAGTGCTTCCACTGTACCTCAGGAACAGTGGGGTACTGTTGGTAAAAACATCACTAAAAATTCAAAAATTGCTCGGAATGTTATTATTGGTAGTAATGATAATTCTGGACTTGAAGTGATGAATTTGGAAGAAAAGGAAAAAAGAAAATGGGTTCACCTGTCGTCTTTTAAAAATACGGTTACTGAGACTGATATTGTAGCATATGTGTCAAAGAGCTTTGCTAACATAAAATCTGAAGATCTTAAATGCTTTATGTTGGTTAAAAGTGATGTCAAAGCATGTACGCTAAAGAAAATAAACTTCAAGCTTGGTGTTGTTAGCGCTCTATATGAAGAATTAATGAACCCAGCACTTTGGCCTAAAAACGTCAGGGTGCGACCGTTTGAGTTTTTTCGAAAAAAGTCGGAATAGTCGCCGCATAGTGAATGTTCAACATAATGCACAAATCCCTTCTTTGAACGCCAATTTTGCACCTAATTCATCGCTCTTGGTATATTACCAAAATGTATCTGGGATGAGAACAAAGTTGGTTGCTACTACATTGTTTCTTTCTCTTTGCCAATACGATATAATAGTCCTAACTGAAACATGGCTGAACAATGATATTTTTGATGCTGAAATTTGCGATTTAAACCTATACAATATTTATCGCAAGGATAGAGATTCAATTAAAACTGGTTGCATAAGAGGTGGAGGCGTTCTCATTGCTGCCAAACGAAAATTGCAATCCGAACTTATTATTCTTGGGAACACAGATTCGTTGCTTGATCAACTATGTGTGAAGATTTCTGGAGATACTAATTCATTATATTTTTGTGTATCATATATCCCACCACTTAGTTCTGATGAGTTATATGCTGCGCATGCAGATAATGTAACTAGTCTCTCAATTTCTATTGGTGAAAATCACCTATGCGTTCTTGGCGATTTTAATCTGAATAAGGTTAATTGGTCTAGCTTACAAGATAAAAATTTTTTAATGCCACTTAATGTAAATAAATCACATGAAATTTGTCTAATAGATAGCCTAATTGGTGCGGATCTGATACAAATTAACGCTTATGTAAATAAATTGAATAGAATATTAGATCTTATTTTTGTTAGTAAAAACTTCGACTTTCACTTGACTGAGTGTGACCTCCCGTTTTCTGAGCCTGGTATGCATCATATACCATTAGTCTTAAAAATAAAGTTTTATAATTTTCAAACGTGTTATTGTAGTAATGACTGTTTGAATTTTAATTACAGTCTGTGTGATCAAGATCTGCTTAATGCTTCATTAAATGATATTAATTGGGAGGAACTCTTAAGTCAAGTCAGAGTTTCTGATTGCTATCGTTTATTTATTAATAAGGTTAAGAATATTGTTTCTGAAAATATACCGCTTCGGCCAAAGCAAGCTTATAAGATACCTTGGTACACTAAGCGGTTGAAAAGATTAAAAAATCTAAGAAATAAATGCCATAAAGTTTTTCTAGCCACTAATAATGTCGATGCCTACCACAAATATTTACTCTATTCGAACCAGTTTAATTGTCATAATAAATTTTTGTACAATAAGTACATTTTGCAATGTGAAAGCAACGTAAAGCGGAACCCAAAATCTTTTTGGAGTTTCATAAAATCGAAGAAAGCGGTGTCTGATATCCCTGCGTCAATGTTTTTGACTGATAGAATATCAAACTCACCCTCAGAGTCTGCCAATTTATTTGCTGACTTTTTTGTATCTAACTTTGACACTGATCTTCATGAAATGGATAATACAGTCTGTGATAATATCGAATCAACTATTGATTTTGGTGCATTGAAATTAACAACTGATGATGTTATTTCCGCTATTAGATCGCTAAAAGTATCAAATAAATTGGATAATGATGGCTTGTCAAGCTATTTAATAAAAATGTGTGAGAGCTCTTTAGCTGTACCTATTACCATTATCTTCAATAAATCTTTGTCTACGGGGGTATTTATTGATGAGTTAAAAATTTCGTTTATTACGCCAATACATAAGAGTGGGAACAAAAACAATATTCTAAACTACAGGCCAATTTCCAAATTAACTACAGTATCAAAGCTATTCGAATGTTCTATCAAGGACAAAATATATTTTGCCGTAAAAAATCTGATAAACCCATATCAACATGGTTTCATCACTGGCCGGTCGACGGTTACAAATCTAGCCGTCCTCTCGCAGTATTGCATCAAATCGTTCGAGCTTGGTTGCCAGGTTGACACCATATATACGGACTTTTCAAAGGCATTTGACAGGGTATCACACTCAATTTTGATTTCGAAGCTTTCGAAGATTGGCTTCCACTCCACTTTTCTTAATTGGCTTAAATCTTATCTTAGTAACCGCCAGTCTGTAGTGGTTGTTGATAACGCTAGATCTTACTCGTTCGTCTCAACGTCAGGTGTTCCGCAAGGAAGTGTTCTTGGGCCATTATTGTTTAATCTATTTATTAACGATATATCTTATTGCTTTGCTAGTTCAAAGTTCGTCCTATATGCCGATGATTTGAAAATTTTTTTAAGAATAATAAATCCAGATGATATGCTTCGGCTACAAGAGGACCTCGACAATTTGTATACTTGGTGCAACAAAAATCGCTTGTTTCTTAATCTTAACAAGTGTTTTAAGATCACTTACACGAAACTTCACTCTAATCTTATATCATCATATAGTATTGGAAATTGCACTTTATCTAACATTAGTGAAATGAAAGATCTGGGTGTCGTTTTCGACTCACATTTTACCTTTGCTAGTCACTTGAACTACATCATTCCTAAAGCATATTCACTTTTAACTTTTGTGCAACGTAATAGTAAAGAATTTACTGATCCCTATACCTTGAAACTTTTATATACTTCGTTTGTTCGCTCGAGACTTGAGTACGCATCCTTTATTTGGAGACCCTATTATGCTGTTCACATCAAACGTCTAGAACGCATTCAAAAGAAATTTGTACGCTTCGCTTTACATTCGCTTTAAAATCGCTGGAATGCAGGCGGAAAGTTAATTCTTTATTCGTTATAATGGATATCATTAGTGGCAGAATAAATTGCTCAGATTTACTCGAGAGTATTGCATTTAATGTGCCACGTAAGGTCTTGCGACACAACAATTTGTTTTATATAAATTCTTATAGAACCAATTATGCCTTAAATGAGCCTATTACAAGGTCTCTGATGGAATTAAATAATGTGTTAATTATATACGATTATCTAGATATCTCCATGGATAGAAATTTTCTTAAACGAGAGATTTTTGAATTTGTCACAAACTAAATTTAAGGAATTATTTTTAAGCAATAAATTAATTATAATTTAATATCCTGTTTATTCTTAGTCTGTAAGGATGTAATACTCCATTGACTAATAAATAAATAAATAAATAAATAAGGATAAGGATAAGAATAAGGATAAGGATAAGGATAAGGATAAAGATAAGAATAAGGATAAGGATAAGGATAAGGATAAGGATAAGGATAAGGATAAGGATAAGGATAAGGATAAGGATAAGGATAAGGATAAGGATTAGGATAAGAATAAGGATAAGGATAAGGATAAGAATAAGGATAAGGATAAGGAGAAGGATAAGGATAAGGATAAGGATAAGGATAAGGATAAGGATAAGGATAAGGATAAGGATAAGGATAAGGATAAGGATAAGGATAAGGATAAGGATAAGTATAAGGATAAGGATAAGGATAAGGATAAGGATAAGGATAAGGATAAGGATAAGGATAAGGATAAGGATAAGGATAAGGATAAGGATAAGGATAAGGATAAGGATAAGGATAAGGATAAGGATAAGGATAAGGATAAGGATAAGGATAAGGATAAGGATAAGGATAAGGATAAGGATAAGGATAAGGATAAGGATAAGGATAAGGATAAGGATAAGGATAAGGATAAGGATAAGGATAAGGATAAGGATAAGGAGAAGGATAAGGATAAGGATAAGGATAAGGATAAGGATAAGGATAAGGATAAGGATAAGGATAAGGATAAGGATAAGGATAAGGATAAGGATAAGGATAAGGATAAGGATAAGGATAAGGATAAGGATAAGGATAAGGATAAGGATAAGGATAAGGATAAGGATAAGGATAAGGATAAGGATAAGGATAAGGATAAGGATAAGGATAAGGATAAGGATAAGGATAAGGATAAGGATAAGGATAAGGATAAGGATAAGGATAAGGATAAGGATAAGGATAAGGATAAGGATAAGGATAAGGATAAGGATAAGGATAAGGATAAGGATAAGGATAAGGATAAGGATAAGGATAAGGATAAGGATAAGGATAAGGATAAGGATAAGGATAAGGATAAGGATAAGGATAAGGATAAGGATAAGGATAAGGATAAGGATAAGGATAAGGATAAGGATAAGGATAAGGATAAGGATAAGGATAAGGATAAGGATAAGGATAAGGATAAGGATAAGGATAAGGATAAGGATAAGGATAGGGATAGGGATAGGGATAGGGATAGGGATAGGGATAGGGATAGGGATAGGGATAGGGATAGGGATAGAGACAGATATAGAGATAGAGATAGAGATATAGATAGAGATAGAGATAGAGATATAGATAGAGATAGAGATAGAGATAGAGATAGAGATAGAGATAGAGATAGAGATAGAGATAGAGATAGAGATATAGATAGAGATAGAGATAGAGATATAGATAGAGATAGAGATAGAGATAGAGATAGAGATAGAGATAGAGATAGAGATAGAGATAGATATAGAGATAGAGATAGAGATAGAGATAGAGATAGAGATAGAGATAGAGATAGAGATAGAGATAGAGATAGAGATAGAGATAGAGATAGAGATAGAGATAGAGATAGAGATAGAGATAGAGATAGAGATAGAGATAGAGATAGAGATAGAGATAGAGATAGAGATAGAGATAGAGATAGAGATAGAGATAGAGATAGAGATAGAGATAGAGATAGAGATAGAGATAGAGATAGAGATAGAGATAGAGATAGAGATAGAGGTAGAGGTAAAGGTAGAGATAGATATAGAGATAGAGATAGAGGTAGAGGTAAAGGTAGAGATAGATATAGAGATAGAGATAGAGATAGAGATAGAGATAGAGATAGAGATAGAGATAGAGATAGAGATAGAGATAGAGATAGAGATAGAGATAGAGATAGAGATAGAGATAGAGATAGAGATAGAGATAGAGATAGAGATAGAGATAGAGATATAGATAGAGATAGAGATAGAGATATAGATAGAGATAGAGATAGAGATAGAGATAGAGATAGAGATAGAGATAGAGATAGAGATAGAGATAGAGATAGAGATAGAGATAGAGATAGAGATAGAGATAGAGATAGAGATAGAGATAGAGATAGAGATAGAGATAGAGATAGAGATAGAGATAGAGATAGAGATAGAGATAGAGATAGAGATAGAGATAGAGATAGAGATAGAGATAGAGATAGAGATAGAGATAGAGATAGAGATAGAGATAGAGATGGAGATGGAGATAGAGATAGAGATAGAGATAGAGATAGAGATAGAGATAGAGATAGAGATAGAGATAGAGATGGAGATGGAGATAGAGATAGAGATAGATGTAGAGATAGAGATAGAGATAGAGATAGAGATAAAGATAGAGATTGAGGTTGATATTGAGATTGAGATTGAGATTAAGGATAAGGATAAGGATAAGGATAAGGATAAGGATAGGAATAGGGATAGGGATAGGGATAGGGATAGGGATAGGGATAGGGATAGGGATAGGGATAGAGACAGATATAGAGATAGAGATAGAGATAGAGATAGAGATAGAGATAGAGATATAGATAGAGATAGAGATAGAGATAGAGATAGAGATAGAGATAGAGATAGAGATAGAGATAGAGATAGAGATAGAGATAGAGATAGAGATAGAGATAGAGATAGAGATAGAGATATAGATAGAGATAGAGATAGAGATAGAGATAGAGATAGAGATAGAGATAGAGATAGATATAGAGATAGAGATAGAGATAGAGATAGAGATAGAGATAGAGATAGAGATAGAGATAGAGATAGAGATAGAGATAGAGATAGAGATAGAGATAGAGATAGAGATAGAGATAGAGATAGAGATAGAGATAGAGATAGAGATAGAGATAGAGATAGAGATAGAGATAGAGATAGAGATAGAGATAGAGATAGAGATAGAGATAGAGATAGAGATAGAGATAGAGATAGAGATAGAGATAGAGATAGAGATAGAGATAGAGATAGAGATAGAGATAGAGATAGAGATAGAGATAGAGGTAGAGGTAAAGGTAGAGATAGATATAGAGATAGAGATAGAGATAGAGATAGAGATAGAGATAGAGATAGAGATAGAGATAGAGATAGAGATAGAGATAGAGATAGAGATAGAGATAGAGATAGAGATAGAGATAGAGATAGAGATAGAGATAGAGATAGAGATAGAGATAGAGATAGAGATAGAGATATAGATAGAGATAGAGATAGAGATATAGATAGAGATAGAGATAGAGATAGAGATAGAGATAGAGATAGAGATAGAGATAGAGATAGAGATAGAGATAGAGATAGAGATAGAGATAGAGATAGAGATAGAGATAGAGATAGAGATAGAGATAGAGATAGAGATAGAGATAGAGATAGAGATAGAGATAGAGATAGAGATAGAGATAGAGATAGAGATAGAGATAGAGATAGAGATAGAGATAGAGATAGAGATGGAGATGGAGATAGAGATAGAGATAGAGATAGAGATAGAGATAGAGATAGAGATAGAGATAGAGATAGAGATAGAGATAGAGATAGAGATAGAGATGGAGATGGAGATAGAGATAGAGATAGATGTAGAGATAGAGATAGAGATAGAGATAGAGATAAAGATAGAGATTGAGGTTGATATTGAGATTGAGATTGAGATTAAAATAGAGATAGGAATTGAGATAGAGATAGGTTTCGGGGGAGGTATGTTTGTCGCGGCGAATATAACTATAACTGTTCAGAGAATAGACAATTTTTTATTATTCGCAGTCATTAAGATGGACTCTAAGATAATGGTTAGCAATACGGTAATCAAAGACTTCTTTAGGCTTCATAGGAATAAATTTAAGCAGAACAACGTCTGCCGGGTCAGCTAGTTTATTTTAAATTTTTTTTCGCTGTATTTTGTTGTTCCAATTCGTCGAAACACAATTTTCTTAAATTCTTCTTGATATTAGCAAAAAGATTTTCTTCATTTAAGTAAATTTAAGAAAAGATGTTCTTATTTATTTAAACATTTTTTTTCAACATTTTTTTTCTATAGATTTTGTTAGTGTTCCTGAATAAGAAAATAATTGTCTCATTTTTGGAAAACTCAATTTCCTATTTCCAGTAATAATTATTTCACTAAAAATTTTCTAAATTGAGTTCAAGAAAGCATTTTTCTTGATTCAAGTATACAAATTTCTTTCCGTGTACTGTTTACAGTACGTGTTAATTGAAACTGCTCACTGTTTTCACAAAATGAACATTTTTTGTTATCAGTACAATTTTTTTAAAAATGCCAAACGAACATATGCTACACAACTTTGTAATTTCGGAAAGCTCCAAGTGCAATTCAAAGTGCCGAACTTATGTATTGGCCAATCTTATTTTTTGCAACTTTCACCAATTTCTTCTTCCGTAAAATTATTGTAACTAATTTTGTCAAAAATTATGAGGCAAGATTCAATGCAAAATTTATAAACTGTATTTTGAAAATTTTTGCAAAATCATTGCAACTTAGATTTGGTCCCCCCCCAAACCCCCCCCCCCGTGCGCACGGCCCTGGGTGGTGGCTCCAATTGACAGCTATGTATATATCGTCGATGTCTTTGCAGAACCACCTATCTGACATTTGTGGAAAAAATGCGGTTTGGAAACCCTGAGCTCCAGATATCGATGAGAGTACCTACAAGTCGTAAAATATTATCTCAGTAGGAAGTTTTTAAAATAACGGTTAATGAAATACCAACTATCCCACCATCTCCATGGCAAAACCGGAATGTTTATGCAATATTTATTAAAAAAAGTATGTTTTATTTTTGTAGCCCTTTAATGATTAAATACGATTACTTTCACATTTTTAATGATTATAAGTTAATTAAATTAAAGAAGTACTTTATTTAATCGTTCGATGAAATATAATTGCATGATTATTTTGACTTTTTTCAATTCTTTTTCTATTTTTATTAGCTTAATTAATACAATTATTTGATTATTTTAAATTATTTTCTTATTTATTTTTACCTAGGTAATTAATTTATCAATTAATTATTTTTCGTGTTCGCCTTTTAAATTAGTGGTTTAGTTCAGCTCTTAACCCTTACCTATTTTCAGAAATAATTCAAAATAATTATACAAAAAGGAATAATCGCATAATTAAAAATAATCAAACAACTATAACTAATCAAAAAAGTAAAAATTAAAAATAACCATACAATTATAAAAATTATTTGATTTATTTTGATTAGAATAATTTTTTTTTTAATGGCTGTTAGTCATTATTTTATACCCGACCACTGCAGCGTTTACCAGGCTGAAGTGTCAGCTATAATGGAGGCTGTCAACCGTATAGGACATGAACCTATCCACAGGGATCTATTCATCTTCAGCGAGAGCCAAGCAGCAATTAAGTCTCTTGGCTCCAACTCGTTCAATTCTGAACTAACACTGGACTGTCGCCGATCTCTGCAGGAGATGGCCAAACAGACCCGTCTGCACCTCGTGTGGGTCCCGGGACATAGGGATATCGAATGAAATTGTATGGCAGATGAACTTGCACGGCAAGGCACTACCGAGCAGGTTCTTCCTGATAAAGAACGCATAGGTATGCCGTTTGCCACATGCAAGCTAACGCTTAAACAGCATATCTATAAACTAGCAAGCGATAGATGGCAACAGAACCCAGTATGTCGAACATCAAGACAAACCTGGCCGAATTGGGACCACAAGCGATCTCGTCAAATATGTACTCTAAGGAGAGAGGAAATCTCGAACCTTGGGGGGGTGCTCACATGACACTGCCTCATCGGGAAACTCGCAGAGAGGGTGCACCCTACCGTAGATGCTGCAGAAGCTGCAAAGATGATGAGGAAGAGGAGACAATCGAACACCTCATTTGCCATTGCCCGGCTCTTAACAGCGCCAGACGACGCTTTCTTGGGACACCATTCCTGGATAGCCTATCTAAAGTCGCGGTTGTCGACATAAAGGACCTGGTGAATTTCATCAGGTTATAAAACTGGTTCAAAAAGGAGGAGTAATCTGTTTTCTTCTTGTGGTATCACAATGGGCCTATGCACTGGCCTAGGTGTGCCCCTATGGCAGCCACTCTAACCTAACCTAGTCATTATTATTTTTTATATTTAATTGATTTTTAATAGCCCGCTTAATGTAATGTAATTAAAATAATCATTAGAATTAAAAGATTTTTAAAAAGTTTAGATATCCTTATTAATGGGAATTTAACATGTCTGAATTATAGGGACAAAGTTCTACTTTATTTATGAGGTTCATTTAATGCCTCAGACGTGATCTCTTTATCACTTTTTCTTGCTTCATTCCGTACTTACACATGCTTAACTTTCTTCCAATTCTCTACAGTAAGCAATTTCTCTTCATATAACGTAGCGGATTTCCTCTATGACTTTATGTAAGTACATACGAGTATTTAACCATGAATGGGAGCGTGAAAATCATCCGCCACTTAGGTTGCTCATACGACGAGGAGAGCTCTTACTTATGCACATACATTTGTATATGGCTGTAATGTGTTTTATGTATGTATGTGCAAGTGGTACATATGTATATATGTGCAAGTGGTACATATGTATATATATATATATATATAACAAACAACCCCATAAACATTTTTCTTAATTCTCAATTTGAGAACTAACATTATTCTCAAACCTCAAACGCTAGTTATAAAATGCACCTCAAATTTCTCTTGATAGCGTTCTCAAACAAAAAGGCACATTTTTCTCAAATGTTAATGAAATTTTTGAGAAAATCTTCATTACCAAATTGAGAATTAAGGTTTTCTCAAACGTTTGAGATACTGAGGTATACATATATATATACATATATTGTTGTAGTTGGAATTGGTATTATCTTTTTGATAACATTTGTTTATCCCACTAAAGTGGGCTAATTTACTTTTACAGTTTATTTTAAATACTCTAAAAAAATACCCGTAGTTAAATCAAAAGCTTTCGGCTGTTAAATCTCCGTCTTTATGTGACGCCGTTGGATTAAATTTCAGGTTAATATCATGGTTTGAATCCGAAGGCGAATTAAAATAATGAAGAAAAGGAGAATAAGAAATAAATAAATAAAGAAAGCAAGCAGTGAAGGCGAAGAAGGAGAGAAGAAGAAGAGAACAAGCGGAGGCTACATATTTTTAGTTGGGACCCGAGTGCGGGGAAGGTGAAGAGTAAAATGCAAAGAAATATTTATTTTTAGGTGCACTTTTTTCCAATAGTCTCCGTTGTTAACTCAAAGGCAAAAGTATTTGATCCAAAGTTTCCATGGTTGACTTAAATTAACAACGTTCGCCCTTTGAAACAACAGCGGAGGGTTGTTGGGCACATTTCAACTGCAGAAGGTAGTTGACTTAACAGCGAAAGTCTTAAGATTTACAAAAAAAAAAAAAACAAAAACAGAAAAAATTACTGTGGATATTATAGATAAGGATTATTTAAGGCTTCGACTTAATGCCAAATGAGCAACCAAGCCTTATTCGCAACTTAAACTTATATGGTTGCTAAACGTTTTTACTAATTCAAAAGAACAGCCAAGCAAAATTCAATTGAACTAAATTTTTTGCTTTCAAGCCTGATCTTTTCTGTAGCAAAAAACTATTGTATACTCAAAATTTTACGATACACACGATTATCGATCCATCAAAATATTCATAATTGCTTGCGATTGAAAGCCGAAAATCAATTTATCGATTAGCCATTGAAATCAACGGAATTGCCAATCAAGAGCAAAATACATACATATTTTAAGTGACAAAAAAGAACAATAAAAGAAATTAAACATCTCTAATAGTCCAGTTAGTCGAGAACGTAAACCCGTGTACCGTGTCAGCTGATCCAACCTATTTAATGGGATTTGTATGTAACCGATTATTCAACGACGTACGACGCAGAAGCCCGTACCGCAGAAATCAAAATCATTTTGATTTTTTACGTAAAAACGTGTCAGCTGATCGCTCGCATGGTTGCAAGGTAGAAGGGTTGCCAGTTGAACATTTTTAGTTATTAAATATTCAAGCAGTAATTTTCACAGCATTATACAACTAACTCAACAAGATTGTAAAATGTTATCGAATATACATATATGTGTTCACATGGAAAAAATAGTATGTCTACTTAAACGAACCATTTATTATTACTTTAATTTTTAAAAAGAAAGGAAAGAAAACGTTTATAAATTTTTTTTAAATCCCAAACAAAATGTAAATATATATATATATATAAATTAATAACAAGATAATAGGACCGTTCGCCGGCAGCAAATTGCTGCAAATTGCAGAAAAAACTGCAAAATCGCGTTTTTTGAGGCAAAAACTCAGTCAAAATTTGTAGAAGAGAGCGCAATTTTGACAGTTCATTGACGGAGAAAGCTGCAAAGTTTTACTGACAAAATTTGTCGTTGCAAAGTTCAGTAGACTGAAAAAACATATGATTTGCGATCATATGGTTGCAATTTAAAAAAAAAGTCGAAAGTGATTTCAAGTCAAAAAACTAAGAAAATCGGGAATATATGTGACTCAATAGAAAATGAAGTGAGAAAATTGTATTATTTTAATTTATAAAGTTTATTTAAATGATTTAATTTGTTAGTAAGGTACCAGCAAAAAGGAAACGTGTTAATGACAGCGCAGTGGGATCATCGTCTGCACTCTCGGGATTCTGCGTTGTTGAATCGAAAATAGGAGATAGTATACTACTTAAATTGGAAAATTGTCCATTAATGACGCACGCCCCGAAAAAACTACTTTTTCACAGATGTCATCACAGAAATAAAAACTTGCCGGAAACTTATAGTTTATGAGATATTTGTTGGTAAAATTGTAAAATCCACCAAACAAAACACCAAAACTGCGTACTATTTCCGTTGACGGCCTTGGGCCGCACTTTAAAAAGATAACCCTCAGCCGGCAGAATTCTTTTTCTGGATTTATTCCTGGAAAAATCCACAGTGCTTTTGTGTAGAACATAGGACACTGCACATTTAGCTTTCCCTTCGATTCCATTTCGTAAAATTTTAATTTTGTTATGCACTTGTGAATAAAGGCAAACAGCTGATTTGCTGCAAATTTTGACAAAGTTCTGTTCGTTCAAATGCCAGTAAATTTGCATAAGTTTCTCTCTTTCGGAGAGCAAGACATTTTTTTCTTTGATTGCAAATTGCGGCAATTTGCAGCCGGCGAACGGACCTAATAGCAAAAAGAGCGTCAATGTCAAATTAAGAGTAAAAACGAGAAAAAGAGAACATTATCAACCAAAGTAATTGAACACAAAATCGTAAACATTCGCAAGAAAACAGCTGATACGCTGTTTTGACAATTTGATTTTTAGCAAGGATGCATCGTAACGTTAATATTATCGTTTACCGAAAAAAGCAATCGTTTCCGTTGAAACTATTCAGGTTTTTACCGTTTACACAATTATCAAAATAATTTATAGTCGCAAAATGACGATAATGAAATTATCGAAATAATACCATTTCGTTGATGAGCGAAAAGAAATTATCAAAATGATTTCATTTCGTTGATTAGCGTTATCATAACCAAATTTATAACGTTGAGATGCCTAGTGCGCTCGCAATGCCGTCGCGAACAATCGGCCGAGTACTCGCATACATACATATATGCATATGCACACGAACTGCTACGATTTGAGTGACAGCTGTGTATGTATACGCCTCGTGCAGGCAATCTTTTTGTTGATTTATTTCGTTTCAACGTTACCGGTAGCATTTTGATAATTTAGTTTTGTGAATTATCGAAACGAAATGGTTTTGATAATTTAGCGTTGCGAATTAACGAAACAAAACCATTTTGATAATTTAGCATTGTGAATTAACAAAACGAAATAGAATCCGTTCGTTCGTTAAGCATCTCTGATTTTTAGGTTAGGTTGTAATTGAAATTTTTGAAATTGGAAATGAATGGAAATAACTGAATTAGGAAAACAAAATTCTACTTTGGCTATTCCACAACATCAACAAGATTCGTTTTTGCGCTAACTTATTTAGTAGCCGCTGTGGTGCAGTGGGTAGAGTGCTCGCCTGCTATGCCAGAGGTCTCGGGTTCAAACCCCAGTCCGAGCAAACAAAAAAAAAATTTCTAATTAGTAAAAATCCAATTATTGGGTTTTTTAAGAGCAGCGGTCACCTCTCGGCAGTGGGCGGCATACCCTCCGAGTGTATTTCTGCCATGAAAAGGCTTCTCACAAAAAATGCATTCGCCGTTCGGAGCCGGCATAAAACTGTAGGTCCACCCAATTGGTAGGAAAAACAGAAGGAGCACACCTCGAATTGGGAGAGAAGCTCGGTCATAAAACTCGTCAGAGTTATAATAGCGCCATTGTATTATTATATTATTATTATTATATTATTTAGTACACAATTAGAAATTTGCGTTTAAAATGTTGGTATATTTCCAATTGAAATTTTTGTGATCATATATTTTTGACGCTTCTATTTTTTTAAAGTTGCTAGTAGTTGCAAGTGAAAATTTTACTTGCAGCGTTTATCAACTCTCTCGAGGTCTTACTCTCTCAATTTGGCTCTCTTTTGCGAATTTTTTGGTTATTGAACATAAATTCGTAACTATTCGTAAAATATGTAAAAATTTTGAGATATTGAACACTCCTAATAAATGAAGATATTACTGAAAATTAAAGCAAAAATTGTATTTATCCACAATGGTGGCTGTATTTTCTTAATTGATAACTCTTGGTGGTCTTCTTCTGCAATTTTTCTACATTAAAAAGTTATAAATTGCCACAATAAATCTGACTTTCTGTAACAAATTCAATTAAAGTGATGTCACACTAATACGATCCACACTTTGTCATCACCTATTTATACTAGAAAAGATATGAGTTACAGAAACTCAGTACAGATTTCTTAATTAGACACAGATTTTTGTGAGAATCTTGCTTCCCAACATAATTTTTTTATGGATTTTCAATTGTAAATTTAATGTTCTGACTGTGTTTTTTGTTATTTTATGTTTTAGCCCTTGATAACTATCACCAAGGTGTGATGGAAATATATTGGGCAGCAACAAAATTACTAGAAAAATATGTTTTAATTACCAACTAAGCTGTAAAAAAGTAACTAAATTAATAAAAAAAAGTCGTCAACGACAACTTTAAAAACGATTAAATTAGTATTTTCTTGTCATTTGGCAAATAATGCACAGTTGTGTATTGAAGAGTAATCCGCATAACACTTTGAAGATTAGTAAAAATCTTGTTTGTTCAAAAATGACTAAATGGCAACCCTGCCAAAATGTAAACAAACTATATATATATGTAAATATGTGTGAGTAAAACAGCTGATTGCTCCGTTGCCCTACGGGCTCAAAAAATCCTAAAAATTGCATACGGGCGTTTGCGTCAGCGGGCGGACCACACGTTCTTGACTAACTGGGCTATAATGGGCTGTTTTACATCAGTTTATACAACCAGAAAAAGAAACCCTTTGCAACAATAGCAACAACGAACAAAGCGAAAAATGCAAAGCTTTGCATAAATTTGCATTTGAATCACATTTGAGGTGGCAGTCAAGCCAGAGCTTAAGTTTACTTACATGCATACATACATACATACAAATGCAAGTATGCGCTTCGCACTGAGTTAAGTTGACAAGAAGACACCCTGTAGGAAATTTAATTAATTTTAAATCACTTTATAAACTACTTTATTTTCAATAACAACTAATTGAAAATGTGACTTTTTCCTTTGCAATGAACTGACTTTTTTAACACGGCGATGTCATAGCAAGCAGTCAATTGCCCTATCCTGCATTTGTTTTCAACTACTTTACTAGTAGTTTAAAATAAATAACTTTATCTTGAGTTTCTTTTCAACTACTTTACTTGTAGTTTAATATAAATAACTTAATCCTGCATTTGATGTCGAAATTCAAGAAATGGTAAAAATGCGAAGCAAATTTTCCTCAAATTTCGCAAATTGTTCTCAAGTTGATAAACAATATTTGAGAAACAATTGAATTTATCTTAATTTTCAAATGATAAATATGTATGAAACAATATTTTCTCCGTTTGAGAATTTCGTTTTCAGTGTTTAATGGGAAGTGAAGCTGAAAAACGGTAACCAAAAAAAGGAAAAAACAATCTTGGCATACTTAGATCTGAAAACATGTGTTTACATATAAATATGTACATATACAAGAAACTGTCCCGCGCTGCATTTGTTTAAAGCTACTTTAAAATTAGTTGAATATAAATCACTTTTTAATATATTTATTTTTGCAACTAACTTTTTTTTCCGTGAGGGCAATGATGGCAATCAGCATAATATTGAGAACCAGATGAGAACAAAAGAAAATAAAGAGCAGTTGCATTTATGCATTTCACATTCTTCATACTAAAATGTGTAAAAACGTGGGTGTATTTATGCACATTCTTGGTACAGAAATAGGTACTTATGTGTGTATGAGCAACTAAATACATAGGTAAGTGGTTTCTTGTGTTTGTTTTTGTCTGCCGCATTGTAGTGGCTGAAATACAAAAGACACCTGTGCAGAGGCAGAAGAAAATTCAATTGAGGGGGTACCTTCTGTTTCTTTTTATACTCAGCTGTACTAGTACACAGAGTATTATAGTTTTAATCACATAACGGTGGATTGTAACAGAATGAAATAATCGAGATAGATATAGACTTATATATATCAAAATGATCAGGGTGAAAAGAGAAATCGATTGAGCCATGTCCGTTCGTCCGTCCGTCTGTCCGTCCGTCCGTCCGTCCGTCCGTCTGTAAACACTCTAACTCGCGCAAAAATTGAGATATTTCGATGAAAATTGAAATGCAAGTTGGCATCGACACTGGGACGGTTGGTATTGAAAATAGGCGAAATCGGACCATGACCACGCCCACTTTTCCTATATAGAAAAAATCGGAAATTTGGTATCTCAGCCACTAATATAGCTAGAGCGATGAAATTTTACCCACGTGTTGAGCTCAGGCCCCTATGAAGAAATTTGGTGAAATTTTAGAAAATGGGCGGTGCCACGCCCACTTATTAAGGGTCAAACATTGAGGGTTTTATAAGCCATAACTCAGAAACCATTGAAGATATATCGATGAAATTTGGTACGCGTGATATACTTACTTAGGCAAATGTTTGGACGAAAAATTTCCAAAATCGGTTGACGACCACGCCCACTTTTATATATGGGTCTTATAAAGTGACCTAATAAAAACATTTTAAGCGATATCTCTGTCAAATATAAAGATATATCATTAAAATTTTATGACAGGAGTCTAACTACGAACATAAGACAAAAACCGTAAAAATTTTGGAAAATGGGCGTGGCACCGCCTCTTTTTAGAAGCAGGAATATACGAGATTTCTTAGCCTATAACTCGACAAATAATTTATATATAATGACGAAACTTGGTGTGTACACTTTTATTACTTGTGGTAATACATGTTCAAAATTTTAGAGAAACCGGTTGACGGCCACGCCCACTTTTATATATGGGTATTATAAAGTGACCTAATAAAAACATTTTAAGCGATATCTTTGTCAAATGTAAAGATAATTCATTGAAATTTTGTGGTATGATTTCTACAATACACCGGAAACAAAAAATAGAAAAATTTTGGAAAATGGGCGTGGCACCGCCTCCTTTTAGACAAAGGAATCTACGAGATTTCGGAGCCCATAACTCGACAAATAATTGAGATATTATGATGAAACTTGGTTTATACACTTTTATAACTTGTATTAATAGACACGCAAAAATTTATTGAAATCGGTTTATGACCACGCCTACTTTTTAACAAAGATATTTCAGGAACACACTTTGGGAATTTGTAACGTGACATCTTTGTAACTAGAAGTCATAAAGGAATGAAATTTTGCACAGAGAATAATATTCATATGCTTAGTTGGATGACTGATAAAAATTTTGAAAATGGGCGCTGCTACGCCCACTTTATGCAGCACTTGCTTTATATAAAGTACCTACACCGTGTTTCTATCAAACGCAAACAAACAATGAAAGCATACAGCTGAGTATCTAATGTTCGATTCCACTCGAACTTAAGCTTCCTTACTTGTTATTTTCCTTTTTAAACGTCCATTCATTTATTGGACTTTGGATTTAAGACTTTTGGATTGTTTGCTCGATTGCGCAACGTCTCGAAGGCTTTTGATGACTTTTATTCGTATTCGAGTCCAGTCGCGAATAGCCGTCAAGCGAAGTAATCGCTAAAAAATCTTGGACCCGCCAGCGGTTCCTCTCGCTTTCAAAGTAACATTAAACATCTCGGATTCGCCCATCACTAATCGAAACAACCTTGAACTGAGAACAATCGCAAAAACTTCTCAATTGTGTAGTCAAGGGGCGAGTCAACTTGTGATTTTGCAATAAGGGCGATTCTCTCTATTATCTACACTTTTCGGACTCGCTCATCGCTATTTGGATTTATTGGTCGTTGCGTTTCTGTGTTTTCAATTTTTCAGATGATCATTTGGACTTCTGCTATCGTTACGGTGGACTTCTGCTGTCGAGTTTTTTTTTTGTTTTTTTTTGCTCCATTTTTTTGGTTTGTTTATTGATCTTTTGAAATTCGTTCATTATTTCTAAATTGAAACGGAAAAAGAGATTCTTCGTTGGTCAATTGTAGTCAAGCCTAATGCTTACGGGGTTACACTTTTTCCTTTAAGAAAAGGAGCCTGTTGGACCCCCAAGAATCCCCCTTCTACGACTAACTCTGTGTTTAACACATCTTTCACTCATTTACTGACCTTGTGCTAGCCATTTAGTTTTCGTAGATATTACATGCAACTGTAATTGTTTCGTTTTTCCCTTTCCTTTTCCGCTGTATGTTTTCCGTTGATTTTTAGGCAATTCGCCCTTTTCTTCTGCTGCAGCGTGAAGGCAGCTCGTGGGGCCGCTTTTCGTGTGAATGGCAGCAAGCCAAATATTGGCTTTTATGTTTCTTTGCTTACGTACGCACACGTACAATGTACATATGTATATATGTATGTGTGTGTTTGTGGTTATGCGCAAATTAAAGAATTTGCATTTTACTTGATAAATTTTCCAAGAATTTTCACAAATATTTATGATTTTTTCTAGAAAATTTCCTTCTATCCCCCGCTCAGTTTCCTTCATTCAACATTTTTTTTTCTTTAGCACGTTTATTAGCACTCTTGTTCACATTTCATTGCCCCTCTATGCTAGTTGTTGCTGTAGAAACCATTCAACTGCACTACTAACTTGGCTAATTTAGACATATTTTTTCATCACTGCCTCTGTAGGTATTATATTTAGTTGTTGCTTTCATAGCTTATCATATTTTGCCTTCCGACATTTTGTCCCTTTAATCTTTTTTATCATTTTGTGTAATCACATTTAGGTTTTTCTTTTTTATCTAATTTTTTTCATTTACAAGCCACCCTTTATATGCTTCGCTTGCTCCTCTCGCCTTGCGTTTAACCACCTATTTACCAACAAAAAAACAAACTAAAATCTCACGCACCGCAAGTCATCTCGCGTACCGTTAAAGCAAGAACGTTCTTTCCTTTCGTAGCTCTCCACACATACTAAATTTGTCGGCAAAGTGTTTGCATGTTGAAACTAAAAAAAACTAGAGAGAAAGTTCTCTCACCGGCATGAATTTCTTTATTCACCATGCTTTCACTGCGGTGAAATATGTTGGCCTGACAGCGGGTGAACATTGGCAGCACTGGTCACAAATATGTAGTACATACATACATTTACATACTGTAATCTCTATATCTAATCTAATTTTATGTGTCTTTCTAATTTTATGCTCTGCTTCACCATTCAGCTGTCAATGACCCCACCAGATGTCAGTAGATATGTGCATACATACATACATACATACATACATATGTATTTAAGTATTTATATTCATAAAACATGTTTCTTTCTAAAAACGATGCATTTTTTCTTTGCTGTTGTGACTGCGTGACAGCGTTGAAGTAGTAATACAGCAAATACTTGCTCCTCACAGTTTTTGGGGTAGTTTTGTACATATTTTTTTCATTTTTGACATACTCTTTTTGCATTATCTACCCACGCTACAAACCCCATTCACCCGGAAACATTCATCCCTCCACAAGTCAGGGTTAATTTTATCCCCCACTCTGAGTTAGCAAATAGCAAGGCGTCAGTATTTATTTTGCAAGCACTCAATGCTGCGAATTTGTTTGCCATTCATACATTCATACCAGAGATCAGCAGCGGTGCACCGCATTTTCTAAAGCACCGCAAAAATACTTATTTTTTAAGTGGCTCAAAAAATAAGTACCCAGAAAAAAAATTCACCGCCACCGCATTGATTGAAAACCTAAATGATATTGCGGTATGTAGTGTTGTTTACACTGCATACCGCAAGCACCGCATAACGCAAACACCGTATACCGCAAACACCGCATAACGCAAACACCGCATATCGCAAACACCGCAATCACCGCAAACACCGCATTTATTTATTTGTATGCTATTCAGTGTTGCCGGAAATTTTTCACACACTGCAAAGGTATAGGCAATTGAAAATTCATTTGTACATAAATACATAGATATGAGTTACTGATTATAAGATATACAGCAAATTTATTCTCAATTTTTTTTTTATTTTTGTGTGCTTTGTTTTTTGTGGCAGTTTTTTGAATAATAAAATATTCTTCAATAATGAAATAATCAAAAACTCATTTTTGAAATCCAATACGACTAATAGGGCCATCAGAATGAATACTCTTCCGTCAAACTAGCAATCCGTTTAATTGACAACATAGTTGAATTAAATGTATTTAAATGACGATCGACACATTCAGTACTTCAGCTTTGCCGTAAAAAAGACATCTAATTCAACTATGTTTCTCAGTTAAACGAATTGCTAGATTGACGGAAAAGTGTTCATTCCGACGGGCGCATAATAAAATGTATAAAAATAAACATGTGTATTGTTTTTGCTCCAATAAAATGACAAAAACTTCAGTTTCAATCAATGTATCGTAGCCAATTTTATCGATTGTGAAAATTGAATGAATGCCTTGTTGGAAAATAAAGAATTATGTCACAGACAAACAAAAATGTGTAAACAAAACTTATAGTTGTATGTGTATTACTAAGAAACCATAAATGTGATTCAAGGATTTTAGGAAAAAACTCTATTTCATGTAAATAGGACATATTTTTATTTTGAAATTCATTAGTCAAATTATTTGGAATGTAAACAAACTCTAAATTTTAAGTGGCCCTTTCAATGAAAAAATTAAAAAAAAAAAAACCAATCCTGAGAGTTTTCCTATATAGGTATTCTTTGGTTAAAATCAAATTGTAATTAGTAGTATTTTTCATCAGAAATCCATAAGACGGTGAAAATTACAAATAAAAAATCGCACTGGCAACATTGTAAATATCTCTATTTGGGAAATGCGGTATTTGCGGTATGCGGTGTTTGCGATATGCGGTGTTTGCGATATGCGGTGTTTGCGGTATACGGTGTTTACGATATGCGGTGTTTGCGGTGTTGTGATATCCATACTACCGCATACCGGAATTGATCAAGAAAATGCGGTACGGTGTTTATTATGATCGCATATTTTGCGGTTGCGGTCATACTCCCACCGCATTTTTTATGAGTATACTCAAAATTACAAAAAATGTATCGCATGCTGATCTCTGATTCATACATACTTCACAAATGGTACAATGCGGGACACATACATATGTACATATGCTCTGTTTGTGTTTACCTTTGCATTTTGTAGCTGTTTTGGGGCTTGAAAGTCTCTGTCAAGAGTGACTTGCTTATGTCAACACCTTTTCATTAGTTAAATTTACGTATTTCACACACTTGAAAATAAGAAACGGTTGCCGAATATTGACGAAGTGCTATGATGGTGTTTCACTTTTATTTAATTACCAAGTAGTAAATGTAAATAATTGAGTTCACAAATGTGACGGAAATTCGTTCCAAAATACATCGAATTTTGTCATCTTCGAAATAAATCAATTAATGGCAAAGATTACTACACGAAATAAGAAAAGTCTTCAGGACAGACGTGTTAAATCCCCATTCAGATTAGTAATGATTACTTTTTTTTTTTCTTATTTTGGACTTTTCAATTTTAGATAACCATTGTTTTATTTGTCTTATATTCACCAAGGAATTGATAATCAATTAAATTAAAAAACTATACAAAATAGAGATAATAGCCATTAAAAAATCTTTTTTTTTTTTTTTTTTAATTGTATGATAACTTTTCATTGCTTAATTTGCTTAATTTTTAACATTTATTAGTTGATTAATTGCAATTATGAGATTATCTCTTTTTATATGATTATTTAAAAAAATTTTGCTTTGGAACAGTTTAGCTCTTCGTCTCTTTTTAATGGTATCATCTATGATATATGTACATAAGTATATATATATGTACATATGTATGTTTCTTTCATGGCAAAAATTTTCTCGTTAAACCAACTGAATCCTATCGAGAAATTATAGCTTTATTTTGATAATCCATAAAGTGTCAACCTGAAATGGTAGCATTTTTTTTCTAAATTTCTCTTCACATAAAAATATACGTTTTTAATTAAATACACATGGGTTTTTTTATATTAAATTTATTCGAAAAAGCTGGTTGAGGTAATAATTAATGTATCAGTAAAAATTAATTGCCATAAAAATATCTAACGTCTAAAGCGGCATAAGCATATGAATTTGCAATTTTGTATTTATTAAATATTCGCATGTAGTTACAAGTTGCCGCTAATTTGAACAAGTGATGCCATTAGGTTCTTATAGTGAATACTAAACGACATTGGTATTGTATTCCTTTTATTTCTACACAAATCATCGATATACATATTGCGTTATGCTTTTGAAAACTAGAAAAGATGAATACACAGCTTGATATCTCTTGGTGGTTATCCAAATCAGCGTAAGTTTGCCATTTTCCCTGAGAATCGGAGTTTAAAGACTCTCAGTGCAATCTACTTACTTGGTAGAGCTGAGTTTAATTAATCGTTATAAGGGCAACTTTTGCTCTTAATTGAGACTTCCTGGAAGCTTATTTATACTGTAGTTAACGCGGATTTCAACCGTCATAAGAGTATTCTTTATTCTAGCATCTAACTTTGCAAAAATACATGAGACAATTTTCTTGTAAAAAAAATCTCATGTAATCAATACAATTAAGTTACTTTGGACACCTTTGATTTAAAACTAAAATCTAGACGTGTTTCTTATACACAAACCTCCGCCGTCACCTTTTCAGTAAACAGTCATAATTCCATAACAATAAGTTTTATAATAAAAAAATTGGTAAGTTATTTTGTTATTTTGTTAGTTGCAAATTAAGTTTTTACGCAATTTTTTTAAGATTTATTTATGCCTAGCTTAAATGCTTGACCATTTTCTTGTATATTTATATTTCACTTTCAACTCTTTGTTTACTGAATTAATTAATCTTGATTACGCTTAGCTCCTAAGCTTGCTAATTGCAGAATTATGCACGAGTTGAGCTTAAATGAATTTAATTAAATTGAATAATTTCACATTTAGCATTAATATAACAACTTTTTAAAGCCATTCTTTTTCTTTTTTTGCATTTTAATGCGTCAAGTTCTTACTAATTGTTAATTTTAATTTTCTCAATTTAAAAAAACAAATACATACATACGTACAGGTAATTCAGAATGAAATACCCAAAAAAAAAACTAATTAAAGCAGCATTTTTAGAAATTAAAACGTTGTTAAAAAAAATTGTTAAACAATAATACAGGCAAGTTTAAATAAGCAAAAGTGAAACAATAAACAGACCTAGCTTCGTTTATAAACGGCTAATATTTCTTGATTGTATGGCTTTGCGAAATTAAAAATATTTGTATCTGAAAATATTTTTTTTTTATTTTGCAAAAAACCCTGAATTTAAAATTCAAATTAGATTTCAAGCGCTTCTCTCCTTCTTTTTTCGAACAGACAACAACGTCAGACAACATAGGGAATTTTTATTTTCTTAATTACGTTCTTTTGTGGGATTTCCTTCTGAATATTAAATACATATGTCTTTCTTTTATTGACATTTGAACAGCTTGCTTGTGTCCTTTGGTAGTCTCTAAATCCATGTTGTGCTCGTAAGTTTTGTTAGATTGATGATGTTCATTTATCTGTCTCATCGCTGCATAAATTAATATACTCTTCTTCTTCTTAATTGGTACGTAACCATCTAGAAGATTCTGGATGAGTCCAATAAAGCGCACCAGTTTTTTGATGTCATCGAAAAAATAAAAATAAATATACCAAATCTACTATAAAAAAATTTAGTTTTTAATTAATTCATTATTCTAATAATAATATGATAAAAATAATAATGATTACAAATCATCTGTACGCACTTACTTTTATAATAATTAACACGCACATCCATCCAATCTTTTCTAAGCAACATGATTTGTCCACCTACTTATTATAGAGAAAACGCTGTGTCCCCTTTTTATGAAATAAATTGCTATGTCCCCGTTTTACGGAAAAAAATGCTTTATCCACTTCTTACGGAATTTTTTTGTTTGTACACATTTTATGGAAAAAAATTTTTTGTCCACTTCTTACGGAATTTTTTTTTTGTACACCTTTTTACAGATTTTTTTATAAGTCTCCCTTTTATAAACCCAAAAAATATGTACACTTTTTACTGCCGGCCTTTCATATGACACCTCAAATTTAAAAATCAAACAAGTAAGGAAGCCTAAGTTCGAGTGGAATCGAACATTAGATACTCAGCTGTATGCTTTCATTGTTTGTTTGCGTTTGATGGAAACACGGTGTACTTTATATAAAGCGAGTGCTGCATAAAGTGGGCGTAGCCACGCAAAATTTCATCCCTTTATGAGTTACAAAGATGTCACGTTACAAATTCCCAAAGGGTGTTCCAGAAATATCTTTGTTAAAAAGTAGGCGTGGTCATAAACCGATTTCAATAAATTTTTGCATGTCTATTAACACAAGATATAAAAGTGTATAAACCAAGTTTCGTCATAATATCTCAATTATTTGTCGAGTTATGGGCTCCGAAATCTCGTTGATTCCTTTGTCTAAAAAGAGGCGATGCCACGCCCATTTTCCGAAATTTTTATATTTTTTCTTTCCAGCCTATTGTAGAACTCATGCCACAAAATTTCAATGAATTATCTTTATATTTGACAAAGATATCGCTTAAAATGTTTTTATTAGGCCACTCTATAATACCCATATATAAAAGTGGGCGTGGTCGTCAACCGATTTCGCTAAAATTTTGAACATGTATTACTACAAGTAATAAAAGTGTATACACCAAGTTTCGTCATAATATATCGATTATTTGTCGAGTTATGGGCTCACAAATCTCGTATATTCCTGCTTCTAAAAGGAGGCGGTGCCACGCCCATTTTCCAAAATTTTTATATTTTTTGTTTTATGTCCATAGTTGGACTCCTTCCATAAAATTTTAATGATATATCTTTATATTTGACAGAGATATCGCTTAAAATTTTTTATTAGATCACTTTATAATACCCATATATAAAAGTGGGCGTGGTCGTCAAACGATTTTGGCAATTTTTCGTCCAAACACTTGCCTGAGTAAGTAAATCAACGGTTTCTGAGTTATGACTCATAAAACTTTCAATGTTTGCCCCTTAATAAGTGGGCGTGGCACCGCCCATTTTCCAAAATTTCACCATATTTCTTCATAAGGGCCTGAGCTCAATACGTGTGTGAAATTTTATCACTCTAGCTCTATTAGTGACTGAGATACAAAATTTCCGATTTTTACTATATAGGGGAAGTGGGCGTGGTCATGGTCCGATTTCGCCCATTTTCAATACCATCTGTCCCAGTCTTGATACCAACATACATTTCAAATTTCATCAAAATATCTCAATTTTTGCGCGAGTTATCGTGCGCACAGACGGACAGACGCACAGTGCTTCGTCTCCATATAGTGAATCGGCAAAATTAGTGGAGTAATCGCAGAACAATGAAATTTTGTGTACAGACATAAAATACTAGAGATAAGAAAAAAACGAAGTTTTGGCCAAATCGATGCAAGGACATGACTACCTCCCATATGTCCTTGATTTTAAAGTTGTGATTTCAACTTCAGAATGAATTCAAATTTGGTATATATTTATAGAATTATGCTCTTAAACTAGGTTATAAGTTTGGTCCTTTTATGTGAAAGGATATAACTACCTCCCATATATCCTTAACTTTAAAATTGTGATTTCAACTTCAATTTCAAACAGAATGAAATGAAATTTGGTGTATGTTTATATAATTATGTTTTTAAACTAGGTGACAAGTTTCGTCCTTTTAATTGCAAGGACATTACTACCTCCCATATATCCTTTTTTACAAAAAGTAATTTTTAGATTAACATGTAATCACAATACATTAAAAACGAACTATAACATATATAATTATCCTTTTAGAATCAAGGATGGACTACTCCCGTTAGTTATTGCAAAAAATGGTTCTGAAGAAAATTACTTTTAAATTTGTTCAGAAAATATGTTGGTTTTTATAGTTTAATGCACTATTTTGTTGCAAAATGTCAATATGATTTGGCACATATCAAATTGTAACTTTTAAAAGCGCAATATTATTAGAGTTAACATGGAAACAATTTTTTATTATAAAATTTTTCCATCTAAAAAATAAAATTTTTGGGGTGTTAAATAAAGTACCAAATTAGCGATTTCCGGCATAATTTTTGAACCTTTTTCTTTTTTGGTAGCAAGACCTCCTAGCATAGAATCGAAAATTAAAATAAGAAATAGTCGTTTTTTCTTGTTTTTTTTTTTAAATTTTGTCAAACTTTGTAAAATTTTTTGTGTCTCACCTAAAAAAGTTAGTATTAGGCACTCTGCACACGAGGCGAATCGTCATAGACGCGTATCAGACATTTTATGTAGCGTCGATTTCCTTACGCCTCAAGATCTGCACACGAAGCGACATGAAACTTCGCTGCACAAACAAACAAACAAATTAATAATACGGTATTTGCTTTAAATTTCGAAGCTTTAAATAGAAAAGATGATAACTTTTATGGAATCTTCCATTTTCTTTAATTTTACACTCATTTTTCCGATTTTTTACACAAATTTTACTGCTTTCTTAAATTTCACCAAGTGGAAAAATGTAAACAAACATCTTCTTCTTCCTGTTTTCTAAGCGTAGTACGCCTAGCTACTAGCACTGCTTTACGCCAAGCGACATGTAGCCAGCATACTTTGACGAATGCATGAAGCTGACGACTCGTGTGCAGCCCTCAATTGAAATATACGTGCGCGACATCAAAGCGTACAGCTTTCGTCTGTAGTATCTAAAAGCCTCCGCACACGAGCATGGTTTAAGGGTGTTTTAGGCAAAAATCGTGTTTTCGGCGTTAATTACCCTTAAATAACGTTGTTTTGCCATACAAAAATGCCAGCTGAAATCACCCTTGAAATGCGCATTTCGGCGAAAACACTCACGAAATTACTCTAGAATCGGTCTCTTCTCTAAATTTTATCGATTATAATCGAAAACATCTTTACCCATCGCTAATATTTCACATTAGCTGAGTTTTATTTTAGCGCGTATACATCTGCGCTAAAATAAAAACGGCTATTAAATTTGTTCGCGACGGTTTCTTAGATATATTCTCATTGTATATTGCATTAGCGATTCCTTAATTATAAAAAATTTAATTTGGTGGGAGTATTTTATTAATGATATTTTCATTTAAGTTGACCATGTACAAATTTTTATTTGGCGCAGGAACAGCGTAACTGAAACCCGACTAAATGAAATTACTCAAAAACGTGTGTGAATGCGCGTGATTTCGGAAAGTGATTTCGGCTAATCAACGTAATTTCAAATGCTCGTGTGCGGAGGCTTTAATACGCGTCTAAAGCAGTACGCTCCGTGTGCAGAGTGCCTTACATGTATGTTTTTTGTGAGTATTTGTCACATATTTATAAAAACTGTATATTTTATACTAATTAGGCTAATTTCCTATAGCATGAGAGAAAAAATAGTTCCATATATTAATTTTGGTAAATTTTTTGCATACCATATACATATATAAGGTTCTGTTGAATTTTCTAAAATTTTGAAAATATGGCTTTACAAAATTGTACAATTTCTACATTTCCGACAAAAAACAGTGCAATTTGTTTAAAGATTCTACTAGACCACTTCAAAGTTAACCAAATTCGCAAATAAAAAAATAGGCGTTCTTTTTTAATTTTTTGTTTGACTCCACCAAACTTTAGTAATTTTTTGAACTCCAATAAAAAAGTCGCAAAGGTTTCGATGGAACTAGTCACCTTTCTGAAATAAATCATTTATCAAAAGTTATTTCAGCTTTTTGGGCATATAATGGTAAGCAAATGTGGCAAGTTTCAGAGTAATACGATTTAAAATGAATTTTTGGCAATTTTTTTTGTAACACACTAAAAATCGTATTACCTTAAAACAGTTTTGCCTCAAAATTGTACTGATTTTGGCGACCTCTATTGGCAACAAAAGCATGAGATTATAAATTCTATTTATACATTTATTCCAGGTGATATGTTAGCTTCACAAAAATATATATTACTTGAATAAATTACGCAGTTTATTTTATCTTAATTTTGCCTATGGGACGAAGCACTGTGAGACGGACAGACGCACAGTGGGCTGAAATTGGTCGGTAGTGGACATAGAGACATGAAATAAAAGCTAGATAATAATAAAAAAATAATTATGGAGTTTCATTCTAAACCTTATTACATGAGGTTTTTATATCTGAATAATTTTTTATAAAGTCTTTAATTTAAAAGTTATAGCAAATTAAAAAAAAAATGTATGGAAAATTTAAGAATTTTGCCCTTAACTCAATTTCCTCACATTTCCTCAAAATTAATCTCATATATTTATATATAAGGTCTTATTTACTATATATTTTACTAGTTCTCGTGGTTCGGAAAAGCTCGGAAAAGTTTACAGTTTCAGCCATAGTTCCATTAATGACTGGGTCTTATGGCAATATTATTATTTTCTCTGAAGAGAGAAATGCGACAACCACAAGAAGTACCTCGTTCGGTAGATGATTAAAATACGTTTCCAACGACATACAACATGTAGTGATTGAACCAAATCCAGTTGAGTGACATCGGGTAAAAGTTAAAAATTTGTTCATCTCTTTCGATTTTTTTACTATTAACTCAGTTTCCTCAGGTTTCCTCATAATTAATTTTGTTTATTTATACATAAGGTCTAACGTACTATGTATTTTACTAATTTTCGTGGTTCGGAAAATTTCGGTTTTTTTTGCAATTTCAATCAGAATTCCATTACTGACTGGGTCATATGCCAGTATTGCGCATCAGTTTTCATTGCTGGGTATAATGTGGAAACCAACAATATTTTAGGACTTCAGTGTGAAGCCATTCCATTTTGTCGTGTCAACCGTTTCGCCATATGCATATAACCTAAAATTAGAGTCAAATGTCGCTGCTATTCTTTAAAATATTTTGGAGTTATCCTAGATCAATTATCGGCCAGTATATTGGAAATTGGCTTAGAAATTGGCATAGAATGAGCTTGATATTCAAACCTTAGTTAACACCTTTAATTTGATAACAATATTGCCCAATAATATTTTGAGGCCATCCGGGTCCGCTATCCACGGTCTTCTTTCTAATTTCTTTTACATTTGTGGAGTTATCCGTCCCCATAAAACAATCACTAATAACCCAAAAAAACCGCCTTCAAGAGCAAATTTGTTAAAAATTTTTGAACTTTTAAGGTATGTCAGCCTTATTATACCCCACTTTGCTTCACTTAAACTTCAAAAGCTCATCCAAATATTGTTAGATTTTTGATTTGAATGTATTTTTGAAACCCGAATTAAATTACACAGCCTCCTGTGAAATTGAATTTAAAAAAATTTTCAGCTATTAGGAAGAATATAGGGCATGAAGTTAAAGATTCGAGAGAAAAAAAAAATGTTAACTTTAGGCCACGATATTACCTTCCCTGGGTAGTGTACCAAAAAACTGAATACGCCATTCGTTTAAGCGGCTAATTTTACGTACGACTAGATATCAATTTTTAATCTTGTGCAAAATCTCAACTTTTTTCATACATAAAACTAAGCATACCTTGAAATTCTTGAAAATTGCACGGTTTTTGGTGTAGCTCCATTCAGTTTTTGCAAAAATTATTATTTTTTTTTTTCATTTTATTTACTATACAACAACTTATTTTCATATTCTGAGGCCGGAGGGAGGATCTGAGAAGGTTTAAAGAATCTCATACAAATAAACGCATCTAATGTACATCTATTACTAAAAGCCTTATAACTTCTTAAAACAAGGTTTTACGAAAAAAAGTTATATAACTAAAAATTATGGCAAAATTTCATAGAATATGAAAATATAAAATTGAAGTCCTATGTCCCTACTTGTCAATTTCAGCCCACTGTGAGACGGACGGACATGGCTCAATCGATTTCTCTTTTCACCCTGATTATTTTGATATATATCAGTCTATATCTATCTCGATTATTTCATTCTGTTACAATCCACCGTTAGGAAATCAAAACTATAATACTCTGTGTACTAGTACAGCTGAGTATAAAAAGGGAAACTGCTAAGTATTTTTCAACGCTTCCCTTCGCGATGCGCTTTCTATGCCGTCATTCATATCGTCATTCTATTATTTATTTAGTTTAGTGGGTTTTGAGGAATGTGTTTGAAAGTTAGTATTTTAATTTGACGTTAATTTATTTCTTGACAAATTGTAAACTTAAACAAATTAATCAATTTGGAGAAATGTGGGTCAAGTTCAAAGTTTTTTTAGTTGGATGTTTGGCTGATGCTGTGAAATTTATTATTTTTTATAGAGTGAGTTTGAAATTTATATTAGCGATAAGTGGTAAAAAAAAACTTTGGCACTGAAGAACAGATTTTTTTGCTTTTTTATAAACTAGTCCCACTGGGTTGTAAGATTGACGCATTGGCAATGTCCGCGATGTCACGGGCCGGGAACACAATTTATCAAACATACAATTCCAATTTTTTTTAGCAATTCATTATTTTTAAACCTTGTTTGCCTAGTGTGTATTTTAGGTTCACACTAACTTAACTTGCTGAAAAGGTTTTATTGCCCCCGTAGCGCAATGAGAAAAGATTTCAGGGTCAGCGTGGCTTACAAGTTCATTTCAAGTTGTTTAATATATGTGTGTATATCATATGTACATATATATGTTTGAAATTACAAAAAAAGCGTATAAATATTATGATAGAAAGAAGAAGCCGATCAAAACTAGATCCTCGAGAGATGGAAAAGAAACGAAAACAAAAAAACATTTTTTTTAATAAATTTATTTGTATTAGAGTGAGAGTTTTTCTAGATTTTTTCCATGGGATTAAGATGCGACTATTGTTTTTATAATTTTTGTTGTAATTATTGCTACTACTATTTTGTTATTGTAGTTTTGTTGTTAATAGTACCGCTGTTGTTTTTTTATATGTATGTATGCATATGTTTCTGGTTCTTTTTGTACCTAGAATCGTATGCATTGTGGATTTAAATTTAAATAAATTTTATACCATCATCCCTTGTCAGAAATTTTGTCGGAAGAGAAACCGGTTTCGGTGGTATCTTTACTGCTAAAGAGCGAAGTAACAAACTATCACATGCCAGCAGAATTATCTACTAGTGTTTACGATGAATTTCAATTTTAAATCTCATTTCCCTCCACATACCCTGCAACTACAGACTGTAGTGACTTATCGCTATCGAATAAGAGACACATACATATATCAAGGCAGATATACAAAGGTACGCTCAGTGGCGAATTACAAAGGTAGAATGTAATATCAAAATCAAAGCGAATTCAGATTTTAACCACGGTGAAATATCATTTTGATTTTGACATTACACTCTACCAATTACAATAACAAAATACATGGGACATTTCTGTATTCGCCACAGGGCCTGCCTGGTAAATCTGCCTTGACAGTGGAAAGCATTTACTGCGCATGTGCTGCAAATGTCATATGCTAATGCGGCACCACACTTTATTATATGAAGTAAGCGAAAGTTCAAGAAGAAAAAATTATTCACATAGAATTGCTGGTAATATTAAATAACTAAAAATTAAGCATTTAACAGTTCAAGCAGCGAACAGTGAACAGTGTAAGGAGCACTTTTGGTTCAGTGTTTTAGGGCTATGACCGGTGCCAAGCGAACATTGGGATTCATAACAACAACAGCAACACAAAAAAAAATATAAATAATTCAAAGCACGTTTAAATAAAAAGGAAGTGTTTATCAAGCAAAAAAAAAAACAGAAAGACAAATGTCAGCAATGACCCTGAAATGAACAAACTCAATAAATTAGCCCAGCCAATGCGTTCAGCACTGTTTTGTTTCAGCTTTTGTTTTAATTGCAGTACAGACAATAAAACTTAAATACATAAAACAAATTCCATGTCAACTATAAATAAATAATAAATGAACAATTAGTAGGAAAAACAAAAATTAAGGAGCACACCTCGAATTGGGAGAGAAGCTCGGCCCTAAAACTCGTTAGAGTTATATCAGCGCCAGTGTATTATAAACAAGCTTTTGTAATAAAATGAAAAAAAAACAAGTAAGGAAGCCTAAGTTCGAGTGGAATCGAACATTAGATACTCAGCTGTATGCTTTCATTGTTTGTTTGCTTTTGTTCGATATAGGGTGTATTTTATATAAAGCGAGTGCCGCATAAAGTGGGCGTAGCCACGTCCATTTTCAACATTTTTATCAGTCATCCAACTAAGCATATGAATATTATTCTTTGTGCAAAATTTCATTCCTTTATGACTTCTAGTTACAAAGAAGTCTTGTTACAAATTCCCAAAGGGTGTTCCAGAAATATCTTTGTTAAAAAGTAGGCGTGGTCATAAACCGATTTCAATAAATTTTTGCGTGTCTATTAACACAAGTTATAAAAGTGTATAAACCAAGTTTCGTCATAATATCTCAATTATTTGTCGAGTTATGGGCTCCGAAATCTCGTTGATTCCTTTGTCTGAAAAGAGGCGGTGCCACGCCCATTTTCCGAAATTTTTCTATTTTTTGTTTCCGATCTATTGTAGAACTCATGCCACAAAATTTCAATGAATTATCTTTATATTTGACAAAGATATCGCTTAAAATGTTTTTATTAGGCCACTTTATGATACCCATATATAAAAGTGGGCGTGGTCGTCAACCGATTTCGCAAAAATTTTGAACATGTATTACTACAAGTAGTGAAAGTGTATAGACCAAGTTTCGTCATAATATATCGATTATTTGTCGAGTTATGGGCTCAGAAATCTCGTATATTCCTGCTTCTAAAAGGAGGCGGTGCCACGCCCATTTTCCAAAATTTTTGTATTTTTTGTTTTATGTCCATAGTTGGACACCTTCCATAAAATTTCAATGATATATCTTTATATTTGACAGAGATATCGCTTAAAATGCTTTTATTAGGTCACTTTATAATACCCATATATAAAAGTGGGCGTGGTCGTCAACCGATTTTGGCAATTTTTCGTCCAAACATTTGCCTAAGCAAGTATATTGCGCCTACCAAATTTCATCGATATATCTTCAACGGTTTCTGAGTTATGACTCATAAAACTTTCAATGTTTGCCCCTTAATAAGTGGGCGTGGCACCGCCCATTTTCCAAAATTTTACCATATTTCTTCATAAGGGCCTGAGCTCAATACGTGTGTGAAATTTTATCACTCTAGCTCTATTAGTGACTGAGATACAAAATTTCCAATTTTTACTATATAAGGGAGGTGGGCGTGGTCATGGTCCGATTTCGCCCATTTTCAATACCATCCGTTCCTGTCTTGATACCAACTTACATTTCAAATTTAATCAAAATATCTCAATTTTTGCGCGAGTTATCGTACTCACAGACGGACAGACGGACAGACGGACGGACATGGCTCAATCGATTCCTCTTTTCACCCTGATCATTTTGATATATATAAGTCTATATCTATCTCGATTATTTCATTCTGTTACAATCCACCGTTAGGAAATCAAAACTATAATACTCTGTGTACTAGTACAGCTGAGTATAAAAAAACAAGTAAGGAAGCCTAAGTTCGAGTGGAATCGAACATTAGATACTCAGCTGTATGGTTTCATTGTTTGTTTGCGTTTGATGGAAACACGCTGTATTTTATATAAAGGGAGTGCTAGATAAAGTGGGCGTAGCCACGCCCATTCCCAAAATTTTTATCAGCCATCCAACTAAGCATATGAATATTATTCTTTGTGCAAAATTTCATTCCTTTATGACTTCTAGTTACAAAGATGTCACGTTACAAATTCCCAAAGGGTGTTCCAGAAATATCTTTGTTAAAAAGTAGGCGTGGTCATAAACCGATTTCAATAAATTTTTGCGCGTCTATTAACACAAGTCATAAAAGTGTATAAACCAAGTTTCGTCATAATATCTCAATTATTTGTCGAGTTATAGGCTAAGAAATCTCGTCTATCCCTTTGTCCAAAAAGAGGCGGTGCCACGCCCATTTTCCAAAATTTTTATACTTTTTGTTTCCGGTCTATTGTGGAACTCATGCCACAAAATTTCAATGAATTGCCTTTATATTTGACAAAGATATCGCTTAAAATGTTTTTATTAGGCCACTTTATAATACCCATATATAAAAGTGGGCGTGGTCGTCAACCGATTTCGCTAAAATTTTCAACATGTATTACCACAAGTAATAAAAGTGTACACACCAAGTTTCGTCATTATATATCAATTATTTGTCGAGTTATGGGCTCAGAAATGTCGTATATTCCAGCTTCTAAAAAGAGGCGGTGCCACGCCCATTTTCCAAAATTTTTGTGTTTTTCGTTGTATGTCCGCAGGTGGACTCCTGGCATAAAATTTCAATGATATATCTTTATATTTGACAGAGATATCGCTTAAAATGTTTTTATTAGGTCACTTTATAATACCCATATATAAAAGTGGGCGTGGCCGTCCACCGATTTTGAGAATTTTCCGTCAAAACATTTGCCTAAGTAAGTATATGACGCGTACCAATTTCATCGATATACAGTTTCTGAGTTATGACTCATAAAGCTTTCAATGTTTGCTCCTTAATAAGTGGGCGTGTCACCGCCCATTTTCCAAAATTCCATCAAATTTCTGCTTAGGGGCCTGAGCTCAACACGTGGGTAAAATTTCATCACTCTAGCTATATTAGTGACTGAGATACCAAATTTCCGATTTTTTCTATATAGGAAAAGTGGGCGTGGTCATGGTCCGATTTCGCCCATTTTCAATACCAACCGTCCCAGTGTCGATATCAATTTGCATTTCAAATTTCATCAAAATATCTCAATTTTTGCGCGAGTTAGAGTGTTTACAGACGGACGGACGGACAGACGGACAGACGGACGGACGGACGGACGGACATGGCTCAATCGATTTCTCTTTTCACCCTGATCATTTTGATATATATAAGTCTATATCTATCTCGATTATTTCATTCTGTTACAATCCACCGTTATGTGATTAAAACTATAATACTCTGTGTACTAGTACAGCTGAGTATAACAAAGAAAAGCTCGCTCGTTGGCACATTCTAACATGTTTATCATAACATCTAGCAAGCACTTATAGTCTTGTTATTTTAAAACCTACCCGATAAAAGTTAAGATTTGCGCTTTTTGCATTTGATAATGAATGCGAAAGATATTGTTATTTGATAAGAGAACAATGTGCTCTTCCACAAAAAATAAACCTTGGTCATCCGATTTATTTTCCCTTCATTAATTCAAAATCCAGCCCATTCTTGAGGATGCATTTTAAATTACTAGCACTAAGTCCTCACAAAAATGTCAAGTGTAAAGAAGTGAATATCATGGTCTTTTAAACGACAAAACTCCGGCCTTGACCGAATTTGCTAAGAGCATTTAATATAAATAAAATAATGACATATACGCTAATTCTAAGAAAACTAGTTTTAAACCATAAATTGATTCTTATCGGAAACTGTGTTTATTAAGAGAGATCTGTGATGTTAACTAATGCATACGAGTATTTAAATTAAACTTTAGATCTTCAGCCATTAAATCAACAGTAAACGTTTTACCGAAGGAGATAAAAAAGAACTCCAAAAATTGAAAATTTGTTTTATTTTTTTAGCACGAGAAGGCCTTTATTTTAGTTAAAGAGTTCTTTGAACCCACTACAACACGCGCAGCACACTGAACCAAGCTAATTATAAATATGTGCGTCGCTTCGGGCTTCGCAAACAAATTGAAATGATTTCGACTAAATCCATCAATCAATCAAAGAGTTGTTCTCAAGATTGAATGCGTTTTATGCTGCTTGTATTTGCATATGTTCGTGTAGGCTAATATGTTATAATATATATTATTAATATATTATATTATACATATACATATATTATGATCCCAATCATTACATTAGAATTGAATTGTTTTTGAGACTAATTTAAAACCACAATTAAGTCAGTCGGAAAACAACATGCTGAAAAAACACACTCTTGGAATCAACACATATCTCGCCCTGGTCTCCACCTACTTATTAAATCCACTTTTCCAAGAAAATTGTAAATGACCTACTCTAGAAAAAAATTGCAGCCTCAACAAAAACATCAAAAAATAAATCGTGTACAAAGTACCTTTGCACACATAAATTACGTAAAATTATCTAATAAACAAACAGCAATTAACAGACTACGTAGTAAGCACAATGACATAAACAATTTTAAAATAATAATAATGGTAAGCCACGTGCTCCATTAAACCAGACAAGCTTCCAACATTACAAAATTCATACAAAGAAAATGAAAATGAAAGAAATCAACCAGGCGGAACAAATTGTGCTTCAGAAGGAGTAAAACAATGCCATCTGTAAAAAGGTAAATAAAAAATAAACAACAAATCTAAAAATAGCATAATTTAAAGAGGGAGAAGGAAAGAGAAAAGCAAAGCACTAAACAAAAGAAATCAAAATCGAAAGCTCACGAATCCACAAGAAACAGCTGACGCACACTCTCCTTTCAACTAACGGTTGCGAGATGAAACAAAAGTAAAACTAAAACTAAATAAACAATTATTAATAAAAAATAAACCAAATGAAAGTATGAAAATACAAATTTGTAAAAAAAAAAAAATGATTGGCCTTGAAGTGAACCGCCAGTGCTCGGTGGATTATACATGGCATTTTGGCGCGAAATGGATCAGCTGTGCCATGCTTTGAGGAGAGTGGCTTTCTTTGAAACCATAAAGCCATAAAAGAGATAGGGTGAACAAATTTAAGGTCATGGGCGCGATCTAAAATGAATATTAGATACCCTAATGGACATTTGTTTACGATGTAAACGATGTTTAAATGTAAGAAATATACCTCACTCAGATCAGGATTTAGCTATGACCGTGTGGATATCGGATCACTATCAAATATATTTCAACTAAGTGACGAGCGATTCCGCGATGTTTTATTCAGTGATTTAGAAATCGCGGAAAAAAATTACTAGGCGTCTCACTCTTCAGATCTTAAGTAATATCCCTTTAAAGAATATTTTCCTTAGTTATCATCAAAATAATCTCTCTGCACATCACACCAGCTGGGTATAAGAAAGGCAGTGAAATTAATTCAAAAGCCGCAAGCATGCTCGGGCTTTGAATTGAAATTGAAACTTCACAAAAAACACAAAGCCAATCGAATCGTAAAGCGAATGATACGAAACGACGACGCCATTGAGAGGAGCGAGGAACGCTGCGGCAACAGGCAGTGGCATGAAATGACGTCAAAATCCGGCTTTAATTGGGGCTACACCGTTTATCTTACCTGCTACCGCACAACACTTGAAGCTCTCATGCACAAGCAATCTTGTTTGTTTTTTGCTTGCGAACGGCGCGCATGCGCTGTGAGTTTCCGAGTCGAACGTACGAAACGAATGTTAACCGGCGCACAGCCGCGCAGACAACCAGACAGCCTATCAAGTGGAGTTTTGCTCTTACAGACACACACACAAACACTTGATTTTTTTTACATGACAAGTTTGCATTTATTCGCGCGCATGCGCTGTGAGTTTCTGAGTCGAATGTACGAAACGAATGTTAACCGGCGCACAGCCGCGCAGACAACCATACAACCTATCCATTAGAGCTTTGGTCTTACAGACACACACACTTGAACTTTTTTACATGACAAGTTTGCGTTTATTCTTTTCGATTTTAGCTTCTTTGATTTTTGTTTATTGTTTCTCGTTTTTGTATGGCTTTTAATTCCTTTGCTTAACTGCTTGGGTTGCTGTCGAAACAAAAGCATAAGCAAAAAACAAAACCTCATAAAAATGTGTGCGCTCTAAGCCGAACGAATATATATGTACATATGTACATATGAAGAAAGAAGTCTAGCGCTACACAAACTGATTTTAAGTGAACACAAAAGTTTCCTACGCTCAGCAGAGCGGACGTGTTGTGCGGAAAGTCGAAGATTTGGATTATTCAAAATTTGCTCCTTCGGCCGCAAGCGACCCAGGCTGGACTAATTAAAATACATATAAAACAAAAAACGAAAAAGTTATAATTAGAACAGTTTTAGTAAATTTCGCACAGTGCTTAGCGGTAACGATTTCGAATAGAACTTTCTTTTCGGCTGTTGATTTCGTGTTGTGTGTTATTTCTAAACTCCTTTCGAAATTGTTGCTGTTATTTTTATAGTTTTTAGATCTATTCCTTTTAACAAAAGCAGAACATAAAAATTTAACCAAACAATATTTAAAAAAAAAGAAAATTTTCTTTGTGCAAATTTATTTTTTCAGACTCAAAATTCAAATTAAACAAGTAAGGAAGCCTAAGTTCGAGTGGAATCGAACATTAGATACTCAGCTGTATGCTTTCATTGTTTGTTTGCGTTTGATGGAAACACGGATTATTTTATATAAAGCGAGTGCCGCATAAAGGGGGCGTAGCCACGCCCATTTTCAACATTTTTATCAGTCATCCAACTAAGCATATGAATATTATTATTTGTGCAAAATTTCATTCCTTTATGACTTCTCCTTACAGAGATGTCACGTTACAAATTCCCAAAGTGTGTTCCAGAAATATCTTTCTTAAAAAGTAGGCGTGGTCATAAACCGATTTCAATAAATTTTTGCGTGTCTATTAACACAAGTTATAAAAGTGTATAAACCAATTTTCGTCATAATATCTCAATTATTTGTCGAGTTAAAGGCTAAGAAATCTCGTATATTCCTGTTTCTAAAAAGAGGCGGTGCCACGCCCATTTTCAAAATTTTTGTGTTTTTCGTTTTATGTCCATAGTTGGACTCATGCGACAAAATTTCAATGATATATCTTTATATTTGACAGAGATATGGCTTAAAATGTTTTTATTAGGTCACTTTATAATATACATATATAAAAGTGGGCGTGGCCGTCAACCGATTTTAACTATTTTCCGTTCAAACGTTTGCCTAAGTAAGTATATCACGCGTACCAAATTTGATCGATATATCTTCATTGGTTTCTGAGTTATGACATATAAAACTTTCAAGGTTTGACCTTTAATAAGTGGGCGTGGCACCGCCCATTTTCCAAAATTTCATAAAATTTCTTCCTAGGGTCCTGAGCTCAACACGTGGGTATAATTTCATCGTTCTAGCTATATTAGTGACTGAGATACCAAATTTCCGATTTTTTCTATATAGGAAAAGTGGGCGTGGTCATGGTCCGATTTCGCCCATTTTCAATACCAACCGTCCCAGTCTCGATACCAACTTGCATTTCAAATTTCATCGAAATATCTCAATTTTTGCACGAGTTAGAGTGTTTACAGACGGACGGACGGACAGACGGACAGACGGACGGACGGACGGACGGACATGGCTCAATCGATTTCTCTTTTCACCCTGATCATTTTGATATATATAAGTCTATATCTATCTCGATTATTTCATTCTGTTACAATCCACCGTTATGTGATTAAAACTATAATACTCTGTGTACTAGTACAGCTGAGTATAAAAAAAATCAAAGCAATTATCTAATTAAACAGCTGTGTAAAAAACAAACATGAATAACAACAACAATAACAACGCGCCAGCTAATGGCAGCGTCACAAATGGTCATTTATCGAATGGAAATTTGGCAGCGCCACCAAAATCTAAAAACGAACTACAATCACTTCTCAGCAGCATGTGGAATCGCACGGATGCTGTGCGCGATTTCATGTGGTTTATTATTTGCTCCATCGGTTTCATAATACAGGTAAGTGACGGTGACGAAGGTGAGAGCTATTGCAGCTCCTTTAAGTTATATTCACAAAGTATTTACTTATGTACTAAAAAATATGTGGAAATATAAGCCATTTCTGCCATAAAAAGCTTCTCACAGAAATGCATTCGCCGTTCGGAGCCGGCATAAAAGTGTAGGTCCACCCAATTAGGAGGAAAAACCAAAGTCAAGGAGTACACCCCGAATTGGGAGAGAAGCTCGGCCATAAAACTCGTCAGAGTTATAATAGCGCCAGTGTATTATAATATTATTAATATTAAAGCACTATCAATCAAACAATAACAACAATATGGCAGTGTCTAACCAATTACTTACTAAGTGCACATTCTGCTAATAGATTACGCAAAATCTCTAGAGTTAACCCCCTTTACCGCAAAACAACTACCTACCTGCACAAACTACAGTGTTCATTTGTGTCATAAATGCATAAAACTCTTTGAAGTGTTAGGAATTTAACTCTATCGATATAATTAAGGTAGTTAAATTGCAAATCAGTTAAGGGTATATGCAATTTCCTGGCAATAATTTCATGTCTTTATTAAAAAGAAACTTTTATGAAAACTTGGTAACAAATCGGTTTTCCTCAACGCAATAAGGAACTTGCAAAAATGCTTCGTAGTAGGTAGCTGCTATACAAAAAGAAATTGCCATACATGTAATAATTACGACAAAAATCGCAATAAAGATTTGCACTGGAAAATGGTGTTTAGGTTGGTAAGCAGAAACGACTGTACTCGCACAAAATCGTTTAGAACCAATTAAAAAGAGAAACACTCCTATTCCATATTTTTCCTACGTTGTTTTTTGCGTGCCAGAGAAGGTTTGTGGTTGCCACTCTCATTTTCACTTGATACAAAACCTGCCACCCACCAATTTAATTTTTCCATAGATTTTGCTCTATATACATACATATATATACTTACTAGCAAATACCCGTCCCACTTCGCTGCGACAAATCACACTATACCACTCCCTTCCCTATCGGTCTCCCCACCAGTCAGCATTTCCCGTTCCCCCTATCTCTTCCTCCTCTTATACTACTCTCTCTCTCTCTCCCCGTCTCACGTTCCTTATCAACAACTTTCCATGGCCATCCGGTGCACATATCGGTGTACATCATGATTACTAATATATTTTGGATAACCATCTTGAAAATTGGAATGGAATGAACTCTCTATTGAAGCTCTTAATTATACCTTTAATTTGATACCAATAATGGTCAAAAATATTTCGGAAGCTATTTAGGTCCATGTTTCGGCCTCAATCCCGGGAACCGATTGAGATATCCGTATAGTGTAAAATATATATGGATACCCTGATCAGATTTGATACCAATATTACGAAAAAATATTTGGGGCCATCCGGGTCCACGTTTTGGTCTCTATCTGGAGAACCGACTGGAAAATTGGAACGGAATGAACTCTCTATTGAAGCTCTGATTGATATCTTTAATTTGATACCAATAATGCAGAAAATTATTTCGGAGGAATTTGGGTCCATATTTTGGCCTATATCTCGGGAAGGGGTTGAGATACCAGAATTAGATGTGGTCATAATTTCAATCTAATACCAGGTGATCATTGTGTCAAAATTTGAATGTGATCGGCCCGGTAGTTTCGGCGTCCATAGGGAACAAACATACAAACAAACAAACAAACTTTCATCCTTATATATATAGATTAGTCAGTTCATTAATAGAACATTGCATTCCCAACTCTAAATGGTTTTATCGTTACAACTTCCTGCCCTTGGTTTATAAACAATTGTCTCATAAAATTTAAACAACTTACTAAATAGACTGTTAATTAGTTTTATCTTTATACTTTAAATGATCTTTTTACATGAATGTAGGCTTTCCATTTTAACTATTCTAGTTACACACTGTTTGCCAAGTGAGCTAGTATAATTTTTAATCAAGTTTTTTTTTTAATTTAATTTTTAAGCATGTTTCTGTGCATGTTTTTATATGTTTGTGCATGTACTTTTACATTTATATGTACATATGTATGCATATGCTAATTGATCTCTGTATATTTACCTCATGGATCTATCGTCTATGAAATTTGTATTTCAACTACTTTTTATAGATAATAAAATAATTTCTTAACAGCAAAATTAAATTTTTGGACTCATAAAAAAGCAAAGTAAAATTTCACAGTCGTTTTTTTATTGCCCGCCACTAGTTTCCTAATAGCCACCACTACATAGAGGGATACGTATAAACTAGTGGTTATGAATGTAATTTTCAATTAAGTACTGTATTTTGTTAAGAATATCATAAATTGTTTTTAATTTTAATTTTTATTAGTTTTAGTATTTTTAATAGAGAGCGTGTGGTGTGGCTTTCACACTTAATTAACATTTTGTTGCTACATAAGCTATGTTTGTTGGGTACTTTTGTGCTTTTTTATTTTTATATCGTGTTATTGTACATTGTTTATATTTATAACTTCGTTGAATTTTTTACAATTTATGGTATACCTTTGAAAAGCATGAAACGGTATTATAACAATTCGGCACATAAACTAAACTTTTCAAAATATATAAAATGGAAGCTTTGACAAATTTAAAGACGATTCTTCATTGTTTTACAAAAAATCACAAAAAAGGGAAATTTTTAAAACTAATATTCGTTTAAGGGCAATATTTTAAATTAAATTAAATTGAAGCTTTGACAAATTTAGAAATGATTTCTGACCTTTTCACTGGAAAATAATTCGCATTACAAAATAATACCTAAAAAGGGAAATTTTTGAAACTTATGTATATTATATTAAGAGAAGTTTCTTGGATTAATTAAATGGAAGCTATGATCAATTTAAAGATGATTTCTGACCTTTTTTGTTGAAAATAATGGGCATTATAAAAAAGGAAATTTTTAAAACTAATAGCGTTGGTAGCTCTAACATTCTTAAATTGATTTATAACTTCAGAACTAGGTGTATTAGTCTTAATTTCCCTTGCGTTGACAGCGCAAGTATTTATTCTAAACTAAAATTATTTGCCAACTGTTTAGCAAAATATGCCCATTAAGCTGCCATTTTTTGCAGCTTCCCTCATTAAAGCACATACTAAAACTTGTTAAACTTCAAGCAATTCAATTTGCATGCGCAATCAATTTAAGCGTTAATTGCATAATTACTTATTACTAAGCCAATTAAAAGATTATTGTAGATCACTCATATGCCCTGTTCACTGTTAGCTACATGATTTATGCATGTTCACGTATGTGCGCTTGTTGTTTTGATCATGTTACAAATGATTTAACGTTGCACTTGAACTTAGTGTCGTCTCTACCTTGGACTATGCATGAGTGCGATAATAAAAACATGTATAAAACCAAATACATGCAAATATGCAAATTAATAAAAAAACAAAATATTTTAAAATGTATTCTTTTTTTTAATATTTAGACCTAGCAATTAGTAGGCCAAGACGACCGCGCCTTGGCATAATGAATATATTAGTGCCAATAAAAAATTTTGAGATGGTTTTTGTTTTGTTTTTTTTTTTTTTGTTTAGTTATCGATCATCGGAATGTATAAGTAGGCACAGTTGTTAGAGCATATAAAAACCATTAAAATAACAATATTGATTGGTCACGTCAATAATATTTTAATAAAAAGCGGCTTGCAAGATTTGAAAAAGGCGAAGTCCTTGAAAGACATATCAGACTACAGAGCAATGCCAACGCTATAGGCTACATCGGTAAATGAAGCTTTTCTCCAAAAAGTGATCAAATAAGGAACGCATAAGGGCATCTTTCAAATAGAGATAGAGCAAATTGATGGCCAAAGCGAGCACGTTGTATTCGTGCATACACCGATTGTGACTACCGCACACAAATAAAGTGTATAGTAGGTAAGCCTTATTATAAGGCAATTACACTTTACCTTACTATAAGGAATCTTTTAAGCCTTATCGTCCATAAAGTTTCCTCTCAGAGAGACCTTTTGGCATCAATACATTAAAGTATGCCTTATTATAAGGCTGTGTTCAGAAGTTGAATTAGGTATTGTATAAGCCTTATGATCGTCTGAGATAAGCTTCAGATAAGGTTTAAATCTCTATGCACTAATACACACTAACTCAAAAATTTTGCCGACCTCTTTTAAAAGCCGTATTCTTAGCCTTCATTTGGCAATTTTGCTTCTTGTTACTCTTTTTTAAGGTTTTATGCTTATTTATTTAAATTAAGTACCACATATTTTGTTTTGCTCCAATTATTTGAATAATCTTTCGCATAAAACTAACCAAATTATGTAAGATGCGAATACAAAAATGGAAATAAAAAAAATAAGATAAAAAAAAGCTCTTAACATCAAAACAAAGCGATTACAACAAAAGCCCTTGAGCGTAATTTTTACTAATGTTTATAATGCTAATAATCTGCTTTAGCGTTAAATGTTTGGTTTTCTTTCTCTTGCTTTGTTTCATCCGTTCCAAAGTCACTTTCATTGGCGGTTTTGTAAAAAATAAGCTAATTTACAAAGTTGTTGTGTATTAACGACTCCTACGCACATACAGCTGTCTCTTTGCTATTTAAACAATAATATTTTGAAAGAGTAAGTGACTGTGAGATAATTGAAGTTTTTTTGCTGTTAACAATTTGGATACTTTTATGAATAGATGACAGGATTGCAACTTTATTTGTAGTCTTTAAAGAAGGAGAACTAGAAATGGAGTGAATGAGCAAGTCAAATGATGACAAGTTGTGTTTTATGATGAAAAAAATAAGCAGCTCAAATTCAAAAGCAAAAGAAAAGTATTCCTAAAAAGAGATACTCTTCATGAGAGATACCGAGCTATTGCCTGAGCGCTAGGCAGAGATAGGTTAATTTTGTTTTTCTATTACATCTGTATCCTTTTAGTTATTATATAATCACAATTATTATACTCCCACGAAAATAAAAGCAAAACATCATTGTAATTAATATTTAATTGCGAATATCTTAACACATTAAAAAAAATTCAGATGTCAAAAGCAAATTAAAAAGATTTCAAATGATGTCAAAGGCAAATTAGGCAAAATGCATTTTTTGAACGTAAAATGATTTCATTATTTTAATAGATTGTTTATTATTTATCATATCATTTTCATATACGAGTAAGCATAGCCTAAAGTTTGCATTTCAAACCAGTCTCCCTTATTATGGCGAACTAACCTTAACGCTTCCAATTTCTGTACAAACCGCCTGCTGTTTAGGAGTTTTTGCCTATTTTCAGCATTTAATTAACGCTTTGTGTGTATATAAGTTAAATTAAATGTAAATTTTATTAAACCCATATTAAAAGAATGAAGTCAGCAGATAATTGAGATTCCAAAAAAAAACATGTGATGAACTTTTATTTTTGGCTGCAATAGATGACAGTGTGTAAGCGCCTATGCAAAGCTATGAACACAAGCGTGGCCAAAATTCGACAAGTATAAAGTGCAATGGCAATTCTGCAAGTCACGTTTCTTATGGATGTTAGCATTTTTTTGCTGTTGTTTTTGTTATTTTTAACATTGTAACACTTTACGCATATTTGCTGTTTGTATGATGAACAATTTAGGCTGCTCAACTGCATCATAAAAGTCATAATTAAGTCATAAGTCATTTTTGCTGCGTACTGCTGATAAAACTGCGCCTGTGAACTACTACGCATTAGTGATGCACACATACCCAATAAGGATTGTGGTGAACATTCGAAAATGGCCTTCGGTATCCAATATCAATATTGAACTGAAAACCATAAAGAAATGAGTATCATATGTAACTATAGAAATAAGAGGGAAATTTACATATTCTAAGACAACCACTGTGGTGCAGTGGGTAGAGTGCTCGCCTGCTATGCCAGAGGTCTCGGGTTCAAACGACGGTCCGAGCCAAACACCAAAAACAATTTTTCTAATTAGTAAAAATCCAATTATTGGGTTGTTTAAGAGCAGCGGTCACCTCTCGGCAGTGGGCGGCATACCCTCCGAGTGTATTTCTGCCATGAAAAAGCTTCTCACAAAAAATGCATTCGCCCTTCGGAGCCGGCATAAAACTGTAGGTCCACCCAATTAGTAGGAAAAACAAAAAAGGAGCACACCTCGAATTGGGAGAGAAGCTCGGCCATAAAATTCGTCAGAGTTATAATAGCGCCATTGTATTATTATTATAAGACAACCACTATCTCTCCTTTTCATTGAAATTTGTCTTCGCGAACGTGCGGGATGTTGAAATTATAACTGAGAAAACCTACATCGGGTAAAGGAGGTTGTGTTTTTACTGAAGAATCGCCTAGTTATTGAAGCGCATAACAACCTTCTCCACAATCATTACCACAACTAATGCTGATTGGATATATGTACCTATTTGTAATTAACAAGGTAGCAAATGAAGTTATCAGTTCTTAAAAGAATTACTTCAATATTAATTTAAAAAAATATTAAATCGACCCCGCAGGAAGTGCATCTAACTTAAAACTGACTTTAAACTGTTTACAAAGACATTAGTGGTGATTTTAATTGCAAATTTTCTTTAAAAAAGGCTTACCTCTTTTGTGTGGGAATGGCGATAAAAAAGTCAGTCCTGTGCACTTGTACATTACTTGGAAGGCAGCTATAAACTATTTTTTTTTTGGGTGGAAAATAATTAGTCCCAATATATACATACATATAGAACATTATTAGTTTTTATAAAATTATAAAAAATACAAGGGAAATTGTTGTAGCTGCCACATACATACATACATGTTTATATTCACGGAACTCACAAAAATTTCGCTACATTTCCATTTCTCCGCTTTTCAAATCCAAAAAATACCAATTTCCACAGCAAAATTCTATTAATTTAAATATATTTACCCAAAAATATTTTCATGAGGCATTTGAAAGCTTTTTTCAATGCACACTTTGCGTTTTTTTTTATTTTTCTGCATGACAAAGCAACTAACTAAAAATGGGTTTCTGGCTGTTTGATACAAATATTTTTTTTAATTGTCCCAAAATAACCAGTTAAAAGTCAACTACTTTTAGCAATTGATTTTTTTCATTCTGCAGGGGAAGTTCCTTATTTCAAAAAAAAAAAAAAAAATGTAATAAACGCCTCAATACCTCACATGTTTTCCCTACAGGGCTCGCACTCATCGCACACTCGTATATTTGCACATCATGCACCCAGCGAAAAAACTATAACAACAATAAATATTACCACTGACTGGCATTAGCAGCAGCAGCAGTCAAGTAGACGCCGAGTGTTTGTTTTCTTTTTTGACTTGAGTGGCTTGAAGGCGGTCTAAGATAATTGCAGACCACTAGTTGACGTATGCAGTGGTAAAAAGTGTATTCTCATGACAATAAACTGCTGTAAAATTGTTTAATATGTACGTATATATTAAACAAAAATGCGGGTAATGTTGTTGTCATCTTCTACACTGGAAGCAGTCTGCTTGCTTTTCAAGTGTGTGAAAAAATGCAGTAAATGTCATTTTGGACAAAACAAAACAGATGTGGGCCGAAGGCAATTGACAACAATCGTAGAGTAAACATTTGTGTATGTGCAGTATTTTAACGAAAGCAATAAATCACTTTTTTATTATATTAAATTTACGACCTAGCCTTGCTGTACAAATACGTGTGACAGATTTTCAAGTGACACCCACTGGCTGTCGCTATGAATAGAATTATTTATTTCATTTCAATTAACTTTTTTTATTAATTTAATTTTATTTTTTTATTTCAATTCATTTTATTTTATTTTATTTCTTTTGAAAAAGTTTAGGGTATTTTAAAGCTTTACTAAATAAGCTTTATTCTATTTCCTCTGTTATTTTTACTCTCTCATTTACATCACACAGCTTGCTAATCTACGCGCTAATTTTGCGCTCTCTATGTAAACACAGTGCGTGTGTCTATCCACCAATCCGGGTGTTAGCTTTTTTGCTTGCGCGCCTTGCCAATTTGCTATTAGCCGGCAAATGTGCGCAAAAGTTGATCTATTGATCTAGGTCAACAAGCCATTCGTCGCGAGCGCTTTTAAATATTTCGCAGTCTATTGTAATAACAGCAACAATAATAACGAATAATAAAAGCAAAAGCAATTAGCAGCATCGCATACCACCAGGCAGACATGCATGTAAAAATAATTGTGGATGAAAAATTGTAAATAAAATATTTGTTGTTATTTTTTTTGTAGTAAAACACATGTTTGCTTATGTTCGTGTGCTTTAATTTTATTTTATTTATATCGTCATTTTCACGGGGTTCACGACTTGACACTTTTGTCATTACTCAAGCACTAAATGCCGGTCGCGGCAGCACAGAAGCAGCCGCAGCTCTATTGTTGCGAACAACTGGCGTGGAAATGTCAAATATTCATAACCACATCCGAATACTTGCGCATACATACAGACATACATACATGCATGTGTATATACGTAAGTATGTGTGTATTTCTCAACAATTAAATACTTTGCATGCAATTATTCGCGATTAATAATCGAACGCTTTCGATTAACCTTAAAAGCGGTTAATCGGTTATTTAATTTTTTTTGCCATCCCTATTCCTTTGGTCGCCATCACTGAATTGCGCATTTTCCCTCCTCTTCACTTTTCTGGCGCTATTAAATTTTCATTCAAAAATTGCATTGGTGTAGAGGTTTGTATGTATTTTTTGTTGTTTTTATGCAAAAGTTTACATTTCTGCTTAAGAGTAGTGTTTCTTTGTGCTCATGCAGCATTTGATTGTGGTGAGGACGTTTTTGTAGGAGCGTGAGAAGTTTTATTTATTTTGTTTTTATTTGCAGAAGATTGAAGCAAAAAAAAAAAACAGAAATGGAATGATAAATACATAGATAATAAAATGATTTTGCAACAAAGCAATCAGCCAACCAGCATCTTAACACCTGCTTGCAAAGCTGCATACAAAAGTGTTCAATTTCCATTCAAATTAGTAATGATTAATTATTTTGGACTTTTTAATTTTAAAAATTATTTTAATTGTCTTACATTAATCTGATAACTAAAAATCAATTAAATGAAAAAGTTCTAAAAAAAAAAATAATCATGAATTATATAAAATTATAATCAGAAATGATTATACAATGTATCTTTATTTACATACTTAATTATTTTTAATTGTTTTAATTGCTTGATTATTTTCAACTACGCGAATATTTCTTTTATACAAATATTTTAATAATTTCTGCAAATAAGTGAAGCGTTGCAACCTGAAATAAACCATAAATTAGAAAAAAAAAAACGAAAAAAAAAAATTAAATAAACATGCAATTCAAAAAGTCAGAAATAATTGGAAATAAATATATGATTATTTAAAATCGAAAAAATTGGCAAACAAATTAAAATAATCATGCAATTAAAATTAATTAATCGATTAATTAATGTAGCTAATTTTTAAATTTAATTAATTATAAATATTAATCATAAAAAGTGAAAGTAATCGTCTTTAATCATTAAAGGGTTACAAAAACAAAACATGCTTTAATGAATAATCATTAAAAATTGTAATTATTAAAAAATAACAGGTTCGAATCTTAACACCTATTTGCGTTAGTTGGGTAAAGTTACTCTAACGAGTTCGTCGCCTAAGTCTTTCGTAAACTTATGCATGTATTGGTTACTTATTATTAGGGCATGGAATTTCATGTACTAAAAAATAAAAAATATGCGCATAAAAAATGCAACAAAAACTGAGAAATATGCATGAAAAATCAAAAAAAATGCATTAATTCAAAATGCAAACAACGCAAAATATGTAAAAATATGCATATATGACCAAAATATGCAAAATATGCAAAAACATTTGAATGCCATTTTAAGACAATTTCACGATTCGCAAAGATTGTTTATTTATTTTGCTCTACCTAAATCTAAGAAAAACATGTATTTGCATAGATTTCCATGCCCTACTTATTATATGTTCAAATAATTAACTTGAAGTTTTTTTGTTGCAAAATTAAAGAAAATAAAATCTCAAACAAAGCAATGGACATGCAATATAAAAAATTTGGCAAAATTTTGCCACTTCAAATTGTACACAGTAAAAGCTTCGAGCTGTATTTGTTTTTAACTGCGCCATATTATGTTTTATATTTATTAATAAAGCGATTTAACAAACGGAAATAACCAGTTCCTCCTCGCTGCACCACCTCTACATTACTGAACATGGCATATAGTAAGCCAGGCCAACTTCAAGTGCAGCTGCACATGCATAGAGAAAACCAGTTGTGTTTCTATGTGCAGCAAATCACATCATGCACAATCTAATGTAAACAAACACGTACGCGCGTTGCAATCGAGCTGAGCAAAGCTTCTGGGCAAGAAGTTTCTCAATGTTTGTCTAGCCGTGTTATGTGCTGCAGAGCAAAAGATAAGACACAACGATAACAAATTTTACAAACGCGCGCTGCTTTAGCAAGTGAGCGCTTGTTGTTGTTGTTGTTAGTTTTTATCAAAGCTCAATTTCAATTAACAACCATTTTGTTGTTGTTGTTAGTTTGCAGTTATTGAGCATAACGAATTTTCTATGTGCCGCCAAACTCACAATCAACATCAGCGAAAATGTGCTTTTTGTTTTTTTTTTTTTTCGTTTGCTGTTGCTGTAATTTCCCGATAGCAATGGAAGCCTTAGCCATTGAGCTTGGTTTTCACTTTAATAAATGTGTTTAGTTTTTACATTTTTGCTTTTGCTTTTATTACAACTGATTTTAGCTCCAATTTTTGTTATTTCTTTTTACACTACTGTTTCGCTATTCCTTTGTTTTTCCTGTTTTTTTGCAATATCATCAGACACTCTCGAGCGGTGGTAACTTAATGCAGAAGGTCAAAACAACAACGCGGCAATGTTTATACTCAGCTGTACTAGTACACAGAGTATTATAATTTTGATTTCATAACGGTGGATTGTAACATAATGAAATAATCGAGATAGATATGGACTTATATATATCAAAATGATCAGGGTGAAAAGAGAAATCGATTGAGCCATGTCCGTCCGTCCGTCCGTCCGTCCGTCCGTCCGTCCGTCCGTACGCAGGATAACTCGCGTAAAAATTGAGATATTTTGATGAAATTTGAAATGCAAGTTGGTATCGAGACTGGGACGGTTGGTATTGAAAATGGGCGAAATCGGACCATGACCACGCCCACTTTTCCTATATAGAAAAAATCGGAAATTTGGTATCTCAGCCACTGATATAGCTAGAGTGATAAAATTTTACCCACGTATTGAGCTCAGGCTCTTATGAAGAAATTTGATGAAGTTTTGGAAAATGGGCGGTGCCACGCCCACTTATTAAGGGTCAAACATTGAAAGTTTTATATGTCATAACTCAGAAACCGTTGAAGATATATCGATGAAATTTGATATGCGAAATTTGCTTACTTAGACAAATGTTTTGACGAAAAATTATCAAAATCGGTTGACGGCCACGCCCACTTTTATATATGGGAACTATAAAGGGGCCTAATAAAAACATTTCAAGCGTTATCTCTGTCAAATATAAAGATCTATCACTGAAATTTTGTGGCAGGAGTCCAACTACGGACATAAAACAAAAAGTACAAAAATTTTGGAAAATGGGCGGTGCCACGCCCACTTATTAAGGGGCAAATATTGAAAGTTTTATAAGCCATAACTCAGAAACCGTTAAAGATATATCGATGAAATCTGGTACGCGTGATATATTTACTTAGGCAAATGTGTGGACGAAAATTTACCAAAATCGGTTGACGACCACGCCCACTTTTATATATGGGTATTATAAAGTGACCTAATAAAATCATTTTTAGCGATATCTCTGTGAAATATAAAGATAATTCATTGAAATTTTGTGACATGAGTTCTACAATCGACCGAAAACAAAAAATAAAAAAAGTTTATAAAATGGGCGTGGCACCGCCTCTTTTTATACAAAGGAATCTACGTGCCTATTACTCGACAAATAACTGAGATATTATGACGAAACTTAGTTTATGCACTTTTATAACATGTATTAATAGACACGCAAAAATTTATTGAAATCGGTTTATGACCACGCCTACTTTCTAACAAATATATTTCTGGAACACCCTTTTGGAATTCATAACGTGAAGTCTTTGTAACTAAAAGTCATTTTGCACTAACAATAATATTTATATGCTTATTTGGATGATTGATACAAATTTTGAAAATGGGCGTGGCTGCGCCCTGTTTATGCAGCACTCGTTTCATATAAAATACACCCTATATCGAACAAACGCAAACAAACAATGAAAGCATACAGCTGAGTATCTAATGTTCGATTCCACTCGAACTTAGGCTTCCTTACTTGTTTCTTTTTGTTTTTACTCACGCTTATGAATAAACCCTGTAGGGAAAATCTCTAGTTCCGAACTAGGGCGCTTCTAGTGCATCTTTCGACACTACTAGTGCGAGCTAAATCTCTTTTGCATGTTATTAACTGGCGAATTTAACACGGCGATGTCCTAGGCGGTGTCAATTGTCACTCTCTACACTACATTTTCGATAGTTCCGAACTAGTACTAAATTCTACACTTTTCACTAGTTCGTTTATTGGCACAATTTCGATAGTTCTGAACTAGCTACAAGTACCTACCAATTCTACAGTTTCACATCTGCCGCTTAAGTGCAGCCTTTGACACACTTCATGCAAGTGGCGCGATGGCCGACTGGCTAACTCATGTACCTTTCAATCTGAGGGGCGCGGGTTCGAATCTTGTCGGTGCCAAGGTGCATGATAATTTTTTTTTAATTTTTTTTTTTTAATAATATTTTTTTATTTATTTATTTATTAAAAATTTACAATAATATTTAAAAAGTACCTAATAAAATAAAAAAGAAATAAAAAAAAGCCTGAGGATCGGAAAGCCATAATTAGGGGAACATTTCATTTCTAGGGATGGCAACTATAACCGGAAAACGATATACCTTGGATATATATGTTTTCGGTTTGTTTTCCTTTTCTATTTTTTAATTATTGAAATAAAAACACTTTTATTTGGGTTTGGATTTTTGTGTTTAAATATGTTTGGTTTTATTTGTTTTAACAATTTTGGTTTGATTTCAATTTGCAAGTTATTTTATGTATGCACAAATTATTTGTTAATTAATACACTGTTTGTTTTTTCGTTTTTTAGTTGGACCGATTCGCGCCTTTTTACATTAAGTTCAATAACTCAACTGACTAATTACAGCTTTTTCTTAATAGCTACAGCAAAAAGGTAAGTGGATAGCGGGACTCTTCCAAGGAGAGAAGGTAAGTACATAGATACATATATGTATAAGAGTATTGAAAGGGTAAGTATGATAGAGCGAAGGTAAGTATGGGCAATTCCAGTGAAGAGGTAGGTATTTCAGGGAAATTGGTAAGTATGTCGGAGGGATAGGTAAGTATGTATATTTTAGAACGTGGTAAGTGTGTAGGGTTAATTCCATAGAAAGGGGATAAAAAAAATGCAAAAATATAACTTAATAAAAATGGTATTAATCGAAGTCGATGAGGTCTTCCTCGCTCATGTCTTCAACATGGCGGCCGGCCTGCGCGGATGAGGGGATCAGCAGCTCTTGAAGTTCTTCTAAAGATGACACCGCCTTTGTAAATAAATTCTTCATTCGCCGTTGATTGTTGTTGCTTTTCTGTTGCTTCTTGGCACGTTTCACGATTACACGCCGATTGACGCTCATGGGCTTGGGCTTCTGGATCACCCTTCGATTGGTTGAGTTTGCCCGTTTTTGGCAGTGGATCAATGTATGGTGAGCTAGTCCACATCGGTGGCAGCGATCGGGAGAGTTGCATGCACTCGTCACATGAGAGAAGTTGCCAGGCAGTTTATGCAGTAGGCGTGAGCCCGCACTGAGTCGTAGCGTTCCTCAGGCGTCATGGCTAGAAAGGCGCGGCACAGGCGGAGTGAATGTTCCTGGCAACACAACCGGCATGTGTTATATCTTGGATACCGTCTGTAAAGAGAATGGAAGAGAAAACTCATCATATTGGCTGGATGCGAGAGAAGGGGAGAAGTCGTTAAGTACATTGGATAGAGAGATTATGGTGCAGGTGGAAGAGAGCAGAGTTTTGCGATGGGGCGTGTGTATACTCCGTTTTGGGTGCGTACATCGACTACACGGACTTGGTCGTCGGACCCAGGGTGAAGTTTTATTACGCGTCCGAGTCGCCATATATTTGGAGGGAGTGCGTCATCTTTTATGACTACTAAATCGCCTTCTTCAACATTTACTTGTTGGGTTTTCCATTTAGTTCGCTTATGGAGTTCTCTGAGGTATTCATTTTTCCATCGAGTGCTGAATTGATGGTGTAATACCTGCAATTTTTGCCATTTGTTTATGAGCGAGAGATTTTCGGAATTCTGTTCTGGAAGTGAGAGTAATGGGGCCCCACGCAGGAAATGTCCTGGAGTTAGGACGAGCAGATCATTAGGATCTTGAGACATGGGAGAGAGCGGTCTTGAATTTAGAACCGCTTCTATTCGAGTGAGTAGTGTGGTGAATTCCTCGAACGTAAATTTATGACAAACCGGCAACTTTGAGGAAATGGGTTTTGAAGCTTTTAACTGCTGCTTCCCACAATCCTCCCATATGAGGGGCGTAAGGTGGGATGAATTGCCAGGACATGCCGTGAATGGAGTATTTATTAGCTATGTCGGCTGCAGTTTCTTGCAGAAATTTGGCAAATTCTCTTTTCAATTCTCGGCTTGCACCGACGAATGTTTTGCCATTGTCGGACATAACTTTATGGGGAAGTCCACGGCGACTAACAAAGCGAGAGAATGCTGCTTTGAATGCAGCTGTCGTCAAATCTGAGCAGAGTTCGAGATGGACTGCTTTTGTGGAGAAACACACGAAGACGCAAACGTACGCTTTTGCATATGATGCTTTTCGAAGCGTCGACGTTTTTACTTGAAAGGGTCCTGCGAAGTCGACTCCTGTGGTGTGAAATGGTAGAGAGTATGTGCATCTTTCAGGGGGAAGTGCAGCCATTATCTGAGATCTGGTCTGCTGTTTGTAAATGGTACAGGTCTTGCAGTGAAATATGCATTTTTTGAACTTTTGCTTGAGGCGAGGGATATAATATTCTTGTTGTATCATGCGAATCATTAATTGCTTTTCTGCATGCAACAAGGTGGAGTGAGTGAAATCCAGCAATAATGACCAAAATCTCGAATTATCTGGAATTATGATGGGATGGCGTTCATTTTCGCTAAGAGGTGAGTGGGCGACACGCATTACACCTGATTTATCCAACATCGGATTTAGAGATAAGAGCGAGCTCTTTTTGTTAATTGGGTTACGAGCTTGTAAATCTGCGATCACATCTGAGTAATATTTCGTTTGCGTATGAATGATTATGCGGAATTTTGCATATGTGATTTCGCTTTGAGAGAGAGTGAGACTTGGAGCAATTTTAAGTTTTTTCGCTTTGTGTATGAAGCGATATATGTATGCAAAAACGCGTAGAGCTTTCCCGAAGGATGAGAAGCGTTCGAGCATATCGGGAGTTTCTATCGAGTGAAATGACTCGATGCGTTTTTGTTCTGGTGGAGTGGGGTTGTTTGGTGCTGTTTTTGGCCAGCATGTGGATGTTTTAGAAAGCCACTCTGGGCCATTCCACCATAGAGAGCTGTGAGATAATTCTTGGGGTTTACATCCACGTGTACCAAGATCAGCTGGGTTATCACCACTGGATACATGACGCCAAGTGGCATTGCTCACATTATCGAGAATTTGAGACGTTCTGTTTGCCACATACGTCTTCCATGTGTGGGGTGGCTTTCCGAGCCATGCGAGTACAATTGAGGAGTCTGACCAGAGTATTAACTCTTGGGAAGTCAGCTTTAAGTGAGAGCGCATTTGTTTAACGAGTTTAGAGAGAAGTACTGCTCCGCAAAGTTCGAGACGGGGAAGGCTCACGGTGTTCAAGGGAGCCACTTTGCTTTTTGCAGCGAGTAAATGCGTGGAGAATGAGTTTTCGCTATTTTGAACTCTGAGGTATACGCAAGCGCAGAATGCTTTTTCTGATGCATCTGAGAAGCCGTGCATTTGATATGGTTTATTAGGAGAGTAATCGATCCATCGTGGGATTTTTATTTCGCTAATTGCGGGGAGATTTTCGCGAAACGTATTCCATTTGTGGAAAGAGCTGGGTTTTACGTGTTCGTCCCAGTCTGTTCCTTCTAGCCAGAGTTGCTGTAGCAGAATTTTGGCTACTATCATTATGGGCGATAGCCACCCTGCCGGGTCAAACCATTTCGCAATCGCCGACAATATTTGTCGTTTTGTGCTGGAGGTAACGACGGGGAGAGGATCGTACGAGTAAGTGAAAGTGTCACTTATAGCATTCCATTTTATGCCCAGAGTTTTTGTTGAGCTAGAATCGTGGAATTTGAGAAAATCTGCATCGAGTAAGTCAGATTTTGGGATGCTTTTGAGCAGATCGGGATGATTTACCGTTATCTTTTTTACTGGAAAACCGGCTGATTTTAGTGCTTCGATAACTTGGTTAAGCGAGTCGAGAGTGGACTGTATTGTGTGTTCGCCCGAGAGAATATCATCTACGTATGTTTGGTGTAGCAAGATATCGTGAGCGAGAGGGTGGGAGTGTTGCGAGTCTTCTGCGAGTTGGTGGAGTGTTCTGATGGCGAGATAGGGGGCGCAGTTTACACGAAATGTCACCGTTTTTAGTCTATAAACTGCCATGGGAAGTTCTGGAGATTTTCGAAAAACAATTCTTTGGAAGTCCTGGTCTTCCTCGTGTACGAGTATTTGGCGATACATTTTCTCGATATCGCCATTAAAAACGTATTTAAAAAGTCGCCAATTGAGTAGGACGAGCATTAAATCGTTTTGGAGAATCGGTCCTGTGTGAAGGACATAATTTAAGGAGTTTCCTGAGTGGGAGATTTTTGAAGCATTAAAGACGACGCGAACTTTTGTGGTTTTACTGTCTGGTTTCAAGACAGCGTGGTGAGGGAGATAAAAGGAGAAATATTTTCCGTCTTTTATGGATTCTATGGGTGGGATTCGTTCCATATGACCCAACGTTATATATTCAGCCAGAACTTCTGAGTATTTCTGCTTAAGTTCTGGCCGTTTTTCCAGGGATCGTTCGACGCTTAAATGCTGCAGTTGAGCTCCAATGCGTGAATGTCCAAGGGCGAGAGTATCGGGAAATTCCTTCTTAAATGGGAGTTTAACCACATATCGGCCATCTTGCTGTCGTTTGGTTGTTTTGCGATAGAGCTGTTCGCAAAATTCATCCTCCTGAGATAGGGGTTGAGTTGTGGGTACTTCTTCCTGTTGCCAGAATTTTTGAAGTAGGGAGTTGAGAGAGTCATTGGGGGCTTCTCTAACTTGGGTGGAAAAGGTATTTACCTTTTCTTTAATGGGTCCGCTAATTATCCACCCAAATATTGTATTTTGGGCTAATAAACATCCGCTAACATTGGCTTGTAGACCTTGTAGCATAATTTGCGGGGTGAAATCGCTGCCTATAACCATATCGATTTTTGATGGTGTGAAACAGTTAGGGTCAGCGAGAGTGAGTTTTGAGATCTCTTGCATGTTAATATTTGACACCTTAAATGATGGGAGAAAGTGTGTCAGTTTGGGTAGAATAATTGCGTGAGTGATTATTCGGGTATGTAAGTCTGACGAGCAGAGAGTTAGCTCGCAGATCTTGTTTGAGTTTTGCACTACCAAACCGCCCATACCTGAGATTTCGTAGTGGGTTTCCTTGGTGGGTAGGTGCAATATTTTTTGTATACGAGAAGAAATGAATGTTTTTTCGGAACCTTGGTCAATTAGGGCACGAATTTTGTGGTATTCGCCGTTTGAGTGGAGAGTGACCAAGGCCGTGGGTAGTAGAGTCGTTTCGCTGCTACTAGTGAAGTGGGTTGTTGTTCTGTTTAATGGGGTTGAGATTTGGGGTTGACAGGCCTCTGCAGAGGTTGAGGGCTGATCCGCATAATTGTTTGGGGTTGGCGCCACTTGGGTTGTGGTATATGCCTGGCTTTGTTGCCTTTGTGAGTTTTGAGGTGTGTTATTGTTTCTTGCGTTATTTTGAGGTTTTGCGTGTGAGTGTAGCAGGGAATGATGTCGTTTCTGGCAGTAGGTGCAAGTGAAACTGCTTCGACAATCATTTTCTTTATGTGAATACGCAAGACAATTTGAGCAGTAACCATTGTTTTTAACAAATTCGTTACGCTCTTGGGGTGAGAGATCTCTGAATTTCACACAATTCATGAGAGAATGATTCAAATTGCAGAGTTTGCAAGTGCCCTTTTTCTTTGAGTCAGCGTAAAATGATTGGGACTTGCTCTTGAAACTCGAGCTATTAGGTGTAGAGGACCTTTGTGAGAAGCTGGAGTTTGATGTTCGGGGATTATTCGGTCTACAATTACCGAGTCGTTCTACCACTTCGTATCGTGTGGTGAGGAATTTATCCATCTCTGACCACAGTGGCAATTCTTTACGTGATTCTAGCGATTGCTCCCAGAGTGCTAGAGTTTCACGGGGTAACTTTGAGGAGCATAAAAACACGAGGATTGGGTCCCAGTTATCCGTCGGAACATCATTTGAATTTAGGGTTGCGACGCAATTATTTATCGTTGTTTGGAGATCTTGTATTCTTTCCCCATTTTCTGAGAATACAGGCTGCATGTTGAAAAGCGTTTTTAGCTGATTATCTACGAGAATTCTTCGATTCTCGTAGCGGGATTTGAGTGCGCCCCAAGCGAGCTCGAAATTTTGGTCTGTCAGAGAATATTTCTTTATTACGAGGGCTGCTTTTCCTCTCGTTTTTTGTCGGAGGTGGTAGAGTTTTTGGATTGGCGAGAGTTTGGGGTGATTAATATATACCGCCGTGAACATGTCACGAAAAGCGGGCCAGTCTTCATATCCTCCCGAGAACATTTGAGTATCACAAGCTCTGATTTTGAGGAAGGATTGCTCGCTAGAGATTTGAGTAAGGGGTATTGCACTAATCGTTTGGTACTGGGGGGTTTGGTTATGAGGGGTTTGGTTATGAGGGGTCTGGACTGGGGTTTGAGTGGTCTGCATGGATGCTATGAGTTCTCCTATTCTAAGTTTTGTGTCCATTGCAGTGCACTGTGATGTCTCGAACGTTTCCTCGTATTGTTTCTGGGCCTCATCGTCATTTGTGGAGAGATGTGCCGCGTCATATGCTGCTTCCAATGCGTCCATTCTTTTGATAAGTGTGTCTGAGTAAATTTTGAGACTGGCTTCCGTGTGCTCAGTCTCAGCGATGCTCCACCATTTCTCGCAGAATTTTTCCAATTTTTGTAGCTCCAGGAAAAATTTCTTTTCTTGGGAATTGGATCCATCCTCCGATTGAGACTTTGATCGGGTAGTTGGACCCGATTGTTGTTGGAGGACTTTGGCCTTTTCTTGATTTCCAGGCATGTTTAATTTATGGCTTTTGGGATTCTATTAATGCTTTTGGGATTCTCTTGATGCTTTTTTGAGGGTGAGTTGGTGGTGTTTGTCCCACTGTATTTTTGTTCGCGATTTTATGTGGTTGTGCCCACTGTGCACTTTTATATATAAATGACTTACGAGAGAGTGAGAGTAATTACTTGTCTTAGCGCTTCTAAGTACAAGTGTAGTTGGGTATGTGACTGGGATGCAGAAATTGAAAAGGGGAGGAGTCAATGCAGGGGAGGTGCAATTGAGTGATGAGTTAATTTTTTGTGATTATTATTTGTGTCTCTTTTTGCGTGGAAAATAGATCTAATGGAAATGAGCTTTTGGTTTCAATTTTTGGGTATCTGGGTTATATGAACTTTTGTTGGGATAAATTTTAATGTGAGAGAAAGGGAAGCCCAGATGCTGAATGCAATTTTATTATTATCGCCAGTTGCGAGATTTTTGAGTGGTAATTGATTTTCAGTATGGGGCTCGCACTGAGATATATGATGAGAAATATACGTGAGTGTGTATATGCGGGAAATATGGGATATATATGTATGTATATGGGGTATATATGTATAATGTGGGGTATATGTACATACATATATATTGTGTATATAAGTACAGCTAGCGAATTTGCTTACCGTCTCGTTTTTCGGTTAGGGTCAAAGTTCGCTAGAATAGTTGGTTTTTGGGATGTTTAGCTGTACTTATATATTGTGAGATGCAATGTAAGTATATTTATTTATATAATTTGCTACTTACTTGGGCACGGCGCTACTGTACAATGTATGTAGATATGTAAGTTGTGGTTTTTTTTTGTACCGGCGGTGTTACCTTTACCTTAGGGTATTGCTCTTTTTTGTTATGATGTATGTATGTATTTAATTTTGGCGGTATTTTATGTTTCACACCAATTTGTATGTATGTATTTTTGTTGCTATTTTATTTACCACTTTCTGTACCACTTTATATATATTTTTTGCAGCTATTTTATTATTATTTTTTTCAATTTATATATGCTTGTAGGTATTTTCAATTCTTCATATATTTTTGTAGTTATTTTAATTTACACCGCACACTTTATGTATGTATGTATGTATGTCGCTTTTTTGTGTATATTTTCTTTTTCCCGCCAATTGATATATGTATATGAATTTTTTTGTAGGTATGTATGTATGTTATTTCTGCACCGCTGTATATGTATATATACGTATGTATTTTGGTAGATACTTTATTTTTCTCAAAAATTTAATTTTTTTTTTTTTTTTCGTTATAATAATTTTACGGCTGACAACCCACGATTTATTAATTATTGCTTTTCGAAATTTTCACAGTTTAAAATTTTATCCTTTATGTATGTATGTATGTATGTACATATGTATGTTTTGTATGAATAATTTTTTTTTTTTTTTTCACGCTTTCTTTATTTGTTAAAATTTTCCACGCTTCTTTATTTCCACAATCTTAATTTTTATGTATTTTAAAACATGAAGTAGGGGTCGAGACTTGCCGAAAATTGCTAATTTGATTTTAACTATCCACTTTAACTTAATTATTTTGTAAACACTTTCTATTTGTATTTTTATTTCTTCACTTGATTTTTATGAGACCACATTATTCAACTTTATATGCTTTGTTTGAAAAGTAATGATTTTTTTGTCACTGTTTCTTTGACGGGTCGTAAGGACCATGTACACTTTTGTGCCACCTTAATGTCACCTTGGATATATATGTTTTCGGTTTGTTTTCCTTTTCTATTTTTTAATTATTGAAATAAAAACACTTTTATTTGGGTTTGGATTTTTGTGTTTAAATATGTTTGGTTTTATTTGTTTTAACAATTTTGGTTTGATTTCAATTTGCAAGTTATTTTATGTATGCACAAATTATTTGTTAATTAATACACTGTTTGTTTTTTCGTTTTTTAGTTGGACCGATTCGCGCCTTTTTACATTAAGTTCAATAACTCAACTGACTAATTACAGCTTTTTCTTAATAGCTACAGCAAAAAGGTAAGTGGATAGCGGGACTCTTCCAAGGAGAGAAGGTAAGTACATAGATACATATATGTATAAGAGTATTGAAAGGGTAAGTATGATAGAGCGAAGGTAAGTATGGGCAATTCCAGTGAAGAGGTAGGTATTTCAGGGAAATTGGTAAGTATGTCGGAGGGATAGGTAAGTATGTATATTTTAGAACGTGGTAAGTGTGTAGGGTTAATTCCATAGAAAGGGGATAAAAAAAATGCAAAAATATAACTTAATAAAAATGGTATTAATCGAAGTCGATGAGGTCTTCCTCGCTCATGTCTTCAACAATCGGTTATTTTCTTTCGGTTAACGGTTAAAATGTATCGGTTTTTTTCTTTTGATTATTTTTTCGATTAACCTTTTTCCTCTCAAGTCGAAAATAATCGAAAGGAAATAATCGAAGTTGAGAATTACCGCCTTTTCATTCGAGTGAGTTTGTAAATTATTTTTCAAGGCAAAATGTTATGAATTAGTATAAATGAATGATTGATGATGTTATTTATTTATTTTATCATATAAGTAAGCGCAGTGTGTAGATAAATGTGCACAGCTTTTTTATACTCAGCTGTACTAGTACACAGAGTATTATAGTTTTAATCACATAACGGTGGATTGTAACAGAATGAAATAATCGAGATAGATATAGACTTATATATATCAAAATGATCAGGGTGAAAAGAGAAATCGATTGAGCCATGTCCGTCCGTCCGTCCGTTCGTCCGTCTGTCCGTCCGTCTGTAAACACTCTAACTCGCGCAAAAATTGAAATATTTTGATGAAATTTGAAATGCAAGTTGGTATCGAGACTGGGACGGTTGGTATTGAAAATGGGCGAAAGCGGACCATGACCACGCCCACTTTTCCTATATAGAAAAAATCGGAAATTTGGTATCTCAGCCACTAATATAGCTAGAGTTATGAAATTTTACCCACGTGTTGAGCTCAGGCCCCTAAGAAGAAATTTGATGGAATTTTGGAAAATGGGCGGTGCCACGCCCACTTATTGAGGAGCAAACATTGAAAGCTTTATGAGTCATAACTCAGAAACTGTTGAAGATATGTCGATGAAATTTGGTACGCGTGATATACTTACTTAGGCAAATGTTTGGACGAAAAATTATCAAAATCGGTTGACGCCCACGCCCACTTTTATATATGGATATTATAAAGTGACCTAATAAAAACATTTAAGCGATATCTCTGTCAAATATAAAGATATATCATTGAAATTTTATGCCAGGAGTCCAACTGCGGACATACAACCAAAAACACAAAAATTTTGGAAAATGGGCGTGGCACCGCCTCTTTTTAGAAGCTGGAATATACGAGATTTCTGAGCCCATAACTCGACAAATAATTGATATATAATGACGAAACTTGGTGTGTACACTTTTATTACTTGTGGTAATACATGCTGAAAATTTTAGCGAAATCGGTTGACGACCACGCCCACTTTTATATATGGGTATTATAAAGTGGCCTAATAAAAACATTTTAAGCGATATCTTTGTCAAATATAAAGATAATTCATTGAAATTTTGTGGCAAGAGTTCCACAATAGACCGGAAACAAAAAATAGACAAATTTTGGAAAATGGGCGTGGCACCGCCTCTTTTTAGACAAAGGAATATACGAGATTTCTTAGCCTATAACTCGACAAATAATTGTGATATTATGACGAAACTTGGTTTATACACTTTTATGACTTGTGTTAATAGACGCGCAAAAATTTATTGAAATCGGTTTATGACCACGCCTACTTTTTAACAAAGATATTTCTGGAACGCCCTTTGGTAATTTGTAACGTGACATCTTTGTAACTAGATGTGATAAAGGAATGAAATTTTGCACAAAGAATAATATTCATATGCTTAGTTGGATGACTGATAAAAATTTTGAAAATGGGCGCGGCTACGCCCACTTTATGCAGCACTTGCTTTATATAAAAAGTACCTAGACCGTGTTTCCATCAAACGCAAACAAATAATGAAAGCATACAGCTGAGTATCTAATGTTCGATTCCACTCGAACTTAGGCTTCCTTACTTGTTAAATATGATTTGATTTATATACGAATTTGTATGAATTCGTACCTCTTTAAAATTGTTTTTGGGAAAATTCCCCGAAATAAATGACTATTTCCGGGGGGTAGAGGAGCTCTCACAGGACTTGGAACTGAAATCAAAAATTTCCGGAAGCTTGTTGTTTACAAGATATTTGTTGTTAAAATTTTGAAATTTACCAAACAAAACACGTTGGCGGCCTTCAGCCGCGCTTTAAAAATAATCCTCAGCCGACATAATTCTCTTTCTGGGGTAATATCTATGGACCCATCCAACCTTAACGACAATTATCTCGTAAACTGTAAACTTCCTGCAAGTTTTGAGATATCTGAGAGCCCCTGAAAAAGTAATTTTTTTCGTGGTGCGCTTTCTCAGTGGAAAGCCGACACTTTTTTTGTTTATAACGTGTTTTTTGTAAAGATAAGATAGCAACAAAATATTGACGATTTTTCGCTGAAATGACGATTTTTTATTATTATAATAAAAACGAACACACATACATAGTATGTATAAAAAATTAGCTTGTTTGTCCTCTTGGGGTACTACGTATTAATTTATCAATAATTGTAATCGAAAAACGGTTATAATCGGTTAGTTGCCTACGATTATTCGCGATTAATAATCGAACCCTTTCGATTAACCTAAAAAACGGTTAATCGATTATTAAATTTTTTTTGCCATCCCTATTCATTTCATACAAGATGCAAATAGAAAAATCTTTATATAAAATGCTTCACTAAACATCTGAGAATTGCAGAAAAATACAAAGCCGACGGCAATGGAATGAACGAAAAATTTTCATAAAATTTTTGTCACTTCGAAATTGCATACAAATCAAAGTGTGTTTTATAATGGTCACTCAATTCACTCCTTCTGAACTGGTAAGGGTCTAACTACAACTGATCTAGTTCCATTTTGACACCTTTTCGCTAGTCCGGAACTAGAAATTTTGCTCACTAGTTATTGAGTTCCCTGCAGGGAATAATTATATTTATATGTGTGTTTGTGTGTGAGTCTGCTGATGTGGTTTTGTAGAGTGCAGGTGTGTTATTAAATATGTATACAAATGTATTTGTTCATTGGCTCACTTTAAATTGACAATTAGCGAATATGTAAGCGCAGTAGCAGCATACTTATGTATGTGTATTTGTGTCTGCAGATAGAGGTGACAAGTACGCCGCTTAAATCTTTTATTCACTAATCAAGTACATCTTTTATGTGGCGTTTATAATTATTTGAGCTTGATTCATTGGCGCACTCTAGGGGGGTGTTGGGGTTAAACCCCCCCCCCCCCCCCAACCCCCCCAAAATTTGACAACACCATACAAAAAATAATTTTATAAAAGATGGTACATGCACAAATATTTGTGTAAATGCATGTTGTAAAATCTATGAATATTCGTTTAGGTACATTGCGAAGGTTTGTCAACACCTACTGATTATGTTTATAAACAAGCAGTGTGGAGACATTTCCCTAAAAGCATGCTGTGGATATTAGCTGAGGTTTGTTATACTCAGCTGTACTAGTACACAGAGTACTTATTATAGTTTTAATCACATAACGGTGGATTGTAACAGAATGAAATAATCGAGATAGATATAGACCAGGGTTGGGCACAGTGCATTCAATTTTGATTGCATTCAGCCTTGCATTCTCCAATCACTGATGAGTGGTAGTGAAAATTTGATTTGCATTACCATTCACAATGAATGCGAATGCAAATGTGGCTTGCACTACCATTCAGTAGTGAATGGTAATGCAAATGTGGCTTGCACTACCATTCATTGCATTCCCACTACAAGTGTGATTTGTGAAAACCTATGATCGTAGTTTAAGCATGAAGTAGCCAATCTATTTAATAACGGGAAGGAAGTTTGTGAGATATTCTACACATGGAATTAGCTTAGAAAATTGATAATTTTATATTAAAGATGAAATGTGTTTATGTTTTTTAATTAATGTTTTTGTGTAGTATGAAGCTTCAGCTATCAGATCATGTCAAAAATTTTCAAATGAATTCGAAAAAATAGGCGAATTTCCAATATTTTCTCAACAAATGCCATATGCAAAATACCTCTGTGAGCCACTGTATAAGTACAAGTATTTTTTTACCTACGTGTTTAAAAGAAATTTATTAACAACCTTAAAACCTATTGATATACACAGGACATATTGCAATGCCGCGTTGGTTTCCAATCAGTTTTCTAAGCCTTATTTCATGTGTAGAATATCCCATAAACTTTCTTCCCGTTATTAAATAGATTTGCCACTTAATACCTAAACTGCGATCATAGGTTTTCACAAATCATACTTGTAGTGGGAATGCAATGAATGGTAGTGCAAGCCACATTTGCATTCGCATTCACTACTGTATGGTAGTGCAAGCCACATTTGCATTACCATTCACTATTGAATGGTAATGCACTTTGAATGGTAATGCAAAAATGCCCATCCTTGATATTGACTTATAATAATAATAATACAATGGCGCTATTATAACTCTGGCGAGTTTTATGGCCGAGCTTCTCTCCCAACTCGAGGTGTGCTCCTTTTGTTTTTCCTACTAATTGGGTGGACCTACAGTTTTATGCCGGCTCGGAACGGCGAATTCACTTTTTGTGAGAAGCTTTTTCATGGCAGAAATACTCTCGCAGGGTATGCCGCCCACTGGCGAGAGGTGACCGCTGCTCTTAAAAAACCCACCAATTGGATTTTTACTAATTAGAAAAATTGTTTTGGTGTTTTGCTCGGACCGTGGTTTGAACCGAGGTCTCGGGTGAGCACTCTACCCACTGCACCACAGCGACATATATATATATTGATTGATTGATTGATTGATTTATTTATTCATTCATTAAAATTTGTTTACAAAAATACTAAGAATACTTAATTAAAACCCGCGAAGCTAAAGTGCTTGTCTGCAGGTTGTTAATACATTTAAATTTTAAAATAGGTTATTTAAATAGCATACATACATAGGTAAATACATACATCCCTAAACATAATATTTTATTGAGTTTTACATTTTGAAAATTACAATTTTTTTTTTTTTTTTTTTATTTATTTTTTTTTTTTAAATGTTTTTATTTTATTTGGTATGCAATCGACTCAGAATTTACTGTTTAATAGTAAAGATTTGAAATAGTTTTTAATAAGACTTTTTCTTTTAACTGTGTTCGGCAGATTTGTCAATTCCAATGGAAGCTCATTAAAAAGGGTTGGAATCAGTACTGGAAGTGAATTTTTAGTATAGTTGTTGGCAAATTTAGGAACTGATAGCCTATTTTCTGAACGCCTTCGAGTACAATGTGTGTGTGAAAGTGGTATTTGAAATGATCTAGCATCATAGAATTCATTTAGAACCGTTGTTTTGAAAATCGAGCTAATGTCAAACAATTTCAATGCGTTATTTAAGTTGGTGTTTGGGGCGTATGTGTTTTTTTTCTTGGCCAGTATTTTCAGTATGTAGTTTTGGCTATGCTGTAATTTCCTACAGTGTACTGAGGACCCCCACGCAGTTATCCCATGTCTAAGGTATGATTCTGATAAGGATAGGTACGCTTGGTCCAAAACGTCGTAACTCGCACAAAAACTGAGGTGTTTCAGGAAGTAAGAGGAAGATCTGAGCTTCTTCTGAAGGTGAGCAATGTGAGCATTCCATTTAAAATGGTCATCTAGGAGAACACCAAGATATTTAAATGTTTGCACCGTGTCTATTATCGTATCACATTTACAACATGTTCCTCGTGTATGCAAACAATCGTAGTTATGAAAAATCATATTGATATTTGAACGACAAACATGTGGAGGTCTTATGTGCATTAATTTTGTTTTATGTGCATTAATAGACAGGCCGTTATCGTGTGACCATTTCGTTATGGAATTTAGTTCACGTTGCATTATGTTTATGGCAGTATTGAGCTCCCTATGTGATACTACGATCGCTGTGTCATCTGCGTATGCAAACACCTCACTATTTTTGAGGACTTTGAACATGCTATTTGAGTATAATATATACAACAGTGGCCCCAGCTTGGATCCTTGAGGGACTCCATATGAGACCACGGTAGGATTGCTATAGTAATCCTGTATTCTCACTTTGTATTCTCTTGACTCGAGATAGCTATCAAACCATTTCAAACAATCTCCTCTTATACCGGCATTATCTAACGCGTTGAGTATCTTAGCATGACATAATGTATCGAAAGCTTTGCTAAAATCAATAAAGAGAACAAGAGTGTGGTAATTCTTCCCTAGATTTTCGTTTATTTTATTTGAAAAATTACCCAGTAGTTGGTTAATGTTTTTTTCTTTTTGGAAACCAAACTGTCTAGGGTCAATAATTTTATATTTATTCACGTAGCCCGTTACCCTACTCACAACTACTTCCTCCATAATTTTCTCAATGACTGGTAATATAGATATGGGACGATAATTTCGGGGGTTAGACTTGACTCCCGCTTTAAATATAGGTTTTATTAAACCCATTTTCAAAGATGTTGGTACCGTGCACTGAGCCAAGCTAAGGTTGATAAGTTTCATTATTACGGGGGCAATCATAGGAGCTATTAACTTCAAATCTTTCGGTCGAATACCGTCAGAACCGGGGCCTTTTCTTACGTTTAGATTATTTAAGATAAGGAGAATTTCGTTTTCACTAGCCTCAGTAATAAACATTGAGTTTTGAGCTCGAAATCCTTGATAATTTAGTGTATTAACCCCGCAGTCATGTATTACTTTTTTTATGTCTTTGCTAAATGTTTCTGCAAAGCTGTCACATATGGATGTTTTGTTCACGGTATGAAAGTTTTGGACAATAACCTCATCGGGACTGATTCTTTTGCGTCCAACAATTTCATTTAATAACTGCCATGTTTTCCTAATATCATTTTTATATTCTATAAATTTGCATCTATAGTAACTATTTCTGATTTTTATTATCTCCTTATTTACACGATTTCTGAACTTTTTATACTCTCCTTCAATGTTACTATCCCTTGGCTTTGCCTTCCATCTTTTAAATAACTTATCTCTATTTCTACATAAATCTCTTAGTTCATCCGTCATCCATTCATTAGTTTTTCTACGTTTCTGGGCCTTTCGATTAACAACTGAAACTTCATAGATACTTTTAAAAGTGGATTGTATTTTATCACATATCTCATTCACATCATTTGAGCTAAGAGCATCATCCCAATTTACTTTACGTATCTGCTCATTGAATTTTTTGTTGCTTATTATAGTACTACTAACTTCTTCTTCGCTGCTCTTGGCATCACTTTGCCCATTAAAAGACATACCACAGATCAAAGAGTAATGGTCTGTTATATTTGTTTGTACAACACCTGCCATTATATTAGCTGACCTACTTCGAACAAATATGTGATCAATGCATGTATATGCAGCTCTTTTAACATCGACTCTCGTATAATCATCAATTACGCTTTGCATGCCGTGGGATGAGAGCATATCCAAATAGAGATTTACATTGCTATTATTAGAATCGAGTATGTTAATATTTATGTCACCTACTAACACTATGCAATCCTCTTTATTTGCTTTTTTTAATGCATTATCGAGCTCATCGACAAATGTGCGAACATTGGTATGGGGTGGTCTGTAGATCGCGTGCAATATACACGCAATATTGTTGTTGGTGGTTTTCACTCTCAATTCTACTGATTCATAAGAAATCGTTTCATTTACCATACGTTGATAACATAAGTTCTCTTTCATGTATACCGCTATTCCTCCCCCGCGTTTTTGACTCCTATTAAAGAACTCTGCATTAAAACCATTTATGTAAAAGAGACTCTGCTCATCATCTGTTATGTTTGTTTCAATTAGTACAAGTATATCGATACTGTCAATGAGTCGGTCTATTTCTGCTCGAAACACCTTAAAATTTTTTCTCAGTGACCGGATGTTTAAGCACGTGTATTTTAAGTGATATTTTCTAAAATTTGTTTCATCGAATTCTGAGAACGATTCATACGATTTTTTATTTAATATATTCATTGCAAATTAAAATGTTTGATGATAAAGTTATAGTAATGGATAGATAAGAGGTGAAAGTGTATAATTGAAAGTGAAAGTGCGAGTGAAATGTGAATGGGAAGATATTAAGTTTTGTATAGGGAATATGGTAACTCAAGTTAATCGATCTAAATCTAAATCTGAATTAATATATAAAATTTTACTTTGATCATTATTTTTTGCTACAATACGACCCCCCTTAACCCATACATACTTCCAATTGTTGGCCTTTGCCTTGTTTTTGGTGGCCCATAGTAGGCGACGATTTGTTGTTGTCAGATCATCGTTCACATACACCCGTTTTCCTGCACCTACATTTCTATTCGTTTCTTTATCCACGATATTGCCAGCATAAAGTTTTACGGTTCGCAGATTACTTAAGAGTTCTCTCTTTTTCCGAACGGATGACAGTTTGACCAAGATGTTTTCACTTTCTCTTATCCGGTATACATGATCTACATCGCTCTCAATCAATTTGACACCTGCAAAGTTCGAAATGCGTTCCACAATATTTTGCAGATTTTCGTTGTCTGTTTTGTTGACATTTCTCACAATAATGTTTTTGGCTAGGTTATGTTGTTCTAACTCATTTATTTTTCGCTCCGACTTTAATATACGAATATCTTTTGCATTGCATATCTCGATCTTATCTAGGGTTTCCTGTTCCAAATCACAAATTTTGCGCTCCAACGCTATAATACGGGAGTCTTTAGCATTGCAAATTTCGCGTAGCTCTCCAATCTGATTTGTCAGTTCGGACACTTTGCTTTCGAAAATGGATATGGCATTTGTGAGATCTTTTTGTAAATCTTTTCGCAATTGCGAAAAGTTTGTTGACATATTTTCCATTAAACGTTTTATTTCCTTTGTATCGGATTTTAACTCATTTATGTCGATATGTTCGTTACCAGTTTTTTCGTTTCCAAATGATACAGCGTCGGTTGCCGAGCTCGATCCATTTCTCGGTTTTGAAGATGGCTGCTTTGATACTTCTGGTTGACTTGATGAAGATTTAGCCCTTTGCCTACATTTGTGGCATCTCCAATTTCGGCGTCTATCTGCATTCATTGTTTGATAGGTTGCCGCAGAAATCGACGAGCAGGGTGAAAAGTGGTAGGCTTTTTTACAAGTCGTGCAAGTAGCGTAGTCACAGTTGGCGGGAAAAGGCTTTTTGCATTCGCCACATACAATTGTTGTTGCTTCCACGCTGTTGTTTATCATTTTCGTTGCCGTTTTTTACAGAGAATTATAACACAATTCTTTGCTTTTTGATTGACTATTTTATTAGTTGTGGCACTCGCGAAATGATCAAGTTTTATTCTGCTCTAAGATATCAGTTTTTTTTTGGTAAGAAAAATTGTTTGCTTAATTTTTTTATGATGAATTAAAGAGCGAACGAAAACACGTCCGATTCAACGCAAAGTTGGCAAATCAAAATGATCAGGGTGAAAAGAGAAATCGATTGAGCCATGTTCGTCCGTCCGTCTGTCCGTCCGTCCGTCTGTAAACGCTCTAACTCGCGCAAAAATTTAGATATTTGGAATACAAGTTGGTATCGAGACTGCGACGGTTGGTATTGAAAATGGGCGAAATCGGGCATGACCACGCTCACTTTCCCCATATAGTAAAAATCGGATATTTTGTATCTCTGTCACTAATAGAGCCGGAGTGACAAAATTTCACCTACGTATTCAGCTCAGGCCCTTATGAAGAAATATGGTGAAATTTTGGAAAATGGGCCGTGCCACGCCCACTTATTAAGGGGCAAACATTGAAAGTTTTATAGGTCATAACTCAGAAACCGTAGCAGATATATCGACGAAATTTGGTACGCGTAATTTACTTACTTAGGAAAATGTTTGGACGAAAAATTGCCAAAATCGATTGACGACCACGCCCAAATTTATATATGGGAACTATTAAGGGGCCTAATAAAAATATTTTAAGCGATATCTCTGTCAAATATAAAGATTTGTCATTGAAATTCTGTGTCATGAATCCAACTATAGACATAAAACAAAAAATATAAAAATGTTGGAAAATGGGTGTGGCACCGCCTCTTTTCAGACAAATGAATCTACGAGATTTCGGAACCCATAACTCTACAAATAATTAAGATGTTATGACGAAAATCAGTTTGAAAACTTTAATAACTTGTGGTAATACATGCTAAAAAATTTAGCGAAATCGGTTTATGACCACGCCTACTTTTTAACAAAGATATTTCTGGAAAACCCTTTGGGAATTTGTAACGTGACATCTTTGTAATTAGAAGTCATAAAGGGTTGCAAATTTGCACTAGCAATAATATTGATATGTTTAGTTGGATCATTGATAAAAATTTTGAAAATGGGCGTGGCTGCGCCCACTTAATGCGGCACTCGATTCATATAAAATACACCCTAATCGAAAAAACGCAATCAAACAATGAAAGCATACAGCTGAGTATCTAATGTTCGATTCCACTCGAACTTAGGCTTCCTTCTTACTTATTAGTTTTAGTTTAAATACAGAGAAAATGCAATGAATTGAGATTTAAAAGGTGCCTTTGCTTAATGTGTGCATACGTAGGTCCACTCCCCAAACATAAATTTAAGTAAAAATTGTCTTGACGAGTTTTAAGTATTTTTTTTTTTAATTTTCCGTTGGATATTGAAAACCCCCGTCCCCCCCCCAAATTTTTTTCTGTGTGCGCCACTGGCTTGATTTGTATCGTTAAGTATGAAGAGGATCGAATTTATCACTGCACGTTAGCATGAAGCTTCACATTTTTATCAATTTTATATTCGTCTTTGTATTTGTGTTGGTTTTCGTTCTCTTTCTCGTTTTCGTTCACGTTCTCATTCTCGTATTCGCATTCCTACTAATTTTCGTATTCGAAATCGGATCCGACATCGGATTTGACATGGGATTCGACATCGGATTCGGATTCGTATTAATGTTCTTATTCAAATTTATTCATATTGGGATTCGGGTTCGGATTGGGATGAGTTCGTTACCGTAGTCTTATACTTAACACCTGCAGCAAAGATACTCCATCGAGTTCGTTGCTTAAGTCTTTCGTAAGCTTATACATCTGTTACCAAATGGGTTAGTTTTAATATAAGGTACCTAATTAATTTAAAGTTTATTGGAAAAAAAATTAAAATTAATTTGATTAGTTTAATTAAATTATTCCTTTTCGTGTTCGTTATTCGTATTTTTATTCATATTCACTTTTTTTCATTTTAATTCTTTAGCTTTAGTCTTTAGTTTTATACTTTGTACCTTGAAATTTGGTCGGTAGTTATAAGGAGTGCAAAAAAAATACTAAACTTGAACTTTGGACATACATACACATTACTGATATCACACTTTGAACAGTCTAATTAATTTTTTTTTTTTTTTCGTTTCAAAAATTCGCCTAGAATTCAGCACCAATTAAACAAAAAAGCCAACGCAAATATTTTAGCTATCAATATCTACTCATATGTACATATCGAGCCCTAACCGCAATTTTAGTGTAACCAACAAAAAGTAAATTTTAGAGGAGAAGGGATTTTTCATTCAGTTTTTATGCAGCCATGAACATTACATAGCCTCTATCTTCGAAAAGGTCAATTTCACAGCCATGAAATTTGGAAGTTTATGCGTGTGCTAATAAATTATTGATTTCCATTAAAAAGCTAAAATCGATAATTATGTTGGTTACACCCAAATTGGAGTTAGGGCTCGCCAACCTATAGGCGTTTACTTATTTATTTACCTCACAGAAGTCAATTTGTTAAGCCAACAAAATCCCAAAAAATAACACACACACACACATTCACAGCTGAATAAGTATTGCTATTTAGGCGGCAAGTTGCGCTTAACTCTTGAAGTTGTTGCTGATTTTGTTCAACCATTTGTTTTCAGTTGAGTTTCTTTATTTTTATATTTTGTTGCACACACGACGTGCTTTTTTATAGATTAGAATGTTTGCAAATGGACATACATACATACATACATAGTAATAGCAGCATAATACACTAGCGCGGATATAACTCAAGCGAGTTTTTCGGCCGAGCTTCTCTCCTAATTCGAAGAGCGCTCCTTAATTTTGTTGTTCGTTCCTACCAATTGAACGGACCTAGATTTTTACGACGGCTCCAAACGGCGAATGCATTTTTCTATTAGAAACTTTGTCATGGCAGAAATACGCTCGGAGGGTACGCCGTCCATTGCCGAGGGGTGACCCCTGTCTTTAAAAGCCCAATAATGCGGTGTTAAGTTAATTAGAAAATTTATTTTATTAACTTTTTGGGCTTGATTCGGGCTGAAATTTGAACCTGGGGCCTCTGGCATAGCGGGCGAGCACTCTACTCACTGCACCACAGCGCCCACCTACATACATATATAGAAATATTACACCGACGAGCGCGCATGCCACACTCTGACTATAATTTGCGCAATGCCATGTCAAAGTTACCATTTATGAATGTTTGTTACTTGTTTTGTTTTCATGTTAAGAAGTTAACACGTACACAAATACGTGAAGTTTTGGCACACAAACTAAAGGAAATACATGCTTTTCAATTCAAAACTAGTCACCAACTACTACTTACATAGGATTATATGTTTGTTGGATAAAGTGCCTCCTTTGCATTATTAGAAATACCCGAGTCAATTTAACTTGCATTGGAACAATAAAGGTTTTCTGGGTATTCACTTTTATCGGAGCTAGTAACTCAATAATCCGATTAACTGCTGGGTATATACTTACACACAAATACGTACATTTATAAATTTTTTGTTTTTAATTAATTAATTTTATTTTATTATTACATAAACTGGCTGCTCGCTTATGGCAAATGCAAGGCAATCACGAAAACTTGAAAGCACAAAGTAAACCAATTACTAAAGAATAAAATACAAGTACGCGTTAGATCGAAAGATCAAGTAACAACCAAATTACCCTGCATTTATTCAATGTCTGATTCCATATTAAGTGCGCATTCATATCCGTTTTAAGTGAATACTGGGGTAATTAAAAAAAAAACAATTGAACAGCAGCTGAAAAAAGAAAACGAGTTATGTTTTAGCACAAAAACAAGTTTAATCATAAAATGTAAAATAAAATAAAATGTTCACATGGCTAGTCTTAAAGGAGAACTTCAAGGGACTACTGAACCAAGTGAAATATTATGAAATCTTGACATTTTTAATCAAGCTTGGCGATGGTTTGGAGATCTTTGGGCTCTCGGGGCCTAGCTGTACTAAATATTGGGTTCTAGCAGCCATAGTCATTCAGTCAATCAATATATAACTATTGCTTCCTTATTTTTTTGGATCTCAGAATAAAAATGTTAATGTCCAATCAAGAATCTTTTTTTTTTTTTTTTTTTTTAATAATAAAACCCAACGTTTTCCCTCCGCCCGCCCTACCGCACGAGGGGCGCATCCGCATGACGTACGGATATTTTAAAATAAAATTTGGCCAAGGTGTTGAGTGGTAGAAGTTTATTAAACGTCGAGAACTTATACTGCTCAGCTACAGAAAATATAATTCCATCAGCTGGATATAAATGTGTACATAGAAAAAAAAATTTAAAACTACAAATAAAAGTAATAGACAAAAAATAGAATAGTCAATTAGCTCGAGAGATTTTTTGTCACTTGTTAAGAGCGCACAACAGAATTTTTCTTATCAGATAAATACAGTCTGATATATCGAAATGAGTAGAATAATCATTAAAAGATTTACATAAGCAACGAAGTGGTTCGTGTAATTCAAAATTAGTTCTACACTGCTTTAAAAAGATAGGTTGAAAATGTCTTGATGGTCGAATAGGAACATTTAAGTTTATTTCGGCTAAGAGAAATTGACTGCTTATTGATCCTTTCAGTAGTTTAACTAGAAATATTACACCTAACATTTCCCTGCGGCTTGATAAGATTAATCAGCTTCAAGCGACTAGTGTACGAGGGAAGATTGGTCCGTGGGTCCCAATGAAGGTTCCTTAACGCAAAAAGTAAGAACTGTTTTTGAATTGATTCGAGTCGATCGGAATGAACTTGATATTGCGGACTCCAGATTATTGAATCGTATTCTAGTATAGGTCGTACTAATGTTGTAAACAGGGCTTTAGTTACGTAAGTGTCATTAAATTCCTTTGACCAACGTTGAGGGCAGATCTTTCCTCCCAAGAAGAGTAAGGCTTGAAAAGTTTCACATCGTCGGCATACATCAGAAGTTTTGAGTTATAAATAGCATAAGAAATGTCGTTTATAAACAGCAAAAGAGAGTCGGACCAATATGGCTGCCTTGTGGAACCCCTGAAAATACCTTAATGATGTTGGAAAAAGCATTTTTAAAAACAACTCTTTTTGTTCTATTAGTGATAAATGACGCAATCCATTTTAACAGAATAGGTTGAAAACCAAGGAGATCAAGTTTATGGATAAGTAACGCGTGATTGACCTTGTCGAAGGCTTTGCTCAAATCAGTATAAATTACATCGGTATTAGCACTATTCCTAAAACCGTTAGAGACATGAGTTGTAAATTCTAGTAAGTTGGTAACAGTTGATTTACCTCTACAGAATCCATGCTGCGAACTTACTATTGATGAGGAAATGGAATGTTTTAGACAATTGGTGACAATAGCTTCAAATAACTTTGGGGTAGCCGAAAGCTTTGCTATACCGCGATAGTTTTCGATGGAAAATCTACTTCCAGATTTATGTAGAGGAATTATAAAGGATTCTTTCCACGCTTTTGGGTAAATTCCTGACTTAAAAGACATATTAAATAGTGTGGATAATGGCTGGTAAATATACTCGGCGCATTTTGTTTAAAAATATTGAAGGAATCATATCTGGTCCGTAGTTTATGGACTTCTTTATTGTTTTAAGCAAAAATAAAACCTCTTCGGGATCTATAGAAGGGCATTCAAATGTGTTACTCTGAAAAACTTGATAAGGGTATTCATTACAGCTAACATTAGTATTGGAATAAATTGAATCAAAGAAGAGGGTAAAAAGTTTCGCGATATCTTGGCTATCACTGGCATCACTATCCCGATATCTCATAGATGATGGGAATCCCATTACTCACGTTTCGAGTTTACGAAACCATAAAACGATTTCGGGTTGGAAAAAATGCTCTTTCTTGTAGTACATAATAACGTCATTTGCATGCATACTAACTTTTATTTGTAGTCAAAGGAGACGTAAATATGTGTGGCCATATAAAATAAATTACCCCATAAGCCATCAAATTCAATAACACACACAGCTAATCAAGCATAACTCGTTACCACATTAGTTATGCAAAAATTCTATACATAAAGTATATATTTTTAAAATGGCATTTCATTGCATTTTATTATCTAATCATAAGTTGGCAAATTCATAAGAACAAAAGTATGAATATATGTATGTATAAAGGCATTTGTATTCAGAATATGCTTCCAAAGGCTTGAAATGGCATATGAATAGTTGTTGCCTTAACGGGCCATGCCATGCTCACATTAGGGATGTTCTTAATTTGTTTTGTCCTTTTTCTTTAGTGAACATGCAGCATAGAATAATATAACGTTGGATCTTATTATTCCTCTATCCAATTAATATCAGATTTCAATTATATGCATAAAAAAACTCACAAGTCAATTATCATTCAATTCACAGTTGAATGTCATGTATTTTTGCATTAAATGAAAGCCGATATGACTACCGATTAATTGGTTTCAGTACACTCAAAAAAAAAATTTCTCTCGATGAAAGACATAATTTTCCTTATTTTGAACACGCGTCCCAATACAAAATTTTCTTTGTTTTGTGTAAATTTTCTCAAAAATGTGGAAAAAACATAAAAAAACATTCAAACAAATTCGTTGCCATGGGAATTTGTATGGGAATTTAATTTCTCAAAATTAAAGAAATCAGGTCTTCAAAACAAGGAAAGTTGGGAATGGAATGGCGCTTAAAGAATTTTTCATTATTTTAATGTATGAGTTTTTTCAAAACAAGTATATGAAACCATGGTAACGCATGTAACAACAATATTTTATAAACCTTTTAACATGTTTTAAGGAAAATTTACTCAAAACAAAGAAAGTAGTGTTCAAAATAGGTAAACAATTTCTTTGACCCCTCCATATATTTTTTTCTCTCAGTGTAGCTTTTCACAAGTCATTGTCCGCGAGATATTCTTTGTTTGCTTTGTTTACACACTCCAGTGTCAATTGGCAAGTTAGTGCCCAATAACAACAATTGTTAAGAGCTGAAAAGTGCAAATAATTGCGTATTAACTACTTAAGTACTCATATGTATTTCACAACAAACGATCAAGTGGAACATTTATTAAGCTTTGTGTCAACAACTGTCTCAGCAACTTTGTGAGTTTCGTGCCTGCTGTTAAAGTTATTTTTGTGGTTGATTAAATTTTAAAAAATGAATTGTATTAATGGCTTTCTGTAATTTCATATCCAAACATTTATAACCACATTTACAAATGTGGGTAGACTTTTCTTCAAACAAATTATAGGCACTTAATAGTCTGGCCTACTCTTCACTAAAGTTCATTTGTTTTGTCTGCATAATATGTACATCTATTATTGCATGTATAAGTATATGTATACTCGTACATATTCAGTAGCATATGCATTTCCATCATGCCATCGAAATCGCTCATCATCATAATTTTTATTGTTTTGGTAGCTACTGCAATTTTTAAACTTGCCTTGTCACGCTATACACTTTAAGCGAGTTGAGACAATTATTTTGACATTAATAATAAATTATAAGTGTGTATGTTACATATGCGATGACATAAGAAATAACTGGTAAGACTAAAGTGGCTTTAGTGGTGCGGACATTAAGGTGGTACCCAAATGTATGGAGACAAATTGTATATCATATTTCGTCAAGCTCGCCCCCTAGGTCGATGCTAATATAGTCGAAGATGCCACATATAAATTTTTGTCCTGATCGAAGACGGGTAATTGGTGTCGCACAGGGGTCAAAGTTCATATTACCACATGTGACCCCGTGCGAAACCCCTTAACCGTCTCCGATCGGGGCCAAAATTTATATGTTATATCTTTGACTTTCGTTAAAGGGGATGAGACCGAAGAAAATCGCTAATTGGATTTTAAGGACCACCCTAGTGGATATACAAACATGGTTCAGCTGATTTGGATTTAACTATTACATTTGGCATCACTTTAATGTACCCGAAAAACACGCAGATATAACACTTTTCTTCATAGCAAATTATACCTCTCTAATAAAAAATAGCAAAAAAGTACACATGCGGTTTGCAGTCGGCAAAAAAGTAGCAAAAAATGTAAGCCACGAAAAAACTTTAACAGCACAAAGGGGGCATTATCAAGTGGCAGCTATGCAATTGATGAAGACAAACCACTATTAAAGCCAATTCCACAAACTAAAATGCTATGTGTGCTCATAAACATAAAAAACCAACAGTTGAACCCACTTTTTGTACACTTTTGACATACAATAACCGAAGCTGACACGCATTTGACACGTCCGTGATAATTAAAACAAAAAATTTAGACAACAAAGAAAGCAAAAACAAATTAAAAACATGTATAGATTAAATTACGTATATATGCATATACATACATATGTATGCTTACTGCTATTGTTAAATAAAATTATGCGCGCACATATTTTTTAATTTGAAATTTACATAAATACTGCGTGAATAAAACCATAACATGACAAGTTTTAATTTTTTATTAATATCTGGTAATAAAAAATGTAGTTTAACCGCTGCATTTGCTGCGCTGCAGGTCAAGGTCACGTTTTTTACATAAATATCTTGCATATTTTTCTTTTGTTATTTGGTTATTGCCTCAATTATAAAGCTTTGTGCTCTTCATATACCTTTCTCTTGCTCTGTATGCCCCCATCTCTGCTTGGTTTTTTATGTTTGTTGCTTTGGTTTTTAGTGCATAAGAAATAATAACGCTTGCCTATGTACATGTTTAAGTGTGTAGTGTGCTTTATACCCATAATGCCTTTTATTGTCTACAGTATAAACAAACATATTATTAGCGTTCAATTGGCCATGCAATAAATCAATAGAAATTAGCTTTTATAACCTAATTGCTTGTAACAATGGAAAATTCAACCATTTTAAGTACTCAAATTATGGGTAATCAGCAAAAATTAATATTATTTGCATACGTAATACTTATGTATATATGTATATATGTACATATGTATGTATATCTGTATCAGTAAACTTGTCGTTTTTCTTAGAAATTTTCAACCGCTTATTAGTACTACATTTACTTTTTACGGTGATTTTTCCACTCGACTATGCGTGCCAAGCGTATTTCGTGGCTTCGTACGAAAGACTTAAGCAACGAACTCGTTCTTTGATATGATATACATACTTAGGGCCGTTTACTCAACCTCTGATTAATGCTAACCACGGTTAAAGTCAGGTTAAACATCATTATCGACTTCATCCAACCATACATTTAGCATGTGGACGATAACGCAGTTCACAACTTAACCAGACCTTCATCCTCCGGTTAGCGTTAATCAGAGGTTGAGTAAACGGCCCTAAGAATGTAAAAATAACTTTTTTTATACCATTCTAAAGAGGAAAAAATACAAAAATACCTAAAAATCATATCTAATAGTCAACAATAAAAATTGTTCGTAATGAATTTTGCAGACAACGGGCTGAAATTTAATAGCGCTCAGAACTCTTCTATAAATTTTTTCAATTTGGGAACATTTTGAAACCAACATCCCAACTATATATATACATACATAAATATCTACCCACCAATCCTCGAGTCTATATTCAGTCAATATCCATATTTTAGAAAAAAAAAATTAAAATTGTGATAGTTTCAATCGAAAAATCACTGATTGGACATTTAGTTAACACAATTAGGTTTATAATCAGCGTTATTATTAATATCATTTAGTTAATATTTTAATGAATAAAATTAATAAATTTTTATTTTTGCTTTCAGGACTTGTACTACATTGCCTTTGGCTACCCCGAAAAGCAACTAAACACAGATATTGCCTTGATAACAGGCGGTGGAAGTGGACTAGGCCGCTTGCTGGCGCAACGTTTGGGTAAATTGGGCACAAAAGTGATTGTGTGGGATATAAATAAGGAAGGTAAGCAGAAGTTAACTGAATGAAGAAAAACAAGATGAGTGAAATACTCAAAAATTGCTCGAAATTAATGTCAAAGCTTCTAAAAGTACCTAATTAGGGAGCAAATGTTCAATAGAAATCAAACCAAACAAACAAATAAGCAAATTACTTAGATTTTAATATAGTATTATTGAGCAAATCAATCGATTTAACAAAAGAAAACTTTCAATTACAGGAATTGGGGAAACCATCGAAATTGTTGAAGCTAATGGTGGATATTGCAAAGGATATGTTGTGGACATTTCCAAGAGGGAGGAAGTGTACAAAGCAGCTGAAATGATACGAAAGGAAATCGGTCATGTAAGTAGCAGACAACATACCACTGCCAAAACTAGACAGTGTTTTCTTAGGGCTAAGATTCGACTATAGTTTTTTTAAGCATTTAATTTCATTTTATTGCTGCTACTACTATTTTGTTTTGCTGTTGTTTGTCCTCCTAATTCTTCTACTTCTTTCTTTCCATACATTGCTCCTCTAGTCCTCTTTAAGCATTTTTATAACATAGATATATCATTGGCTCTTCAGGGAAAAATAAGGCAGTTGCCTGGTTATATGGTCTTAGTGCTGACCAATCCTATTTTAATAGCTGCGATGTGAACTCCACTATTTGTAAACAGTGTAATCTTGATAAATGATACACTTAACTCACTCAACCCTCCATCAATATCAAAATAAATTGAGGGCAACATAAAACCAGAAAAACAGACCTTTTGTAGCCTAAGTAGCTCGTTTTACTACACGTGCTCTTTTACGCACCGCTGCTAAAGCTGCCTCATCCATCGAAGACTAATGTACAAGTCCGAGTATATAAATCTCACAGGTTGCCACGCGAGTGAATTCACTTCCACTGCATTGCTTGTAACTTGATACCTCTTCAGAAAAAAAAAACATAAACCCGTACATTTTAAGTTGCTTTATTAAGTGTGAAGAATTCTTACCGACACCAAATTGCCTTCATGTGTACATTTATCATTCGCGTTGCTGTTTTCCTTCTACTCTTTGCTTTTTGCTCTTCTTCAATTAAGCGCCTTAAATGTTTATGCTGTACAACGTGATATACTTAAGTCATTATTAAATTTTCATGGGTGTCAACAATGGAGTGGGACGCGCACTGTAAAGGAATTTCAATTATCCAATTACTTGCCAAAAAAAAAGAGGAGTACAAAACAAGCAAATATCGGCGGTTGACTTAAGGGCATCCAAAACAAATGCAAACTAGCATTTCGTTGCAGTTAAGTTCACTTGTCTGTTTACTCTGTTTACATTGTGTGCCACAAAAGGACTGCCCGTGGCGCATAATGTTGCAAATCTAGTTCGGTATCGTTTTTCATTTTTGTTGTTGTCGTATCTTTGGCAATTCATGTCATTTAAACCACATTTTAATTTTCAAGGTCATTGGGGCATTTATGTAATGTATGGTAATGAGTATTCTTTTATTTTAAATGTGATAAGTGATTGACTTTTCAAAAGGCGTGTGCGATGTGTATAAATCACGAATGGGTATTGTATTGATGTAGTCGATTCTTTTGGTGTTTATTCAAACCGAATTCCCTCTCGATTGAAAGCGTTCGCTCTCAAAGTGTTTTATGGAGTTCTGCGTGAATCGGTGTGCGCTTAGAGGATGAATTACAATTACATAAACTGATGTTATTGGCATCAACTCTAAGTACCTAATTGTAAATATAATAAACGTTATGAAATTGTCAGCCAATAACAACAAAATCAATCAAATAATGCACAGTCTTAATTACAAATGCATTCGCTTGAAATATGATTAAAATTAGCTTAAACAGCAATAAGCACTACATATGCATACATTACACAATTTAGAAAACCATAATAGTAACAACAACAAAAACACACACAAACTTGAAACTAGAAAAAAGTAATTGAATATACATCTGTATACGACGTAAATAAACAAAGTTTCTAAAATGTATAAAATGCTTGCCTTGACATCAATATCAATTACTGACCGACTATATAAACATGTACACACACATACGCAAACATGAATGAACCTGACGAGCCGAGAATGAATCCGAACGATCATGCAGTCAAATGTCCAAAAATCGAAACATTAATTTTATGTACATTAGTATTGATGCAGGAAAAATCTTGTTTTTATATCAACATTCATGTGTATACAATATAAAGCAAACGAAAAGGCGTAAAAAAAAAATATAAAACAAACGAAAAGGCGCACAGTGGTTCGGCTCCATACATTTTGCGGAAAAAAATAGAAGGAGTGGTCCTAGGCCATTGAAATTTTGCACTGAGGTTATATGTGAGCTGTGGCCGCTGTGGTGCAGTGGGTAGAGTGCTCGCCTGCTATGCCAGAGGTCTCGGGTTCAAACCACGGTCCGAGCCAAACAAATTTTTCTAATTAGTAAAAATCCAATTATTGGGTTTTTTAAGAGCAGCGGTCACCTCTCGGCAGTGGACGGCATACCCTCCGAGAGTATTTCTGCCATGAAAAAGCTTCTCACAAAAAATGCATTCGCCATTCGGAGCCGGCATAAAACTGTAGGTCCACCCAATTAGTAGGAAAAACAAAAAGGAGCACACCTCGAATTGGGAGAGAAGCTCGGCCATAAAACTCGTCAGAGTTATAATAGCGCCATTGTATTATATTATTATTATATGTGAGCTAGTTAAGAAATTTTCAAAAAATGGTTGAAATCGGCCAACCCCTAGGGGTACCTCCCTTGGACCCATAAAAAAATGATTTAAATAAAAATTTTAGTTTCAGCTAAAAATATTAAGATATCTTCACGAAACTTGGTACATGAGTTACCCTCATTAAAGGTATTGACAGCACCAAAATTTTTTTGAAATCGGCCACTCCCTAGGGGTACCTCCCCTGGACCTATAGTAAAAATTTTTAAAGAAAAATTTTAATTTCAGCTCAAAAAATTAAGATATCTTTACGAAACTTGGCGCATAAGTTACTGTCATGAAAGATATCGACAATACAAAATATAGGCGTGATTGGCAAACAACCACGCCCACTTTTCCTACACCTTTTATTCAAAAACAAATGAAGATATACATTTTCAGTAACTGAAGAGCCCTTGTAAAAACTTGATGTACTTAATGAATATATTTATAATACATATAATCTAAAATATAACTATGTATGTATATATGGAAAGAAAAAAAAAACAAATATAAGAAAAGTGTTTAATGATTTAGCATAACTTTGACAACAGGATCCAATTCCACACACTTTTTGTTGGGTTGTCGTCTTGTGGACTTTATATAATGATCAGAACTTGCCAGTAATCGATTAATAACATCTGTATTTGTAGAAATTCTATCACTTTTCCTAGAAAACATAAGCCTAGAAATCATAAGCCCCATTTACTAGTAAGGGTTAACTCAGAACATGATAAGGAGTTCAACTTTTCTGCTGAGAAAGTATCAATAAGTCTTCTTGTTGTGTGTTCAAGTAAACTTTGCAAATTAACAGCAGCATATGTTTCTGTTATTACAATTTCGTCGGGATAACATTTTTTTTTATCTAATACCTTAAAATAAGCTGGTAAAATGTTTAAACAAATGTGTTTGTTGCTATTGTTGTTTGCAAACCGCAATGTTATGACGAATGTGTTTATCGATATTTTTGTTTCCATTACCATTGATACTAACAAATTAGGTGTATAATTTACCAATCTGCATTTTTAGCTAATCCTCTCTGTGCCTTCATATTCGTAAACAAAAAAATGTCACATAAGATGTAAACGTTAATATATACGCATGAGCCTAAAAGCATGCTACATTTTGTCAATTTAACAAAATTTGATGGGACTTTCGACATTTAAATCGATTGGGGAAAATATGGGAAAAATTTTTTAACATAAATCGATAGAAGACATTCCAAACTTTCATTTTATTACAGTTAGCGAGTGTAGCATGCTGTAGCACACAAACTTTTTGTCCATCGAAGTTAGAAAAGGTAGCATTTATGAAGTACCATTTTTGCTGGCCTATATTTTTTTTAATATTTGGTAGATTGCACTGATTTTTTCTTTAATTAGTCAAGGAAGTGCTATATTTTCTTTTAAACTCACAACAGGGACAATATATATATAAGTTATAAGGAAAATTTATAGCTAAAGTTAGCAAAAATTTCAAGCAGTTTTTGTTGAATAAAATTTTTCTGACTTCTGATACCATTATTTTGTAAAAAAAAATCAACTTTTTGCAAACTAGTCATGAATTGTTCATATTTGGACATATTTTTATGAGACTACATCATTAGAATCTGAAAATTAGGTATTGAAAAAAATTAATTTTTTCCGCGGCTGAACCACTGTGAGGCGTAAGAACTTGTTGCAAGCCAATAAATTTTGCTTTTGATTGCGCAACAAAGTTGCTTGAATAACTTTAAACAAATGTAACAAGCGTTTGTGTGTGTGTTTGCACTGTATGTAGAATTTATTTACACTTAATTGGGGTCACTGAAAATTAAAAATATACATAATAAAAACGAGCATAAAACTTAAAGCATAAGAATGCTGTAATACCAGTCATATTCACAGCTGTTCAAAATGAAAGAAATTAACCAAAAACAATGTTGCGCAACATTTATTTACACACTTTGTTAGGCAAGTTGCTAAGTAGTGGCTGGAAGTGTTGCTAGTAGGAGGAAAATTAGCTGGTGCATGCGAAAAAAGGCAATTTAAGAATTAGAAGTTCGTATTATATTACTGAGTTCATTTAAGGATTAAAATTGTGTATGTATACACTTCTAAGTTTTTGTTGTTGTTCAAATGCGATTTTAGGCCGCATTTAAGGCTACTTTATTGTAGAAAAACCAAATAAATAAATAGATTAAAGCTCTACTTTAGGCATCAAAATTCTGTTATTCAGTGACCTTTTATATAAGAGGAGGCTCAGTGATTAATTTCAGTATACGAAAATTGGTGTTGACTGGAAAAACTCGATATCAAAACTAGTAGAGCATTTCAAACAATGTTTCTAGACTCAATCTTGCGACACACAGAAAAGCCAAACAACAGATCCTCTTATTAAAGAGGTCACAATCTATTTACTTAGAATGTTCTTTACCAAGAGTACACTAGAGGCTTGTCTTTAGAATAAATATTCCTAAAATAGACTTATAACTATATTTTTTTTTTCTCTCTACAGGTAACCTTGCTAATCAATAATGCTGGTGTAGTATCGGGACGTTATCTTTTGGACACACCCGATCAGCTCATTGAGCGATCTTTTAATGTTAATATAATGGCACATTTTTGGGTAAGTATAATTGGTAAAGAAAGTTTTCGACCTCCATTTATGTCTAAATGGGACGTAATTGACTCTCCGATTCATTTGCTTTAGTAATAGTTCATAATTCAGATTGTCAACTCTAATTCTTGTTATTCCTTATTCATTACTGCATATTAATGTATCTGCCAGTTTTCGATAGATTTCCGATACAAATTGGAGTCGCCATCGATTTTGGCGTAGCTGTGGGATAATTCAGAGTGAATTCCCTTCGATTGAGAGGGTTCGACCACACAATTTTTTATGCAATTTAGTATGATTCGGTATGTGACTGGAGGTTAACTGATAATTTGGGATAATGAATTACGATAAAGAAAGCGAGTTACGTCCCGTGAAGACATGATATAAGCGCTGTTTTCTCAACATAAAGAGAACATACAAAATAAATAAGAGTAGATGGCGCTTGAAGTGTAAAACTTTAACGAATTCTTGAGCTGTCCCCAAATATAAACTTGAAATATTTTTTTCGATTATTTCAGACTACCAAAGCATTCTTACCACAAATGATTGAACAACAACGTGGACATATTGCAACAATTGCCTCACTGGCCGGGCATGTGGGCATTACAAAATTGGTGGACTATTGTGCTAGTAAATTTGCGGCTGTAAGTAAATTTTATGCAGACCTAACGGGCGTTCTGACCTTACTTTAACATATGTATGTATATAGACATAATATAGCTTAGCTAGTGGGGGTAGATGATTTCTGTCACTAAGAAAACTGACGCCGCATTTTAAGTACACAATTTATTTAATATCGTCCAATAAAGAAAATTAATTTCTTCCACACACAGGTCGGTTTTGATGAAGCATTACGCTTAGAATTGGAAATGCTTGGCCATAAGTACATACAAACAACCTGCATTTGTCCATTCTTCATACAATCTACTGGCATGTTTGATGATGTGCATGCACGGTTAGTAAGACTACGCAAAAGAATTAACTAAAACAAAATTACAAGAGCTTAAAATAAACAAATTAACTTATAATTACGAACATCTTTCCTAGATGGGTACCTACGCTTAACTCCAACGATGTAGCCGATCGTATCATAAAAGCCGTAAAGAAGAACGAAAAGGTCGCAATCATACCCGGTTTCTTACATCCTATGCTTGCACTTAAATGGTAAGCAAACGATAAGAATACAAACATAATCGAGTACTTACTAAATATTTTTTATTTTGATTTTTGTTTAATTTAAATTTTAAAAATTAAATTTTTAAATTTAATTTTTTCTTTTTTTATTATCCACCCCTCACTTAGGATCTTCCCTTGGGGCTGCGTTGGCGGTCTGTTGCGTCGTCTTGTGCCAGATGCCGCGCCACAGGGCTTTGCCCAAAAGCCTCTAGTGCCGACGCAGATCTCTGCTAATGCTGCTGACAAACCACAACTACAAAATGGCAACGTAACAGAAGCAAATAAAGTAGCAACAAAGCTTAACAACAATAACACCAACAACGATTTAAGCGAAACGACGCTAACCAAGGCGGCATCGCTGTTGGTGCAACGTACACCCTCAATAGGCGAACGCGTGCTTTGAGCGTGTATCGCTAATTTGCTCTTTTTTGTTGTAATTTGCATTTAATTTAAATTTTTGTAATTTCGGCATCCTGGGAGATTATTGGAGTTGCCAGTGATTGTAGGGCGTTAGACGTAGGGCAGAGAAGTAGAAGCAGCAGTGTTGCCTTTGCTCGATTTCTGTGCCTCGTTAACGCACATTCGTGTTTCTAGTGATATAAATGTAATTTATTATAAGTTTTTAGTTTTAAATAATTTAATTTGAATTAATTTTATTTAATTTATTTTTGTTAATTTTCATAATTTTTTTATTGTTGTTTTAAGTTTTGTTAATATTTACATATTTTCTATAAATTGTAAATGTTTTTTTAGCACTAACCAAATGTTTTTTTTTTGTAATTGTGCGAGTAAATATATTATGTTTTTTTTTTTTTTTTTTTGTTTTTAGATAGTCTTTTGTATGAATTACTGATATGTAAGATACTTTTTTTTTAATTTTAAATTCTTATTTTTTGTCAATTATATAATGGGTGTAAGTCTAGCTCAATAAATAACCTCATACTAACTAAAGAATGTATTTCAAAAGATAACGAAAAAGTCACAAAAACTAAAAACAAAAATGCGAAATGTGTTTTTCTTACTTATTTTAGAGGAACCAGAGAACAATTTAAAGAAGATGTTATAGTAACAATATACTTATGGATGCATATACATATATGTATATGTATACCTCTCGAGCTAGTTACAATAAAATTATTCTGTTTTTCTTAATTGGCTCTTAACTACCCAGTAGGCGAAAATGGTTCTAGGGTGTAGAGAAAGTTGACCCTCTGGTTGTTAAAACGTTCACTATATTCTTATTCTCACCAATAGTATCTATGATCGAGATATTTTCTTCTTCGCCTCTGTGTCGATTAGGCACCAGTAGCTAAGCTTAACGTTTTTATCGTCCACTGAACGTGTACTTTGTCGCTTCAGCACTTTGAAGGGACTTTTTAAATTTTTATTACTTTTCAAAAAATTTCCTATATGGATTTGCTTGATTAAAAATGAATTAAGGATCAATTCAAGAAATTCTTATTAAGTGCTTCAATACGCAGTTCAAAGACCATTCTGTGTGCGTATAGCTCTGCCAGCATAAGTAAATATCGTCGGTCTCCTGCCAGAAACCAAGGCTGCTCAACGAAATGAACAAAATAATTTTGTTTCAAAAAATATCAATAAAAAATATCCAAAAATTATTTTGTTTTGCTAATTATCAGAAACAAAATTTTTTCGTTTCAAAAATTATCAATAAACCTTTAATCAGAATAATTTTGTTTCGTTGATATCAAAAAAAATTAACAAAAATTGTATTTGTTTTTATTCATGTACGTATGTACATACATACCAGAGATCAGCAGCGGTGCACCGCATTTTCTAAAGCACCGCAAAAATACTTATTTTTTAAGTGGCTCAAAAAATAAGTACCCAGAAAAAAAATTCACCGCCACCGCATTGATTGAAAACCTAAATGATATTGCGGTATGTAGTGTAGTTTACACCGCATACCGCAAACACCGCATAACGCAAACACCGCATATCGCAAACACCGCAATCACCGCAAACACCGCTTTTGTTTATGTGTATGCTATTCACTGTTGCCGGAAATTTTTCACACACTGCAGAGGTATAGGCAATTGAAAATTCATTTATACATAAATACATAGATATGTGTTACTGATTATAAGATATACAGCAAATTTATTCTCAATTATTTTTTTTTTATTTTTGTGTGCTTTGTTTTTTGTGGCAGTTTTTTGAATAATAAAATATTTTTCAATTGTCGTTTTCGATTCGCCATCACACAAGCGAGGTCGGATCGAACAAAAATGTTTGAACCCATAATGAGTAGTAGCCATACTCGCTAACTGGTCGATAAAAATTTCCCTCTACTCGCTAGCATTCACATATAAATTTGACAGAAGGAAATTTATAGCCAGCAGAGAAATTGTGAATCGAAAGCGGCTAATAATGAAATAATTGTCGTTTTCGATTCGCCATCACACAAGCGAGGTAGGATCGAACAAAAATGTTTGAATCCATAATGAGTAGTAGCCATACTCGCTAACTTGTCGATAAAAATTTCGCTCTGCTCGCTATCATTCACATATAAATTTGACAGAAGGAAATTTATAACCAGCAGAGAAATTGTGAATCGAAAGCGGCTAATCAAAAACTCATTTTTGAAATCCAATACGACTAATAGGGCCATCAGAATGAATACTTTTCCGTCAAACTAGCAATCCGTTTAATTGACAACATAGTTGAATTAAATGTATTTATATGACGATCGACAAATTCAGTACTTCAGCTTTGCCGTAAAGAAGACATCTAATTCAACTATGTTTCTCAGTTAAACGAATTGCTAGATTGACAGAAATGTGTTCATTCCGACGGGCGCATAATAAAATGTATAAAAATAAACATGTGTATTGTTGTTGCTCCAATAAAATGACAAAAACTTCGGTTTCAATCAATTTATCGTAGCCAATTTTATCGATTGTGAAAATTGAATGAATGCCTCGTTGGAAAATAAAGAATTATGTCACAGACAAACAAAAATGTGTAAACAAAACTTATAGTTGTATGTGTATTACTAAGAAACCATAAATGTGATTCAAGGATTTTAGGAAAAAACTCTATTTCATGTAAATAGGACATATTTTTATTTTGAAATTTATTAGTCAAATTATTTGGAATGTAAACAAACTCTAAATTTTAAGTGGCCCTTTCAATGAAAAAATAAAAAAAAACCAATCCTGAGAGTTTTCTATATATGTAGGTATTCTTTGGTTAAAATCAAATTGTAATTAGTAATATTTTTCATCAGAAATCCATAAGACGGTAAAAATTACAAACAAGAAATTGCACTGGCAACATTGTAAATATCTCTATTTGGGAAATGCGGTGTTTGCGGTATACGGTGCTTACGATATGCGGTGTTTGCGGTGTTGTGATATCCATACTACCGCATACCGGAATTGATCAAGAAAATGCGGTACGGTGTTTATTATGATCGCATATTTTGCGGTTGCGGTCATACTCCCACCGCATTTTTTATGAGTATACTCTAAATCACAAAAAATGTATCGCATGCTGATCTCTGATACATACATACAAACATATGTAAAATTTTTTTTCTTTATAGAAAACGAAATTATTGAAAAGTCAATTTTTTCGTTTAAATTTGAAACTATATTTTTTTGAAATAATTGTTTTGATAATTATCAAAACAAAAAAAATTTTGTTAATTTTTTTGATAACAGTTGAAAAGAAATGGATTTTGTTATGTTATTACATATATCCATATCAGTGATCTGCACAAGCAGCTTGTTTGCCCTTTCAAGCGCTTGAAATTTTTTCCAATCTCTCCCTTGCTTGGTTTGCTTTTAAACAAGCAAGCAATAGCTTGTTTACAATTTTTTCAATCTGCTTAAAAGCGAAACAAGCTGATTGAAAAATTTCCAAGCAAGCTCTTGCTTGTTTGTTTAAAAGCAAACCAAGCTAGCGGTTGCTTGAAAAAAAAAATTCAATCATTTTCAAGCAAATTTCAATCAAAAGCAAGCAGGCAGGAGGAGATTTTCAATCAGCGTTCATTTCGCTTTTTCAAAAGCAGATTTTTAAGATCTTTCAATCATTGGATGTGAAGGAATAGGCGCACAGAAATGGAAGATGAACTCAATTCTACCAGTATTTTTCCCCAGATAATTGTAAGAAAATGAAGGACAAAGCCTTTTGTACATATTTAAGCATGCATATACCCTGCAAAAATTCCTGGTTGTTGACAAATCAGGTCTAAAAAAGGTGTATGCTGGCAGGACTGCTTTTGCTATGCACTCACTCTGTCTACTGCTAACTTTCTAATACATGACATCAACAAAAGAAAATCAGCCTTATTTTAAGCCTTACGCCATACAAATTTGCTACCTTTATAATTTTCTGGCCTTATTTCTTAAGCCTTTAAATGTGCTGTTTAATTCTTAAATAAGGCTAAAATAGTTTGGTGGGTATGTCCGCAAATTTTGCGACCAGCAGTTTTTATATGTAAATGGTCTTCTCGTCGAAATGTTCAACATTCGACCCAAAAACAAAAGAAAATTTGTATGTATGCACATAAATTTATGTTTATGAGTACGACATTGAAATTCCCAAAGGAACTAAGAAATTATGGAAACAAATAACTAGCGGGAATGTGACAAAAATGCAAGTAGCTTAATTGTCATTAGATTCTCACCAGCTTGTAAGTGGTCAATTGAGTAATCATTCCAATGAAACTACTGCTGTATGTAGTATTATTATAAGCAAATTCACTTTTGAAACATGGAATTTAAAGAAAATCTGCCATCATTGTACGTGAAAGAGTAGGCGCACAGAAATGGAAGATTAACTCAAATCTGATCTAGTATTTTTCTGCAGATAATTGTAAGAAAATGAAGGACAAAGCCTTTTGTACATATTTAAGCATGCATATACCCTGCAAAAATTCCTGGTTGTTGACAAATCAGGTCTAAAAAAGGTGTATGCTGGCAGGACTGCTTCTGCTATGCACTCACTCTGTCTACTGCTAACTTTCAAATATATGACATCAACAAAAGAAAATCAGCCTTATTTTAAGCCTTACGCCATACAAATTTGCTATCCTTATAATTTTCTGGCCTTATTTCGTTATTGGTGGGTATATCCGCAAATTTTGCAACCAATACTTTTTATATGTAAATGGTCTTGTCGTCGAAACATTCAACAATCCACCCTTTTGTCTCCAAATAAAAGAAAATTTGTATGTATGCACATATGTACATATGCATGAGTGTGTCTTTATGAGTTTTTATGAGCAAAGTGGAATGTCCTGCAAAAAATGCGATTTCTCCGGGACGTGTCCGGGATCAATCGCAAGGGAGCATGCTTCCCTTTATATGGAGCGAATTGATCGTATTTATTCGAGCATGTCCTTTGAAGAGACTAATTGTTCAATTTGTATACCCGAACAGGTACAAATGTTGATTAATCGCTTTCATCCAAAATAGTAAGCCAAGGCTATTTTTTATGAAAATGTCTAAAATTTTAAATTGTTATATATGTATATTAGAAGAAAGTTTATTCAATTAGCTTTTATCGTGTAGTGAAATCTTTTCAAAAAATTTCTGAAAACATTTTAAGTTTTGTGAATGCATTATGCGAGTGTAAGAGACATGTGAAGAATTTTTCAAAGTTGTTATCCAAGGCTGTTTCTTATAAAATTTCTTTAAAAATTATAAATGTTCATGCCTATTTAAATATTTTACAATAAGTTTTACTTTTGTAAAAAAATCTATTCAATAAATTAAAAATTGTTTAAATAGTCAGTATTGAGTGTATAATTGTAATTGATTTTTCCCGTTCGGTATGAAATGGATTAATTTACATTTATACCCGTTCGGGAAAAATCGAGGCCTAACTGTGGACTCATTGTTCCCGAAAGAGATCAATCCGGGATAAATCTCTATCGGGATTATTCGCACATTTTTTCCGGGATATGTATTTTGGTCTGTTACAAAAGTAGGTAGAATGCCATACATGTATATACATACACATGTATATTTTGGTTTTTTAACAAAGTAGGTACAGAATACAAAAAGGTTAGAATATTGACGCCTTTGCAAATAGAGTATAGGCCATTCATATGTGCATATTTACATACAAAAATATTTTCCTTTGTTGACAAAAGGATAAAATACTGATGCGTATAGAAAACAGAATGTATATACATACATACATGTGGTATGTGCATACATACAAATTTTCTTTTTTTTTTGGGTCGAATGTGGAACATTTCGACGACAAGACCATTTGCATATAAAAACTGCTGGTCGCAAAATTTGCTGACATACCCACTAAAATATTTTAGCCTTATTTAAGAATTAAACAGCACATTTAAAGGCTTCCGAAATAAGGCCAGAAAATTATAAGGATAGCAAATTTGTACGGCGTAAGGCTTAAAATAAGGCTGATTTTGTTTTGTTGATGTTATGTATTAGAAAGTTAGGAGTAGACAGAGTGAGTGCATAGCAGAAGCAGTGCTGCCAGCATACTCCTTTTTTAGACCTGATTTGTCAACAACAAGCATTTTTGCAGGGTATATGCATGCTTAAATATGTACAAAAGGCTTTGTCCTTTATTTTCTTACAATTATCTGCAGAAAAATACTAGATCAGATTTGAGTTAATCTTCCATTTCTGTGCGCCTACTCTTTCACGTACAATGATGGCAGATTTTCTTTAAATTCCATGTTTCAAAAGTGAATTTGCTTATAATAATACTACATACAGCAGTAGTTTCATTGGAATGATTACTCAATTGACCATTTACAAGCTGGTGAGAATCTAATGACAATTAAGCTACTTGCATTTTTGTCACATTCCCGCTAGTTATTTGTTTCCACAATTTCTTAGTTCCTTTGGGAATTTCAATGTCGTACTCATAAACATACATTTATGTACATACATACAAATTTTTTTTTGGTCGAATGTTGAACATTTCGACGACAAGACTATTTACATATAAAAACTGCTGGTCGCAAAATTTGCGGACATACCCACCAAACTATTTTAGCCTTATTTAAGAATTAAACAGCACATTTAAAGGCTTACGAAATAAGGCCAGAAAATTATAAAGGTAGCAAATTTGTATGGCGTAAGGCTTAAAATAAGGCTGATTTTCTTTTGTTGATGTCATGTATTAGAAAGTTAGCAGTAGACAGAGTGAGTGCATAGCAAAAGCAGTCCTGCCAGCATACACCTTTTTTAGACCTGATTTGTCAACAACCAGGAATTTTTGCAGGGTATATGCATGCTTAAATATTTCTTCATTTCTTCCAATTCTTCTTCATTTTCTTACAATTATCTGGGGAAAAATACTGGTAGAATTGAGTTCATCTTCCATTTCTGTGCGCCTATTCCTTCACATCTAATGATTGAAAGATCTTCTTAAAAATCTGCTTTTGAAAAAGCGAAATGAACGCTGATTGAAAATCTCCTCCTGCCTGCTTGCTTTTGATTGAAATTTGCTTGAAAATGATTGAATTTTTTTTTTCAAGCAACCGCTAGCTTGGTTTGCTTTTAAACAAACAAGCAAGAGCTTGTTTGCTTTTAAACAATCTAAGCAGCGCTTAAGGCTGGTATCGACCTCTCAAGAAACAGCTCAAGAAATTTTTAGCTTTATTTCTTGAGTGAAAAATAGTAGTAGGCAAGAAATTTTGACGTTTATTATTCCACCGTGAATACCAAGTGAAACGAAGAAGATCATCAAAAACGTAAACAAAATAAACCATTTTGTAAACATGAGAAATTGATAAGTTCTTAAAAAACATTAAATAAAAGCTTTAAATATTTGTTTTCAATAGTTTTATTTTGTTGTTATTTTAGGAAATCATCGAAAGCGGCGAGGATGACCTTATATTACTGCTAAACTGTGGTATATTGATGGCCGGAATGGAAGTAGATGTAAGAAATTGATGTCAACTTCCGCTTTGCATCATTACACAAATTGTGCACTATATTTTTTCCGATTAATTTTGCCATTTTCACCACCATTTTTATCAGCATGTAACAAAAGACAACAGACGTCAAAATTTCTTTAAGAAATAAATACTCGATGATATATTTCTTGGCAAAACCTGTGTTGCTGTGTTCGCATTATGTTGAAAAATAGTGGTAAAAAAGTGTATTAAATTTCTTGAGAGGTCGATACTCGCTCAAGAAAGTTTCCCAAGAAAAATTTCTTGAGCATTTCTTGTACGTCATTTTATATGGAACTTTTGCGTTTCTTGAGAGGTCGATACTAAGCTTTAGATTGAAAAAATGCAAACAATCCCAAGCGCGCTTGTGATTGTTAGGTTACAAGCGGTGCTTAGATTGTTTGTTTTCGTTGCTTGCTTGTACAAAACAATCTGTTTGAAAATTCAATCTGCTTGTGCAGTTCACTGATCCATATATCTGTGGCAATTTGCAATAATCGCTTAAGTCGAAAAATATGATTTCGAGATAAATTGATTTTTATATTCGAAGGCGTTTCTTAGCAAATCATAAAAGTCGATTAAAAACTATGGACGCAAAATCAGTGAGCCATTCACAATGTTGCGATAAAATTTTGTAAATAAAACAAAAAGTCATGAAGAAATTTGATTAAGTATATACATCTACTTTGGCTGTTATTGCAAGTTTAATATACCTCTATTGTAAGTTAAGCATAAATATTCTTATTTATATCTTTTGATTGAATTAAGTTATAAGCATGGGGGTTTTAAAGAAATAACGTGGTATATATAACTCGAAATCTTCCTAAGTCGACTTAAGCGGTTATTGCTTGTCACCACAGATATATACCCGATAAAGAGCAGACATCACACTTAAAAAAATTTTCATTCGTGTTTCTGGCGGGAGGCCGACGATATTTATGGGAACTTATATTTACCCTGCAGGGAAATCAATAACTAGTGAACACAATTTCTGGTTCAGAACTAGCGAAAAGGTGTCAAAGAGGCGCCAGTTGATTTTCCGTCGGCTTTGCATATTTCTGCAATTCTCAGATTGTTATTGAATCATATTATATAAAGAATATTTACAGTTTGCATCTTCACTTAATGATTTCTCATTTAATTAAATAAAATGTTCCCCTAATTATGCTTTTCTGGTCCCTCAGGTTTATTTTTATTTTTTTTGTATTTTATTACTTTTTAAATATTGTTTTAAATATGTATTAAATAAAAAAAAATAAAAATTAAAAAAAAAAAAAAATTATTATCCGCCACTGTCATGATTCGAACCCGCGCTCGCCAGATTTAAAATCTCACGCGCTAACCACTCTGCCATCGCGCTATTCGCTTTAAGCGTGTCAAATGCTGCAGTTAAGTGGCAGATGTAAAACTGTAGAATTTGTAGGAATTTTGAAGTAGTTCGGAACTATCGAATAGGTAATGCAGTGGTGGATAATTGACACCGCCTATGACATTGCCAGTTTAAATTCGCCAGTTGTTAACATGCAAAAGAGATTGAGCTCGCACTAGTAGTGGCGAAAACGCACTAGCTGCGCACCAGTTATGAACTAGAGAATTTCGCCACAGGGTAGTATATACACATATACCAACATGTATATGAGATAATTTTCAATTAAGCAAAGTTCACAACCAGATGACGGAGCACTGAGTGCAACATATGATAATTTTTGGAACAGTTTATCTTCAAAATCTTCATGAGGTTGTTGATATTATATTTTCTCAGGCAAAATTTATTTTTAAACAAATGTTATCTTTTCAGCCCAATTAGAAAAAAGACACAAAGTGTTGAGTAAAATGTATACTGAAACAAGCGCGTTTTGCATTCTTTTTGTTACACACAGTTCACCGATTCCTAAAATTTTTAATGAATAGAGAAAGTCGCAACCTGGCAACTATGCTGACGCTTCAAAGCAGGGCCTCGGAGCACAGGATTTTATTTTGGTTGGCAGCTCCAGCTCCGGTCTGAAATTTTTTAATTGTTCTGGCTCCGCTCAAAGCTCTCAACTTTTCTTGGTCCGAGCTCCGCTCTACCTCCGATTTTTTGTTTTTTAACTGGCTCCGCTCCACCTCCCAATAAACAAAAAACGTTATCTACTTAAAAAACAGCTTGAAAGTAATTTCAAACCCTGCCCGTGTCAAAAAATGCGATGATTCATATCAGATTTATTTTCTTACTGGAAATTGTCTAGCTTATCAAAAAGTGGCTAAATATATTTGTATAAAAAAGTAGTGCCTTTTAGCCCCAGATATAACTCCGCTCCTGGAAAAAGCCAAGGCCGCTCAGTGAAATGAACAAAATAATTTTGTTTCCAAAAATATCAATAAAAAATATCCAAAAATTATTTTGTTTTGCTGCTTATCAAAAACAATATTTTTTTCTTTTCAAAAATTATCAATAAACTTTTATCAGTATAAATTTTGATTCGTTGATGAAAGAAAGAAGTGATGTGTTTTTAAAAGAAATATGCTCATTTATTCATATAGGTTCATACATATCGTCGCTCCCAACGAAGACTAGCACGGTTCGTTGTTCGCGTGGAAGACTAACACACCTCGTTGTTCGCGTGGAAGACTAGCATGCTTCAGTTCTCTGCATGGAAGACTAGCACACTTTGTTGTTCGCGTGGAAGACTAGCATGCTTCAGTTCTCTGCGTGGAAAACTAGCATATTTCGTTGTTCGCGTGGAAGACTAGCATGCTTCATTTCTTGAAGGGGTATACACGATATGTTTTTTCAGATGTATATGCCACTTTTTTGTATGGATAAAGAATCAAACCGTGTAAACACTAAAGAGAAAGCCAGGTTTTATTTGCACAACCTATGAACATACTTAAAAGTTTCCATCCAAACAAGTGAAGCATGTTAGTCTTCCGCGCAGAGAACTGAAGCATGCTAGTCTTCCACGCGAACAACGAAGTATTCTAGTATTCCACGCAGAGAATTGAAGCATGCTAGTCTTTCACGCGAACAACGAAATGTGCTAGTATTCCACGCGAAGAACGAAGTGTGTTAGTCTTCCATGCGAACAACGAACCGTGCTAGACTTAGTTGGGAGCGACGATATATACATTTTTTCACAGAAAACGAAGTTATTGAAAAGTTAATCTTTTCCTTTCAAGTTTGAAACAATATTTTTTTGAACTATGTAATTGTTTCTATAATTATTAAACAAAAAAATTTTTGATAATTTTTTGACGATATTTGAAACGATTTGTTTTTTTTTATGCTTTTTACGTTTATAAAATTGAATGTTTCAAAAAAAAAACAAATTTTTTGTTTGTTTACTGTTATAATAATATTTTGCAGCCTTGAAAAAAGCCTTGGCACCTCACCTCTTTGCTCGGCTCCGGGGCCCTGCTTGAAATTGACAACTTTACCCATTGACAACTGTCAAACAAGCAACCAATCAGAATGCATCAACCATTCACAGTAAAAGCATGCCGTACAGCGTTGTATTTCTTGCGGCGAATATATCTCAACATTGAAAATAAACTCTAAGGTGAAATTAATTATCTGAATAAAATTAATCAATGAATTAACCCTTAAATGATTGCAATAACTTATCGGCAATAAAAAGGCATCCTCACACACAACAGAAACCAATAAAATTGCAATAAAACAAAAACCATACAAACTAAACAAAACGCAACACGATTGTGCATGTGTGAGCATGCATTCAAAACAAGATTGGAACAGTTTTGATTTGTCCGATGAGCAAAGCGGACGCAAGCAACGGAGTGCAACGCAAGTTTAACAACGGCGATTTTTGTTTGGAGTCGTGAAAAGTGGTGGAAGTGGATGAAAATATATATATGTATTTCACTGAGAAAATTTGAGATTTACTACTTGCTGAAAGCAAAAATCCATAATAAAATAGTAAAGTGAAAATTTAAAAATATTAATTGTAGATAGTCGATATTTTCAGGTTGAAAGTATTTAAAGTTGTGAAAATTTAATTAGAGAAATCTAGCTGGTGCAGCGAAGAAGTGCAAGAAAAATGTACGCAAAACAAGAATATTTTTGTGTACTCGACAAGCAGAGAGCGAGCGAGTGAGCAAGCAAACGAAGGCAGCTCAGCAGAGCCGACGAAGAAGAAGCAGCGTGTTGCCGAAATTCAAAGTGTGTGAAAACGGAATTTGCGACGGGACAGCCCTGCAAAAATTCCGAGTACTCCAATCGCTAATCCATGGAGTGCTCGCTATGGACCAACCGATTACTCCATAACTTGCCACATTTCATACAAAAAATATGGTCCATTTAACATTGCATGTCATTGCAATGGAGCATATACTCCAGTCCCGCATAACAATCAAATTAATCCATGGAGTACCTACATATGGAGTACCTAACAGCCGAACATAACAACAAAAACCGAATGTGTATGGCGACGACGACGAATGACGTGTATGCAGTCAAACATATGTACATATGTATGTAGTTATGTATGTATACACATATCGTCGTCGTCGCGATAAAAATTTGGTTTTTGTTATGTTCGGCTAACTACGAACCGATGCAGATACATGAATCGGTCGTTTGGGCTATGTTAGTGGTCACTTTGAAAGTACTCCAACCTACCACAAATGGAGCATATAATCCAATGATTTTTGCAGGGAGAGATACATAAATACATGTATGTATGTATATGTACATATGTATATGTGTCCAATGAAGTACGAAAGGAAAATGTCCTTATAGCAAAAGCAAAGAAAATTTTCGTATTTCATATTTTTTTTTAAGTGAAACCAAATTTAACGTTTTTTAGGGGTTTTGTTTCATTTTAATTGAATGGTAAGGTGTGTGTTTGGCTGCAATCAAGAATTATCTAAAGATAAACCTTGGCTGCAATTTATAGGTATGTATTTTCAAATAGTGAAAAAGTGCATTTCAGTGTATTCCAATAGCAACGACAACAACAACATACGCAACAAGAATTGTGTGAAGTTGTAAATTTTTTTTTGGCTACAGAAGACCGGAGGAGAGAAGCAGAGCAAAGACGAGCCATTGAATGGGTTCGGGATCCTACGAACAAAATACCGCTAATGGGAAAATACTACACTTTTTTAACAGAAATAATAAAAAATTACCTAATATGTAAATTAAAGTACATAATAGAAATTTCAGTAAAAATTTCAAAGAAACCAGTTAAATCTATCCCTCTGCTTTCAATTTGCTTGCATACCTACTATCTCAATTTACAAGAAAATTGTGGTACCTAGATAGTTTATCTCTGTGTTTGTGTATCTGTGTGTTGTTTTTTTTTTTGCCTACATCTTTTCTTTTCTACGTAAATATATTTTCCTTTTCGCCTCCACACGTGTGTATCTGTGTGTATGTACAGATTATTGGATTATTACCTGTTTCGCTTCTTCGTTCTCTGCTTCTTCTTCTAATAAAGTAAGCAGTGCAGCGCAATTAAAAGCAGCGCTGCCGGCGTCGTCGTTGTGGTCTTCGTAGTCCTGATCACGAACAGTAGTATCAGCAGTAGCAGCGTTGGCCGGAGCTGCTGTCGGTGTTTTTAGCTTTTATTGTCGACGTCCAAACACGGAGACACGAAGTTGAGCAACCCGCTGCTTTTGTTCGTTTGTTCGTTTGTCCGTGTCCAAATACAGCAACTCTGCCGCGAAATTATCCAACGATTCTCTTTTGTGCCGCTGTTCTGTCTTCCATTTGTCCAAACACATCAACTCGTCGCTGGCCAACTTTTGTTCATTATGTTTTGTTCTGGCATTCTTCGAACGCTCTGATTGGTCACTGGCGATAAGAATTGCTGCACAAAGCGTGTTGTCCGAGCACCGACGACTTGGTGCCCCCTCCTTTCCTCGTCGCCTTCTCACCCACAAACGAACAAAAGCAGCGGGTTGCTCAACTTCGTGTCTCCGTGTTTGGACGTCGACATTTATGCATGAAATTATATGCAGCAATGATCGCAGTAGCAGCGCATCAGAGCGCTTAGCGTCAACGTTGTCTGCAGTAAAGGAGAAAAAAACATGAATGGGCATTTAGCAAGGTGGAGTTAAACGATTGGATCGTCGCATTAAAATTTAGGTATGTACATACATATTTATGTTCTATGTAAATATTAGTTTTGTGCTTGAAATATTTTTAGTGCATTCCTATGTGCATAGGTTTTTTTTACGAGGAGGAAGCATCGAAAGCCTTTACCCCGTCAGTGTGGGACTCTAACCCGAACTAAACCTCCTACTGTCATCGTACCGAACCCCCCGGTACTACCGTCAAGCTACCGTCGGGAGGTGGGTTGAGCACTAGGCTCGCAGTCCGTAATGGTCGCGTTATTGCCCTCAGTCTTAGAAGGCTTCGCCCATGTATTTTTGTATTTTTATAAAAGTGGGCAGTGTTAGGTGGTCTGCGGAGGCCAAAGCTCCGCACCACGCGCGATGACGGATGCAGGAGGCCTAGCTCCTGTACGTATCCGTAACGGGTACAGAAGGCCGAGCTCCTGTACGTATCCGTTCCACTCGAATTGCTCAATGTTAGGTGGTCTGCGGAGGCCAAAGCTCCGCACCACGCGCGATGATGGATGCAGGAGGCCGAGCTCCTGCACGTATCCATTCCACTCGAAGTGGTAATTGTTAGGCGTACCTACATATGTTTAGAAGGGAAAATCTGACACAATTAGCGCTCCTTTAGTCGCCGCTGCTTCGCCGTATTCTCTCTAGGCTTCTCTAGGCCTTAGCTGCAGCTGTCGATTTTGCCACATTAACATGTAGGTAAAGTTTATAAGTAAAAAAATTAAAAATTTATTTATCTACTTTACCTATTTATATGGCAAAATCTACAATTGCATCCAAAATTAAACTGAAAAACTTTTATTCTCTGAGCAAAAAAATAAAACTCAGAAAATAACTTTTATTTTTTGATCGAAAAATAAAACTCAAAAAATAACTTTTATTTTGTGAGCAGAAAATAAAACTCAGCAAATAATGATTAAAAATTAACTTTTTGGATATAACTCATAACCGTTACAGTCCCTGGTATTTACCTATAAAATAATAACAAAAATTAAGAAATAAATGGATTTTTATGACAATGTTTACTTATACATATGTTTTATTCACATCCTTAAGCACCATATCATAATTTCCCAGATATCTAAACAATATTATAGAATGTTTATTATGTGTTTTTAAAAGTGTGCCAGTTAGGCACATTGCGCTCTAACTCCCCAGCAGTATTTGAGGTAAGGAGGTGCATATTCAATAGAATATTCATTATGAAAAATAGCCTGAAAGTAAGTTCAAAATTCATTGCTGAAAAAATAACTGAACACGCAGTGAAGACATCAGGTGTACTGAAATACATGCTATGGAAGTTCTCCCTGCGTATTCAGGCCTTTTTTCCTACAGAAACTCTCCCTTCTCGTTCGGCAGTTTTTAGGTAGTTGATTTTCGACGCCACCTCTATATAAAAACGAAAGGGAAAGTTCAGATATTAGAACTACATCTCTATTGAATATTCAGTAGGAAATATGTGCTGTTTTCCAGATGATAAATACTGCTGGGTCGTTACAATTTTTTTTTTTTTTCAAAATTAATATATTAAAAAAATAATAATAAATAATTAAATAAAAGGATTTTTTCGAACATTTTTAACTTATACATATGTCTTATGTACATCTTTAACGATCATGTCATAAATAATTTCCTAAATATACCAAAAATGTAATAGTATGTTTATTAATCGATTTAAAAGTGTGCCTGGCCGGCACATTGCGCCCGAAATTGAGAGCCTATATATTGCGCCTGACGGAAGGTTAAACCAGATAATTTTTATTTTATAAATGAAAAATGTACTTTATGTAAGGAAAATGTATTATGTTACCAATATTAGGCATAGATTCTCGTTTTTTAATAATTTTAAAGGATATATCGTTGGCTTCGTGAGCAAATGTGCTAAGTCCATTTATGGTAACTTTTCAGGAGAGGCAAAAAACCTCCTAACTTTTTTTGTTGTCGCTATTTTAAAAATCTGAAAATGCAGTTTTCTTCCTCAGATGATCGTGCTAAACTACCAGTTATCGGCATATTTTAATATAAAGCTTGTCCAAAGTTATGAGCTTCTTAAGGACTTAGCACATTTGTTTTCTATGATTTTGTTTATTTTAGGTGGACTAAGCACATTTGGTGCCGTGATTTAATCCCAAGTGGCATAACCCCAATTTTAAAATTTGGGATTATGTCACTCACCATGGTGTGACATAATCCCAATTTTTTTACTTGGGATTATGTCACCTATGTGGGAGTGACATAATCCCAAATAAAAGGGAGCCAGAATACCAAATCACTCGAGTAGGTACTAGTGCGAAGCAAAATCGCGATTTTTGCTTCCAAATTTTTATTTTTTATAGACATATGTACATATTTATATACCTATCGATCTATTAAAAAAAAAAGTGCCGCAGGCGAAAATTTGGAATAAAAAGTCGAGCGATTTTGATTCCAAATTTTCATTTTTTTTATAGACATATGTACATACATATGTATACACCTATCGATCTATTAATCGCGCGATTTTTTCTTCCAAATTTTCATCTTTTTATAGACATATATACAATGTACACAAATATTTATATACCTATCGCTCTATTGAAAAAAGTCTGTATATATGTAAATATATTTAATTTTAATGTAATTTTTTAGTTTTAAAGTAATTTTTTGAGAACATGTGTATTTAAGTACATACATATTTCATCTTATACATATACTCAATGTATTATTGTATAACAACATTAACTTTATTGTCAGCTTTAATTTTTTTGCTTAATGTAATAAAATCTAAGAAAAAATCTGAAATGTTTTTTTGGGCTTGAAAATGACATTATCCCAATTGGGATTATGTCACTACGCCTAGGGTGACATAAGCCCAAGTCAAAAAGTTGGGATTATGTCACCCTAGGGGGAGTGACATAATCCCACATAAAAAATTTGGGATTATGCCCCTTGGGATTATGTCAGGGTACCAGCACATTTTCTCACAAATTATTATACTCAACTGTACGTAGTAAAATTGAAATATTTTGATGAAATTTGGTACAGAGGCTCCTAACTAGACAGGGAAGGTTGGTATTGAAAATAGGCGAAATTGGATGATAACCACGCCCCTTTTTCCTATATAGTATATATCGAAAAACACGCAAAAAGTGATAATGGATGAAATTCCATCCATGCAATGAGCTTACGCCGTTATAAAGAAATAAATTGAAATTCTCGAAAATGGGCGGTGCCACACCCACTTATGAATGGATAAATTCTAAAAGTTTTATAAGTGATAACTAACTCGAAACCGTAGTAGATATCGCACGTTTTATGCAATAGGGATTTAACTCAAAAAAAAAAAAATTTTTGGGAAAACGCAAATAAAGTTTTATAAGTTCAAATAGTTTCCTTCTACGGCTAACTACAAAATCACTTCTATTTCCGCCATTTTTATCTTTTTGAGTATTTTATAAGACTAGACTCAAAGGCACTAACCAGTTAATGAAATATATGGCAAAATCCCAGAAATCGAAAATTTCGAGTTAAATCCCTATTGCATAAAACGGGCGATATATAGATGAAATGTGGAAGGCGTGATTTACTTGCTAGAGCAAAGGTTTGGACGAATTGTCAAATATGAAGATAATTCATTGAAAGTTTTTGGCATGAGTCCAACTATGGACAAAAACAGAAACTATAAATATTTTTGAAAATGGGCGTGGCATCGTGAATCTAAGACATTTCGGAGCCCATAACTCGACAAATAATTGAGATATTACGGCGGAACTTGGTGTAGGTACATATCGTCGCACCATACGAAAACTAGCATATTTAAAATTTCTGGCGAAAGCTATCAATAATAAAATTCGGTACGAAAAGTAACACGTTCGACTTTTAGCTGACGAAAAATAACAAGTTCGACTTTTGGCTGTCGAAAAATAACAAGTTCGACTTTTGGCCGACGAAAAATAACAAAATCGACTTTTGGCTGACGAAAAGTATCTGTAATTATATACTTAAGTGATTCACAAAGTGTCATAAAGTCATATGTTATATTGAAATATTGTACGGAAATAGTTATAAAAGACTTTTCCGAAGCCCTGTGAAGAAGTAAACAAAAACAGCTGATCAAATACGACGACTCAAAAACATATCGTGCAGAGTTGTATTTATTTAGTACACATATAGCCTAGAATGCAACAACAAAATATTATGACTTATGACGATAAGACGCAATATGACAGGTTGTGAATCCCCTAACTGTTTTTACATTAAAATTGTTGTTGTTTAAACGAAATTGATAGTTTTCGTCAGCCAAAAGTCGATTTTGTTATTTTTCGTCGGCCAAAAGTCGAACTTGTTATTTTTCGTCAGCCAAAAGTCGAACTTGTTACTTTTCGTCAGTCACAAAAAAACGTATGTTAGTTTTCATATGGTACGACGATATGTACTTTTATTATTTGTAGTAAAATTTTAGCAAAATCGGTTTGTAACCACGCTTACTTAAAAAAAATTTTAAAACTGCCTTTGGAAACTTGTGACGTGGCATCTTTGTAACTAAAAGTCATAAAGGGATGAAATTTTACACTAACAAGAATATTTTAGGCTTGGTCTGTTGAGAGATAACACTGTTGATAATGGGTGTGGCCACGCCCACATTATGCTGTACCCTCTCTATATAAAATAGGTGCACCGCCTTTCGATCAAACGCATACAATTATAATAAAACTGTTAGAAGTACCGCAAACTAGTTTGCATATCAAATTGATGGGAAAGCTAGCCACTCCCGCAAATTATTAACGTTTACAGTCCCAAGCCATGCTTATTAAAGCAATGTAGTAATAATTCTATATCATTCTACAAAACAAATTAAAAAAAAAACAATAATTTCTCATTTTCACCTGGACTTAGCACGTAGATTTTTGAAAAAAAAAAAAAAAAAAAATGTTTATGGACTTAGCACATTTGCATAACACTGCATTACACCATGAAAAACAGACATTATGGTAATAGCATTGACAGACGGCAGCCATAATCCCGATTACCGCTACACTTAATCCGATCCAAATTTTACCCTGACAGACGGCAAATATTGCGGATTAACAAACCAGCTGATGGAAGGTAGGCGCAACGGAAAATTCAAAAACTTTTTTTTATTTCCAAAGGTGGAGTGTAATGTCAAAATTAAAGCGAATTCACATCATGGTCAATAGGAATGGGCGAGTCCAAAGAGAATTCAGTTTCAATCAAGGCGAAATATCATTTTGACATTACACTCTACCAATTACAATAACAATTAAGTACATTGAAAATTTCTGAATTCGCCTATGCGCCCACCTTCCTAAATCTTCTTTGGATTCTTCGTTTTCTTCACTTTAATTCACAATAGAGACTTTTCGCCAGAGATGTCATTAGAAAATGCCCTAATCCGCTAAAATTTTGAGGACTAACTCAAGAAATATTCCGGATTACCTCCAGTTAATTCTCAAGTTAAGTCCGAATTAGCTAGATATTCCGGATTATCGCTGCCGTCTGTCAATGCTATAACTTATAATAGAAAACTTCCGAAGTGTTAGATAATAAGTTAAAGAAGGAGAAGGATGCTTTTGTTCTAACATTTTCTAAGCATATCTATTACTCTAGCATACTTTTATAAAAAGTGAAATTCTGGAAAATTTTTAACAAAAATGAAAAAAAATAATAATACGTACTGTATTTAGTGGAAAACGGGTTAATTTTTCTAGTCCAGTGAGAAAACTGCTTTAATATGGGTGTAGATTAACTAAGTACTGACGAAGAAGAAATATTACCCGTTATATCCAGAAAAAATGCATATACTTGGGAACTCCTAGTTTGTGTTCATTCCGGGCAAGCTTTTCTACAGAAGGACTCATTTTGTGCCATGATGGATTTCCCCACCAAATATTGCAATACTTATCCGAAAGTTAAATGTTCGTCGCTATTCACAAGCATGTCCTAATTATAGAGTGGCATAGTGCAATGGCTTGGAAAAATGCAAAATATCCTTTCACCAATTGTGTTTCATTGCTTATTTTCGTAGCAAACAAATTTTTGCGTGATTTCGTGCAATTTTTAACACTAATGTTGTTTACAAGCACCTCCGCCACACATCTCATTCCTGCCACACAAACTGCTATTGAAATATGCTTGTAATTTGGCAAAAAAGCGAAAAACAATAAAAATAATGCAAATACAAAGCTTAAAATAGAAAAAAAATGGAAGGACTGAGATGGTCATTATAGATATACACTTATGGCGAATTTTATAGCAAAGTGGTGGTAATTGTAGCTCGCTTTGGTGCATTCTTTTTATACTCAGCTGTACTAGTACACAGAGTATTATAGTTTTAATCACATAACGGTGGATTGTAACAGAGTGAAATAATCGAGATAGATATAGACTTATATATATCAAAATGATCAGGGTGAAAAGAGAAATCGATTGAGCCATGTCCGTCCGTCCGTCCGTCCGTCCGTCCGTCTGTCCGTCCGTCTGTAAACACTCTAACTCGCGCAAAAATTGAGATATTTTGATGAAATTTGAAATGCAAGTTGGTATCGAGACTGGGACGGTTGGTATTGAAAATGGGCGAAATCGGACCATGACCACGCCCACTTTTCCTATATAGAAAAAATCGGAAATTTGGTATCTCAGTCACTAATATAGCTGGAGCGATGAAATTTTACCAACGTGTTGGGCTCAGGCCCCTAGGAAGAAATTTGATGACATTTTGGAAAATGGGCGGTGCCACGCCCACTTATTAAGGGTCAAACCTTGCAAGTTTTATATGTCATAACTCAGAAACCATTGAAGATATATCGACAAAATTTGGTACGTGTGATTTACTTACTTAGGCAAATGTTTGGACGGAAAATAGTTAAAATCGGTTGACGGCCACGCCCACTTTTATATATTTGTATTATAAAGTGACCTAATAAAAACATTTTAAGCCATATCTCTGTCAAGTATAAAGATCTATCATTGAAATTTTGTCGCATGAGTCCAACTATGGACATAAAAGAAAAAACTCAAAAATTTTGGAAAATGGGCGGTGCCACGCCCACTTATTAAGGGGCAAACATTGAAAGTTTTATGAGTCATAAATCAGAAACCGTTGAAGATATATCGATGAAATTTGGTACGCGTGATATACTTACTTAGTCAAATATTTGGACGAAAAATTTCCGAAATCGGTTGAGGGCCACGCCCACTTTTATATATGGGTCTTATAAAGTGACCTAATAAAAACATTTTAAGCGATATCTCTGTCAAATATAAAGATATATCATTGAAATTTTATAGCAGGAGTCCAACTGCGGACATAAAACGAAAAATATAAATATTTTGGCAAATGGGCGTGGCACCGCCTCTTTTTATAAACAGGAATATACGAAATTTCTGAGCCCATAACTCGACAAATGACTTATATATAATGACTAAACTTGGTGTGTACACTTTTATTACTTGTGGTAATACATGTTGAAAATTTTAGCGAAATCGGTTGACGACCACGCCCACTTTTATATATGGGTACTATAAAGTGACATAATAAAAACATTTTAAGCGATATCTTTGTCAAATGTAAAGATAATTCATTGAAATTTTGTGGTATGATTTCTACAATAGACCGGAAACAAAAAATAGAAAAATTTTGGAAAATGGGCGTGGCACCGCCTCCTTTTAGACAAAGGAATCTACGAGATTTCGGAGCCCATAACTCGACAAATAATAGAGATATTATGATGAAACTTGGTTTATACACTTTTATAACTTGTATTAATAGACACGCAAAAATTTATTGAAATCGGTTTATGACCACGCCTACTTTTTAAGAAAAATATATCTGGAGCACTCTTTGGGAATTTGTAACGTGACATTTTTGTAACTAGAAGTCATAAAGGAATGAAATTTTGCACAAAGAATAATATTCATATGCTTAGTTGGATGACTGATAAGAATTTAGAAAATGGGCGTGGCTACGCCCACTTTATGCAGCACTCGCTTTATATAAAATAATCCGTGTTTCCATCAAACGCAAACAAACAATGAACGCATACAGCTGAGTATCTAATGTTCGATTCCACTCGAACTTAGGCTTCCTTACTTGTTTTTAATAACGTTAGCAATACTTGTATCGAATTTCATTATAAAATACCACTTCCGCTATTTGGCTCATAAAATGTGTTAATTTTGACTATATAATTCGGAAAAGGTGGCATTACCAACCCATTTCGCATAAATTTTTAATAGATAATCTACTTAATCGCATGCGACCCAGGGAGAGATATCATGTTTCATCTACACTTCTACACAAATTATGCACAAAGCTGATCTAAAAGCACTAAAATCACAAGCACAGCTGGGTATAAGTGCATTAAAAACGCATGTATGTGTGTGTGGATGTATGTAGTTGAGTGCACAAAATTATTTAATGTTGCATGCACCAGCTGTGCGACTTCACGTTGGACTTATGAGCAAAAATACATAGAAATATGAACAATAAAATGGTAAGCAAGCAAATAAGCAAGCATGCAAGTAGGTATGTATGTATGTATGTAGATATGTAAATATATTTTAGCAACATTAGCGCCTGCTATTACAATTACCATCCCATATGCAAACACATGTGTACATTAGATGAGTTTTTTTTTGTATGGGATTCTTTAAACCTTCTCAGATCCTCCCTCCGGCACCGGAATATGAAAACAGGATGTTTTAGAGTAAGTAAACTGAAAAAAAAATTCACTTTTCCAAAAACTGGATGGAGCTACACGGAAAACCGCGCAAATTCCCAGAATTTCAAGGTATGTTTAGATTTATGTCTGAAAAAAGTTAGGAAAGGAAACTGAAAAAAAATTGATACTCACCCATACGAAGAATTAACCGCTAAATCGAATGGCATATTCAGTTTTTTGGTACACTACCCAGGGAAGGTAATAACGCGGCCTAAAGTGACCATTTTCTTTTTTTCTCATGAATCTTCAACTTCTTGCCCTATACTCTTCCCGAAAACGGAAATTATTTTTCAACTAAATCACACGGTAGGCTGCGCTTTCCAGAAATCTACAGCTGAGTGCAATTTTCTGAAGTGGGCCACTTTTCTTCGAAGTTGTACTATCTTTCTGAAACTTTTTTGTATGGTTCACAACAACAAAAAAAAAATACGTTTGGCCCAGTTTTTCGAAATTCGAATTATTTTCAAAGTTATGGCTATCAACACTTTTCGAAGTTCCTCAGTTTTTGCCGATTTTCTCACGATTGGTCAAACCGATTTTGCTAAATTTTGACATATATATAAAAGATGATATCTTGTAGAAAACTGCATTTCTTATTTTTGCAAATAATTTTTTTTGCAAACGTTATTCGCAATTTTTATGTTCTGGACCACGGTCGGATGGCGCTTTTGTATGATGTTGTTGGGCATTCCATTAGTAACTATTAGCAAAAAAAAATTTTTGGGGCACTTTAAGGGAGCGGGAGTTATGCATACTTTAATTCATTATTCGTAGTACTCAGTAAGTAACAAAAGAAAATTGCATACAAAAATAACAAGTGTAAAAAAGTAAATAACTCCCGCGCCTTTAAAGTGCCCCAAAATTTTTTTTTTGCAAATAGTTACTAATGGAATGCTCAACAACATCATACAAAAGCGCCATCCGACCATGGTCCAGAACATAAAAATTGCGAATAATGTTTGCAAAAAAAATTATTTGCAAAAATAAGAAATGCAGTTTGCTAGAAGATATCATCTTTTATATATATGTCAAAATTTAGCAAAATCGGTTTGACCAATCGTGAGAAAATCGGCAAAAACTGAGGAACTTCGAAAAGTGTTGATAGCCATAACTTTGAAAATAATTCGAATTTCGAAAAATTGTTAAATACGTATTTTTCTTTAAGCGTTGTGAGCCATACTACCCACTTTCATTAAAATACATGGCCGTCGAAAAAATTTTAGGTGGCCCACTTCAAAAAATCCAACTCAGCTATTAAAAATCGAATAAAATTTGGATGAGTTAATCAAGTTTAAATGAAGTAAAGTCGGGCATAAAAGGGTAACATATTTCAAAATTTCTTAAATTTTTTTAACAATTTTGCTCTTGAAGGCGGTTTTTTGGGTTTAGTGATTGTTTTATTTGGTTGGATAACTCCACAAATGTATAAAAAAATTCAGGAGATCGAGACCTTGGATAGCGGATAAAACCGTGGACCCGGATGGCCCCAAAATATTATTGGGCAATATTGGTATCAAATTAAAGGTCTTAACTAGGGCTTTAATATGGAACTCATTACATGACAATTTCTTAGCCAATTTGCGATATACTGGCGAATAAGTGGTCCAGGATGACTACAGAATATTTTAAAGGATATCGGCGACATTTGAGTCTAATTTTTGACTTATGTATATGTGTCGAAACGGTGGACACAGCAAAATGGATTGGCTTTACATTGAAGTCCTAGGTAAAATCTTTATTTTGATACCCATATTGCCCACAAATGTTGTGGTGCTATCCGGCTCCACTTTTCGTCCGTTATCCACGATCTCGACCTTTGTATTTTTTTTTACATTTGTAGAGTTACCCACCCACATAAAAAATCACGAATAACCCAAAAAAACCGCCTTCAAGAGCAAAATTGTTAAAAAAATTTAGAAATTTTAAGGTATGTTACCCTTTTATACCCAACTTTACTTCATTTAAACTTGATGAACTCATCCAAATTTTATTCTATATTTAATAGCTATACATTTCTGGAAAGCGCATTAAATAACGCAGCCTACCGTGTGCTTTAGTTAAAAAATAATTTCCGATTTCGGGAAGAGTATAGGGCAAGAAGTTGAAGATTCATGAGAAAAAAAAAAGAAAATGATCACTTTAGACCGCGATATTACCTTCCCTGGGTAGTGTACCAAAAAACGGAATACGCCATTCGATTTAGCGGTTAATTCTACGTGTGGATGGATATAAATTTTTTCATTCATACATAAATCTAAACATACCTTGAAATTCTGGGAATTTGCGCGGTTTTCGGTGTAGCTCCATCCCGTTTTTGGAGAAGTGAAATTTTTTTTCAGTTTACTTACTCTAAAACATCCTATTTTCATATTCCGGTGCCGGAGGGAATATCTAAAAAAACTCATCTAGTGTACATGTATGTATGTACAATGTACATTGTACATGCATTTGTGCACTTGTGCACTTTTTACCGCACAGCTCATTTGCAATCGGGTCAAGGTAGCACAAACGGCGCAACGGTGGAACACCCAGAAGAAGAAGAGTGAAGAGTGTGTTGGCGGCAGCAGCGGCGGCCCATTTGCATTCGCTTTGGCTTTTTTGCCGCACTTTGTTGCAACTAAAATACATTTGTTGTTGTGCATGTTGCACTTGTTTACTTGGCTCGTTTTACCTATTTGTACAAATTTTATATGCTATCTAGTACCTTCTTGCTTATTATTTATTTTTAATTCGCTTTTATTGTTGTTTGTGTATGAATACGAGCACACGAGTTGCTGATGAGTATTCATGTTGCATTATTGTCAATGATATTGTTAACTTTAATGGACACGTATATTAGGGTGGGGTGATTTGTATGCTTCTGAAATTTGTTTTTTGCTTCCAATAGTACGCTATGGCGTATGAGTAACCTAGAGTTTTTTTTGGAGTTGAGTAAAGTAAAAAATTAAGTCCCAAACAGCATACGTCTACGTTTTGGGTTATAACTCCTCAATTTTTGCAGCTAAAATTCTGAAATTTTGTATTTAGAGCATTTATTGTACACAAAGCGCTGTCGGCGAAAATCATCGGTATCGGATGACTATAACATGGAGATCCCATACTGCGATTTTGGGCTAAGGAAAAAAGAGTGCATTCTAGTTTTCCTATACAGGAAGATAAATTAATATTTTAAAATATTGCTCATATATTGTATTGACCTATCTTTAAGAAATTTGCAAAAAAATTTAAGTTATATTGTACACAGCAAGAGATAATCGCGAAAATATGCGATTTTCGGCATTCAGCCTCCATAACCGGAAATCAGGCTATATCTCGAAAAAGGATCATCCGATTTTAGTTTCGATTTCATATCTGGATTCAGCATAAAATTCTGCTTCAACTCGATGTGCATATTGACCTGGATATTTTTTTGTCGATTTTTGCCAAATTTTGATTTTCAAAAATTCGTCTTGGTTCATAAAAACCAAATTCCGGAACATCAAAATTAATTTTAGGCAAATGTCGTGGAGGAGTTTTCTACTCAGAAAAATGAGAGGAATCCAAATTTCGATCGCGCGATATAGGTTAGTAAATCGCCCCACCTTAACGTATATATATATCTGGATACATCTGTAGTTAAGTCAGTAATTTGTTTAAATGCACGTGAGGAAATACGATTACAATCAACATAAAAATAAGTACATACATACATATATGTACATACATATGTATATCATCCTCCAGCACCTGTCGTAAAATGTGAATGATAATAAAACATAAAGCAACTTGCAAAAGCGCACCCAAATTCATGCCAAAAATAGCTTTTGCTTTTATGGTTTTCTCTTCCTTTTTTGTGAATAAAAAACGCTAAATTAAACGAAAGTGAGCGCTTCGAAGTAACGCAAGTTGCGAAGAACTTTTTTGGCATGTCCATAAATCTGAAATGACAGACAGTTTAGTTCATCAATGTAGAGTGGACAGTAACTTTATTGGCACTCAGAGAGAGCGCCCCAGTAAAGGTCTTTAAGTGCTTAACCACCCATAACAAGACAAAAAAAATTCGAAGACCAACAGCTCTAACTTAAACCATCACTAGAAACCTATAACATATTAAGACCCCGAAGTATCCAAGGACAAATGTTAAATGATACGAAAGTTTTGAGGAAAAAGCAAGCCAAAACCTGTAAAAGTCTGGAAGTCGATCAAACGAGACGGTTCTCTAACACATTAACCAGTTCACTGCGACCAGAATCGATACCTAAAATTAACTGAAAAATTCGTCTAAAGCTCTTGTCGTTAGAGGATCTATTAACTAAAAATCATTACTGTAAAAGAGCTATTAAAAGGCGAGGTTAAATGAAAGACGGAGTTTCTTTAAGGAATTGCATTTGCATCAAAAGCTTCTATAAAAATCATTTATTTTTTCTTCCTTTAACTGCTTCTCGTTCAATACCCGTAGCCTATATAGTACTATTTTTGGATACAAACATTGCGAATTCAGCCCAGAAAAGGGCCCAACGCCACGAAGAGTAAATGAATGAAGAAAGTCATATTAAAAAAGGAAAAATCGATAATGTGTCAAAATTGCTCGTAACAAGCAGAGCTACCGACCACGCAACCAAGTCTAAGCGGCCAAAATGTGAATGCGGGCGGGATCATGCGAAGCGAAAGAATGGATGAGGTAAGAGGAGGATAGAGGAAGAAAAGAGACGCTACGCCAACACTCTTTGCTCCCTCCTACTTTGGAAAATTGTGAAAGCCTAAACGAAACGAAACGAAAATAGCTTTGCAGGCAAAACACGTGCTTGAGCCAAATGTAAAAAAGGTTTTTTTTTTCGTGTGTATGTCTCTGGCTGTGGGTGTGAGTGTGAGTATATTTGTACAATGTCTTTTGTACGCTGGCTTATATTAAAAAGCACACTTGAATGCCTGTGAAAGGATTATGCGATGCGACAGTGGAGAAAACGTCCTCTAAATGTACGAGTATACCGCACACGCACATGCACATATGTACGCATACTAAGTATAAAAGCTACCAAGTATTTAAATATGTACCAAGTCTAAATTTGTGGGTAGTCGCATATTACATGCATATATAGCCAGTTGCCGTTTTACTTTTTATGGTTAAGCTTAGTATCGACCTCAGAAGAAAACTAAAATATATACATACATACATACATATCTATATATTAATACGCTAACATGAATTTTGTCCACGACCTTTCGGCGACTCTACTGAACCGATTGTAAAAGTAAGACCATCATTAGAAAGGGAATTCCATTTTGATTTTCATTAAAATCGGTTGGAAAATACGTGCACAATCGCCGTTGGAAAATTTCAGTGTAATTGTTGTTGTTGCAGAAAATTCCTATGTTATATTTATTGCAAAACACAATAACTGTCATAACTTTACCTAAAATAATATTTACTAGTATCGCCGGTGCTCGAAATTCGACCATGCAATTTATTTTTTCAACTTTGTATTGGTACAAAAATTATTCCTTCGCGGAGATAAGCAACACTTTCCAAATTCCAGTTGTACCGCAACACTGATTTGCCCTTTTGATCACGGTCCGACGCGAAATCATGGTCAAAATCAAGGCAGATCTAGGAAGGTAGGCCCGGTGGCGAATTCAGAAATTTCCCATGTATTTTGTTATTGTAATTGGTAGAGTGTAATGTCAAAATGATATTTCGCCGTGGTTAAAATCTGAATTCGCTTGGGGCTCGTCCATTCCTATTGGCCATGATGTGAATTCGCTTTGATTTTGACATTACATTCTACCTTTGTAAATAAAAAAAGAAGTTTTTCAATTCGCCGCCGAGCCTACCTGTTAGATATGCCTTGGTCAAAATTAAAATTACTCAGTGTGCTCTCCCGCCCTCTCTCTCATTGTTCGCTTTAATGGAAAAGCAATAGGAGATATTTGGCCGCGTTGATTTTGGTCTGAGCGTAAACTGGGCCAATGCATATAAAATAGAGAGAGCGCTTTGAAATTAAAGCAACTCTTCAACTGTGTTTACGATATTTGTAAACATTTTTACGATATCTATTTCTCTTAACTAAAAACTTTATTTATTAATCATAAAGAAATTAAATAATTTATAGAAAAAACTAGCTGTACCCAGCCAAGCTTTGCTTTGGCCCACTTCCTATTATAGGTACCTGAAGCGAAAAACTGCACACTTTAAAATATGTTGGAAGTATCTGGAAGCCGAAATTACCTCGGGCTGCAGAGCTCAGCACAATTCAGATAAGTTTAAAAAAAGTGAAGGAAAAAATTGATATTTTCAAAAGTTTGCCCTGTTCATAGTCTTATCCCATTTTTCTTCGTATTAGTTTCCAACTCCCTTTCCCTCTACTTTTCTCTTTCTCTTTCTCTTTCTCTTTCTCTTTCTCTTTCTCTTTCTCTTTCTCTTTCCCTTTCCATTTATCTTTCCTTTCATTTCCGTTTCCTTTTTCTTTCCCCGTCACATTTCTGCTTCCCTTTCTCTATCGGTCTCCCTCTCTTACCCCTCCTTTTCTGTCTTTCTCCTTTTTATTCCCCCTCTTATTCCTTCCCTGTCTTCTCTCCCCATCCTCTTCATTCCATTTTTATTATATTCTCCCTCTCCTTTTTCGTCCCTTTGCCTTTCCCAGTCTCATTACTCTTCCCCTTTCACTAGGGAACTGGGTTTAGCATAACATACCCTGCATTCCACTTCTCATTTCATACCATCATTGCTTAAAAACATTCCGTGGCGTCCGAATCGTCTCTTTTACCTATAATTGAGTATCGGGACTAAGAATCACTATGAAAATATCTATATAGCAGACCCGGTCAACACCTTTCATTTTATATCAGTATTATTCAGAAGCATCCCGGGCTCATCCGGGTCCACTTATTGACCCACATCTGGGAACTTGACCTAGGAACAATAATGGCTACGGTATCTGTAGACTTGACCAAGAAAACGTAATGGGTACGGCTCTACATGAGAGCCCCCTCAACACCTTTCATTTGGTACCAATATCCTTAAGATATATCACGGTGTTATCCGGGTCCACATATTGACCAATATCTTTGGATCCCACCTAGGAGTCGTCATGCGCCGTGATTAAATAACAATATCGCTGAGAAATTATTCGGGGCCATCCGGATCCACATTTTGACCCTCATCTGGGGACCTGACCTAGGAATCATGATGAGTTCATCTCTATGTAAAAGCCCTGCCTTTCAGTTTACACAAATATTGTTGAGAAATTTTCCGGGGCAATCCGGGTCCACGTTCATTTGGTACCAATATCCCTGAGAAATATCCCGGTGTTATCCGGGTCCGGGTGCTGACCCACACCTTGGGACCCGACCTAGGAATCGTAATTAGTTCATTTCTATCTAAAATCCCTGCTCAGCACCCTTCATTTGATACCAATATCGCTGAGAAATTTTCCGGGGTCATCCGTGTCCACGTTTTGACCCATATCTGGAGACCCGACCTAGGAATCGCAATGAGTACTATTCTATGTGAATTCTCTGCTCAATACCTTTCATTTGATACTAATATCGCTCAGAAATATTCCAGGGTCATCCGAGTCCACGTTCTGACCCATATCTGGAGACTCGACCTAGGAATCGCAATGAGTACTATTCTATGTAAATTCTCTGCTCAATACCTTTCATTTGATACCAATATCGCTCAGGAACATTCGAGGATCATGCGGGTCCACGTTTTGACCCATATCTGGAGACCCGACCTAGGAATCACAATGAGTACTATTCTATGTAAATTCTCTGCTGAATACCTTTCATTTGATACCAATATCGTCCAAAAATATTCAGGGGAAAGCCGGATCCACGTTTTGACCTTTTGACCTATATCTCGGGAACCGACTTCCGGATTTGAAAAAAATATGCATATAAACCATCTAGGGCAAGGTACTAAGCTGGTGTGTAAATTTGATCAAAATCCCTCCACGCGTTTGGGCGAAAGCCGGCGACAAAGAAATGGGCTTGATTTTTATATATATATAGATTATATGCCTATGCACTGCTCCTCACTCATACGAACACATCCATATCAATTTTATGTGGATATGAGTATGTTAAATGTGCTAAACAGCCTGGCAATTGTTTGTATGGGGAAAATGTTAGCCTATTAATATATAGATAATATTATTTGTTGCCTGCTTTTAGGCGCAATAAATGCGCTGTGTCCAAACTAAAACAAAAAAATATGAAAAATTTTAATAAGTTAAAATTGGAAAAGGGTTGTGCTTGAACTACATCGATCTTCAAACCAGCACTCTTTACCTTTATCGATGTCATCACCATTTCATTGACATATTCTTGCATTGAAGGGAAATTCTCTAGTTTCAGCTGTACTAATTTGCGCAGCAAATCAACTTTTCGTGTTAGACCACTGTCTTCATACGCCGCCATGAGGGAGTCCCAAGCTTCCTTTGCGGTGGTGGCACTTGCTATATGTGCGAAATTACATGGCAGTAATAAATCGCATGCGCGTGAGTACAAAGTATAATAGCGACTGACTTTATTTAGTATGTATAAAAGATATAATGAAATAGAGAAAAATATAAATGATGTTGCCAGATTGATATTATTTTACAATAGTTTTGAATCAAATAAAGATAAATTTTAATAAAAAATATCATAAAGTTAAACATATTTTTTTCCCACAGAAATTGGAAAAAAATCCCTAATTTCCCACATTTTAAATAAAAAATCCCACAAAATTCCCACCGAAATTAAAGCATTTATTTCAGTAATATAAGAATATATAACAGGCAAATACAGTTTTTTTAACCCTTCAGTGGTACAAATTATTTGTATTGTACAAGTGGATATAATTTTTGTGATTTTAAAGTTGAAGCAATTGATATTTTTGGATTGGAAGGCAACTCTTATTTTACTTATACTATATAACCATACCTGTTAAGTTACGATTACTAATCGTAATCATTAGTAATCTGATTACTTTTTATTTGATAGTAAAATAATTGATTACATTACGAGTATCTTGGTCCCAACTAGATTATGTAATGATTACGATTACAAATAATCAAAAAATAATCATGATTACTCTAGATTACTGAAAAGAATCAAAAATAATCAAAATAAAGAATTGATTCTTTCAGCGATTCTTTTTGATTATTATACTCAGCTGTACTAGTACACAGAGTATTATAGTTTTGGTGGATTGTAACAGAATGAAATAATCGAGATAGATATAGACTTATATATATCAAAATGATCAGGGTGAAAAGAGAAATCGATTGAGCCATGCCCGCCCGTCCGTCCGTCCGTCCGTCTGTCCGTCCGTCTGTAAACACTCTAACTCGCGCAAAAATTGAGATATTTTGATGAAATTTCAAATGCAAGTTGGTATAGAGACTGGGACGGTTGGTATTGAAAATAGGCGAAATCGGACCATGACCACGCCCACTTTTCCTATATAGAAAAAATCGGAAATTTTGTATCTGTCACTAATATAGCTGGAGCGATGAAATTCTACCCACGTGTTGAGCTCGGGCCCCTAGGAGGAAATTTGATGAAATTGTGGAAAATGGGCGGTGCCACGCCCACTTATTAAGGGTCAAACATGGAAAGTTTTATATGTCATAACTCAGAAGCCATTGAAGATATATCGATGAAATTTGGTACGCGTGATTTACTTACTTAGACAAACATTTGGACGTAAAATAGTTAAAATCGGTTGACGGCCACGCCCACTTTTATATATGTATATTATAAAGTGACCTAATAAAAACATTTTAAGCGATATCTCTGTCAAATATAAAGATATGTCATTGAAATTTTGTCGAATGAGTCCGACTATGGACATAAAACAGAAAACACAAAAATTTTGAAAAATGGGCGGTGCCACGCCCACTTATTAAGGGGCAAACATTGAAAGTTTTATGAGTCATAACTCAGAAACCGTTGAAGATATATCAATGAAATTTGGTACACGTGATTTACTTGCTTAGTCAAATGTTTGGACTAAAAATTGCCAAAATCGGTTGACGACCACGCCCACTTTTATATATGTATATTATAAAATGACCTAATAAAAACATTTTAAGCGATATCTCTGTCAAATATAAAGATATGTCATTGAATTTTTATGGCAGGAGTCCAACTATGGACATAAAACGAAAAACACAAAAATTTTGGAAAATGGGCGTGGCACCGCCTCTTTTTAGAAGCAGGAATATACTAGATTTCTGAGCCCTTAACTCGACAAATAATTGATATATAATGACGAAACTTGGTGCGTACACTTTTGTTACTTGTGGTAATGTTGAAAATTTTAGCGAAATCGGTTGACGACCACGCCCACTTTTATATATGGGTATTATAAAGTGGCCTAATAAAAACATTTTAAGCGATATCTTTGTCAAATATAAGATAATTCATTGAAATTTTGTGGCAAGAGTTCCACAATATACCGGAAACAAAAAATAGAAAAATTTTGGAAAATGGGCGTGGCACCGCCTCTTCTTAGACAAAGGAATATACGAGATTTCTTAGCCTATAACTCGACAAATAATTGAGATATTATAACGAAACTTGGTTTATACGCTTTTATAACTTGTGTTAATAGACATGAAAAAATTTATTCAAATCGGTTTATGACCACGCCTACTTTTTAACAAAGATATTTCTGGAATACCCTTTGGGAATTTGTAACGTGACATCTTTGTAACTAGAAGTCATAAAGGAATGGAATTTTGAGCAAAGAATAATATTCATATGCTTAGTGGGATGACTGATAAAAATGTTGAAAATAGGCGTGGTTACGCCCACTTTATGCAGCACTCGCTTTATATAAAATACACCGTGATTCTATCAGACGAAAACAAACAATGAAAGCATACAGCTGAGTATCTAATGTTCGATTCCACTCGAACTTAGGCTTCCTTACTTGTTACATTTAACATCCGTTACAATTGAAAATATTCTTTCTGATTCAGCGTTTGAATGGGGTAACGTGAGTACTATTTCAACCAATTGCGTAAGATTATGAAACATTATAGTTTTTAAAGTTTATTATTTTACTCCACATTACATCAACAGGTAAAACCTAAAATAAGCCTTGTTTTGAATTCTTTCCAATTCTTCATAAATAGTTTCTTTTTTTTTATGCTTATCTTCAAATGATGCCAGGCGAAAATAGCTTTTAAGTGGCTCCCAATTCTCCAAAATTCTTTCGATACAAAGATGTAAAGAAGGCCAATGTGTGCTTGCAGGTTTAAGAATTTTTTTGCTTCTACGCCGAAATATTTCTGAAATTCTCTTAGGAGTTTTTCAGTGTGAGATTTGCTTATTTTAAGTTATACTATAAATTATACATATGTAGATATGTAAAAGTTCTGCAACCAAAAAATCCCTTTTTTTATATGGACGACAACAAAATGTCCCTTTTTTCCTTCATTAAAAATTTTGCAGTGAAATATCCCTCAAAAAGGGAAATTTCCCTCAATCTGGCACCACTGCACGCAAGTTGTCAAAATCTGTATGGAATCTCCCCTCTCACTTCGTCCTTCTGCCGTCGCTTTTTCATTTCGGATTCCACTTCCATTCCGGCCAGCAACACACCGCTGTTCAGCAGAAATATAAGCTCATCTTTATCGCTCTCCATTTCCCTATTAAACCAGGATATTCTCGCACACTAAGAAGTAAGATAAGCGTTAGCAATGAAATTTGTTTTTGTAAAATAAGGAAATATGTACTATCTTTCGACTAACACCTAGAAGTGTCTCGGACGTTACTTATTTCTTACTTAGACGAGAAAACGTTCTTCCAATTGCTAGCAGGGATTATTGATCCAAGAAATAAGTTATTTATTTTAAGTAATTTCAACAACTGGTTATAAAATAAATTAAAAAAAAAGTAGCATTTGTTACAGTTTGTCATAATTATGCTCACGCCCGCACATGTGCTCTGGTACGTAATTTGTGTGTGGGCTTTTAAAATCCACGCTTATCATTTGCAACTCGTTGTCAGTTTTGTAACTTTTTTTTACTCTTCGCTTGTCTTCTTCCATAAAGTTTTTTTTTGTTCATGTCTTCATGTGTGTATTACTTTTGGCTGTTGTTTAATCCATTCTTGCATAAAAGTATCAACATTTGTCTACGAAATGTTTTGCTTTTTTCTATCTTCTGCACAGATACGAGTACATATCCTTAACGAAAAAGGAAGTTGTCGCCTTCCTTAAAACACTTAAATGTATAAAACAACAGCAACAACAATTAAAACAGCATGTGCGCTTGCAGCGGGATGTCCTGTTGAAAGATATGTATGTATGTATGCATGCACGTAGTTTAAAAACAAAAGCAATAACAAGAACAAAAATATTATGCATGTGAAAAAGTATGCAAATAGCTTGTCCTTTCATTTCTTGCTTTCTTGGCCGTCGAACGTCTGTCTGATTGCACTGCCTTCCTTGAAAGCAACAACAACAGCGGAAAAAGTAGCAACAATGTCAACAGCAGCGACAGTAAAAAAGTGTCAGAGTTTAATAATGATATGACGAGTGACAGATATCCATATACCCATTGGCGCACTCAGGGGGGGGGTTAACCCCCCCCCCCCCCAAAATTTGACAGGACACCATAAAAAACTAATTTTATAAAATATGGTACATGCATAAATATTTGTGAAAATACATGTTGTAAAATCTATGAATATTTGTGGATGTACATTGCCAATGTTTGTCAACATCTACTGATTATATTTACATATAAACAAGCAGTGGGGAGACATTTCCCTAAAAGTATGCTGTGGATATTAGCTGAGGTTTGTTTTCATTTAAAATAATTCACCAACGCACACTGGTCGCATTTGTATGGAGAGTGGGACAAAACTCAATTTCTTGGAAACGGATTAAAAGCATATATGTTGTAATCCACGCCCACCACTAACGCTAGTTTAGAGCCAAAAAAAAAACAAGACAACCAGGAATTGGGGAGGATAGGAATTGACCTGCTGAGCTTGGAACTATTTTTTTTTTTAATTTTTTGTATGGTTAGGTTTTTGAGATAACGGTAATTTTATGTTTTTTTGTTATCACTTCATTCAAAAATTATTTTCGATGGAGCGACAAATACGATAAACACAAGCAGTATCTCGTTCGAAAGGCAATTAAAATACGCTTCAAATGACATACAACTTGTAGGGGTCTAATAAAAACTCGCTGAGCGATAGCTGGTCAAAATGTTGTCTATTTTTTGCGATTTTTGAAAAAAATTTGATTTTCAAAGTAAGTTTTTTACAAAAAGTTGTAAAAATCAGGAAAGTTTTATTCTTTTAAAAATTTGCCCATTTAATTGCCAAGACTTTAAGCGTAATGTCAGAGAGATCCGATGAATACTTTATTTTTGGCGGTTTTTTTCTTGTGAAACAAAAAGGATATTTTGGATGAAAAACTTGGTTAGGTGACTTAGCTATGTGAAAATGACTTCATAGGTCAAAAGGACATTAGAAGGATATATAGAGCTTCCAAAGACTAAGGGCCTTTTCACATTACTCGGTACGACATCGGATCGACATTTTTTGCTCGGTATTTCCAGCTTACCGAAACGATTCCGCGTTGCTCTGTTTTTCACACTTGTGGGAATACTTTCGGTGCGTTATCGGCAGAAAATAGGAAAACAAACATCGAAATTTGCAAAACAAAATTTTTAACTTCAACAAATCACTCCATAATAACAATAATGTCTTCTAGCGAAGACGAAGACATCATAACTTGCTACATTTATAGAAACGAGTTTTTTACTGACTTTGTTCTTCTTCTTTTATTACGCCGCAAAAATGTATGCAGTAATTCCTCAAATTTAACGACCGGTCTTACCGCGCTGCGGTATACCGAAATTAATCCGCTCCGATTTCATGTATGCAACACTAATGTGAAAGTGCCAATTGAAATACATGTGGTCGGTAAGGTTTCGGTATACTTTCGGTAAAAACCAAAAATGTCGATCCGATACCGCACCGAGTAATGTGAAAGCGCTCTAAACTAACGGCATTTGAATTTTAAAAATCCCATGTCAAATAACAAAGTTACAATTAAAAAAAAATATTTCCGCGATATTTCGCGGGATAAAAAAAAAATTGTGTGGGGAGTGGGACAAAACTCAATTACTCAGATTTTATCGAAAATAAAGTTTTATCGAAAACAGTCGACGTACATATGTACAAAAATACGTAAAAGGAGCATCTTGGGCAACAATATTTTTTTAGAGAATAGCTACACTTAATATGATATTTTAAGAAAAAGGGAAAAATGTATGAACAGGCTTCTCCAGAGAAGACTTGAAACAACTCAAATCTGCTTATAAGACCTGGTCCAGAGTGGTCCTTACTTGTTAAAAGTTTAAATGAAAATGCTAATGCTTGAAAATTACGCTCATAGAAAAACTAAGAATTCTTCATCTTGAATTTTGCTAAAAATAAATTGTTCTCACTGTTTTCTTTCGCTAAATCATGAAACATACCTTTTTCTTCCGTTTCCATAGCTGTCCGCATTTTTTTAGCAGTCAAACTTGAAATCTCGCAAAAATCATAATACACTTATTTACACAAACTTTTTCCAGAATTTTTTTTTTTCAAATGTGTTGACTTTAAATGAGCCAAAGTAATGTTTAATGGTGTCTATTGCGTATAAAAGGAGGTTCTCCATAAAATTCAATATATTTCCCACGGAAATGCATGACAGAAATTTCTTTTTGAAACACCAAGATTTTTTACTTTTGTGTATGGGGGCTGACCAGTGTGCAACGATGTGAACTTAACGAATATTTAATTCACCATAATCCAATTCGTTCCACCAAAGCTACAATGTAGCTGCTACATGACGAAAAATATGAATTCGGTTGCAATCATGACGCAATAATACAGGTGACCTTTCCTTTTTAGTTTTAGTTTAAATACCTACAGAGAAAATGCAATGAATTGAGCTTTAAAAGGTGCCTTTGTTTAATGTGTGCACACGTAGGCCCACTCCCCAAACATACATAGATTTAAGTAAAAATTGTCTGGACGAGTTTTGAGTATTTTTAGTTTTTTTAATTTTCGGTTGGATATTGAAAACCCCCCCAAAATATTTTTCTGTGTGCGCCACTGCATATACCTATACATACATTCATACATATGTATTTTATTTACATATGTACATATTTTTAATAAAAATATATGGCAAGAGTGGTTAAGAGAAAAGTGTGCAAGTCAGTGGAAACAATGAAGAGCTTAAAGGCCTTGTAAGGAATTCGACCAGTTAGTTACTTATGAAACGAATGAATGTCACTAAGGCTTTCAATCTTCATCATCACCACAATTTATCTGCTCTATCTCCATCCCTATCTTTTCCTTTTCCTATGCGATTTTTCTATAGTGCTTCCTTCAACTGTACATCTTCGTTTTAATATTTAAGCACTTGTGTCTTCCTGTGCGTGCGGGTGCATACGTGCATATGTCATCGCATCACCATCATCATCTGCGCAACTTATCATCAGCGATTCCATTGTTTGCATCATTTTGATGTGAAAAATGTTGATGCTGGTGGGTGTTCTACGAGTACTTGCTTATTTTTATTGTTATTGTTATTGAAACATGTCTCCTGCTATGTTTCTGAACTTTACGATTTTTCTCATGATGTGATATGTTGCTTTTACTCCTGCATACATACTCCTGTACATACTTAAGTACATATGTATGTACATAACTAAATGAATAGATATGCAATTTAACTACATATCTACATATGGTCAATTTTTATTTAGTTTATACGAAACTAGCTGACCCGCCAGACGTTGTTCTGCCTAAAATTTATTCCTATAAAGCCTAAAGGAAAAGTCCTAGATTGCCGTGTTGCCTATCCCTAATCCCTATCCCTATCCCTATTCCTATTCCTATCGCTAACCCTATCCCTATCCCCATTCCTATTCCTATTCCTCTACCTATCTCTATCTTTATCTCTATCTCTATCTCTATCTCTATCCCTATCCCCATTCCTATTCCTATTCCTATCCCTATCTCTATCTCTATCAATATCTCGATTGGTTTCGGAGATATCTCCCTATCCCTATCCCTATCCTTCCAAGTTTTGATATCCTACGGAAAACACTTCCAGAGATATTCAGCATGAAAGATTAAGTTTGTATGGGTTGTGCCACGCCCCTTTTCCAACAGCTCTCATTTTTTCATCCAGAAAATGATTATTGAAAGTTTCATTCATTTCTATGCAGACGTTTTTGTGTGACGCGGGCGTTATGGTAAAAAAACACATTTTTGGTCAAACTTTTTCCACATTTTGGTCAATAACTCGGGAACGGGATGAGATATCCAAGTGAAAGTTAGGCGTTAAGTGCTAGAATGGTGAAAGTTTCATGCAATTCTATTCAGTAGTTTTTGCGTGATGCGCGCACAATCATACAGACGGACAGACAGACAGACAGATAGACTTCTAAATATTGTAGATTTGGGTTCCGCTGGTTCAATAACGACTTCTCCTATCAGTTGACTCGCTCCTCGACTTCACAATCGAGATGTTTTTGCGATTGTTCCGAGTCAGCGAGTCGGAGATTGTTTCGATGACATCTCGACCACACAACCGAGATGTTTTTGCGATTGTTCCGAGTCGGCGAGTCGGAGGTTGTTTCGATGACATCTCGACTACACAAGCGAGATGTTTTTGCGACTGTTCCGAGTCGGCGGGCCGGCTGTTGTTTTGATGATTTGTTTTAGTTGATAAAATAAACTGAATGAGTGTTGTTGATGAAGAAAGTAGGATTGTTAATGGAAGTGAGGCAAATACATATGTAAATAAATGAACCAAATTGAAAAATATGCTATATATAAACGCTGCATTTTTGCAATCACAATTAAAGAGTGTCGTGCTTAATAAATACAATTAATTATTTAAACATTAATACATTAATAAATTTTCTGAAGTGAGACGCTTACGAAACAAATTAATTTTACGAGAAGTAACAACGTCAATAGATTTATACCACTGTATACTTTTTTAAGCAATGTAAGGTTGCTTTGAAAATGAGCGGAATCATTGGCGAGTCCGAGATGTTTTAGCGATTGTTTCGACTTGCGGCCATTTACGACTTGACTCGAATACGAATGAAAACCATCGAGAGCATTCGAGATGTTTCAACAATCGAGAGAATCGAATAAAACATCTCGGACTCGCCCATCACTATGTGTGGCTGTGAGGACTTTGGGTCGGTGCGCCGCGGCGATTGTTAGCCTTACACAAAACTGTGCAAAGTTAGTTGCCCTTTAATTTTCTTCTTTTTCGTCGCCAACCAACCAACCAACCAATTGATTATCGTGATTGTGGTAAATAAGCGTTAAAGATTCGATTTTATTATATTTTTGTTGGAATAATACGAAGTTACCGGGCGATGAGCGAGTACTGGAATGTTTATGGGAATTAAAAGTGATTTTATGTGAAGGATGAGTGCTGAAAGTGAACAAAGTAGGTAGTTAATGTAAGCAAGTTACTTTTAAAGATATAAAATGGGCTGAAATATAAAATACTTATACATAGTGAAATGGGTGTAGAATCTACACTGTAGATACAATCAAGGTATAAGAAGAAAGAAAATTATATACATTGTAGATATGTATGTACCTATATCAACACGACAGAAATTCTTGGCAAATTACTGTACCCTGATCTGATGTACATACTACATAGAAGTTAGAATAAATATAATATAAAGTTTCAGGTGGCCGCTGCGGTGCAGTGGGTAGAGTGCTCGCCTGCTATGCCTGAGGTCTCGGGTTCAAACCGCGGTCCGAGCAAAACACCAAAAAATTTTTCTAATTAGTAAAAATCCAATTATTGGGTTTTTTAAGAGCAGCGGTCACCTCTCGGCAGTGGGCGGCATACCCTCCGAGTGTTTTTCTGCCATGAAAAAGCTTCTCACAAAAAATGCATTCGCCGTTCGGAGCCGGCATAAAACTGTAGGTCCACCCAATTAGTAGGAAAAACAAAAAGGAGCACACCTCGAATTGGGAGAGAAGCTCGGCCATAAAACTCGTCAGAGTTATAATAGCGCCATTGTATTATATTATATTATATAATATAAAGTTTCTCTAAGAACTTTCCCTTAAAATATCCCTACCCATAGATTTTGGCTTGGTGTAATATGACAGTGTCGCTCTGGCCGAAGAGCAAAAAGAAGCAGCCATTTCCGTAGCTTCTGGGACAGGGTTTATATCGTGATTTTTAATAAATTCCTGCTCAAGGTGATGGTAGAGGAACTCGCCAGAAAAACGGTCTCAAACTATTCAACAAATATCCATTACGTAATTTCAGTTTGCCCTCAAAACCAACCATCTAAACTCTTCAAACACCTCCATCATCTCGCAAGTCATCAATTAACACTTTCCCAACTGCAAAATAACCTTTTAAAAAGGCACGTTTCCTGGAACTATCGTTTGCTGACTCCGATGACAATTTAAATTGTAAAACAATAATTTGCACATACATACATATGTATGTACATCAGTGGCGCACACAGAAAAATATTTTGGGGGGCGATTTTCAATATCCAACGGAAAATTAAAAAAAAAATACTTAAAACTTGTCCAGAAAATTTTTAAAAAAAAGAACCTTTTAAATCTCAATTCATTGCATTTTCTCTGTATTTAAAGTTTAAATTTTAAACTAAGACTAACAAGTAAGGAAGCCTAAGTTCGAGTGGAATCGAACATTAGATACTCAGCTGTATGCTTTCATTGTTTGTTTGCGGTTTTTCGATTAGGGTGTATTTTATATGAATCGAGTGCCGCATAAAGCGGGCGCAGCCACGCCCATTTTCAAAATTTTTATCAGTGATCCAACTAAGCATATCAATATTATTGTTAGTGCAAATTTGCAACCCTTTATGACTTCTAATTACAAAGATGTCACGTTACAAATTCCCAAAGGGGTTTCCAGAAATATCTTTGTTAAAAAGTAGGCGTGGTCATAAACCGATTTCGCTAAATTTTTTAGCATGTATTACCACAAGTTATTTAAGTTTTCAAACTGATTTTCGTCATAACATCTTAATTATTTGTAGAGTTATGGGTTCCGAAATCTCGTAGATTCCTTTGTCTGAAAAGAGGCGGTGCCACGCCCATTTTTTTATATTTTTTGTTTTATGTCTATAGTTGGATTCATGAGACATTTCAATGAATTATCTTTATTTTTGACAAAGATATCGCTTAAAATGTTTTTATTGGGTCACTTTATAATACCCACATATAAATTTGGGCGTGGTCTTCAGTCGATTTTGGCAATTTTTGGTCCAAACATTTGCCTAAGTAACTAAATTACGCGTACCAAATTTCGTCGATATATCTGCTACGGTTTCTGAGTTATGACCTATACAACTTTCAATGTTTAATAAGTGGGCGTGGCACTGCCCATTTTCAAAAATTTCACCATATTTCTTCATAAGGGCCTGAGCTAAATACGTAGGTGAAATTTTGTCACTCCAGCTCTATTAGTGACTGAGATACAAAATATCCAATTTTTACTATATGGGGAAAGTGGGCTTGGTCATGGTCCGATTTCGCCCATTTTCAATACCAACCGTCCCAATCGCGATACCAAATTGCATTCCAAATTTCATCAAAATATCTCAATTTTTGCGCGAGTTAGAGTGTTTACAGACGGACGGACAGACGGACGGACGGACGGACATGGCTCAATCGATTTCTCTTTTCACCCTGATCATTTTGATATATATAAGTCTATATCTATGCCGATTATTTCATTCTGTTAAAATCCACCGTTAAATATATGATTAGGTATAACAAACCTCAGCTAATATCCACAGCATACTTTTAGGGAAATGTCTCCACACTGCTTGCTAATAAACATAATCAGTAGTTGTTGACAAACATTGGCAATGTACATCTACGAATATTCATAGATTTTACAACATGTATTTACACAAATATTTGTGAATGTTTTATAAAATAATTTTTTTTTATGGTGTTGTCAAATTTTGGGGGGGGGAGGTTTAACCCCAAATCCCCCCCTTGAGTGCGCCAATGATGTACATCCATACATCGGTACATACATACATACATATGTATGTACGTACGTTTCTGTCTGTCCTAAAGCCGTGTAGGTCGGTTAAAATTCAAATTGCTTGTGTACAAGTCTCTGTTCAAGATGAATTTGTGTGTGTACAAAACTATGTTTGTTCATGAGTTGACGGATCCTTTTTCCATTTGCTGCTTGCACAAAATTTTCTATGCCAAATCAAAATGCGCAATTACTTACAAACATACAAATATTTTAACTCCAAAAGTTCAGTCACCTGATGTTTCTCGCTGTCTCGTCTGCACTCTTAGAAATTTTCGTGTAATTTTGCATACAAAAAGGTAGGTTACTTTTTTCCTACCTTATTATGCGCAAAATCGCACACTGAAAAATTCAACAGATAAGCTGTTTAAATTTAAACAATAAAAGTGTAAATCCTACACAAACAAGCTTTAAATCTAAACACTAATCGAGTAATAAATTGTAATTTCGCATATAAGTTAAACAAAATTACCAATTCACTATGTAATTTTACCCCACTCAATTGTAATTTCGCGCACGAGATTTGAAATTACAATTTCCTTTAATCCAAAATGCGTGTAAAATCGCATGATATGCTCACTTTTGCTGAAAAGTGCGTAAATTTCGTTTAGAACTGTAAATTACACACTTGTAGTGTAAATCTACGAAAAAAAAATGTAATTTTCAACTAAAAATTACATATATTTTGGTAGCATATTTACACGCAGTTTTTAGAGTGTGGCTGCTAACACTAAGTGATATCTTTAAGGTTTTCAAAGCATAAAACCGGCAAAATGGAATGGCATGGTTGGCTTATATGTTTCTTTGTTGTTAAAAGTAAGTATTATTTTGCAATTATTTTGTAATTCCACTGCGTACATGTACATACATACATATATCTGCATATACATACATACATACTTACATAAAAAGACTGTCAAATGGGTCAAGCCAGGGGGGGGGGGGGGGGAAATAGCAAAATCGATTAAGTTTACGTGCTTATACCATGTCTCCACATAACGTGTTTCGCTCTTTTTTCTGCATTTTCTCTCTCAATCTTGTTTCGACACGGAAACCAGTGCCGAAACTCGCCATTTTCCATACAAATTTCTGAGAGCGAGTGAAGATTGAAACACTGTTTCATTCTGAATCATCTTGCCAACCTCGATGATATCGACGTCTTCTCTAATTTTGTATCGAAAATCTATCGAAATCTCACACAGACCAAAACAAAGACGCAAAAACAAGCAAACATACAAACATTTAAGAAGAACAAGAAAGAGAAGTGTCAAACTGAATCACGATTAGCCACGTGGAGACGGGTTATTGAGCGAGATGTTTTGCTACATGTTTCTCTGGTGAATCAAGTTATGTGGAGACGGGCTTTTACGCTAATCGCCCACATCTGACTGACTTGATTCGACTCGACTTGAGTTGGCTGTGTTATATTTATTTGTTTCTTTGCATACAAAGAAAATCGACGCAATCCTGTTTACAAATAAACATACATATGTTCATGTACATCAGCCATGGGCGATTGAGCCCATATGGGTATTTACCCGTACGGGTCGCGTCGGCTCATTGCATGGGGATGGTGAAATAGGTAAATGTACCAGCTGGTGGGGAGAAGGACGAACTCAAACTGAGCATATGGTTGCCACACTTGGTAATTAATTCCAAAATAGGTATTTTTTTGCGGTTGGTAATTTGGTAACTATCAAATGATTTTAGTATTTTTCTTTTTCAATATGATAAAACTATTCTAAGGTATACTTAATTTGTTAATGTTAAAAATGTTTTTTTTTTTTAATTTCTACTAAAGCTATGACCAAAGAAAAATCAAACGAACTACAAACAAAATTCATTCATAGATGTGATTTACGTTTCAGATAATTTTTTTTTGTAAACCAAAGCAGGTGTACTTCTTTTAAGTTTCTTTTATCATTCGAATTATGAAGGCGATAATTTATTAGTCTGTTTGTAATTTTTTGGTTATTTTGTTGGGAATTATTATCAACATTTTTTTAGGATAGTGGCAACCAATATCAACCAATATTGAGCGCGCTAATGCATATTCGGTATTGAGAACAAGAGAGCATATATATATATACATATGTACATTAAGGTGGGGCGAATTTTTTTTTTTTTGGAAATTCAATTTGTTCCAAAGCCAGAACGGCACCTTCCTAACCCAGAAATAAGCCTGTAAAATTTTATTGACCTGCTCGCATGTATTTTCCCTTTAATTTGGTATATATTTTATATATGAAAAGTAAGGTGGGTAAAAGGGGGTTGACCCCCGCTGGGGGGTGTTATGGAACGCACTGTAAAATGTATATGAAATTAAAGGGAATCAAAATACCTATCGAATGGTATAAAAATATTCGAAATCGGTTCAGTAGTTTTTAAGTAATTGCAATTTAAAGAATGCATAATATAAACTTTGTCCTTTAATAACTTTTGTTGTTGTTGTTTCCAAAAAAAAATTCACTTTAATACTCAGCTTAGCCATGTTTATCAATCCTCATACTTGGTTTTTTGCTTTTATAATTTTCAAAATTTCATATTTGTACCAGATCGTGCTTTCAACTTTGCGGGGCTGGGGGCAGTTCAAAATGTCATCCTATGGCCATAAAATTTTGTGGGGTTCATTAAGGCAACTTTTCATTGGTACGTTCAAAAAAAAAAAAAAACAAAAAAAAGCTCCATATGTTTTCACTCCACCTTAATGTACATGCCAAAAGCACAAAGCACACTTGCTTCAATAACGACACAACACAATTTTCTGAATCGATACTTAGTAGTGAGAATCAGTGTTATTTATTTGTTATGAAATTTTATGGTCATAGATGAAAATTAAGGGCTTTATTTAAAAAATATTGTTGCTTTAGTATAGTAGCTTACTTCCATATATAGCGAAGAAGACATAAATTGGTTTTTTTAAATTATGACACTAATGAAGTAAGTGGTATCGGAGTCGAAAGCAGGAGAGCGAGAAAAAAACTGCAAAATTAGCGATTGTACAGCATTGCCGCTGAGGCCACTAAAGTAACAATTTGAACATTTTTTAAGAGTCAGGCTACAGGAACCCAACTTTTTGAAAATACGCAATATTTGAACCTTTTTAAAAATTTGGGCCTCTTTTGGTCCTTTTTTACTTTCAAACCTATAATGTAATAAATATTTTTTAGTTTTTTCCTTAAATATAAAAAAAGTTTTTTACGTTTGTTTTTACATTGCCGTTTTCTGCTACTGTTGTTGGTATGTAGATTGTAATAAAAGGAAAATTGAGAATTAAGCGAAACAAAGCTGACGACGGTGGTAGCTCAATGGGATGCCATTGGATTACCAATCGAAACGACTTAAGTCCGATCCTCGGTTGAGGCCGCCGGAAGAAGTCTGATGAGGGGATGTGGTGGTCTCCGAAATGGATCCATAACCTCTACCAAAAAATTTTTTTAAATTTTTCTTAATTAAAAACTGGCCAATAGCTCATATAAAATTCACATAAAAAAGCCTCTTTGTTACCTTTTCACTTTTCATTAGCAATTCTCCGCTGCGAAGGAAAACCCCGAAAAAGTTATTTGGGAGTAAAAATTTTTAGAATGCAAGAAAATTGTTTTAACAAACCGAAATAGAAGTGTTTTCGCACAACGTGGGGGAATGAAAAACAACTTAAATGAGAACTAGTTGTGAATTTGTTGCAAATATGTTAACGCTGCCAGCAGTGCATCAGCAGAAAGATTATTTTCAAAACTTTCACTATTTAAGACCAAGGGTACAAACCGCTTGCAAATTGCTTTAAGCATTAAATAAACCACAAAAATATATAAAAATGTGTTTCTAGCAAAAAAAAATTTGGGAAACACTTTTTTTACTTTTTTCGGCCACTTTTCGAAATTTTTTAGCGGCAACACTGCAAATTTTATTATTGGTGAATTCCTCTCTCTATATAAAACAATGTGATTTTCATTTTTAGTGTTTCCGTACGCGCTGTGCGATGAACATCACTTAAGGCGGAGTGTACATCAACTTCGATATCGCCTTAGCTCCCCTTTCCCCGGAAAAATATGCAGTGCCCACGAAAGCCCATGATCGCCCCTCTGCTGCGTTTATGTGCCTTGCGGCGCCCATCCCTGATGTACATGAATTCAAATTAAATGGAATAAATTACATCGCTACATAAATATTTAATGTTAGAGATAATAGGTAAAACAATGTACACAGTTACGGTTAACAAAATAGAGGCAGCAAAATTAAAAAGAAATTTTCACTAAAACGTGCCGGATCGCTGCGCAATTTGTCGAAAGCTGTATGGAATTACCATTCTCATTTCGTTTTTGAAGATACAGACTCACCCAGTGTCTAGGCCTCTTTTCCATATTAAATGAGGATATCCTAAAAAGGAAAAAAAGGTTATTGAATTGAAATAATTTGTATTAAGATTTCATTTACTAACTTTTAGAAACTTGCCAATTGCTCATCTTTGCAAAAAAATTCGTTTGTTTTCGCGATAATTGCTTATCCGTTTGCGTTTTGTTTGTTTATCTAAGTAAAAATTATCTTTATCGCAAAAAGCACCTCTCAGTCCATTGGCTACCGCATTCACATAGCCGCCACTGTATTCTATACAAACATCGTTCTTTACGCTTGTTAAACCCTCGCGACACAAATGAGTACATTTCAGTTAATTTAAAATCATTTTTAAATTAACTTAATTCGCTTAAAGTCGAGACTCTAGTATGCTATAAAGAAATTCTAAAAAGCGCAAGAAAAGTAGCGAAAAAAAATGTGAAAAGAAATCAGCACAAGAAAATCTAATAAAAATGCGCCTACATATTAAATCGCGGCGTGGCCAGACTTACGTTGTGATTAGGCGCTAAGCTGAGCAAAAAATGCTGGCCAAGCACAACTAAATGCGAAGAAAACTACAATTCTTGGCGAATAAAAAGCAAAAGCAGCAACAAAACAAACACAAATTTAAGCTCGAAAGCGTAAAGTGGAAATAATCTGCAACTAAACAAGGCAGATCTAGGAAGGTAGGCCCGGTGGCGAATTCAAAAATGTCCCATGTATTTTGTTAGTGTAATCGGTAGAGTGTAATGTCAAAATGAATGAATTCGCTTGGGGCTCGTCCATTCCTATTGGCCATGATGTGAATTCGCTTGGATTTTGACATTACACTCTACCTTTGCATATAAAAAAAGTAGTTTCTGAATTCGCCACCGGGCCTACCTTCCTAGATCTGCCTTGCAACTAAAGAGCAAAAAAGCCGCCGAAACTAATGTGCGAATGCGCGAGTTCTGCGAGTTGCGCGAGTACCTACATTTGCTATGCCTTTGGTCTGCGGTCTTTGGTCTTCGCTGGTGATGATTGGGTGTGTGGAGCAGTGGAAAAGCGCAAAGAATCTGCGCCAAGCAAGCACGCCTCCTCCTCCTCTATTTCGCGAATTCTTCAAGTTGCTTACCCGTGTCTTTGCGCCGCATCTTGTTCTGCTGCTTCTGCTTCTTTCGCTTTTTCCTTTTATTTTCGCTAATAGTCAATTCAAGAAGATCTCTACCTACTCGCTGTCTTACTTTGCTGCATAAATTGGCATTTATAAATTTTCTGGTTATATGTAATTACAAGGTATAGATGTAGGTATGCATGTGTGTGCGTCTCCAGAGTGTGTTGTGATTTGTTAGACATACAAAACACAAAATGGTGTGTATAAAAAACACAAAATAAACCAATGGCCGATTAGTGATGTTTAAGAAGATCGAAAAAATCATATCAGAAAAAAAATGAAAAGATGTTTAATAAAAAATTCTAAGCTTAAATAAAATTGGTAAATATACATATGTACATATAACCAGATGTGAGCTTTGACAGCTGGACTCTTCTCCAATTACATGATTGTCGAAATTTACGTGTTAAATTTCCATTACAGTTAGTAATGATTATTTTCTTTTATTTTTTTGTCTTACATTACCCTGGCAGCTAATAATTCATTAAGAAATTATACAAAATAATCAAGATGAATAGCCAATAACAAAAATTCAGAAATAGTCATACATATAATCAAAAAAAAAATTTTTTAATTGTACGGTACATACGACTTTTTTTTAATTGTTTTATTATTTCTGATTGCCTGATTATTTTCAATTATGCGATTTTTTCTTTTTACAAGATTATTTTTAATTATTTTGCAAAGATGTGAAGCTTTGAAATAACATAAATTAAAAAAAAAAAACAAAATAGAAAATTAATTAATCGATTAATTAATTAATCAAACAATTAAATTCAACAAATCAGAAATAATTGAAAATAATGAATTAATTGTATAAATCATGCAATTAAAAACATCGAAAAATAATTCAAAAACTAGAAATAAAAATAATCATGCGATTGAAATTAATTAATCGATTAAGTAAAGTAGTTTTTTTTTTTAATTTGATTAACTATGACTTATGAAAAAGATGAAGGTAATCGTATTTAATCACGAAAGCGTTACTAAACCAAAACATGCTTTAATTAGTAATCATTAAAATATGTAATCATTAAATAACAGGTCTGCTATGGACCAATATTTGTATTCCCAACAGTTTATAAAAATCTCAACAGGCAATGTAAGCAAAGCACAACATGCGCCGCGCTGAGTTGTTGGGCCACAGTTGGAAGCTACAGGAGCTTAATATATGTATGTATATATCTACATACGCTTAATATTATTTTCACTTTTTTTATTATGATTACTCTTGATCATTTTAAGCGCGGATGTGTCTGTTGGCTTGTATGTATAAAGAATTTACATATATTGTCGGTATGTTTATTTTTTGGTGTTCCCAGCAAGAACCGCGGCGGCGTCGTCAACGACGGCACTGCTGTATAATTTGAAATGGTAGAACGCCTCTTCACAACACTTTTGCCACTGGTTGCTTCGCTGCCTAAGACTTGGCTTGGCTTGGCTTGGCTTGACGGAGTGACTGCTTGCCTGCCTGTCTGCGCCTGCGCGCGCATATTAACATTTCGCGCTACATTAAGTCTACAATACTCGTAGCAACAACAACACCAAGAATAATGAGAACATCAATAATAACAAGTAAGAGCGCGGCTGTCTTCGGCCGTACCGAAGACTTCATACCTTTCATGAGTGGGGAAATGAAAAGTTACCTATGTATGTATGTATGTACATAGTCTGATTAAGTTTAATTTATAATTATAATTCTGTGGGTAATTTTTGGAAATATTTATGAGAAAAAATGGTGTCTTGGCTATTTAAATCGAGGAGCTATATACCAAAATGTCCATATCTGAACAATCGGTTTTATGGGAGCTATATGTTATAGTGGTCCGATCTTGACAATTTTCGGTAACCCCGCTTAGGTCCATATGGGTACAAATACTTCAAAATTTTACGGCGTTATCTCTTAAAATGGAGGAGTTATACACCAAAATGGGAGCTATATGTTATAGTGGTCCGATCTTGACAATTTTCGGTACCCCGTTTAGGTACATATGGGTACAAATACTTCAAAATTTCACACCGTTAGCTGATAAAATGGAGGAGTTATACACCAAAATGTCCATATCTGAACAATTGGTTGTATGGGAGCTATATGTTATAGTGGTCCGATCTTGACAATTTTCGGTAACCCCGTTTGGGCCCATATGGGTACAAATACTTCAAAATTTTACGGCGTTATCTCTTAAAATGGAGGAGTTATCCACCAAAATGGGAGCTATATGTTATAGTGGTCCGATCTTGACAATTTTCGGTAACCCCGTTTAGGTACATATGGGTACAAATACTTCAAAATTTCACACCGTTAGCTGATAAAATGGAGGAGTTATACACCAAAATGTCCATAACTGAACAATCGGTTGTTGCGGAACTATATGATATAGTGGTCCGATCTTGACAATTTTCGGTAATCTTATTTGGGCCAACATGGGTATGTTTACTTCAAAGTTTCATGTCCTTAGCTGTTTCAATGGGGAAGTTATGCAGAAATTACATCCCAAAATTTTCATGTATATCTGAATAATCGGTTGTTTTCTATATGTTATAGTGGTCCGATTCGGCCGATTCCGACAAATGATCAGCTGCACATAACAAACTATCTGTATTCCGAATTTCATTCAGATATCTCAAAAACTGAGAGACTAGTTTGCGTTCACACAGACGGACGGACGGACAGACGGACATGGCTTAATCGACTCAGCTCGTGATTCTGATCATATCGGTATATATTTTGGTGGGTCCCCCACGCTTCCTTCTGGTACTTTCGACAAAAAATTTTTGGCACTAAGTTATGAAAGGTATAAAAATGGCAACAACAACAATAAAGAGCAACAAGCAGCCGTCATGTAGTGTTGGTGAATAATTTCTGATGATAATGACCACGGCAAGAGAATTCAAAGATGAAGAAGCAAGAACAAAACCAGTAGAAACAACATATGACAAACATATAATAAAAACAAGTAAAAGCGCGGCTGTCTTCGGCCGTACCGAAGACTTCATACCTTTCATGAGTGGGGAAATGAAAAGTTACCTAGTATGTATGTACATAGCCGGATTAAGTTTAATTTATAATTTTAATTCTGTGGGTTCATTTATGGAAAGATTTATTAGAAAAAATGGTGTCTTGGCTATTTAAATTGAGAATTTATACCCCAAAATGTCCATATCTGAACAATCGGTTGTATGGGAGCTATATGTTATAGTGGTCCGATCTTGACAATTTTCGGTAACCCTGTTTTGGCCCATATGGGTACAAATACTTAAAAATTTCACGCCGTTAGCTGTTAAAATGGAGGAGTTATACACCAAAATGTCTATATCTGAACAATCGGTTGTAGGGGAGCTATATGTTATAGTGGTCCGATCTAGACAATTTTCGGTAACCCTGTTTTGGTCCATATGGGTACAAATACTTCAAAATTTCACGCCGTTAGCTGTTAAAATGGAGAAGTTATACACCAAAATGTCCAATTCTGAACAATCGGTTGTAGGGGAGCTATAGGTTATAGTGGTGGTGGTCTTAAAAATTTTCGGTAACCCTGTTTTGGCCCATATGGGTACAAATACTTAAAAATTTCACGCCGTTAGCTGTTAAAATGGAGAAGTTATACACCAAAATGTCCAATTCTGAACAATCGGTTGTAGGGGAGCTATAGGTTATAGTGGTGGTGGTCTTAAAAATTTTCGGTAACCCTGTTTTGGCCCATATGGGTACAAATACTTAAAAATTTCACGCCGTTAGCTGTTAAAATGGAGGAGTTATACACCAAAATGTCTATATCTGAACAATCGGTTGTAGGGGAGCTATATGTTATAGTGGTCCGATCTAGACAATTTTCGGTAACCCTGTTTTGGCCCATATGGGTACAAATACTTCAAAATTTCACGCCGTTATCTGTTAAAATGGAGGAGTTATACACCAAAATGTCCATATCTGAACAATCGGTTGTAGGGGAGCTATATGTTATAGCGGTCCGATCTTGACAATTTTCGGTAACCCTGTTTGGGCCCATATGTGTACAAATACTTAAAAATTTCACGCCGTTAGCTGTTAAAATGGAGGAGTTATACACCAAAATGTGTTTATCTGAACAATCGGTTGTAGGGTAGCCATAGGTTATAGTGGTCCGATCTTGACAATTTTCGGCAATCCCGTTTGGGTCCATAAGGGTACAAATACTTCAAAATTTCAGGCCGTTAGCTGTTAAAATGGAGGAGTTATACACCAAAATGTGTATATCTGAATAATCGGATGTTGTGGAACTATATGTTATAGTGGTCCGATCTTGACAATTTTCGGTAACCTTGTTTGGGCCAAAATGGGCACGTCTACTTCAAAGTTTCATGTCCTTAGCTGTTTAAATGGGGAAGTTATGCACAAATTACATCCAAAAATTTCATGTATATCTGAATAATCGGTTGTTTTCTATATGTTATAGTGGTCCGATTCGGCCGGTTCCGACAAATGATCAGCTGCATATAACAACATACCTGTATTCCGAATTTCATTCAGATATCTCAAAAACTGAGGGACTAGTTTGCGTTCACACAGACGGACAGACGGACCGACGGACCGACGGACAGACGGACATGGCTTAATCGACTCAGCTCGTGATTCTGATCATATCGGTATATATTTTGGTGGGTCCCCCACGCTTCCTTCTGGTACTTTCGACAAAAATTGTTTGGCACTAAGTTATAATACCATTTCATTCTCATGAAAGGTATAACAACATGTACATACATACATATACTTATGTATACCTCGGCAGGGCATCATCGCATTTTTCCTGAAACCAACGGCTAGGCATTCCATGTTGTGGGCGCCTATCGTGCGAGCGGCCAGTAAGTAATGCTTAATATCAGCTGCTAATGTAACAACAACAACAATATAGCACACAACAATCCAAATAAGCCATGCCAAATAAAAGAATAATGTAGATACTATTTAAATTCAGAAATTCCAATTATCAATTAAGTCAGCGTGTGTTTCTTTTTTTCCGCTCACCGGGTTTCTTTCTTTTAAAATTTATTTCTTTGTTTTAATGCTGTTATTGTTGTTGTTGTTGTTATTGTGCACTCTGAACTGACACTCTGTCAGAGAAATTGTAATAAAAATGACAACACAACATAGCAATAACGCCAATAAAGGCAACAACAATCACAACCACAACACCAAAAACAGAAATTATAACAACAACAACTATCAAGAATGTAGAAAAATTATAACCCAAAGTACCTACATACAAGGCTTAATACATAGCGTTGGCTTCTCACATTTGCACTAGTTTATACATGCTTATTTATACATGTATGTATATATGGTTTATAGGTGAAGGGTGCGCGTTTGGAAGGATATAGAGAGCTTCATTATTTAAATTCGAAACCAACCCCGTTAGGTACTTAATGATTAATAATTTTAATAATTATTCATTAAACATTTTTTTAAAATACTCTTTAATGATAAGCTATTAATAGTTGATTACATTAAAAAATCGATTAATCGATTATTTAATTCCAATTTAATGATAAATACAATTATTGGATTAGTTTTAATTATTTTTGATTTTTAAATTGCATAATTAATTAATTAATCGATTAATTATTTTTCGTTTTGGTTTATTTTTTCAAATTTATTATTTTTTTTAGCTTTTGAATAGGGCTCTAGATACCCGGGTATCGAGCCATTCGAACTGATCGTTTTTGTTTGAAGCCCGTTTGTTGTTCAAATGCCCGTTCAAACATTCGAGCATTCGAGCTTACAAACAAAAAAAATGTGTATCGGAAAAACAAAAATAAAAAAAACTACATATTATGAAGAAGAAAAAAAATAATAAACAAAAGAAAAATTGTTCAAATGGCCGTACAAACATACGGGTAATCATATATATAGTACTTCTATATTGATAGTATTCTATCTGTGCAATGTGTATGAATTCATCCAAAAATTTTGTGCAACTGGCAGTTCTGCGCATGCGCCTCAATTACATTTAATGTCATCTGTGAATATGTGTGACAAATACATTCAATTGAGTTCAGAGGCGTTTGAAAAAAAAATTGAAAGGCATCATTTAGGGGACTTATACCCCTTTGATTTTAGTTTTTGAATTTGTTTATAATTAATATAAGAAATTTGCCACATTTGTTTTAAGATGCAAACTTTTGTGAATTTTTTTAATGAAAATTAGTGGAAATGTTCTAGAAAAATCTATTTTCTATGCACTCATATTTTTATGAATCGCGGCGGAAAGCGTTTCATGTTAAAATCCTGTGGTCCGATCCATGGGCATTATATCAAAAAGTCGAATTCTGCCGTTTGAGGGTTATGTTTGTAAAGTATGTACGTTCGAATGCCGCCAACACGGTGAGTACTGCGAATTTCTAAACTGAATAAAAGGACAATTTAGACAACGAACTTTTGGACACAGCAACATATGATGACCAAAGTTCAGACTACGTTACTCTCCAAACCGACCTCAACAGGGGACCACAGGTAATAATATAACAAGACGGATGGAAGAAAGGACTACGAACCAATCGCTATATGTTCCACATATTTACAGGCGGATAAAAGGTGGACGGGTGAGAGCTGCAGTGTTTTGTCCGGAGCTTGGGATTAAAAAATACTTTTTAGTCCCGGACTACTGCAGTATCTTTCAGGCATTGATACGTACAGGCGATTCCCAGTGTAATCGCTTTTTTGGAAATGGTTTCTGCAGATTCGAATGTTTTTAACAACGTCGTCAGGCATCAGACCGCACGCATGCATCCATTGTTTGCAAATGGTTTCGTCTTTTGGAAATCTATTTACATATGTACATATATATATATATTTATATAACCAATAATGCACTCAAAACGAAATACGTATGTAAAGCTATTTTATTTATTTTATCCCTTTTATTATCACAAATATAGCACCGCTTCGACATTTTTTAATTTTTTAATACGAGAATCAAATAATAAATATGTAAATTCCCTATAATTTTTTTTATGTGCCGTCACTGCGGTTTATTTTGAATTCATATGTCATTTTTCAAATTTGATTGCTCGGTTTCCTCTTTCCTTTTTTATATGTCTGTACTGTAATGTTGGCTGATGGAACTCGTAGGTATTACGAATATAGGAGTGCTATATATATGCGGGTAATAAACAAACAAACAACTGTTCGAGAATTTGAACAACATTTGTTCGGGCTACTCAAAAATGTTCAAAAAAAATCTGGAGCTCTACTTTTGAATAATAGACTGTAACGCTTCGCATATTTCCAAAAATAATTAAAAGTGACCCCTTAATTGATAATAATGAAGCAATTAAAATGAATCAAACAATGAGCTATCTTCCTTAGGGTCAAACCACACGAAAGAAAATTAAATTTTCTTTTCATGGCTCCTATAACATTTTTCCCTAACTCTTATAGTTTCTGAAATATTGAATTTTTTTGATTTTTTACGATTTTTTGAAGAAAAAATTGACTTTGTCAGGCAATATCTTTAAAACCAATGTCTTCACCTTCGGTTTTACTCCTTTACGTGAAGCTCCATTCTACTGGGAAAAAGATAATCTATCAACTAAGAAAATCCATGGTAAAATGGAAAAGTTATAGGCGATCAAGTAAATACATCCAAGTCGCACAATGCCTCTACACGGGTATATTCTGTTATAGGAGCCATGAAAAGGAAATTTAATTTTCTTTCGTTTGGTTTGACCCCAAGGAAGATAGCTCACTGCGTTAAAGAGTTATACAGGATTAAGTGGAGCTATTGGCCAAATAACGGTAAATTGCCGATATCTCAAAAACCGTCCCATAGAATTAAAAATTAACCCGATTTTCGGAATCAGCGACCGATTTTACATATTGATAGGATAGTCGCGTCCAAAGTACACACAACAATTTCATTTTGTGATCCAGTGTAATCATAGTACCTACTATTAAACAAGTTTTTTGTTATTTCTGTTTACGTTTTTAATGGCCTTCTGAAGAATAAAAATTCTGCGGCCAATCTCAAAAACTCCACTTTTTAAACTTGTGTGTACTTTTTTATTTATTTTGGATTTTCTCTACACTCAAAGCCTTTTAAAACGCCTGAAGAAACACCCTTTATATATGTATCTCATGTGGACATATACATATTTGTATTTAATAAGTATGCTACTTGGCTAAAAATGAAGCAGCAAATGACACAACTTGCCACAATCAACCAGAGTCAAATGCACAAAAAGCCGGCAAACCAAGCTAAAGATACAAACATTCATACTTACTAGGTACAAACGAATCGAAAAAGATATGAAATAAATAAAAAAATTAAAACAAAAACGAAAATGAAAATGAAACGTAGATAAAACATTAATTATTATTAATTGCTTTTTTGTATTCGGAGTGCTCGCGCTCACACACATTCCACTCCCTCCATACGCTTGACTTGGCCATTACTTGGCACTGTGTCTTGCCATGCCATTAACTTGGTAACGCTGCCCCTGCACTGCCCTGTTCTATGTGATGTGCCATTTGCATTGCTTAAGAACATAGACATACTTTTTTTGGGTTAAGCGTAGTAATATTTGTATGTTTTTTTTCCAGGATGGGCATTTTTGAATTACCATTCAAAGTGCATTACCATTCAATAGTGAATGGTAGTGCAAAATTGGTTTGCATTACTATTCAGTAGTGAATGGGAATGCAAATCAATTTTGCACTACCACTCATCATTGATTGGGGGCTGCAAGGCTGAATGCAATCAAAATTGAATGCAGCTTGCCCAACCCTGGTTTTTTTGTCGATATCCCACAGTTGCAGCTTGTACTTATGTACTTTTATACTACAAAACAGCTTATTACTTTGGCTTTACGCGTTTTTACATATAATTTTATTTCTTTTTCCTCATTATAGCAAAAGGCCAGGCAATAAATGCGTCGATAAACGATATATTAAATATTTTAAGCACTTAAAATGCTTTTTGCTACGTTTGTGGATATGTAACTATTAAAGCAAGTATAAATACTTACATAAGCCAATTTCTTTTGCAAGCAAGTTATAAAAAACACTGGCTAGTTTAGCGAATAACATGGAAAGCAACAACAAAAACTAAGCTAGCATTGAGCTGAAAGCGCTTAGTTGTTAGTCGACCTGAACAGCAGTGTTGCCAAGTAAAATAATGAAGCTGTTGTGAATAGAAAAATTCCACTGACATATGTACATACATATGTATATTCTTGTAGCATAAATATCAACCAAACGTAGCTTTTATGCAGAGCTACACCAACCGCTGTGGTGCAGTGGGTAGAGTGCTCGCCTGCTATGCCAGAGGTTTCGGGTTCAAACCACGGTCCGAGCAAAACACCAAAAAATTTTTCTAATTAGTAAAAATCCAATTAGTGGGTTTTTTAAGAGCAGCGGTCATCTCTCGGCAGTGGGCGGCATACCCTCCGAGTGTATTTCTGCCATGAAAAAGTTTCTCACAAAAAATGCATTCGCCGTTCGGAGCCGGCATAAAACTGTAGGTCCACCCAATTAGTAGGGAAAACAAAAAGGAGCACACTTCGAATTGGGAGAGAAGCTCGGCCATAAAACGTGTCAGAGTTATAATAGCGCCATTGTATTATTATTAATATTACATATATTATATTACACCAACGCACTCTATACCACCAAGCACCCCTCTGGATATTTTCGAACAAATTGTAGGAAAAATAGCCATGGACGCGATCAACAGACAACGCTTCATAATCGCAGGTGATTTTAATGCCTGGGCGACTGAATGGGGTTCAAAGAGGACCTCACCAAGAGGTAGAGTTCTGCTTGAAGCATTCGCCTGCCTAGATGCAGTTCTGCTAAATACAGGCAGTGAAAACACTTTTTCGCGAAACGGCTATGGATCAATTATTGATATAGCATTCGCCAGCACTAATCTTTATAGGTTTTCCAAGTGGAAAATCAGCGAATGTTACACTCAGAGTGACCACTTTGCGATATTAATTGATGTTACACCAAGCGCGGGGGAACCACTAAACAAGGTACCTCGTTTAAAACGCCAAGGTTGGAAAGTCAGCACTTTCGACTTCGAAGTATTCAAGGAGATGTTCCCTAAAACCGAATACAGAGGGCGGGCAAACGATATGGCCGTTGCAATAATGGGCGATTTACGGGCAGCCTGCGATGCATCGATGTCGAGAAAATTGAAATCAAGGCCATTAGCCTCCACCTACTGGTGGAACGAACGTATAAATTCTCTACGTAATGAGTGCATTAAATCAAGAAGACGTTTTCAACGCTCAAGAGGTAGAACAAACTTCGAAGAACTAAGAACGGAATTCAAATCGGCCCGACGCGATCTAAAAAATGCAATAAAGGAAAGAAAGCGCCAATGCTTCCTAGAACTCTGTGATGACGCAGATAACAACCCTTGGGGAACAGCGTATAAGATCGTTACTAAAAGACTAAAAAACAGCAGAGAATCAACACCAACGTGCCCTATATTCGTGGAAAAGATAGTAACTACTCTCTTTCCCACCCAAAGGAAACTAGTATCTCCAATACCAAATGCCTTACTCCACACTTTCAGAGAAGTAACGGAGGAAGAGGTTCTCCAAGCAGCAAAAGGACTAAAAGAACGCAAAGCTCCTGGTCCAGACGCAGTGCCTAACAAAGTACTTAAAGCAGCTTTCAACAATGCGATATCTGACTTCACAAGGTTATTTAACATATGCCTATCAGAAGGTACCTTTCCACGGATATGGAAACACCAAAAACTAGTATTACTACCTAAGCCTGGTAAGGACCTTGCACTACCATCAAGCTACAGGCCTATATGCTTGCTTGACTCGGCCGGCAAAATACTAGAAAGAGTCATATATAATCGCCTCGAAAGTGAGGTTCTGGCGGCAGGAGGAATATCCGAAAACCAATTCGGCTTTAGGAAGGGGAGATCCACCGTACACGCTGTAAACGCTGTAAAGAAAGTAACTCAAGACGCTATAAGTGGCACACGATGGCTGGCAGGAGCTAAGGAGTACTGCCTAATAGTTACCCTGGATATAAAAAATGCGTTCAACACTGCCAACTGGGCGAAGATCCTGGATGCCCTTTACCGCATTGGGATTTCACATTATTTGAGAAGGGTCGTACGAAGTTATTTAGAAAATCGGACTTTAGAGTACGAAACGTCAGCTGGCACAAAGAACGTAGAGGTCACTGGTGGTGTTCCACAAGGCTCAGTTCTGGGCCCCTTGTTGTGGAACATAATGTACGACGGGGTTTTACGTCTTAGATTCCCCGAAGGCGTGAAAATATTCGGATTTGCTGACGACATCGCGCTAGTAGTTATTGCTAAACAGATAGACGATATGGTGGCCGCTGTGGTGCAGTGGGTAGAGTGCTCGCCTGCTATTCCAGAGGTCTCGGGTTCAAACCACGGTCCGAGCCAAACAAATTTTTCTAATTAGTAAAAATCCAATTATTGGGTTTTTTAAGAGCAGCGGTCACCTCTCGGCAGTGGGCGGCATACCCTCCGAGAGTATTTCTGCCATGAAAAAGCTTCTCACAAAAAATGCATTCGCCGTTCGGAGCCGGCATAAAACTGTAGGTCCACCCAATTAGTAGGAAAAACAAAAAGGAGCACACCTCGAATTGGGAGAGAAGCTCGGCCATAAAACTCGTCAGAGTTATAATAGCGCCATTGTATTATTATTATTATTAGATAGACGATATCCGTACAAAAACAGAAGAAAGTATAACTTGCATTCAAAAGTGGCTAAATGAAAATGGCTTACAGCTTGCAGAGCAAAAAACGGAGTCAGTACTCATATCAAGTAGGAAAAAAGTTGAACATACTACAATAAAAATAGGGAGCCACGACATCGTCACTCTTCCAGCCATCAAATACCTCGGGATTATGCTGGATAGGAGACTATCATTTAAAAACTACCTGGAGTATGCTAATGTAAAGGCCTCATCAACAGTAACAGCACTAACGCGCATAATGCTAAACTCGCGTGGACCAAAGCAGCGACGACGACAGCTTCTTGCGAGCGTCGTAAGGAGTCAAATCCTCTACGGCGCTCCCGTGTGGCACCACGCCATAGATCGCCAATCATACTTCCGGGGCATTAACTCCACTTACCGTTTATGTGCACTGCGAGTGTGCTGTGCATTTAAAACCGTGTCGGATGAGGCTGCGCTTGTTATTTCTGGGCTATACCCGATAGACATACTGGCAGAAGAAGCTGCAATGATCGCACAAAAAAGAGTCGAACGCTCAGGGGCGCGTGAGGCCAGCATACAAAGATGGCAGCTCAGGTGGAACAACACAACGAAAGGACGCTGGACACATAGATGTATACCAGACTTGAGACGCTGGTTGCTAAGAGCTCATGGAGAAGTCGATTTTTACTTGACTCAGTTCTTAACTGGCCACGGCTGCTTCAAGGCTTATCTCCACCGTTTTAAGCACGAGTTAAATCCAACGTGTGACCACTGTGAAGGGCAAGCAGTTGAGGATGTGTATCACGTTTTCTTTGAGTGTCCAAGATTCTACGAATCTAGAAGTAAGCTCCACAGAATATGTGGAAGTGACTATTCACCTGAGTCGCTCGTAAAGCACATGCTAGAAAACAGTTCAAAGTGGATTGCAGCGGGTGACATAATAGCAGGCACGATGAAAACACTGAGGAGTCTAGAGAGACTACGACGCACCAGCAGCGACTAAATATACCGGCGGCGTGTCAGATTATTCTGGTAATCATAGATACTCTGCGTGGAACGGATACGTATAGGAGTTTAGCCTCCTGCATCCGTCATCGCGTGTGGTGCGGAGCTTTGGCCCCCGCAGACCACCTAATATTGTGAACTCTGAATGAAATGGATACGTACAGGAGCTCGGCCTCTTGCATCCGTTACGGATACGTACAGGAGCTAGGCCTCCTGCATCCGTCAATGCGCGTGGTACGGGGCTTTGGCCTCCGCAGACCACCTAATATTGTGAACTTTGAATGAAACGGATACGTACAGGAGCTCGGCCTCTTGCATCCGTTACGGATACGTACAGGAGCTAGGCCTCCTGCATCCGTCAACGCGCGTGGTGCGGAGCTTTGGCCTCCGCAGACCACCTAATATTGTGAACTTCGAATGAAACGCATACGTACAGGAGCTCGGCCTCTTGCATCCGTTACGGATACGTACAGGAGCTAGGCCTCCTGCATCCGTAAATGCGCGTGATACGGAGCTTTGGCCTCCGCAGACCACCTAACACTGACCACTTTTATAAAAAAAAAAGGAAAAAAAAAAAAAAACATATGGGTGAAGCCTTCTAAGGCAGACTGAGGGCAATAACGCGACCATTACGGACTGCGAGCCTAGTGCTCAACCCACCTCCCGACGGTAGCTTGACGGTAGTACCGGGGGGTTCGGTACGATGACAGTAGGAGGTTTAGTTCGGGTTAGAGTCCCACACTGACGGGGTAAAGGCTTTCGATGCTTCCTCCTCGTAAAAAAAAAAAAAAAAAAAAAAACCAACGCACTCTACCGGCAATTAGCTCAACACCCTCTAACGTGGAGTGCTTAACTAGCAAGTTTGGCGTTCTTTTGCAGGTGACTTAATAGGAAAATCGATTATATATATATGAATGTTCGAAACGGTCATGTGCCATTTACAAGCGCCCATAAATGCAATTTGGCTGTAGAGCGTGTAATGTATACACACTTCTTACTCCACCAACAGTTATTAAATAATTTTTTTCGTCCTTTGAGTGCAAAAATTCATTGGCAAAAAATAATTGTTAAAGAATTTTTGTTTTTAATTGAGCCCTTGTTTTTGGTTCATGAGGCAACAGACCAGCGTTGTTCACATTGGGTCTTAATAAGAACTTTTAGGTTAAAGCATTGAGAAGTTTTAGTGACAACAACAGAAACTTGTGCTACATATACGGATGCTCGGAACTGTGATTGTCTCTAATCAGCCTAATACCATGTCTCCACATAACGTGATTCGCTCTTTTTTTTCTGCATTTTCTCTCTCAATCTTGTTTCGACACGGAAACCAGTGCCGAAACTCGCCAATTTCTATAAAAATTTTTGAGAGCGAGTGAAGATTGAAACACTGTTTCATTCTGAATCATCTTGCCAACCTCGATGATATCGATGTCTTCTCTAATTTTGTATCGAAAATCTATCGAAATCTCACACAGACCAAAACAAAGACGCAAAAATAAGAAAACATACAAACATCTAAAAAGAACAAGAAAGAGAAATGTCAAACTGAATCACGATTAGCCACGTGGAGACGGGTTATTGAGCGAGATGTTTTGCTACATGTTTCTCTGGTGAATCAAGTTATGTGGAGACGGGCTTTAATATTCCACTGGCTTGGAGTGGGCTTAGAAGTTGTTAGTAAAGATCGCAGTAAAAGGTGGTAATATACAAATTCCATTCCGGGTGAAAGTATTGAAATATCCCATATTCTTATGTGATCAAGGAATGCTGTTCGAGTTGTAGTCCTTAGAACTTCTGGTGGGAGAGTCATACAGCCCTTTAATTTTCTGTCTAAAACCCCAGCAGCAGCCGGTTGTTACTTAAATAACTAGTTATGGGCGACTCCGAGATGTTCACGTTCGTTGCAAAATCATAATCGAGTCAAAGGTTGACTCGCTCCTCGACTTTACAGTCGAGAGGTTTTTGCTATAGTTCCGAGTCGGAGGTTGTTTCTATTAGTAATGGGCGACTCCGAGGCAATCGAATAAAACATCTCGGACTCGCCCATTACCGCCTTGAGTACAGTCATGACCTTGCCTATAATTACAAGAACTTGAAGGAAGTGCTATTGGAACTTGAGGGAATAGATTTTGTTAAGTCAGAACTGAGTGTTTTAGTAATAAAAGAGTTCCTTTAATCTTCTTCACTCGCAGTTGATTTTATTCTTCAAACTCAAAAGAATTTTAAACTTTGCCTGAGCAGGAAAGCATGGCATATCGTTCAATTTGTTGGCATTTGCTGTCACTTAGTTTTATACCTCTTATTGTTTACACAAAAAAGCACAAAAAGACAAACAAAAATTCACAAAAATGTATGCCGCATCATTTTCCCGGCGTACTCAAATTACCAATTGCGTGAGTGAGTCCCGCTGGCTTGGCGTGTGAGTAGGTATGTGCAGCAGCAGCTTGTGTTTATGTGCCGCCACATAACTTCCCTCTTATAAATTCGCTTGTATTTTTTTAGTGACAAATTAAATTTCGGTTTTTTTGCGTTTCAACGGTATTTGTGCTGGATTTTTTTGCTGTATTTGAGCAACAATGTCGGTTGCTTGTAGGTACATGTTTCTTCGGCGTAATTTCGTTGCTACCTTTTTACTCCCCTGTTTTACTCATTTCTACCTTTTTTCTCACTTTTTAGTTTTTAACCCTTTTTTCACATTTTTTTAACTTCTAATTGCCGACTTACATGCACATTTTTTATTTAATTTGGTATTTTTTGGATACGTGAGGTTTTTTCCGTCAAGCCTTTTTGTTTTGTTGGCAGGCAACACATTCCTCCTTTTTTCGATTACTGCGCTTACTTTTTTTTATTTTCTGAGTAAATATTGTTTTTCCTTTTCAATTTTCTCACTGCCGGAACTATGTATTTGTTTTTCGTTTCACGGCATTTTTTCATAATGCTTTCCTACTTTCCTTCTCTCCCCTCAACAATTTTGCTTAGTACTTTTTCCTGTTGTTGTCGGCGTTCGAGTAGGCTTTTTTCTGTGTTTAAACCAGAGTTGTAATTATTATAAGAGAAAAAATAAAAATCAAAAAATAATTATTATTGAAAGAAACATATTTTAAAAGTCTTTCCATAATAGTTATTTCTGAGATATTTTTTTCAAGTTGTTTTGTAATTATTATACATAAATGAGAAATTTTGTTTTATATCTTCAAAGACTTTTATATTGAGACAAATTTGAAAAAAGTCTTTGAGTAATTATTATCCGTAACAAATTGTTTTTTAAGTCTTCAAAGACTTTTCATTGAGACGAATTTCAAAAATATCTTTAAGTAATTATTTTGAGCAACAAATTTATTTTTTATATCTTGGATAAAAATCTTTCATACAATTTCAAATTGGAAATTTGCTTGAATTTTGAAGTACTTATATGAAAGTTATTTTTATTTTATACTTATATGAAAGTTATTGAAAATTTGCTGAGACTTTTTTGAACTTTGTCTCAATGAAAAAGTCTTTGAAGATATAAAAAACAATTTGTTACTGATAATAATTACGCAAAGACTTTTTTCAAATTTGTCTCAATATAAAAGTCGTTGAAGACTTAAAAAATATATATTTGAAATAACTATTATGGAAAGATTTTTAAAATATAAGTTTCTGAATAATAATTATAGAAGAATTTTATCATTTTCATCAGGAAAAAAATAATATTAAAAGACTTTTATGATTCTGAAGAAAATTTGTAAGACTTTTTTATAATTTCGAAATGAAATAATAATTATTCTACATCTCTGGTTTAAACATTTTTTTTCTCACTCGCTCTTCTCGTTTGCCATATTGTTTATGCCACTTACAGTGTTTGTTTTAACCATACAATTCTTGTGTGTATTTTTAATTTTAATGCCATTCGTTGAGTTTGACTTTAAAGCTGAACTTACCTGCAAGCGACAGCAGCAAAGGATGAAAAGAAACCAGAGAAGGCATTTATTAAGCGCAGCGGGCGTTAGTGTTGCAATGTCCTTTCAGCATTTAGCTATGTATATGTACCCAGTTGTGATCAGAACAAGGAATGTTACAACGAAGTTCTCGTTGCACTCGTGTGTAACAGCTTAAACTTAGTATCGACCGCGTATTCCGCTTAGGAGCCAGACCAAATAATTCATCAAAAACATCCGGTGGCATGCGGAAATTTTTAAGAAAAGGTGTCGAATCGGTGAGCAAGTTGTCGAAATCTGTAAGGAATCTTCCCTTTCGTTCCTGAAGACACTGTATGAGTTTGGGCCTCCGTCGTCGCCTTTTCATTCTGGCCAGCGATATACCGCAGTTCCTTATCTTCATTGCCCTCCAATTTCGTATTAAATAGTAGGATATATATGTATGTAAAAGAAAAATGGTTATTGAAATCGTTTGTATTAAGATTTCATTAACCTTTTCAAATTACTAATTTTTAGAAACTTACGAGTTGCTCTTCTATTCGCGGTGGATTATTAAACGCCAAAATTTCTTGACCACTATAATAAATCGGAAAATTTCTTGAGCTATTTCTTGTGAAGTCGATACAAGGCGTCAAAATGAAGTTTCAAGAAGAGGAGATTTTATTCGTACCTACTATGTAGTATGTATATTAAATATTTCAAAAATTCACCACTGGGCTCTAAAGCTCCTGTGCTTCACCTTTTGTTCGCTCGCTGGCTCCACATGCTCACAAAATAGCCAATATGTTACCGTTCTTATGTTTCATTCCAACTCGTTTTTATTATGCTCAATCATTTCCATTTTTCCACTTTCTTCTTTTCCTTCTGCTATTGCCTACCGGCCTTAATTCTTCCAAACGCTGCTGACTGCTGACTCCGCTTTGAACTGAGCTCCCGCTGTTGCGCTTTCCGTTGCTGTCGCTTGCCAATTTCTTTACTGAATCTCATCCCCAACTCCCCCGGCAGAACCGACCGCCTGTCAGCCTTTCAGTCTTATGCCTGGTTTTCACTAGGTCATATATGACGTCAAATATTGTCAAACAAATGAAAACGGGTTGGCATATTGTGTCAAATGCGTTTGCAGTCAGTTTTGACCACTCGCTGTCATATAAAATGACAGCCATATGAAAACACTCAAATTGTAGTTTGCCAGCGCATTGGGCAACATTTGACAAACAAAATTCATTTGCCAGCGTGTTGGCAAACTTGTTTCGTTTGTCAAGCTCACAGCTGATTCGCAGGGCCACGGAGCGTGTCAAGGAGCGAAGAGCTAAGGAGCTATGGCTTTTTCACGGAGCGGAGCTGGAGCTCAAATTACAGGTAGAAGCTGGAAGTGGAGTTAAAAATCACTAGCTCTTTATATATCTATATCTGTGGCCACAAGCAAAAACCGCTTAAGTCGACTTAAGAAGATTTTGAGTTACATATACCACATTATTCTCCTTTTAAAACTCTATATTTCTGTAAAAACCCCATTCTTATAACTTAATTCAATAAAAAGATATAAATAAAAACATGTAGGTATATTAGGTATATTAAACTTGCTATAACAGCCAAGGTAGATTTATATATTTAATGAAATTTCTGCATGATATTTTGTTTTATTTACAAAATTTGATCGTAACATTGTAAATGGCTCACTGATTTTGCGTCCATGGTTTTTAATCGATTTTTTCTGATTTGTTAAGAAAAGCCTTCGAATAAAAATATAAAAATAAGATTTTCTTTGCACTGCCATAAGCACTCAGATATAAAAAAATTTTATATGTACATATGTGCCTATGATTCATATTTTATGTGCAGAGCAAAGGCACTTTGTATTACAGCTCCCGAGAACTGCCGTAAGAAATCGAAATATACAATAACAAAAGTGTAATGAAAAAAATTCAAAATATGAAAGCACTGTAAAAAATTTGTATTCAAATAATTTTCATATAAAAAATAAAACAAAAATTTGTATGTGATACTACCATTTGAAAATAAATTCTAAAATAATAGTGGTCTTCATCTAAAGTGATAAAGTAATAAATTTTTAAAGTTTATCAGTTTATCCGCATTTTTACATGAAACCACCTTGGTAAATAATTGTTTAAACTCTTGTCAGTGTCAACTTGATTAATAAATAAAAAAACCCAATAAAATAAACAAAAAAAAAATGCCGAAGGAAACCACAATTTCTTCTTTTAAATTGAAAAAGTAAAACTGACAATGTGTCAGACTTGAGTTTTACCGAAATTTATAAATTTACGCAACAAAATCGTTCGGTAAAGTGATAAACTTTGCTTAAATATATTTTCATACAAATTTTGACAGATAATTTATTACAATTAATATTTTATCACTTTACCGCATTTACCAGCAGTTTACCACTTTAGATGAAGACCCTTAATATTTTATTGGAATTCATAAAAAAATCTAAATGAGCAAAAAATGTTTCAATGCATATAAAAATTTTGTAGATGTATTGAGCTTTGTACTTTCAATACGAGAGCGTTTAGCAGGCCTGCTATAGAGAATAAAGGTAGGTTTAAAACCGAAGATGGTTTTAAAGCGAGCCTAGATTATGCCAAATAGTATCGAGTTTACCTTTATCTATAGGTAAGCGTTGAGCGTCTCTTTTCATCATTAAAAATTGTCGTATCTGATTTAAAACAGTATTGGCGATTTGAGGCGGAGCCAATATATAAAAAATCGGAGCGAGAACGGAGCCCTATGCAAAAAAAGGATGGGAGCTAATGCCTATATGACACTACGTTTTTTTCTTGTTTTTTTTTTTGGGGTGGAAAATCCACCGAAAGTCAAAATACAAAAACAATTCTTCTGTAGGTTGAAAAGAGACAAAAACTCCCTCAAAAACAATTTGATTGACATTAAACTTCAAACTAAATGAAAATAATATTTATTTCAAGAATAAACTTTTTGGAAATTTGAATTTAAATTACTGAAATAAAAGTTATGAAACTCAGATGGCAGAGTAGCTGTGTATTCCATGTTATAAAGAGAAGCCAGTGCGCAGTATACTTTTTCTCCCGGACTTCTTCTTTCCCCTTACGGCCAAAGCAGAAGCTTACAAGAGGCAAATTTAAAATTTGCATTTCCATATATTTTTTATTTTATATATAATTTATTTTATAGTTGTCAAATTGAAACAATTGTCAGAAAAACCTGCCGAATGCGAAAAAACCTACCGAAATACAAAGTGGCTCGTTGGTTTTTAACCGCCTAGATGGTATTTTGTTGGTATTTCGTTTGGTTTTTTCAATATAGCTTGCTCGCTTGCACCAACGCAAAACTGTATTTGACCATCTCCTTCACTCAAAAAACCTTGTAGAATACCGGAAAAAAAACGTAGTGTCATATGGGCATAAGAGCAGCAAAAAGTTTTGGAAGCGGAGCAAACGAAAAAATCCTTTGCACCGGGGCCCTGGTTTGTCGAGCGCACAGCTGATTGTGATTGTGCGAGTATTATAAATTTATTTATTTATTTTGTTAATACTATTTTAATATCGGAAAATGGAAGAGTTATTAGTAAACGATTTCCAAGTTTTTGTGCAACCTAGAAATAGCACCACCACAAGAAAACCACGTGTGAGAAAACTGACCTTGCTGTCCGGCTGTCAAAAGCTTTTACTTCACGTTTGACATCAGAGATGAAAACGGACTGTCAATCAACTGACACCAAAATTTGACGGCAATCTTTGACCCACACTGCTCTATCGACTTCATGTCAGTTTTTGAAACCTAATGAAAACACATTTGACTCAAAATGACATATTGTCATCTAGGACAGTGATTTGACGTCAGTGAATTTGACCTAATGAAAACCAGGCTTTACTCACCAAGTGTTTATGTTGGCTCATATATCGTACATATTGCCGTTCTGTTGTCATTAGCCATTGTTTTTTGTTTTTGTTTTTGCTTGATCGCCTGCTGTTGTGCGCACATTTGAGATGCCACTGCGTGCGTACTTACCTTACTCTACTTCTTCTTGTTGCACGTTCGTACACGCGCTGACAGTTTGGCGATGGCGTCGGAATGTGCTCTTCTGGCGCATATGTTCGGCCTTTTGTGGGAGCTTTCCCTCATTTTTTCACCGTTGGTGTTGCTATCGTTGTTATTGTTCCTGTGCATGTAACATAGTAAGTGAGTTGGCAACAGTAATTCTGCCACCAGCTGCTACAATCGTAAAAAAACAAGCAAAGCAAATACTCAAAAGTATTATGTATGTATATGTTTATGTACAACAGCTGTGTTTGAAGTTGCACGCACCTGAACGTCTGTCTGCACGTCTGCCCGCTCGCTCCGACTCATGATGATTTCGCTTAACTGCAATTTAATGATTTTTACCTGTGTAAGATTTGGTTTTTTTCTTGAATGTTTTTTGAATTGATTTGTTTGCTTTACTATGTTTTTCTACAAATTTTATTTATTTTTGGCTTTATTTTGCTTTTCGTCTGCATCAAGCGTTATTTAAGTGGTCATATCTTACATAAGTTATACAAAGTACATACATATGTTAAGTATTTCTACGCTAATTCAAAAAGTGCCTAAACCATTGAAGTTCTAGAAATATGTTGTTCCCTTCTCATCTAACTTCGTCCTACTTAGTTTGTAACTCGTGGCCTGTGGCCTTTTGAAAAAGTCTTGCATTGGCCTCACAAGAAATTTACGATTTGGAAGGTTACTGAAATCTTAATATAAATGATTTCAAAACCCTTTTTTGTATTATAGGATTTCCTTATTTAATAGGGGAATGGAGAGCGATAAAGATGACCTCATGTACCTGCTGAATGAACTGCAATATAATGCTGACCGGAATGGAAATTGAATGCGAAATGAAAAAGCGATGGCAGAGGCCAGACACCGGATGAGTCCGTATTTTCAAGGACGAAATGAGATGGCATACAGATTTCGACAACTTACGCGCCGATCCGACAATTGAAAAAAGTACAGAATTTCTTGAGAACTCTGAAGGAGAAGTTCACGCCGTATGGCTTTTAACACGCTTTTATTAGTTTCACCTGTATGTATGTATGTATGTATGTATGTAAACATTGCATACTTTTAGGCGAAAGTGTGTGTATTCATACACTGAAGTTTTTCAGTGTGAGATGTGCTTATTTAATTTTTGTTTGCTACAGTTTGTATACTGCCATCCAGCGTTGCCGTTTTGTGGGTAATTACCCAAATTTGGGGAATTTTTTAATATTTGGGTAATTTTTGGGGAGTGCTATGATTTGGGGAATTTTGGGAAATTTGCCTTTTAATAGTTTTATATGAATAATAATACCTATAAAAAAAATAATTATTTTCATGAGTTTCAATTACATTCGCATTGTGTGAAAGTGTGCATGAGTTTTTGCAGCATTTATTTAATCTTGAATTACCGGCTGGTCGAAATGTACAAGCAAATTTCATAAGCCCATTAAAGTAAGAAGTTAGCTAGGAAAAAAATAAGCAATTTTATACCTTTCATGAACAAGAAATGGTATTATAACATTGAGCCAAAACAGGTTTGTCGAAAGTTCCAGAAGGAGAAATAGTAGGCCCACAAAAATATATACCGATAGTATCAGAATTATAAGCTAGTTCCTCAGTTGTTAAGATACGCTGATCATTTGTCGGTATCGGCCAAATTGGACCATTATAACATATAGCTCCCCTACAACCAACCATACATTTTGGGGTAAAACTTCTCCACTTAAATTGCTAAGATCATAACATTATTTTTTTTATAAATATTTGCATAAACAACCCACAGAATTGGAGGTACCTATAAATTAAAGAAAATCGTACTATTTAATGTTTCATTTCTCCCTTACTTGTTTTATATTTCTTTATAACTTTTTTTAACCACACAGAGATGTACATTAAGCCGTATCACGAAAATAAAGTTTGCGTGTGTCAGTTTTATTTGAACACTTATGTCGAAAAAATATTTTTGGCGTAAAAATTTTTTTTTTTTGCCCGCGTTAAAAACAGCTAAATCGCGTTTTTTGTAATAACTTCCTTATTTGATGTCGGATCTCTATGATCTTAATGTCGCAGAAAAGGTCTCGCTCAGCACTATATTTGGCCCATATAAAGTTTCGACCTCAAAGGTTGTTCTGAGTTTTACCTTTAAAAATTTTGGAGTTACTATCCCTAGATTTTTTTATTTTTATCACTAATAAAAAGCTCTCAAAAAACCATGAGGACTCCGCTAAAAAAGTTGTAGCCTTTATTCACAAACAAAAAAGTTATACCGTTTTAAAATAAGGGAACCTGTGTTTTTTGAAAAATTATCCAAAGTTTTTATTTATATGAGGCAGTAACGTCATATAGTATGAGTTTTTGATTAAAAAGTATTCTAAGTCCTCGCTTGACTTGAGAATGTTGTACCGCGATGGAACAGCTACCAATACTGGACACATGATATGCAAAAAATTATTGATGATTGGACTATTCGTGCTGATCAACGTTATTTATATTGAATGATAATGGCTGTAGTGAAGATTTGGTAAGTATTCAAGTGGGATCTCTAAGCACAGCGAGCTGGCTTACAACGGCTTCACGATTTCTGCATCCGTGCGTATCGTAAAATCATCCAAGTTATTTAGAAAAACTGCTAGAGTTCGTTGTAAAATTATACGCGCCTAAAGAGACAACGGAAGTCTAAATGTATTATCAATACTTACGCTGGATGCGTCTCTGCCCCTAGAAATGCAGTTAATTATTCAGCCTACAATTGAAAACAACGCACTTTACTTTAATCCCGAAAATATCTTCTTATCTATGATAACCGAGACCGAAAATGGCGATGTCCTCCAAATTTTGAGATATTTATGAAAGAAGTTTCAGAGCTCTGAAAGTGAGTTCTTCGTCGCTTATATTACTTTGCTCACACTCAAAAAAAAAATTACTCAGATTATGGAAAAATGGAAACGATTCGCAGCTAAAGACATATTTTCATTGTTTTGAATACAATTTTCTTTAAAAAGTGGTTTTTATTCCTTGATTGAAAGAAAATTGTACATCAAAACAATGAAAATATGTCTTTAGCGCCGAAACATTCCCATTTTTCCATAATGTGAGTAAATTCTGTGGTCACAAGCAATAATCGCTTAAGTCGACTTAGGAAGATTTCGAGTTATATATAACACGTTATTCTCCTTTTAAAACTCTAAATTTCTGTAAAACCCCCATGCTTATAACTTAATTCAATCAAAAGATATAAATAAAAACATTTAGGCTTAACTTACTATAGAGGTACATTAAACTTGCTATAACAGCCAAAGTAGACGTATATACTTAATCAAATTTCTTCATGACATTTTGTTTTATTTACTAAATTTGATCGTAACATTGTGGATGGTTCAGTGATTTTGCGTCCATAGTTTTTAATCGACTTTTATGATTTGTTAAGAAACGCTTTCGAATATAAAAATCAATTTATCTCGAAATCATTTTTTAAGACTTAAGCGATTATTGCAAATTGCCACAGAGTTGTTTTTTCAGTGCAGGTTTCGAACGTTTAAAACAAATTAAAATTTATGTGCAGGGTATTCTCTTCCCTCTCATATGCACTTTATAGACATATATGTACGTATAGTTTTTTTCCCTTTTCTTTATTTTTATTAGCTCAACAATAGTTACTCATACGCCCCCCCATCGGATCGCTTTGTATGTGAAAACTGAAAATGTTTTCTTAAATATCTCGAAAATGGGAGCTAATCCGGATTTTCTAAAAACGCGATCGTAATCTGGAGCCAAAAATTAAGCTCACGTGTTTCGTCGTATCTCTGTGGTAATTTTTTATAAAAAATAACAAGTGTTTCATTTTACAACGTTATAACTTTTTTGTTTGTGAATAAAGGCTAGACTTTTTTTGGGGGATTCCTCATGGTTTTTTGAGAGCTTTGTATTAGTGATAAAAATAAAAAAATCTAGGGATAGTAACTCCAAAATTTTTAAAGGTAAAACTCAGGACAACCTTTGAGGACGAAACTTTATATGGGCCAAATATAGTGCTGCGCGAGACCTTTTCTGCGACATTAAGATCATAGAGATCCGACATCAAATACGGAAGTTATTACAAAAAACGCGATTTAGCTGTTTTTAACGCGGGCCTAAAAAAAATTTTTTACACCAAAAATATTTTTTCGACATAAGTGTTCAAATAAAACTGACACACACCCAACTTTTTTTTTGTCCATATAACGTGATACGGCTTAATGTACATACATATATGCACATGAATTTAAAAATACAAACCGTTAAAAAGTAAAATAAATTTGAAAATACTTGTTTATTGGAAATCTCTTGATAACACTACCCGACAAAAAAAAAATATCCTCGACATTTGATTCCTATGTATTCCTGCTAATTCCAAATATGTAATCAAATAGTTCAAAAGTAGACAGTTTTCGAGATATTTTGAAATTTCAGTTTTCACGCTAAGAAGAAAAGGAGGATTACTAATCTGTCAATATCTCCGCAATTACCATCTTGAGTTTTAAGTTACTTCATTTCATTTCATTTTGAGAGGATGAAATACCCTTTCCAACTCCACATAAAATCGACGTTAAAGTGACGGAATTATGGTGGACAAAAGATTTGTTTTATGCAAAAAATAAGTTAAATACAAGATGTATAAAATGTCGAGGATATCAAGATTTTTGAAATTTTGTCGGGTAGTGTAATTTGAAAATTTGTATGGGGAATTTTGGGCAATTATGGGTAATTTGAATATTTTTTTGGGTAATCTCAAGAATTTAAAACAGCAACGCTGCTGCCATCAGGCTCCAACATCGAAATGGCACATTCCACAGATCTGAAATTTTGGGAGTTTATACGTGTGATAATAAATCATGTTTGATACCTATTTTCGGTGTACACGACTCGATTTCTTCTACGCCATTTTAAATGTAGCTTTTGCCTTTCTTGTGCTGCCGATACTAAGCTTGAACAAAGAGGACACATTTCTAAAATTTCCTCCTTTAGTAACCATTTTGAATGCATCTTTGATACAATAAAAAAGCTCAGCGCTTATTTTTGACAGAACCAAATTACGAAATTATTTTTTATTAATTCATGTACTTCCTCTTCTTTTGTCAAGTGTCCTTCAATTCCTCTCAAATACACGCTAAGTGCATCCCAGTTTCCTCCACTCGATTTTGTACACATTAATTACAACATTAATTTTAACCAATTCTTTGCCATTATTCTTATGCCTGTACAAGCTGACGCGTTTTTATACTCAGCTGTACTAGTACACAGAGTATTATAGTTTTAATCACATAACGGTGGATTGTAACAGAGTGAAATAATCGAGATAGATATAGACTTATATATATCAAAATGATCAGGGTGAAAAGAGAAATCGATTGAGCCATGTCCGTCCGTCCGTCCGTCCGTCTGTCCGTCCGTCCGTCCGTCCGTCTGTCCGTCCGTCTGTAAACACTCTAACTCGCGCAAAAATTGAGATATTTTGATGAAATTTGAAATGCAAGTTGGTATCGAGACCGGGACGGTTGGTATTGAAAATGGGCGAAATCGGACCATGACCACGCCCACTTTTCCTATATAGAAAAAATCGGAAATTTGGTATCTCAGCCACTAATATAGCGGAGCGATGAAATTTTACCCACGTGCTGAGCTCAGGCCCCTAGGAAGAAATTTGATGACATTTTGGAAAATGGGCGGTGCCACGCCCACTTATTAAGGCCCAAACCTTGAAAGTTTTATATGTCATAACTCAGAAACCATTGAAGATATATCGACAAAATTTGGTACGTGTGATTTACTTACTTAGGCAAACGTTTGGACGGAAAATAGTTAAAATCGGTTGACGGCCACGCCCACTTTTATATAATTGACCTAATAAAACATTTTAAGCGATATCTCTGTCAAATATAAAGATATATCATTGAAATTTTATAGCAGGAGTCCAACTGCGGACATAAAACGAAAAACACAAAAATTTTGGCAAATGGGCGTGGCACCGCCTCTTTTTATAAACAGGAATATACGAGATTTCTGAGCCCATAAATCGACAAATGATTTATATATAATGACTAAACTTGGTGTGTACACTTTTATTACATGTGGTAATACATGTGGAAAATTTTAGCGAAATCGGTTGACGACCACGCCCACTTTTATATATGGGTATTATAAAGTGACCTAACAAAAACATTTTAAGCGATATCTTTGTCAAATGTAAAGATAATTCATTTAAATTTTGTGGTATGATTTCTACAATAGACCGGAAACAACAAATAGAAAAATTGCGGAAAATGGGCGTGGCACCGCCTCTTTTCAGACAAAGGAATCAACGAGATTTCGGAGCCCATAACTCGACAAATAATTGAGATATTATGACGAAACTTGGTTTATACACTTTTATAACATGTGTTAATAGCCACGCAAAAATTTATTGAAATCGGTTTATGACCACGCCTACTTTTTAAGAAAGATATTTCTGGAACACCCTTTGGGAATTTGTAACGTGACATCTTTGTAATTAGAAGTCATAAAGGAATGAAATTTTGCACAAAGAATAATATTCATATGCTTTGTTGGATGACTGATAAAAATTTTGAAAATAGGCGTGGCTACGCCCTCTTTATGCATCACTAACTTTATATAAAATCCATCAAACGCAAACAAACAATGAAAGCATACAGCTGAGTATCTAATGTTCGATTCCACTCGAACTTATGCTTCCTTACTTGTTTTTTTAACACGCTTTTATTAGTTTCACCTGTATGTATGTATGTATGTATGTATGTATGAATGTATGTATGTATGTATGTAATTTCTAGCTGCTGTCTAAATATATGCAACATATTTACTATTGAGATTAGGTTACAACCACCGCTATGTTCCAACAGATGGCGCGCGTGTATTTATATTTTTAAAATATTCACTTATTTGTTTTTAACACGCTTTTATTAGCTTCACCTGTATGTATGTATGTATGTATGTATGTATGTAACTTCATCCCATCCTAAAAGTTGCAACATTTAACTAAATTATTATATCTTTCAAACATTCACTTTTTTGTGTTCTCTCTATTATTTCTATTCTCCTCCGGATTCGCAACATGACATCAACAGCCCAACGGCATCATATAGTAGGACATTCAACACTATATTTTATGCTTCATTGCGGCTTTTATGTTACCTTTCTTCAAAATAGCCTCTATGAATTTCAATTCACTCCCGTATACAAGCCAATAAGTAACAAGCTTGCAGGGTACGGAAAAACTCACTCACGAACGCTCAAAAATACATTCTTCTCAAATCACAAACAAATGTTCAAAGAAAAACGTATAACCACTCAAATAGCGAGCGAACTAACGCACAACAGCCAGCGATCGCTCATAGCGATGGCGATAAACTCAATGCATAAATTCACTCAAAAATAAAGCTTGAAGTTTTCTGTTTTGGGTTTGTTGTGTTTGCAATAAAAACAATCGCATGTACATACATATGTATGCAAAGCAAGAACTGGTTTTGTTTGTAATTCATTTAATAGTAAGTGCTGAATCAACGAAACGGAACCCTAATTACATTTTTATACAATGTTTTGTAAACGTGAGGTGAAAAAAATTTCTCTAAAAATAAAAAAATAAAAAAAAAAATAAAAAAAAATAAAAAAAAAAAATGCGCCACTCGGGACTCGAACCTGAGCTCCTTGGTCCGTAGGCAGCATACCTCACCATTACGCTACAAACGTATTCGGAGCTTTATTGTCTAAATTCGAATTTATTCAATCAGGTTTCTTTTTTTTTTTGTTCTTTTCAAATGCTTCACCTCAACTTCTCTTCACTTTCTGATTGTAAAATATAACAAAACGTTTGGGAAATTTTGTATTTCCAAACTAGTTTGGAAAACCTTGAATAAAAGGGTTTGGAAAATATTGCATAATAAGCTAGTTTACTTCACTGCATATTGGGACTTTTGGTAGAAGTTATAAATACATATGTATGTAGATCTATTTCGGAGAACACCACATCCCATCAGACTTCTTTTTACTTTTATTCTTGCGTCCGCATAAAACATCCTTTAATGAAAAATTTCACTAAAAAGTCAAAAATAAATAATAGCTTAAAAAACTAAAAAAACACGCTTTAATCTTAAAAATCGTACTAAAAATTGAGAAATAATTTAATTAGAAACAAAATGATGAACGAAAATATAAGTATTTAAGGAAAAGCGTGGGGGTGCTCAATAATATTTGAACATGAAAATTTTCGATTCGTACAACTAGTACAAAAATATACCTAGTTGCGAAATTAAAGAGTACGATATATGAAATCTCAAAAAAGTCAAAATAAAATTATTAGTAAAAAAACACCGATTTTAAATATTTTTTGACATACTGAGCACCCCACGCTTTTCCTTAAATACTTATATTTTCGTTCATCATTTTGTTTCTAATTAAATTATTTCTAAATTTTTAGTACGATTTTTAAGATTAAAGCGTGTTTTTTAGTTTTTTAAGCTATTATTTATTTAGTATGAATTTTTACATTTTTTTATTGCTTCCAAAGCTCATGCTGTGCGCTTTTTTTGGCTGACACACTTGCTGTGCGTGTGTGTCGCCTACAACCAACAAAAACAACAACGCAAAATCACCGAATGTCTGATGATTGAAGAATTTATGAGATTTGTGGCATTTGAGTAATTTTGGGTGAGATTTGCGTTTGCTGCGAATGCGAAATGCACAAAAATGAATTTATGTATGTACATACCTATAAATATGTGTATAAGTATAAGTACATATACATACATATTTGGCTAGCTTAGAGTGCAAAGTGTTTAAGTCCACTTTTATGAGAATGAAATGGTATTATAACTTTGTGCCGAAAATCAAATCTTGAAAGTACTAGAAGCAGGCGTGACAGACCCATCAATATATATACCGATATGATAAGAACAGTGGCGTAGCTAGAGAATTTTTCGGGGGGGGGGGGGGGGGGGGGGGGGGGTCACAGCCAATGTAAAAAATTTACCAAAATTAAAATTACCAAAAAAAAACTACAATTTTTTTTACAAATGATAAAAATCGCTGGCTTAGAATGCAAATTGTGTAAGTCCTTTTTTAAAACTTTGTAGGAGAGACAAAAAACAAAAAAGAAAAAAAATTCGAAATGAAAAAAAATTTCTGTTCATATAAATATTTTGGACTTACACAATTTTTTTCGCTTTTTGGACTTACACAATTTGCGTATCACTGAATAACAACGAGTAGAAATATGACAAGTATCTCAGACTTGTTTAGCGCGGTGCGTATTTGATTTTTCTAGCGTTCTACATAAAAATACACTTTTTCATAAAAGTGGACTTACACAGTTTGCACTCTAAGCTAGCGAAATGTAATTTTTTCAGACTATAATTTAACATTTTAGTACACAAATATCGCTTATAATACATATATCAAACTCTTAAGGCCCTTGGCCTGTTAAGAAGTGTATACATATGTGTGAGTGTCGGGTGATTGACGCAAATATCTAAAAGATTTGATTCTCATCAACGCGAGCCCGAACAAGAACGTTTAGCACGACGACTGCCGATTGCACTAACACACACAAAAAAACTCACACATACACACTGCTTGACATGCCAGATTGTCAGTTGCCAAGGGCCTTTAACTATACTTCAAAAGTAAGTCTCATATTCTCTTCTGGAAATCTACGCGCATAGGTAGATTTTCAAGTTTTATGCGCCCAAAATTGAATTTTGTAAAATTGTTACAATTACAGAAAAACAACATATCCACATATTGGAAAGAGAATGGGGAACAATAATTCATCGCTTTTTTCCCGACAACATACTCTGCACTTGCCCCAGATGGTCGTAACTTAGCATATCTGAAGTTAATTTTTTTGTTTTTTTCTTACATATTTTTAAGTGCTAGTTTCAACTTGAATATTTATTATTTAAAGCATTTCATTTAAGTAAGCGTGATGAATCCTAAAGGTTCAACTAATTATTAACACTTTTCAATAATATCCTTGGTTTCCAATAATTCTAAGTTTATAGTTTTAAGCTTTTAAAGTTGGGATATTTAAAAAAAAATTATCACTCTTTTTCATGTTAAAAATTGGTTTTGTTATGTTGCTCTGTCAGACTCAGTCAAATTAACCCTCGGACATGATATCTAGTACAATTAGTAGTTTGCCGACAAAAAATTACGTCGCACAAAGCCGCACTTCACTACTAGATACAGGGTTTTTCATATGTACCTACAATAATTTTCTTTTTGTGCTTTATATTTAATTTTAATGTTTATATTTCTAACGCATATCTTGGTTAATGTAGGTGATGCTCGAAAGTAACCCAGATATTTAGCAGCGATTATTGTTAACTTTTTAGGCAGTATTATTAGTATTTCCAATTTTTCAAAGTTAAGGAAGTACTTATCATAAAAAGGGGCTAAGAATTATAAAGCTACATTTTTTAGAAGATTTTTGAGTATGCAATTTTGCAGCTCATTCAATTGTAATATAATAATATGCAACATTCAACTTTTTGAAAAATTTCATTGGCTTTTCGGAAATTTTAATTGGAACGGTCTCACGTACATATAACGCAAACACCCTACAGAAAAAAATTACTAAAATCGACGGAAATTTTTACAGCATTGAGAATAGCACTTTTTACACTAATATTGGTTGGCTACATAACAGTACACTTAGAAATCTCCTCAAAATCTTCTATAAATTCTGGCCGCGCTTTGAAATTTTTAATCCACTTTTAGAAATTTCTACGATTTTTCGGATTTTTCCATAAGTTTAGAAATCCTGCTTAAGGCGATTTTTATTGAAAAATTGTTTACATTTTTAAACGAAAATAAGAGAGTCAAATTTTCGACAGAACTGTTTGAAATAAATTTAAAAACTCTGGCGTATGATTTTTTTTTTTTTGAGTCACTGTAGCCGCTTTCGATTCACAATTTCTCTGCTGGTTATAAATTTCCTTCTGTCAAATTTATATGTGAATGATAGCGAGCAGAGGGACATTTTTATCGACAAGTTAGCGAGTATGGCTACTACTCATTATGGATTCAAACATTTTTGTTCGATCCGACCTCGCTTGTGTGATGGCGAATCGAAAACGACAAGTATATATGTATTTTTCAATAAAATCGACTTTTAACTAGAGCCCTAGATACCCGGGTATCGAGCAATTCGATCTGATCGTTTTTGTTTGAAGCCCGTTTGTTGTTCAAATGCCCGTACAAACATTCGAGCACTCGAGCTTACAAACAAAAAAAATGGGCATCGGAAAAATAAAAAAAAACTACATATAAAGAAAAAAAATAATAATAAACAAAAGAAAAAAACAAACTTCAAAATACCCGAATTGTTCAAATGCCCGTACAAACATACGGGTAATAAACAAACAAACAACTCTTCGAGCATTTGAACAACAACTGTTCGGGCTACTCGAAAATGTTCAAAAAAAATCGAGAGCTCTACTTTTAACACAAATTATTAAAATTTTGCATTAAACAAGCAATTTGGAATAGATGTACTTACACAATAAAATATTTCTACCTATGTGCTACGGTTATAAATAATAATTTTCTTATATAATTTAGTTTTTTAATATTCCATTTTGACAGACATTAAGTAAAATCTCAAGTTCAGATACTCTTATACATTGCATATTTATTCCCATTGTAGTTTATACTAATATTATTTGATTAAGATGATAAGTAATTGAAAGAAAACTTGAAATTTAAATAATTGGCGTTACTTTTCTGTTATTAGCATGTTAATAACAGCAATACCGTATAATAATTGTAGCGTTTGTTGAGCCGTAGGGAAGTGTAGGAACCGTAGGAATTTTACCACAAAAGAGCGAATATAAGTACAAAGAATGTAAATGTAAATGTTTGTCCCCAAACCCCCCCCCCCCGTTACTACGCCACTGGATAAGAATCATGAGCTGAATCGTTTAAGCCATGTCCGTCCGTCCGTCCGTCCGTCTGTCTGAACGCAAACTAGTCCCTCGTGTTTTTGAGATATTTTATTGAAATTTGTAACACGGATGAGTTTTGATGCTCAATTGATCATTTGTCGAAATCGGCCGAATCGGACTACTATAACATATAGCTCCCATACAACCGATTGTGCAAATATACACATTTTGGGTTATAACTGCTCTATTTAAAGAACTAAGACACAATTTTTTCTGACAAATCTTTCCATAAATAACCCACATAATTGAAATAAGGTATATATTAACTAAACTAAAGCAGGCTATGTGCATAAGTAACTTCATTTCCCCATTCATGAAAGGTATGAAGTCTTCGCTACGGTCGTAGACAGCCGCGCTCTTACTTGTTTTACATATGTATGTACCCAGAATGCTAGAAAAATTAAATGCGCACCGCGCTAATCAAGTCTGTCATACTTGTCATATTTCTACTCGTTGCTATTCGGAGATATGCAAATTTGCCAAGTCCGAAAAGCGAAGAAAATTTATTTTTCATATCGACATTTCTTTGTTTTTTGTCTCTCCTGTAAAGTTTGGAAAAGGGCACTTAGCCACTTTGCACTCTAAGCTTTTGATTTGTTTGTTTTCATTTGTGTATGTTTGTGTTGTTGCTCTTTTGGTTGCAACATGCATTGTCTGTTGAAAAAAAGGAAATCCATCCAAAAAGCAGTGAATTAAATAAAAAAAATATTGGAGCGACATGCGACTGAATTGTATACAAGTAACATGAGAAGAAAATAACTTTTTATGCGCCATTTTTTTTTATTTTTATTTACCGCTGCTGCCGTTTGTTAGTGAATTTTTTCATTTTAATTTCAAACTTTTATTTTGCTAAATTTTTTTATTATTGCCAATTGGACAGTTGAATTATCATGAAATTGCTGGCAAATTGCTTGAGTTAATTAAAAACTTAATTGAGAGACAGACCCACCGACCGACCGCTAGCTGGTGCTGGTGCGCGGTGTTGTCCGCCTGTCTTTTCCTGTGGCTGCGCCTTGCCGGCCGGCCGGCTGGTTGCTTGGCTGCTGCGTGACAAACACGAAAACGGGTTGTGCTCTACATGCGCTTCTATGTTTGTTCTCAAGTATGTTTGTTTGTGTGAATTCAGTTATAATTTATTTTATATAGCGTGTATGCCTAAAAAGCAATCAAAATTCATACTCGTGAGTATAAAGCATGTGTAAGATTTTCTTCTTATTTATTTTTGTTTTTGCGGAGCAAATCTCTCATTAAAATTCTTTTAGAAGCGGGTTAATGACTTCTCCATTCTGCTTCTTTGGGATTATGTATATATACATATGTATGCAAGTAGGTATGCTTAAGCAGGGCGGTGAAATTAATTTTTAATGAGAAATTTAAAACTGGTACCGTGTACTAAATTTAAAATTCTTTTTACATACAGAGTAGGTACCTACCTAAATAGAAATTCTTTAGGCAAGTTTTCGACTAGGTAAATGTTTATTTTTTAAAAAAAAATAAAAAAAAAAATATTAAAACTGAATTCGTACCTACTTAAATATGATGTGCAGGCGATAACAGTGAAATTTTATGTAGATAGATTAATTTTGTAGAATAATTTAAACCATTAACTCGCTCACAAAGGTGTGATTTTGACTATAGGCATATGCGAAACAATAGAATTTCGGAGGGTTAAAATGCTGTAGAAAATTATTCGCTGAAAAAAAAAAACAATTCCGATAAGATAACATTTTGGCGGCCGCTGGAGGGTTAAAATGTTTTATCAATTTTTCGCTGGAAAATTTTGGCAGGAATATTCTCTGACAAAAATTTTATACAATAATAATAAAAGACCACTGGAAATAAAAAGAAATCGATATGACGCCTTGAAGTATGCAACGAATTTTATAAAGTAACCCCTTGCAACAATTTTTGTTGTTCCTTTTTTTATTTATTAATATTCTTTTTAGCGTTTTCAAAGGTTGATAGTTCAGAAAAGGGGTTACAGGCATCCAAAACATCCCAATTTTGGTCACACATGTGGATCCACTGCTGCTGGCCCTACTGATTCTCTACTTTTTCATATTAAAACATCTGCAAAATTGTGTACGAGAATTTCCAACACAAGCCGGTTAACTACGTAAATAGCTTATTTATCTTCCTCATACACCTTCTACGGCATTTCTCTGCCACACACCAAAAGTATGTAATTTCATGGTCATCAATTCCATTTCACCAAACTCACTCTCTTATTATTAAAAACTCATAAATTATTAAGCAGTAAGCTTATAATTATTCTGATTTAAACGAATTTGCATATTTCGAAAGTAGATGATGAATAAAAATTTTTTTTTTAATCTGTGTAATTTTCATAATATGTACGTATTAACATTTCGACATTTAAAATTAAAAAAAAATATAAACAAATGAAAATAACCACCTGTCAGTTTGCTTAAAAGCGCTTAAATGTAACGATAATCATAATAATAATAATGATTACTGGCTTAATGTGGGAAAAACTGGTGAATAGCCAATGAACGATTCAATAAGAGTCCACAGAGCAAGAAAAATAAGCAGAAAAAGTACAACGAAAATTAACAACAAAAAAAAACAACAACAATAAAAATTAACAACAAAAATAATAAAAGAATCAAACAACCGCTATAAATGCTATAAACGTCAAAACGCCACAAACGCAGAAAGCTGCGCATTAACAGATTATTTCTGGTCACATTATGTTCTGTTTTGTTCTGTGTACTTTTTTGTTCTTCTTTTTTTTTGGATTCGAAAAGAGGACCAAGTCATAAAACAAACGAAACAACACACAAAATTTATAAGGTCAGGCATGATTGAAAAGCGCTGTATGTGGAAATACATGTTTAAATCGCTTGTTAATGATGAATGAGCGCTGAGATTTTATTAATAGGCACATATAAATAATCTGGCTTTGATTGAATGATTGGAGGGAGTCTTTGAAGGGACTTTGTATACTTTTTTTACTCTTTCGCAGCAGAAACAGTTAGTAAATGCCTCAAGCGAAATTTAAAATTTCTCTTCGCTTTTCAGAAAGCATTGGCGCTTGTTGTGAAGGCAAAGAGGCAGGTAATATCTATGTTTTAAGACTGTGGTAGATTGATTAACCAGAGCGGTTATTCCCAACAAAACTCTGAGATTACATATCGATTGGGGAATGACTCGGGAACTGGCCCTTTTCTGAGACTACGACTCAAGAAACAATGGATAATCACAGCCATCTCAAATAAAGGGGAAGATAGTTCTCAAATCGAGAAAATTGTAACTCTCTTGCAAAGGCTATCGTAGTTCTCTAATCAGATTCTGCTGAGAAGTGAAATAAAAGTCAAAGCTTTCATAAATTCTCATTAAAATTAGTGATGATTACTTATTCTGCATTTTTTTTATTTTAATGATTATTTTAATTGTCTTTTTCAAATACTTATAATTTAATTTAAAAAGTTTTTAAAAATATTCATGATTAATTATTGATTATCTATAATCAAAATCTAAAATTTTTTACTGGTATAATCATTTTTAGTTGTGTATTTTTAAATTTATTTTAAATATTTTTATTGTATTATTACTTTTACTAAGTTGTTTGATTGTTTTTATTTGCTTGATTATTTAATAAACCAAAAGGGATGAATAATCAATTAAATTAATTAATCATGCAATTAAAAAAAATCGAAATTTAATTTTAAAAATCTCAGAATTAAAATTATTTAATCGATTAATTAAAGTAATTTTTAAACAGTTGTTGCTCGCTGTATTCAGGTTGCCAAAACACCTGTAATTTTTAAACTTCTCGGACTCATCTGCTAAGCCCCAGTTTACGCTAAAATCAAAATCAACGCGGTCAAATACACATTTTCTCTCATTTTACGATTTTTACTCTCTGTGAGAGATTGGCTGCACTTTGATTCAGTGTCTCCCACTCTCTCTCTCTCATTTTTCGCTTTAATTAGGGATTAATTAGGGACTAATTATGCACCCCCTCCGGATCCGATCTGCCAGGGGTGACTCGCTAACTTGACACTCATTGGAAAAGCAATAGGAGATATTTGACCACGTTGATTTTGATCTGAGCGTAAACTGGGCCTAAGCAATCCTGTCAAAGTACTTGAATTTTCTCAAAAGTTTCTTTCGCCAAGTCTCTAAAGGTTCAAACATTGGTGACTTATAAGTATTGCAGTATCGTTAACCTTATCGTAACTTTATCGCTATCCATGTGAGCTGTTAGTGGTGTCATAAATCCATAAACAGCTGACACTTGTCGAGGCAGATCTAAAGGTTCAAACATTGGTGACTTATAAGTATTGCAGTATCGTTAACCTTATCGTAACTTTATCGCTATCCATGTGAGCTGTTAGTGGTGTCATAAATCCATAAACAGCTGACACTTGTCGAGGCAGATCTAGGAAGGTAGACGCATAGGCGAATTCAGAAATTTGCCATGTATTTTGTTATTGTAATTGGTAGATTGTAATGTCAAAATAATATTTCTCCTTGGTTAAAATCTGAATTCGCTTGGGACTCGCCCATTACTATTGGCCATGATGTGAATTCGCTTTGATTTTGATATTATAATCTACCTTTGTAAATAAAAAAAGAAGTTTCTCAATTCGCCTATACACCTACCTTCTTATATCTGCCTTCACAAGTGTCAGCTGTTTACGGATTTAGGGTTGCTAACCAAAATCCAATTGGTCTGTAAGTTAACGATACGACTACAGAATTACGATAAGGGACCAATGACTAGTAACACTGCTTGTCGTAAGGTTGGTTGAATCAGCTGTTTTATAAGGTTACAGATAAGTCACCAATGGCTGCACTTTAAGTCACACAAACTTCAAAGAGACACCAACCAGCCACACAAAACTGGGTGTCGTAACACATTTGATTACTTAGTAGCTTTGCACAAAGCAAATAAACCAACTAATGTACACATGTTCTTGAAAACTTCATATACATATACATATGTATGTACAAACACACAAAGGTACATGCATAAATGCATTCATACGCATCTTAACTAAATGCCTGCAACACACGTTTGTGCTCCACCAGCGACCTCCGTCCCCGTGCAGTGCAGCACATCACCATTGAATTTCCACTTAACGCGCATTCTAATTGCAACAACAACCAGTAAAGTTTCTTGCTGCTTTTTTCTACCTGCATATGTACATAGTACATACATACATATTTTCTTAGTGCAACTGTTTTATTGCTTAATTTTTCTGTTATTTTTTAATTTTTTTCTCCCTTCTTAATTTTCTTTTTATTCGCATTTCATTCATTTTTCTTAGTAGTAAATTGCGAAAAAATTAGAGAAAGCAGCGCTAGAAAAACCAAAGCGGCGCGGCGGTTTGGTGCGCCGTCAAGGGATCACTTTAAGGCGAGTTTGTCCGCAGAGAATGAAAGAAAAAAGCAGCGGGTGAGGATGATGATGAAATGGCGAAATAAGAAGAAGAAAATGGTATAACAAGTAATAAACTTTTAAAGCCCGTCCCCACATAACTTGATTCACCAGAGAAACATGTAGCAAAACATCTCGCTCAATAACCCGTCTCCACGTGGCTAATCGAGATTCAGTTTGACATTTCTCTTTCTTGTTCTTCTTAAATGTTTGTATGTTTGCTTATTTTTGCCTTTTTGTTTTGGTCTGTGTGAGATTTCGATAGATTTTCGATACTAAATTAGAGAAGACATCGATATCATCGAGGTTGGCAAGATGATTCAGAATGAAACACTGTTCTTCACTCGCTCTCAGAAATTTGTATGGAAATTGGCGAGTTTCGGCACTGATTTCCGTGTCGAAACAAGATTTAGAGAGAAAATGCAGAAAAAAATAGCGAAACACGTTATGTGGAGACATGGTATTAGCCACGTGGAGACGGGTTATTGAGCGAGATGTTTTGCTACATGTTTCTCTGGTGAATCAAGTTATGTGGAGACGGGCTTTAAGGCGAGTTTGTCCGCAGCGAATGAAAGAAAAAAGCAGCGGGTGAGGATGATGATGAAATAGCGAAATAAGAAGAAGAAAATGGTATAACAAGTAATAAACTTTTAACAGAGTTCAAAAGCAGCAAAATTGCGCTACGCGAAGAAAATAAATAAGCAAAGCTAGAAGTGAAAAGGAAGCAAGCGAAAAAATTTTTAGTGTAATACTCAACCGAAAAAAGCGGAAGAAAAAACACGGCAAACGTAAAGCGGCTTAAGAGCTTGACTACTGCAATCATTTTGTTGCATTTTTGTAGCAAGTGCAGCAAGCGCCAACACGCATATGCGAGGGGGAGCAATGAAGGTTCGTTGAGTTGAGGGAAGAAAAGACAGTAAAAAGAGAAGACGGAAACCGTCTCGTGATAAGTAAAGTTGGACGGAATAGCTTAGAACTTGGTTACAGAGAAACAGAAGAAGAACCAGTGTTTTTTATTCTTGTTTGCTGTGAACATTTTAACCCTTAAAACACATTTTTAATGACCTTCCATTATAGATATTTTGGGAATTGGTAAAAAATGGGATGTTTTTGAATCAAATTTTTAATTGGTTGTTTGCGGTAGTAGACTTATACCATGTCTCCACATAACGTGTTTCGCTCTTTTCTTCTGCACTCGCTCTCTCAATCTTTTTTCGACCTCAAAACGAGTGCCGAATCTCGCCAATTTCCATACAAATTTCTGAGAGCGAGTGAAGATTGAAACACTTGTTTCGTTCTCAATGCTCTTGCCAAACGCGATGATATCGATGCCTTCTCTAATTCTGTATCGAAAATCTATCGAAATCTCACACAGACCAAAACAAAAACGCAAAAATAAGCAAACACACAAACATTAAAGAAGAACAAGAAAGAGAAATGTTAAACTGAATCACGATCAGCCAGCGAGATGTTTCCCTAGATGTTTCTCTGGCGAATCAAGCAGACGGGATTTTAGCCCTGGACGGGACGAGATTTGTTTTGAATATTTTGATAATTCTTGTCGAAACCAAAAAGAAAATGCATTCTAGTATTTAACAAACATTCACTGGTTCCCATCATTAAACAGTACAAAAAATACAAATATGTACATATGTACATACATACATACATTAGTTCTATTCACTGAATTAGGCTTTGGATTTGTGGCAAGCTATGTATGTAGTTGCCGCTGTGGTGCAGTGGGTAGAGTGCTCGCCTGCTATGCCAGAGGTCTCGGGTTCAAACCACGATCCGAGCAAAACACCAAAACAATTTTTCTAATTAGTAAAAATCCAATTATTGGGTTTTTAAGAGCAGCGGTCACCTCTCGCCAGTGGGCGGCATACCCTCCGAGAGTATTTCTGCCATGAAAAAGCTTCTCACAAAAAATGCATTCGCCGTTCGGAGCCGGCATAAAACTGTAGGTCCACCCAATTAGTAGGAAAAACAAAAAGGAGCACACCTCGAATTGGGAGGGAAGCTCGGCCATAAAACTCGTCAGAGTTATAATAGCGCCATTGTATTATATATTATTATGTATGTAGTTGCAACCTGCACTAAATTGCAACAAACACAAATAACAATAATAAATGCATGTGATTTCGTGTTGTTGATTGTGTTTGAGCCATACCAAAAAGTGCAACAAACCCCCAACTCTCCCCTACATACACACACACACAACCACCACCACCAGCCAGCCAAACTGCGTAGCTACGGTAGAAAGAAAATTTGCGTGGTGGAATTTATTTCATTTCATTTGATTTTGTTTCCTTTTTCTTTACTCCATTTGTCTTGGGCGCCAACGCCTACGTAGTTGCAACAAACGATAAAATACCTACAGCAAGGTTGTTGTTGTGACAGCAGCAGGCCGCACAAGAGGGGCGGGCAGAGCGTGTTGCCAATAGTTCTCTAGTCCGCATTTGGCTGCCGGGCGCATTGCGAGCGATAGGTGCGGAAGGGTGCGATGTGCGAGTATGTGCCGGTGTGTCGGTATTTTGTTAAAGCGTGCATTATTTATTTTATTGGCTTGTATGTTTTGCTGTTCAGTGTATTTTGGTGTTTGAGTGAAAATTCTTTCGGCTCTAGCAACTCTTCTTTAGAAGTACCTACAAGTTGGCGAGTGCAGCAACTTTGCAGCAATTTTTCATTTCAAATTGTCTGTACGTCCGTCCATTCGTCTCACATTCTGCTTATTGCTGTTATTGGCAGTTCTTCTCTAGCTTTTTTGCTTACTTTTTTCTGACTTCGATTTTTCTTTTGATTTTCCTACCGTAACGTACTACTCGAAGCTACCACTTTTGCACTTTTGCTACTTTCAAGTTTTAGCTAAGAATTTTAAAAGCTTACAAAGTGATTCGAAAATTAATTTCCAACACATAGGTAATCATACTCACTTACTCTTACTCACTTATTCACTCTTACTCGCTTACATTCAAAGTTATTAGACAACAAAAAGGATGTAAGTAAGGAAGCTTGTATGTGAGCACATAAGTGCTCCTACTGTAAGTTATTGTAGTAAGCAGCTGCTGACTAAGATGAATTCCACTGGCATGAGAAATTAGCCAATATAAAATACAATAGCAGCGAGGTGGGAGGAGTTAGCGCAGCATAAGACAAATAGAGCTTGAAGGTAGCGAGTAGCAGGCAGGTAGGTAGCTGTGCTTAAAAGTTGCACGGAAAATTAATATTTGAAAGAGGATGCTTTGCCTTTCCTCTCTTTTGTTCTTCCAAAAACGAGCATTCTAATACGAAAAAATTGGAAGAAATTTGCTCTTAGAAGAAGAGTAAGAGTAAGCAATTGTACGAAATACTGACGTTGCAGACATAGGTAATTTCGGTTAAGTCCACGCTGCAACAATCCATACCAGAACTTGGTTGCCCTCAGTGCTTATGATCTTTCGCAGCCCATACATATGTATATACATACGTACTACATCTTATAAAAATGTTTAGACTTCTTTTATTAGTTTGCATTTGGAACTTATTTTACTATGAAAATAAAGTGAATAAATAATAGTGGTCTTCATATAAAGTGATAAAGTAATAAATTGTTAAAATTTATCAGTTTATCCGCATTTTTACATGAACGCACCTTGGTAAATAATTGTTTAAACTCTTGTCAGCTGTCAATGTCAACTTGATTAATAAATAAAAAACCCAATAAAATAAACAAAAAAATGCATATAACATTTTTGTAGAAATTATTTTAATAATTCGTGCTAAAATGCCGAAAGAAAGCACAATTTCTTCTTTTGAATTGAAAAAGTAAAACTGACAATGTGTCAGACTTGAATTTTACCAAAATTTATAAATTTACGCAACAAAATCATTCGGTAAAGTGATAAAATTTGCTTAAATATATTTTTATACAAATTTTGACAGATAATTTATCACAATTATTAGGTTTGTTTATTATTAGCTAGTTATGAATAGTTAGCCAAGTTTCGGCTGGAAAATCATTTCTTGAGTCAAAAAAATAGCAGAAGAGAGCCATTGACAGCTCCAAATTTCAGCTAGTAAAATTTTCCCTAGCTGAAATTATTTGCTGCCAAAGTAAGAAACAGCTGTTGAAAAAATAAACAAACGAATACTTTTGATTTTATTACTTTTGAAATTTTCTGAATTTTTGAAATAGAAATAAAGAAAATTAAATGTTTTTTTAGAAAAAATAACCATTAACAGTCAAAAATAGCATTCAAATTACTAATCGCTAATTTTTACTATTATTCCGTTTCTTGATTTTCTGTTCGTTTCGCTCTTTATGAGCGCAATTCTTTCCGTTTTGCTCACTTGACAGCTAGCTGCTAGTGTAATAAGAAACAAACCTATTATTTTATCACTTTACCCCATTTACCAGCAGTTTATCACTTTAGATGAATACCCTTAATAAATTTGTCCTCTCTATCACTCCTTCTTCTCTAAGTACCTACTAAAATCCTTTTAGATTAATGTCACCCAAATAGCATGCAATACTTAATTTACAGCGCATTTAACGTCATCAAAGAGAACGTTTCATTTAACGAAAAAACTATGAACTCTAATAAAAATGTATTACAATAGAAACATTACACTAAAAGTGCACTAAAAATGCATTAAGAGCAACGTATGTATGTAAGTTTTGCACATAACTATGTACATAGGTACTCTTGCAGAAATGTAAAAACAAAAACAACAACTGACAGTTTGATAACAGCATGAAGAACAAAAAGTGAGACACCAAATATGAGACCAACAGACAAACATTTACCTAAAGTACACATCACCTACTAGACTAGCTTGCTAGCCAGCCGAACTCCCTCTGCCTTTATAAACTGGATGTACATATGTATGGAAAAGTTAGTGGCAATAACAAATAGAACAAACAATGAAAGAAAAAAATTCAAAAAGAAGGACAAAGACAAGAAGAAGTTTAGAAAAGCTTTTGTCAGACTAGAGACAGTTAGGGGAGGTGGCATATTAGAGTTGCATATATAGATGTACATACATATATACATATGTAATGTCCGTGGAATTGTCTTCTCTTTGCCTTTTTTTTATTCTCTATCTATCTATCTAAGAGTTGATTTTTTTACGGAAATGCACAAAAAATTTGTTAAGACAACATCCAACTAAATACTACTTATTCTATCAAAACAGGCTGCTTCTATTGGAATGTCGCCTTGTTGGAAATATTTTCGAAGTATAAAAGTACATACTTTCCAAAACATTCAAGAAGCTAATCATCTACACCATTTCCAGATGGATTTTAGAAAGCATCAACTGCATTTTATAAAGAGTCAATTGGATATTGGAAAATTTAAATTGCTTTTCCAATAAAATTTTTTAAAATCCAATTTTTATTTTCTAAAATCCATCTGGAAATGGTGTAGTCAAAAAATTCTTTGAAGATTATAAAAAAGGTCGAAAAGTACAAATGCGTCTACTGTGTGGATGAATAAGATACTTATTTGATTATGAAGAAACTTGATCAGTACTTAAAAAATTTTGTTAAACAAGTACTAACGATGAAACAAAGTCCAGCCTGGGAATTATTTCGAGTGTTTCGGACATAAATCAGCGTTTTCTCGTTTATTTGAACGCGACCTTTGGAACTTAGGCTGATTTAATAGAAACCTTTTAAAAAGCTAGTCACTTACAAAAGAGAAAGTCTAAATTTCCACATAGAATTTCTAAATGAGTACTCAGGCTCCTTACAGTCCATCCACTCTACGCTCCGAGATACTCATGCTCTGCGTTCCCAATTCGGTGCATCTCTAAATCAGATAAGGATAAAACCCATTGCGTATAGCAAAATTAGTGATAGGAATGAATAATGACTTTAATGCATTTCTTAACTGTGTTCGCTTTTGTTTTGGTCATATGGTCACCATGGTCGATTGTCGAGTATATGAAAATGCAGTAAATCTTGCGATAGCCCAAAAATCGACACACACAAAGACTTGGACACATTCCAAGCTCGGGCTTGCTAAAGGCGGCCGTACTTTATGGTTTTGGGCGGGTGCTCGTCCTTTTTTCGTCGACTAAAATGAATGGAACATAAGCTTGTCTGAGATCTACTATGGATATATGTACATACATATGTACGTCACTTTTTGTTACGGTTATTGTTGTCGTTGTTGCTTCACTACTCTTTTTTGATTTCTTTACATTTTTTTGTTTGGTCGGCACAATGCATGAAGTGGCATAATGTTGCTTGTTGTTGCTTTTTCGTATTTTTTATACCTTTCATGAGCAGGAATTGGTATTAATTATAACTCTGTGCCAAAAGAGGATTATTCTAAGTAGAGATCTAGATACCCGGGTATCGAACAGTTCGAATTGATCGTTTTTGTTTGAAGCCCGTTTGTTGTTCAAATGTTCGTACAAACATTCGAGCATTCGAGCTTACAAACAAAAAAAATGTGTATCGAAAAAACAAAAATAAAAACAACTACATATGAAGAAGAAAAAAAATAATAAACAAAAGAAAAAAACAAACTTCAAAATGCTCGAATTTTTCGAATGCCCGTACAAACATACGGGTAATAAACAAACAAACAACTGTTCGAGCATTTGAACAACGTTTGTTCGGGCTACTCGAAAATGTTCAAAAAATATCTGAAGCTATAATTCTAAGTAACAGAAAGAGAAGATCTACAATGTAGAAAAGGATCCTTTTAGGGAATTTTTTAATTATGTAAATAAAATGGAAGCCATGACAAATTTAAATACCATTCCTCACTGATTTACTTGAAAATAATAAACAAAAGTACAACAAATCTGTGGTCATAAGCAATAATCGCTTAAGTCGACTTAGGAAGATTTCGAGTTATATATACCATGTTATTCTCCTTTTAAAACTCTATATTTCTGTAAAACCCCCATACTTATAACTTAATTCAATCAAAAGATATAAATAAAAGCATTTAGGCTTCATTTACAATAGAGGTATATTAAACTTGCTATAACAGCCAAAGTAGATGTATATACTTAATCAAATTTCTTCATGACTTTTTGTTTTATTTACAAAATTTGATCGTAACATTGTGGATGGCTCACTGATTTTGCGTCCATAGTTTTTTATCGACTTTTATGAGTTGTTAAGAAACGCTTTCGAATATAAAAATCAATTTATCTCGAAATAATTTTTTAAGACTTAAGCGATTTGCCACAGAAATTATAAAAAGGGAATTTTTTCCAATTAAGTAAAATGGAATGACAAAATAACAAATGAGTTGCGTGTTACAACAAATCCCAAAAGGGAAATTTGAAAAACTAATATCCCTCTAAAGGAAATGTTTATACTAAATAAAAAGGAAGCTATGACAAATTTGGCTTATTTACTTGAAAATAATGCATATTACACAAAATGCCAAAAAAAGAAATTTTAAAATATATTCAGACGTATACATTTTTTGGGTCTTACTCCTCCAGTTAAATATCTAAGACAGTAAAATTCTTATCAGACCTTGTAAAAGTTCCATTTATGAAGGGCATGAAGCTTTGGGCAGAGCCGAAGACAGTTGCGTTCTTACTTATTTTGTTTTTATTTTTCTACTATTTGTGTTATATGTATGTAGCGGCAAAAGTTTTTAGACGCGCGTTTTTGTTCTTGTTTGTTGTTGCACAAAACAATATGTGTTTCTGCCTCTTTTTTTGCCTTTCTTTCTATTTCACATTTAAGCTTTTAAGTTATTGTAAACTCACTCAGAATGGGATTACCATTAGAGTTACTACACTTAGGCCTATTTTTTTCGTGTTTTTTTTTTCTTAGCTTTTTCATTGTGCGTGCGTTTTGGGTCGTAAATCGTGGAATTTAGAAAATTATGTCCGACACACCTACGCGTGCTGCACCGAGCACAATGCACAATTGCATACAGACAGACATAGACATGTGCTGCGTATGTTTTCCTTAAGCATTCATGCGCACTTACCTAAATGTGTACGGCAGTTACATAAATTGGGAAGAAAAGAAGTAACCGCCAAAGCCCGCAACATCACACAAGACACACAAACATCTAAAGGAAAAACTTCAAAACTTTTGAAGAGTCTCTCCGCTCCAATTATGTTCAAAATGCACTATCTTTGCTATTGAATTGTCTTTAGCTGCGTATTGTTTTCTGGCATCAAACTTCTTCAGCCTTTCTTCTTTACTTTTACTTGTTTTTTTTTTTATCTGTACGTATGCATATAATTCTTAAAAACTTTTTATCCCTCCACTTGAAAGTTTTCAACTGAATTTTGTAAGGTTTCCATGTTGTTTGGAAAGTTTTTTTTCTCTCATAAGTTCCACCGCCAACGGCCATACCCACATATGTATGTATGTATGTACATTAATGTACGATTTCATATACAACATAAGTTCTCCACCTCCATACTCTTTTCCCTTTAGTGTTGTGCCGATATGCTGACATACATTTTGAAAAACGAATAAGCAAGTAGCCATATAAAACAACAATAAATATGTATGTTTGCATGAAAAAATTATTATTGACCAGGCCTCAACAACAGCTTTGGCACTTATGCGCAGATACTTGCTTAAGTACTTACTGCATGTTTCCTATCAACAACAGTTTGAATATTCCACATATTTTTGTGTAAAAATACAGGGTGATTGAGGTGGGTTGGAATATTTAATAAAGTCCGTAACTATTTTGGTTTAAAATCTATTGATCTATTATCTAGATGGCGCTCGGCATCACACTCAGCCTGTATGTGTTCTGTTCATATATTTGTATTTTGAGCCTGCAGTGCCATTTTAAAATGGTTCCTTTTATACCCTCCCATTAATTCCTCTGGCTGGTGTAGGCTAATTATCTGGCGCCAGTACTCTTAATCAATTTCCTTTCTTCTTACCTGAACACCTGAGAGTCTGAATTTAGATTCTTAGTTCTTTAACAAGACTCTCTCCAACTATATGTACACCCGATCATAACTTTTTTATTTACCAGTTTTCTGTTGGATTGAATCCCTCTTATTTAAGGGTTTTCGTAAGGATTTTTCGTTTTAGGATTCAAAGTGACTGACTTTGTTCAACTCGCACTCTCAAGTCCTATAATATGTACTTACATACATATGTACAACACAGCTTAGATACCGATTGCATATTCACCAGAGAACTGGCACTTTTCTCAAATTTCTAACGATAGAGGATGGCTTGAGGAACATTGGCGAATCATAGCGTTTTCAAACAAAAGAGATCATAATTCTCCAATCGATAAAATTCTAATTCTAAATCCAGTGTAGTTTTCTAATGAGATTCTAATGAGAATTTGTAAATACTTCACTTTGACATAGACATTTATTCCACGATATTTAACTCTTTCTCGAAATCTGTTTTCAATCCAATTCTAATTTAGTTGTTTACCCTCATTTTCGATTAGAGAATACTAACAGAATTACACCAGTTCTCTAATGTGGCTTTCACAAATTCTTTAGCTGACTGACACTGTTGAGAGCTCCCATCGGCCTTTAAACTTTCTTCTTGTTACATCACTTACTACTTAGTTACTTCTAGTCACCCTGCACTAACCTCTATTTAGTAAATATGTACATACATACATATGTATGTACCTACATATAAACGCATAGCACGATATGCAAATTATATGTATGTTTCTGGGTTTATTATTTTAAGCTACACACAAGTGCAAGCGGCGCTGTCAGCTCAATTAAAATGTCGAGTATTGTTAAGTGTTCAATAACTCAATAATATGCGAGTGAATACGTGTGTACAAGACTGAACACTTTTCCACATATATGTAAATAAATACATTCATATATAAGTTTATATATCGGCCATATGAATTCGATATTCGCTCTTTGGAATGAAAGACAAGTGTATACAAATGGATGTATTCGTAGATGTGGACTCTGCTGACTCAATTCATTTCAATTCCAATACAAATTTATTTTATTTTTTACTGCAATAGGAAATCAATTGACTTTTGAATTGTTATAAATATTTTATGTATTTTATTTTAGCAAAAACTTTGTCCATGTAAGCGTAATGCGCACATAAGTCGGCCTACATATATGATTGTTTGGCTGAGTTTCTGTGAAGAGAAGAAAGCAAAAAAACCACGAAAAAACTTTCCAAGAGTGTATCAATAAGTCTATCGACTTGCGCACAGATGAGCCCATTTGAAACCAATTCAAAAAGTGATCCAATATACAAACTTATGTACATATACATACATACATAAATGAATGTACGAATGTATTGTCTGTGAAATTGACTTTCGTTGCTTTGATTTCTTTTTCCTCTCCTTAAGTATTTTGTAAAATTGTTTCTTGGAAACTTTAAATGTATCATGGCATGGAATTTAAATGGTCAATTATTGTTTGTAAAGTTCATATATTTTTGTAGTTGTTGTGAAAAAATTCACATGTGTTTAAATGTCGAAAGAACAAGGACAAATATTCGTATGTATGTACTTACTTACACTCAAGTTTAGGACACACATAAGCCCAAAAGACTTTGAAGGTTGTTACGTGCGGGTTTTCTAGGCTGGCACATTTAGTACGGCTCCATTGCGCCACGCCCTAATGTTGCATGCCCCAAGTGCCGCGCAGGTATGCTTGCGTCAAGCACGAACTAGCTCGCCGGACTATGGGGTGGATTTGGCGGTTCGAAGCACGCTGCCGCACCATACAAAAAAATCATACCTGCCTGCTTTCATCTCAGTTCCGAGGATATTGGCCCGACTTATGCCCCCCCTGTCATCACCCGTACCCCCTTACTGTCCTCCTCACTCTTCCATGCCGGCTCATGATGTTGCTTGGCCGGCCCTCTCTACCCACCCTGCCATGGTCGGCTGTGGCGATTTGTCGCCGACCCCAAAATAGCACCCTGAATCCTCTCAATTCAGTCCCCTCATACCACCGTCTCTCCCCATGTCCGTCCGTCCACACCGCATCCAAATAATTCGTCACAAACTCTTTCGACTTAAAGGTCCATGGTAATGGGTTTATTTACATATCAAAATTCAAATTGCGTATATATGTGTTCGTTACACATGTGCATGAGTTTCATTTCCCGCACACGGGTTTGTAAAACAAACTTAAAATATGACTTAAATCTAGATTGACTCCTCAGCGGCATGCTGGTTGCACAAATGAATGCTTGCAAACTTCATCGTCTCACAATTCTAAACCTACAACTACGATTACACCTTCAATGGTGTCTTAGTGAACGCGTGAATGCGCGTACATACATATATGGATTAACACTAACAGTCAAATGACAATGACTTATTCCGAAAAATCGCTTAAGTCTAAATTATCGCATTCCGTGATGCACCCATCTATGTGAACATCGTCACAAGTTACATTTTATGCCGCTGTACATATTTGCTTAGCCTATTGTGAAATTTCAAATTCATACATGAATCAGATTGGCCTATTCATTAGGCTTTTTTTTTTTTTTTTTCCAAATCTTACACTCTATCGTCTAGTGTATAATAATAAAATGAAAAGGTTAACTGGCGTTGTCTCACCCGTCAATGGGTTAATTCTCATGAAACACCCAGAATACAAAAAAAAAACAATGTCAACTCTAAGAGAAATTCCTACCCTACCCAAGACGTCTTGATGGTACGGAGAGGCGCGAGCTTAATTTGATCGCAATCATTCCTAAACCCCGGCGATTTCAATTATTGTCCACAGGTGAAACCCCGCCTCGTTATGTACAAATATTGTCTGTGTGATCACAAAATTCATAGCTTTGGGAGCTACCCGCAATTAGACTCATGCAAAAAAATAATCTATATTTACAAACATATATTGGTATGTATGAAGGGTTGGCATGTATAGAGATGCATATGTGCAAGCATGTGTGTACGCATGTATTCAACGTCTTAGTTGCATACCGAAAAATTGATCGCCTGATCGCACCCAAATTTGTGCGTGTACATATACGCAAGTGCCTGCCGCCTGCCACAACCTTACCGCGCGTGCGTTTTCCTTTTCATACACACATACATGCCCACACATGTACATACACGTCCAAGCGCTCGCCCCTGTGTGCAGATATCAATGCAGAAATATGAATATCTTCGACCGATGTCTTCTGGTGTTTATTCGCCAGCAACCATATCCAAAAAAAAATCGTTTCGCATTTGAACATGCACACCCATATATACCAATGTACTCTATGCTGCGCAGCCGTGGTCTGTCCTCAAATGTTTACATTCATATACTCATGTGCGGCTGCGCGATGGCAAAAACAACTTATCTGCAAACTTCTTCACTGGCACGTCTAAGTACATCGATAAGCGTGTGCCAAATCTGTGCTACTCACGGACATCATTATTTGTATTGCCACTTGCTCCAGCCACAATCAGTGTTATTACGACGGCGATTCACCAGTCTGACCCAATGATCATTCGGATTCAACCGAAGCACAGACTTGACACTCACAGGCCTAATTAGTTGCGTATGTACGTATATATCTACACAGATGTTTTTAGGCACTGTCAATACACATATTTACATATGAAAACAGGTACACCAAAAAAACAAAAGAACCCCCTTCTTGGCATCCACGTCTCCTCTGGTCTGCGGCTTTCTGTTCTCTATCGTCGATTCTGCTCGTGTACGCCGCCCTGGACACTTCTGCTGCTGCGCTGCGGCTGCACACTATTGTTTTCTCTACCCCACTACGTATCTACAAGTAAACACTCACCGCCTGCAATTTCTTGGTGTACATATATGTTTTCCTTTAATGCTTACGCTGCTGAGTTATGATGTCTGACGGATCATGCGGACGCCAAACCTGCCATCACACGCTTGGTGGTGGTTTTTTTGTCTTTGTCGTTTTTGTCGAGACGATTCAAACAAAGAGGAGTAAATATTTACTAGCCTATGGATATATGTACTGGACGAACGACTGTGTCAAATGCGTGCTGGTGATTTCTATGTCTTTAGTGGCGCATGTACGGGCCGCTGCTGCGTTTTGCTCTTTTTTCATCCACGTTTGTATTTACCACTTACTTGAACATGTTTGTGTGGTTGTTTCGTAACTACTGCTTCTGGCGGCGTCTCGCTGCAAACAGCGCCGCTGTGCCGGCACCAAGCCCGGCAACGAGGGTAACTTCACTGTGGCTGCTAGCTGCTCTATTTCGTGCTGCCGCCGTCCAACCGCACGACGCGTTCGTCTCAACTTTGTTGGTTTTTTCCTTCTTCCTCTGGCGACACTGATCTACTGAAATCGCCGGCACAAAACTTGAGTATTCGCGAATGCTACGATAATAGGCACATGTATATTTATGTAATTAAAATCAACATTGGGCACTTCAATTACCGCATATACTTCATAAAGGTGCATACATATATATTCATATGCATATCTATACATATATACATATGTACATATATGCAAGCACATTTATTTGGGCACATGTGTTTTGCACTTACCTATTTACCAGCAAGTACATACGCAAATTTTGAAGCTATGGCTCTGGGCTCTTTGTTCTCCACCAAATTCGTTCAGCAGGTCTGAAATTTTCAAGGAATTTAAATTGATTGACGAAATAAAAATGGATTGGCAGGCCGCCACATGTTTTAAGTACTTACCCAACTTGGTCGTCTCGTCCGCTCGCTTTGCCAGTACAACTTAAAATGGCGATTGAAGTAAAACGAATTTCGCAATTCGGCAGCGGTTCGTGAATTGTGACGCGCATGGCGTATGAAGGAACTATGAAGGAGAATGCGGTAATTAGCCGACTTCTTCTTCAATCTTCATAAACACCCGAACATAAGCATTTTGCTCTGTTGACATATGCCACACACGCACGCACCCTAGCACTTCCATAGGGGACGGCTATGTCAAATTCTTCTACGTTTCTCTTTGCCTGACACTTCTGGCCCCACTAAGCATGAAGGTATGTCGGCATGCGAGAACCTTTATTATTGAATCATGGCATGGCGTAAGAGCTATGTTTCATTAACTCTATATCCACTCGGAATTGCTTTTATGTGCACTATTAAGGTGGTCGCAACAGGGCGAACGCAGAAGCCAGACCTCACTGGTGATGCGCTCGAAAGGCTGGCCACCAACCTCTGAATACCTCCTCACCGACGTATGTCCTTGGCATGGAAAATGCCCACGGAACGCCCCGCCGCGTCGCCTAACTCATACAATGAATTTCCCTTTTCCGACAGCACGATGGATCGAAGGTACTTTGGCGCAAGCTTTGCATTGAAGCCATCCGCGGCGTTGCTCAACTTGAAGTTCCTTCGATAGACTGTCTGGCCTTCTCTATAGCTGATCGGCCGGGCTCTGGTATTGTAAGTCCGTTGGCCCTTTTCATGCGCCTCCTCCAAATTCTTGACGAGTCTTTCTCGCAGCAGCCACATTTGATCTCTTCTGTGCAGTACTTCCGCGTCATCTTCCCTTAGCGCTCCTAACCGTCGCAGCGTCTCGTAGGTGCCTGCGTGCTGGACCATGGCCTGACCGAACACAGCCCGATAAGGCTCGATGCCTATCGCTTCATGCACTGCACTTCTTAAGGCAAACGCTGCATGCGAAACATGAGCATCCCAGCCGCGCTGGTCCAACTCTGCAATGTACGTCCTGAGCATAGCGAGCAGTGACCTGTTAACTCTCTCAGACGCGTTTGCTTGCGGAGCGTAAGGAGCAGTTCTGACGTGTTTGACGCCATATCCCTCCAGGAATCTCGAGAATGACTCGGCTATAAACTGTTTTCCGTTATCAGAGTGTATAAACTCTGGAACGCCGAAGATGTGAAACACATCCTCCTCAAGATACTTTACCACATTTTGTGTAGTCGCCTGACGCATGGGTTTAAGGAAGATAAATTTAGTGAAGTGGTCGAGAACAACGAAAATGAAGGAGTTTCCCGATCTTGACCGTGGGTATGGTCCGCAGAAATCCACATAGAGCCTTTGGAAGGGTCTTTCTGATTGGAAACGATCTACTATTGGCGGCCTCGTTGTCGCATTCGGCGCCTTGGAGCATTTGCAAAGCTCACACCTCGCGACGAAATCTCTGACCGCTCCCACCATGCCAGGCCAATAAAACTTCTCCCGCAACCTGTAAAGCGTTTTCGCCGTCCCTCCATGTCCGGCTGACCGCTCACTGTGGGCTGCATCGAGCAAGCGCTGCCTGAGTCCCTCGGGAACCCACACCCTCCATAACGACTCTTCTGTTTCTTCCGTGACCCTAGGTCTTACTCTTTTATATACAATTCCGTTCACCACCCGCATATCCGGCAACCGTTCAGCGTTCTGTTCCACATGTCGCTTGAGTGAGGCATAGCTTTCATCCGAGAACTCTGATGATGAGAAATCGATTTCGTTTACCTCCTCCGTGTGCATGCGGCTCAGTGCATCTGGCACTATGTTCTGAGCACCCTTACGATGTTCTATGCTGAAGTCGAACCCTTGCAACTTCAAGCTCCATCTAGCTAACCGGCCGGAGAGATCCTTCTGCGACATGAGCCATTTTAGGCTCATGTGATCCGTGATAATGGTGAATGGCAGCCCTTCTATATACGCGCGGAACTTCTTCACGCTGACGACCGCTGCTAGGCATTCCAGTTCGGTGATGGTATAATTCCTTTGGGCCGAGTTCAGCTTTTGAGACATAAAAGCGATTGGTCTCTCGCATCCCTCGCCATCCCGCTGGAATAACACACTCCCTATGCCTTGAGTCGACGCGTCGCACTGTATATAGAAATGCTTCGTAAAGTCCGGGTTTACCAGTACGTCCGAGGATGTGAGTGCCCTCTTCAGTGCCTCGAACGACTGAACTGCTTCGTCTGTCATGGTGAAGGTCTTGGCCTTGCGTAAGCACTCTGTCATCGGAGCAGCAATGGTCGCGAAGTTTGGGATGAACCTCCTGTACCAACCGCACATCCCAAGGAAACGCCTCAGCTGCTTGATGGTCATCGGTATTGGAAACTCGACTATGGATCGCACCTTCTCCGGATCTGTCTTCAGCTCCCCTTGCCCCACTATAAATCCCAGGTACTTCAACTCCTTTTGGCAGAACCTCGATTTTTGCAGATTTATCGTGAGGCCTGCATTGGCAAGACATTCTGCCACCTCCGCCAAGTGTACCAAGTGGGATTGGAAGTCTGAAGAACAGACCAAGAGGTCGTCTATGTAGACGAAAACGTTCTCCCTAAGGCGCGCTGGAATCACCTTATCCATAAGCCGACACAACCGCTGACTGGCATTGCACAAGCCGAATGGCATTACCTTGAATTGGTACAGTGGCCTACCAGGAACAGTGAACGCTGTCTTCTCTCTCGACGATTGCTCCAATGGAATTTGCCAAAAAGCGTCTTTGAGGTCAATACCTGAAATGAAATACGTCTCCCGCAGCCGTGCCAAAATCCCCTCGACGTGCTGCGTTGGGTATGCATCCTTTTTAGTGCGCTCATTAAGCTTCCTCATGTCGACGCACAAACGCTTTTTCCCGGGCTTTTCCACCAAAACAATCGGAGAACTCCACGCACCATTACTCTCCTCGATGACATCAAGCTTCAGCATGCGGTCAATTTCTTCATACGCGTACTTTTGTTTCACTGGTGACATAGGGTAGTGGCGTTGTTTCACCGGTATGGTGTCATCCGACACCTCAATCACATGCTCCATGAGGTGTGTTCGCCCCAGACCCAATTCGGTGAATGACGGAAATAAGTTCTTTACACGCTCCAACTCTCTGTTCTGTGCGGCCGAAAGCTCCAGCTGCCCCTGGGTCTCTAATTCTGAGATCACAATGGGTGCCACTCCAAATGCGTCCCAGAAGTCGATACCCAGGTACAGCTCTTGCTTCAAGCTCGGCACCAGATACAGCGTGATTGGCTTCGTCTTTCCACGCCATGTCACCTCCACGCTGATCTTGCCCACAACTGCTTGCGCCTTGCCATCCGCCGTCTTCAAATTCTCCTTAAGCCTGTGTAACTTGTCACCCATCTTTTCCTCCCACGCGCGTGCTAGCGACCCAAAACAACTTATGGATGCTCCACTGTCCAGCAAACCTTGGATCTTCGTCCCATCTATCTCAACTTGTACGTATGGTCGCTTGTCGACGGCATCGCGTATTACCGTCTCCCCTATCACTCGTGCATCGCGTCGCTTTTCATGCGAGCGCTTGCGCAGCTTCGCAATCTTTCGCCACCTCCGCGTATGCCTGACTTCCGCTACGTTTGCTTCAGTGTCCAGTGGAGCTCCAAAAATCCTCTTGCGCGCTGCCTCATATCTCTCTTGTCTTTCGCGCAACGAAAGAAAAGGTGACGGCTTGCGCGGCGGCTCCGCCTTCTTTGCTAAATCCGTGTTAACTTGTTTCAAAAAATTCCCGTTGTCATGTCTTGTGAAAATAGAATTGTCATGTTTGTTAAAAATTGTTCTCTCTCCGTTTGTCAAAATTGGGTTGCTGAAGTCCGGTGTACTCAATTTTCCGGGGTCGGACGACTCTGGCAAGGCTCCCCGGTCTTCCCGCCATTCTGCGCGTTTTTCGACCGACATCCTTCGCAGATTGGGCTACTGGGCTGGTTGCATTTGTAGCAAACCATGCTATGCAACCTCCCATCGCAACCGTGGCCTTGCGCCTTCCCTGGTAACTGGTTACTTTTCCTTGCCGCTGCTTCACTGGAGTAATCTTTGCGCTGTAATCGATCTTTTGCGGATGGGTGGAAAGCTTCTATCGCCTCCGATGCCTCGTCCTCATGTTCAGGCTCCAGCTCCTCCAAAGCCTTCTTCCTATACGGCTTGTTTTCCAAATCCGCCAGATGCTTCTCCGCCCTCCGGCATTCTCGCCTTAGATCCTCCAGTGACTCGATGCCGCAGCCAAAAATCAAATTTTTGATTCTGGGTTTGAGATTACGGCGCATCAGGTTAACTAAGCTACGCTCAGGTAACCTTGTCCGCATTGTCAACTCCATCCCGCGAACATCCGCGTAAAACTCATCGAACTTCTCATGATACTCTTGTTTGCGTTCGTTCATGGCTTGGCGGATTTCTTCATCGCAATCCGCCTTGCGGAATTGCTCCACCATAGCCGTTCGAAATGCCTCGAAGTTCACGACGTCGTCCTCCGGATGCTCTTCAGTGTAAAGCCAGTACCATTCCTGCGCATGGCCTTCCAGCAAAAGATGGAAATTTGCGTAAAGGTCCTGCGCGGAAATGTTATGTTTTTTTCGCAGCGTTTCTACCCGAAACAAGAAACGCTCAATCGGGATTGCTTTGGCAGCGCCATCAAACTTCAGGTGCCAATCGCGTATCGCCTTCGTGGCGCTCCGCTCGTACCACGCGCTAGACTCACCCCTGCGCTCCTGCGCTGGTGGCGCGCGCTTCCAGTTTGCACTACCTTCGTGTTCGCGTTCAGGCGCGCTCGTTGCCTTCGGCGTCGCGCCAGCCGCGCGCCCAATTCCTCTTGCTTCGCGCTCCTCGGCGCTCATGTTTGCGCTCACCGCCGCCGCGTCCGCGTCCATTCGCCAATCCTCGCGCGCTGGTCTACGACGTCCCCAACTGCCTGGGCTTTCCAAATCGGATAGCCTACCCGCTAGTCCGTTCATGTCCTTCTTCAGCGTGTGTACAACCTCCCTGACCGCGTCAGTGGTCGAGCGGCTTACCTCCAGCTGGTACTTGACGAACATCTCCTCGAATTTCCGCACCAGCTCTTCGCCGATGCTTTCAATAGGTGCGCTCTTTGTATTGGCCGCGCCCGGCGCTGCTGGCACTTCGGTTGTCATGTCTGAATTGGACGCGCTTGCTTGCGCTGCTTCCAGAGCGGCGCGCGCCTCCGCGTCATCACCACCCTGGTCTTGTTCTTGCCTTATATCTTCGTCCGCGCTGTCGCTGGTTGCTTTGCCAGCAGGATTCCTAAGACCTGGCCTCGGCATGTCGGCGACGCGCTGATTAACTAGGCGCCAAGCGCCTGCGCTGGCGCGATAGTAAGTCCGGTAGAAAAAAAATTCTATCACCCTTGGATCTCCAAGCGGTGGGTTGAGGTGCTTGAAACCGTTGACGCTACACCGAGACAGGCGATGCGCCAAAAAAATTCCTGTTGGCGTCGTTGCGCGCTGATCTACCCTCAATTGGCACGATGTTTAAGCCAGCAAAATTTTACCCTCGGATCGCCGAAAAGCAAATATGGCAAAGGGAACAGTGTCAGCGATCTCACACGTATACAATGCTTCGCGGCGCACGCGAATGCCCAAAAAAAATTGTTTATCAAAAAAAATCTCAAAAATATATCAAAGTCAATAAACTTTCATCCCTCCGGAAAGGAGTTAACTTTCCTTGGAGAGGCTAGGCCTTATGGCAAATTCAAAAAATTTCAAATATACATGGTTTTTATAAACGTGGTTATAAACGTGTTTATATGTATGTTTTCAAATACAATAGAAAATAAGTAAAAGAAAAATGACCAATAACAGAAATCAAAAAAAATAAATCAGAAATTGTGACCTTTTATTCAGATGCGATGTCTGTTCTCCTAACGTCGTCTGTCTATCTCTGTCTTTCCCCCCAAGAAAAATCGTCTGCCCCCAATGCTTCTCTCCCTTGGCTGTAGACACTATCAGCTGGCATTATTACTGCCCAAGTGAGCTGCCTAAACGGCCAACAACCCCCAACCGACATCCTATTACGAACACTATCGTCCACTCTTAACTGGCAAAACGAGATACCCGCAAATAGGATCTGTAGTGGATGGTGTCTGTTCTCTGCCACTATTGTCCAGCTTGAACTCCGCCAAAACAAGCTGCCAGACAACCAGACGCCCACCCACTATCCCCCCAACATCGACACTATTGACTGGCTTGACAGACCGAATCAAGTTGCCAGATGTTCATTCAAAAATGTAAAAATTGCAAAAAATTAAATATTGAAAAATCCCCTTACCCCAAAGGTTATCCAAAAAAAATCGGAAAAATATCCCCAAAACCTGTCCGGTAAATTTATCAAAAGGCTCCACTCACTAATCAATACGATGTTATTGTATCGTCTATCTAAATTTCGTGGGCCCCACGTTGGGCGCCATTTTCTGTTACGTGCGGGTTTTCTAGGCTGGCACATTTAGTACGGCTCCATTGCGCCACGCCCTAATGTTGCATGCCCCAAGTGCCGCGCAGGTATGCTTGCGTCAAGCACGAACTAGCTCGCCGGACTATGGGGTGGATTTGGCGGTTCGAAGCACGCTGCCGCACCATACAAAAAAATCATACCTGCGCGGCACTTGGGGCATGCAACATTAGGGCGTGGCGCAATGGAGCCGTACTAAATGTGCCAGCCTAGAAAACCCGCACGTAACAAGGTTAAGTTAGACCAACTGCACATACATATATTTGGGAAGTAAAGAAGTAAAGATGGGCAATTAACGGGAGATCCAACATACCATCGCATAGTAGGTTTAAAGGTTCTAATAATAATACATCATAATTAAAAAAATGAAATATTTGAATTAAAAATCGCGCGATTTTTATTTAAATTTTTCGCCTTCGGCGCTTTTTTACCCAATACACCATATTTAAAACAAAACCCGTCTGCGGGCTTAATTGCCCTACCGAAAGAGAAGTAAAGCCCATGCCCGAAACGAAATAACGCCCATGGGAATTATTTCTTTTTCAAGAAAAGAAAAAACGCCCGCGGGCGTTATTTTCCTGCACCCTTGCCCGTCACTATCTCTAATGATATTCTAATGAGAATCTGCAAATACTTCTTTTTCTAATCAGTTTTCAATCAATCTAACATTAGAGGCTGTATTTACTGGGAAGATTCCTTGTGGGCTCCTTAAATTAAAAAGACAAAAAAAAATGCAGCAGATAACCTAAAAAGTTGACTTTTTCTCGCCGCATTCGGAGCATTTCGTCAAGGAATTGTTTTGGGAGTCGCTTCTACTTTGCAGTGCATTGAATGTGAGTGGCTGAGTTAGTAATTCTATTCCATATATACACAAAACATTTTCTCACCCCCCACATACTCTAATGCACTCCAATAATTAACATTCTTGATAATTAGTCCACAACTTTGAAGTCTAATTACTTCAATACCTTCTGTGCGTGTATTTTGGTCGTCTTCAAAGCCAAAAGCCTTTCACCTTCTGATAACTTAATTACGGTGGACATTAAGTACAAACGTCAATTTCTTTTTTGTTGAGCGTTTCACTTAATTTAAGTAGACTAATAACTTAATAGCTGATTTGCTTGCTGCTGGCGCATAATTAGTAATATTCGTGAGCTAATTTGTTAAATTATTTTATTTTTTTGTTAAAAATTTTCTTCCTTTCTTTCTTATAATTTTTACACATGCAAATGGCGCTAAACATTTGCTCAAATTACCCCCTAAATTTGTGACTTGACTATGTTTTGGTAAGTGGGGTCCCGCCATTCCATTTCATAAATGCTTTAGTACCTATTTTATGATGTCTTTTAAAGTAATGCCGCATTGCCGCATTGTTGTTGTTATGCAATTTGTTGTGGTACGAGTAGCAGTAGCAGCCGCCGCCGTCGTTGCCGATTTTCTTACCTGATGTTCACATTTTATAAAGTGTGATACAAATAATAATTAAGCCTGACAGACGTTCAACTCTAAAATGTAATTAAAACGTTAATTATTTCTCTTGACAAACACACACAACTCAACTAAATGCGGGCACTTTTCATCACTCTCCACTCTACACTCCTTGTTCGACACAAAGCTTCGCTGCTCCGCTGCGTGATAACTTTTTTCTTCTTCTTCTTCTTCTTCTTCTTCTGCAACAGCTTCGTATTTCATGACCACTCACTCACCGGCATTTATGTAATTACATAAGTACGTATGCACCTAAATATGTTTATTAGGGTGGTCCCCAATGTTCATATTACCATGTGTGACCCCTGTGCGATACCCCTTAAACGTCTGCCATCGGGACCAAATTGTATATTTGGTATCCTCGAGTACAGGACTATCGATTTTGGTCATTAGATAATAAAAATTATTATGTAATTTGTTGGCCTTTATATGGTAATATGAACTTTGACCCCTGTGCGACCCCTCTTAAACCGTCGCCGATTGGGATAAAAATTTATTTTTAATTTATTTGAGTGCAGGACTATCGATTTCGGGCATTATATATACAAAAAAATTACATAATTTAATTTTTTGAATCCCCATAGAGTTTTCTAAATTTTGACTCCCATGCGACACCAATTAACTATATCCGATCGCGATTAAAATTTATACATAGTATGTGACATCTTGAGATCGCGGAAAATCTCTACTTTTGATTTTTAAGTGCCACCCTAATGTACATATGCACATGCATATTTGCAGTGTCATTAAATTTATCATACGTAAGTACATATGCATATGCGCTTATGCATAGGAACAACCAAACGAACGTACAAAACGCTAATGCATCGTGGTCTCTTACGTGCTACGTACTTAATGAAAACACTTTAAGTAAAACATTGTAGCCGTTTAAATACCAGTAATTTAAATAAACTACTACATGCCTTGAGCGTTAATGCAAACATTCATATTTATATGTATGTACATCCATATGCATATATACATACATACATATGTATGTATGTATGCATGAACATACATTATTCTTTATAAATATGTATTCAAATCACCGTGTATGCTCCCAACCAATTTTCTTCGCACCTGGGCCACCCTATATTCGCAAATGTACAGTGTTGCGGCAGCTTATTGGTTACGGTAGGAGGTGGCGTGATCAAATCGGTATCTTTCATGAATATGAAATCCTCGATCTAAAAGACGATTCTTTTAAGTAGCAAGTGGGGTGATGTACCCACCAAAATATATACCGAGTACGAGATGAAAAGGTTGACTCGCTCCTCGACTACACAATCTAGATGTTTTAACGATTTCTTGGATTGACATCTAGTGCTATTCGCGACTGGACTCGAATATGGAAATCATCGAAAGCAATCGAGGAAATCGGATAAAAGTCCTTAGAACTGATATTTCTAATCCTGAAACAGGCTTAGTCTAATACAACCCATCGTTCCTATTCACATACACGCTGCTGTACATAAAATTTATGTATGTATATGCCCAGTATGTATGTATATGTGCAGTCCACATACTTATGTCTGTTTGTACGTATTCGTTTTGTGATCGCCTGAAGCCGTGGACCGGCATTAACCACACATTACTCACACGATGACGACGACGGCGGCGGAGTCGGAGACGGAGACGACGAATTGCCGAGATATTGTGTGTCGGGCGGCGGCGCAAAAGCGGGTGTCGTTCGTTCGTTCATTCCATTACCGCGATTGCCTAGGGCTCCTTTGCTTTCTAAATGTGAGCACCCTTTGCTGCTCCCCATTTACTTATACTAAATCCCCCTCTCACTATCTTTCTCCTCCGCCTGTTCGCCTATCCTTTTCGCAGTTCTCTCTTGGTTCCACACCGTCACACTTGATTATTGCAGGAGAAGTTGCCATGTTCATGTGAATTGGCCATCGCGCTGCTTCTCTGCGCCGTCGCACCCTTCGACTGGCCGTTGCTATAAAGTAGGTAATATGAAAGAAGGCGTAGTGGTGGTGCTCTGGCTGTTGCTGTTACCGTTGCTGTTGATGGCAATGAGGTGGCTTCACTAATGCTCCACACCACCGCTGCTCATTTGGCGACGAGGTAGAAATATCTTGTTTCATATGTGCGATCGACGTTAATAGCCCCGTCAATCGAGTTTGCTGACTGCAGCAGTCTCCGCACACAACTAACGAAACGATCTGAAAGATCGCCGATTATTTTCGGCGTACGAACAAATGCAGCAATGGAGCGAGAGCTACAGGCGAGGAAGAAGCAGTCGGAGCGTAGCGGAATATATAAAGATGATAAGCGAGGTAAAAATCACAAAAAAAAGCAGCGGTATGAGTCAAGCGACTGCAGCTAGCGCAGCGCAATATTCGTGAAGGTAAATTGTGACCGGCGTTTTGGCTTTGACTGTCACTTTGTGGCAGCATACAGACATATTCACACACGTTTATATATACATACATATGCACATACATATGTGGCGGCAACAGTAATTCCCCATGGATCGTAGTCAGTTCAGCCGTTGGCTGCTGCACCTCTATAATACTCACCGCTGAGGCATTTCTCGATGGGCATGACTTGTTGAGACATGTGGCAACTTAGTGGACTCGCATGCGCACATACATACATACATACATTTGAGCAAAACGGTCATTTTATAAAGTTTTATTTTTCCTTTTTTTATTTTATTTCATGGCCTTCGATGCAAGTTAAGCTTCATACATTTGTTGTTGTTATTACTACGTTCTTCTGCTTACCATATTCATGTTATTTGGTTTTTTTTTTTCGTTTTCGTTTCAACTTGATTGTTTGTCCGTCGTCTCATCGTAATCGCGTATCGAATCGTACTTGTTATTGGTACTCATATCATCAACCAACTACAACTTGGACGTACATATGTATGTACCCAATAAACATTTTTCTTTATTCTCAAACCTCAAACGTTTATTTCAAATGCATCTATAATTTCCCTTGATAGCGTTCTCGAACTAAAAGGCACATCCTTAATATGGGATTTTCGGCTGATTCTCACATTGAGAAACTCCATTTTCCCAAACCAATTTCAAAGATAAATTTTTTCTTAAATGCTTCTCAATTTGTTCTGAAATTGATATGTATGTATGTATGTATGTATGTATATACATATATGTATGCTTATTCTCAAATTGGGAAACAATGTTTTCTCAATCGTTAGAGAGTTTCTTTTTCAGTGTTTAATGGGTATGTACGTTTCTTAATCTGTGTGTTTGGTCCACAACATATAACCAATTGTTCTACGTTTGTAAAGAGTTTTGCCAAATGGTTCGGACGTTCCTTTTTACTTTTTGCTTTTTTCCTTTTTTAGCTTTGATTCATTGGACTTTGATTTGGTTTTTGACTTTTTTGGATTATTATCGCATTTGTTATCTTTTGCTGTTGCACTCGAATATTTTAATAGCTGGAGTGCAAAAGCGGTTTTTGGTTTTATGTTTGTGTTTTTGTTTTTATGTGTACCTCTGAAAATATGCATTGTGCATGGGATTGTGTGGAAAGTTTCAATTGGAAATTTCTTTGAAAAGTTATAGTAGTTCGGCATATGTATATTAATGTATTGTATACCTGGCCGCCAAGTTTATTATTAGTTATTACTGTTGTTGTTCTCACCGGATTTACTGCAGCAAAGGTCTGACCTATTTTGAGGGTTTTCTGATTGGTAAACCCCACGGCAGGATTGTGCCATAAAAATCAAATTTATTGAAAGGCATTTTAGCAAATTTCTAAGTATGCAGTTCATTTTATTTTATCATTACTCATCTGAGTATGAATCACTTTTACTTAATCTTGATTTTCCTTCTTTCCTTTTTCATAAACACTAATATAACGCGTTCTAGAAACGCCTAAAGCGCACTTATTCTGGCAATATCGCCAACTCATTAATTTATTCATTCCATTTCATTATGATTGTGTCATCATCCGAAATTCCTAAAAAGATTAAACATATTTTTTATTTATTTTCTTAACCTGTTTTTTGCCTTTATTTGGCTGGTGGCCACCTTAAATTAATAATCCGCATTTTATATAGATTTACTTTTAATTTTTGTGCCGCATAATATTCGACGATCGCACTGTGTGTGAGGTCCTTCGGTAGTAGCACAAACACAAACACGTATAAGTAAGTACACCTACACAATCGAACACATATGCATACCTGAATAGACAACACAGGGAAAGGTTGCCCAGCGCCTACCTTCCGCATAAGATTTTAACTGACATAATATTGGCTAACTGACTGCGGTTTAGCGGTTTTTGCGGTCAGTCAAAGTATCGACATTCGAAACCGCGCTTTCATTTTATATACAGACTTTATTTGCTCGTTGCAGTGTGGCGCTGCTGTCGCGGCTTCAATTTACATAAAATTAACAATTTTGTATTGCAGCTTTTTTCTTCGTAAACATTATTTGTGGTAACTATTACGCCGCTAACAAAAACAATTTTAATTTTTTATAACTTTCATGGACATGAAATTGAATTATAATTATGTGCCGAAACACGATTCTTGTAAGTACCAGAACGAGAATAACATATGTGCCGTTATGATCAGGATCATGAGCTGAGCCGTTTAAGCCATGACCATGCTCGTCTGTTTGAAAGCAAACCAGTGCTTTACACAGTAAAAAATGATAGTTTATTTCTAATATCATTTGGTACTTAATTTAATCATTCTTGGAATTAAATATGAATTTTAATACCAAAAATTCTTATTTTGAAACTATGAGAAGTTTTACAATTTTATTTAAACCAAAATGGTTTAAAAATAAAGTCTTGAAAAGTATTAAAATTCTCTCTTTGGCTGTGTGCCAATCGGCAACATTTTTCTCTATGGGAAAATGAGGTAGAAAATTTTACCATGTTGAGATAAAAAACACAATTTTGCTGTGCCAAATGGAATAGAAAATTTTGACAGTTACAAAGATAAACTTTTGGGCGAAAACGGACAACGATACAATTTTAAAACGTAAAATGAATGTAATTGTTGATGGCAATATTGATGGAAACAGAAGAAGTGTATTCATGTAATGATCTGATGTTATTTTGTTTTTAAATATTTGTGTCATATACAAGTAACACAATTACAAAATGTCAAAATTTTACCTAGCCCATTGAGCACGGTAGGCAGGAAGCGACGATAGGTTGCATGAAAATGTCGAGAAAAAAGGAAAGTGGGGTTGTATTATGTGATGTTTATAGATGAAACATCCGTTGAAATTAAAATCCGAGCTGCTCCTTTTTCAAGGATATCCACATTTTTTGTTTTTTTTGAAAGGATCAAATATTGAGGAAATCGAAAATTCGCCACTGTCCAAATTTTTCCGATTTCAATACATTATTTGGTCGCTAAGGGATACAAAAAAGGTATTAAAAAGAAAAAAGGACACCTGTAGTGGAAAAATCCAACGTGAACAGAACCCAAAGGATAACCACTGAAATATAAAATAACACAAAAAGTACCCACTTTAATTTGCGTATAACTCCTAAAATGTTAACTCTACGTGAAAATTCCTTATTATATGTTTCATTCAGAATAAATAAAGAAATATTTCTTTGATATGCAATTTTGATGTACCTGCAGTGCTTAATGTACTTTTGTGCATCTAAAGTGAAAATTTCAAAAAAAGTACGTTTTTTTTATGGTGCTATTTTAAGTTCAAATATTTTTCTAGTTTATGTAAATATTTTAATCTAATGATCCAACTCTCATTCCTACATATCTATACGTTAATACTAAAAAAGAGTTAGAGCTGAGATACGCGCTAGCTGTGCACGGTGGGCGGGAAGCAACAATAGGTTGCATGGGAATATCGTAAAAACGATGGCCCAACGAATATGTGCCTAGCTGTGTGCTGGTACTAATTTTCGTTTAAAAAAAATGTTGCAGATTTTATTCACGCTTGCTGTGTGTTTATGAAGTATATTAGAATATCATTTTACGTAAGTTTTTAGCCGGCGATCGTTTTTTCGATATTCCCATGCAACCTATTGTTGCTTACCGTCCACCGTGCACAGCTAGCGCGTATTTCAGCTCTAATTCTTTTTAATATTAACGTATAGATATGTAAGAATGAGAATTGGATCATTAGATTAAAATATTTACATAAACTAGACAAATATTTGAACTTAAAATAGCACCATAAAAAAAAGTACTTTTTTTTGAAATTTTCACTTTAGATGGACCAAAGTGCATTAACCACTGCAGGTAGATCAAAATTGTATATCAAAGAAATATTCCTTTATTTATTCTGAATGAAACATATTATACGGAATTTTCACATAGAGTTAACATTTTAGGAGTTATGCGCAAATTAAAATGGGTACATTTTGTGTTATTTTATATTTCAGTGGTTATCCTTTAGGTCCTGTTCACATTGGATTTTTCCACTATAGGTGTCCTTTTTTCTTTTTAATACCTTTTTTTGTATCCCTTAGCGACCAAATAATGTATTGAAATCGGAAAAATTTGGACAGTGGCGAATTTTCGATTTCCTCAATATTTGATCCTTTCAAAAAAACAAAAAATGTGGATATCCTTGAAAAAGGAGCAGCTCGGATTTTAATTTCAACGGATGTTTCATCTATAAACATCACATAACACAACCCCACTTTCCTTTTTTCTCGACATTTTCATGCAACCTATCGTCGCTTCCTGCCTACCGTGTGAGCTAGGTAAAATTATGACACTAGAATTCACCACGAATACTGCCAAAATTTTACTCCCTTATGTCAAAATTTCATTTTTTCTACCGATTGGCACACAGCCTTTCTCACTTTTGGTTTGAAATCAAAACCAAAAAAATATTAAAAAAATTGTCAAAATATGTAAATATGTATATACAAAATGTTTTTTAAAGTGAAATAGGTACGATGGAGAAATTAAATTTATTAAAACAAATTACTCGAAAAGCATGCATGATGGAACAATTGTATCAAGTAAGTAATACAGGAAATTAAGTGAATATTTTGAGGCTAAATTTTATTTTATTTTTTTTCAGTCTTGAGGCAACAATATCCGGCAAGACCGCGACGGTGCCGAAATTTCTCTGGCAAAGGCCAATAGCTGCATCAGTTTTTTTACTAACGGTGGTACAATTCGACAAGGGAGCAGCCCATCCTATTATCGAGGAATACAAACAACAAAGACATGTGATAATTTCTATTGTTGTAATATTGTATATACATATATGCATATATGAAATAAAAAGAGCATTTCTACATACATATTTTTGGTTTTGATTTAATACCAAAAAAGTATAGTATTTATTCCAATTTTCGGATAGATCTTATACCATTTCAACTATTTTTAATACCAAAAATATTCTAAAAATAATTAAAATTTGGTTTTGATTTAATTCCAAAAAAGTATAAATTTGACACAAAGAATAATTTCTGTCTCTCATATTCTCTTCTTTTTTTTTAAACCAGAATGGTTTTAATTTTATACTTTTTGGCATAGTTATATATAAATACCAAAATGGTATTAAAATTAAACTAAAATTTTTACTGTGTAGTTTTTGAGATATCTGCGTGAAATTTGGTAACAGTGGGAGCATTTTTACGAGAAATCGACCATTTATCACATTTGACTAAACCTTTTTTACAACAAAAACTATTTAAAACTAATTTACATAAATTTTCTACAAGAGCCATAATTTAGAAAAAAATCGCTTCCAGGGAAATTTTTTAAACTAAATAAAATGGCAGCTATAACCAGTTTAAAGATGTGACTTGAATTTTGAAATTAATATTCCTTCAAAGGAAATTTTGTAAAATGAAATAAAATGGACGAATTTAAAGATAGTTTTTCCTCGAAGTTTGGCTGAAGACAGTCGCGGTCTTACTTGTTTTTAATCTTTTGTCGTTTTCTTTGTATATTTTGATTTAGCAATTTGGGTAATTTACAGTAGCGTTTTTTGTGGCGGCTTTAATTCGGATTTGGGTACTGCATATTTACTTACTTTTTGCTATTAACGAACCATTTTCTTTTATTCTTCCCATTTTCTAATGACTCGTCTTTTTACGCTCTTTGCAGGCAATTTATTGGCGGCTTTACATAAGTACTTTCCTTTTAACGGTATGTATTTTTTGGAAAATTTATTTATAAGTACCACAGTTTATAACCCACAAAAAATATGTGCCAGCATATATGTGTGTGTATGTGTTTGGTGAATATACGAGTTTGTAGTTAGGCATGAAGGACGAAGGAAGAGTGTAGCTAAAGTAAAAAAGTGGTCTTAAAGTGGAGCAGCCAAGACTGGGCCGAGAAAGGCCTGGCTGCAGTGGCATGTGGTAAATTTATATGAAGATGCTTTTGTGTGTTTACGTATGTGGTTTGAATGTGCTTTAACTAAAGAATGAAGAAGCGCTATGAAGTGAGTTGGATATTATAGAGTTGCCACATGTGCAATATAACATTTTCTTAAAGTAGTGTAAAGAGAGTTAGTGATGGATGAGCCCGAGGTGTTCAGGCAATCGAGAGAATCGCCATCGTTACAAAATCACAGTCTAGTAAAAAGTTGACTCGCTACTCAACTAAACAATCGAGATGTATTTGTGATTGTTCCGAGTCGCAAGTTGTATCGATTAGTAATGGGCGACTTCGAGATACTTTAGGGCTGCTTTGAAGGCGAGAGGAATCGTTGGCAAGTCCGATTGACAAAGATTCGCGATTGGACTCGAATACGAATGAAAATCATCGAGAGCATTCAATGTGTTTGGAAAATCAAATAAAACATCGCGGACTCGCCCATCACTAGTTTTGGCGTTGTAAGATCTGTCTTAAAAACTGGTTTCCGTAAATGAACTCTTATCAATGTTGTCGACTGAGTGACGTCGCAATGACGTCAATCGAGGGGATCGAGTACTAGATACTCAGTGACAAAATGTGAAACGTAATAATGTGATGTCAATTACTTGAAATTTTTCCCGATTTTGTTGCTGAAACTCACGAAAAACCTCAGTATAGCATCATGATGAATGATTAATTTTTATCCACTTGGCAATCCTATTTAAAACTTCAAACTCATCTCTATTTCTGGTAGCAATAATAACTAAAAAGGTAACAACAATAAGTACGTCGCGCTAGAGGAGAGCGAACGAGCGATGTGTGTGCCAGCGAGTGTGTGTGGTGAAAAACTAGTTTATGACGAACATTAACGTACACGAACGTAACGTTACGGCGTATATCCACTCGTAAATATGCTATTTATGCGACCAGCTTAAGTGGCAGTGGCAAAGATAGTACACAAGAGGAAGAACAACGAAACAATAACAACAAAAGAAACCACAACAACACGCATTGAAAATTACTGCAAAAAAATAACCATTCAGCAAAAAGGATTTAGTAGCAAGAAACCAACCAGGGATTACTTACAACTGCCACAAAATACTTGAACAGCAATGAGTTGGTACAGAAGACAGATGAGGAAGGGGAAAAGACGTAGAAGTGGACACTAAAATGGGCAGAGCTGGAAGAAGAAGCATGGAAACAAGTAGAGGGTAAGAGGACTCTTGTGAAGCAGCAGCAAAAGGTGACGGCTTTACGCTGTCAAAGCTGCGTAGCAGGTCTTATTTTAGGTTGTACTCTTTACGCTTTACGCTTTACTTTTTACTTCTTTACTCATTTTGTCTTTTCGCATGCAGGCCGCTGCTTTGACTGTTGCAGTTGACTCACCAGCCGAAAGTCCCCCTCCTCCTTCTCGTCTAGCCTTTAGACGTCCTAACAGCACCACCGTCTTCCGCAGCAACATCTCATTGTGCCCATACTCACGGCTTTTGCACTCTAGCTGTTTCTTCATTTCGTAGCGAAAAATTAAAAAAGAGTAAAATTAATACCCACTTATGTAGATGCACTTGAGCATGCGCTCATACACCTCAACCACATGCAGTCCATTTCATAGAGTCGCCACAAAGCTTGGTGCTTGGCTTGGCTCTTACTTAGCTTTTGGTGGCTATTCCCCTTGTTGGTGGCTTCCTAAAAGTCCGCACGAGAACGTTCGCTGAACGTTGCAAATGTGGTTTTTGTTGTTGTTGCTGTTGTTTGCGGCATATACTAAGCTCACCGCCATCGCCTGTTCAGAGGTGTGTAATTCCCATTGCACGGTTTGCCTCGGCGGCGCTGGTGCCATTTACTTGCCGGCATTTGTAATATTTCATTTTTTAGCACACTCCTTTTCTGCGTATGTTGTTGTTGCTGTTTTAACTCATATGTTTTTTGTTGTCGTTATTGTGTTCCTTGTTTATTTATTTGTATTTATGTTTTGCGGATGAAGCTGACAAAATATGTAGCTATTCTGCATGCCTTAACTTTATTATGAGAATAAAGAAGAAAAAAAAACTTCATTGCCATAACTTTGGTGGCTTTAGTTGGTGTCTTTATTTATTAGGGAGTGGTTCAAAAAAAAACATGTTCAAGAAATAGCAGTAGGTTGGAGTTTGGTTTGAGTAATTTCTTAGGACTGTATACCTACTCTTGGACTATAAAAATGCTCTTCTTTCAAGCTGAGTTTCAACACATTTTCTTTCCGACAGTTCCCTCTATAATATATATTATGTATTTCGGGTTCTTTAGTTAAAATTTTATTTAGCATTTTTGGGGTCCTGTGCCTTAGAAGAAAGAACTGTATACTGAACAAAAAGACACTGTGGAAACAACCAGTCATAGAATATGTATCTGCATACGAATTGGGGTTCCTTAAGTTCCAATTGAAAGCATCTTTTGAAGTATCCTTAGACACTCTAAACATCAGACAAATGCTCAAAGGAGGGCATAGTCTTTAGAACACGGCTTTAGAAACTGGCTTAAGAAGTCTGCACGGCGCTGTGGAAGAAATTTTATATAGAATTTTCTTCAGCGAATGGTTTCTCTGAGTTCTCGTTGTCATCGCTTTTTGCATCACCCTCTCGTCGGCACTTCTCACTCCTTTTTATTTTGTGTTTTTCGAACTCCTTTTTCACAAATAACTTTTGTTGTGCTGTTTTGTTGTGTGTTTGTTGTTGTTGCTCGTGGCGGCATTCGGCGTTGCTAATTTGAATTTTATACATTTTCTGCAACGATTTTCTTGTCAGCTTTTATTCACACGCACCTTCGCTGATGACGTCCAAGCAAATTTATGGGCAAAAATAATTTATTTTTTTTTGCGTTGTTGTTATTGCTTTATGGCTTAACAACACATACATATGGAACAAAAAAATTTAGCGTAAGTATGTAAAAAAATAAATAAAAATTAAGTAAGCAAAAAGGATTTCAGAAATTTATCCAACGAAGGCACGAAAGGACTAATTAAACCTTTCGCCATAGAAATATTTGAAAAATGTTCTTTATACTTGCTGTGTTCGTGTTTCATTAAAATAAATGCAGAAAACTTTCACACAACAAAACCAACAACAACCACAACAAACAAAGCAATACTGAAATAAATAACTGACTATCTCTAACAGTACCTACTAATACCATGAAATGTGACGAAATTAATAACTTCCTTAATTGCCGCCAGCAACGTGAGTGAATACATTTCTTCGAGGAGACTCCATAGAGACAACTGACAACTTTCTTTTATAACCAGTTGCGTGAAAAATCACACAGGATGTTATTTGATGGCAGTATGTAACTCTGCATTTTATACCAACGCTTGGTATATATGTATTTATCGACGCCATAGAGGCATGTGCTCAACTTTAAACTTGTTTTTGCTGCCTCACAAACGGAAAGACCATCATCATAATTCGAGAGTTGATGATAGAGCTTCGTTGTTGTTCTTTAATAACATATAAGTAAGTAAGCTTAACCAAAAGGAATATGGAGACATATCGTCGGTGATACTGCAATACGTTCCATGTCACTTTTCACTTCTTCCTGAATACACCTAAATAATCTTTTTACACTTTTGTCAATCACATAGTTTTGCTTTTATATAAAACTTCGCTTTTATAAATACTATAAAAATGTAAAAAACACCGCGAAAAGTGAAAATATATATAGTTTTTTCTCCTTCTTCAAAAATTTATTCACGGCGACATAGAACGTCTTGCAGTATCACCGACGATATGTAGGTACCTACTTACTTATGTACCTAGTTACATACATTTCTAATGTTCCTAAACGGACTTATGAGTAGTTTCGCTTCGCCTTTGACTAGTCATGGAAAATATTCATATGAAATTTGGTTTGAAGTTTACCGCCAAAGCGTTTAAGTGTGGTTCGTCATCAAGCTCTATCTATACATAAAATAAGTGCTTAGCTTTAAAGCAGATGTGCCATCTTAAAGTGCAATCTTAACTTCTGTAATTTGCATTAAAATATTGTTTGTACTTTTTTACTTTACGGTATTGGAAATAAATAAGTATAAATATTTCTATGCACAGCAAGCTTTTGAATTGAAAGTTCACTTTTTATGATAATAATAACAATAATAAAAGCATCATTCCTAAGCGTTGAAGGTCAAAGGCTTGAGTGAGATTTTAGTCCAGGTTGGCTGGTGTACGAGTTTATTTAGCATTTAGCGATTATAGAATTCGATGGAATATAATATTTTTCTGTTATAAATTTTGTGTGTGCACTAATTTTAAACTTAATTATAAATTCGTCTAATATTAATAATAGTAACATTAATTTAAATTTTAAGCATAGGTACCTTAATTTTAATCTTTATACCGATCTTAGTCTTAATTTTAATTTTAATTTGAATCATAACTTATTTTGTTTCTTATTTTTAATCTTAGTCTTGATCCTATTCTCTCAGCACTATTCATTTTCAACTTTAAACTTAATCTTAAAATTAATCTCAATCATAATCTTAATTGAAATCTCAATCTTAATTATAATATCCATTTCAGCCTTAACCTCAACCCTAATCTCTATCTTAATCTCACTTTTATTCTCATTCTCTCAATCTCAATCTTAAACTTTACTTTAATCTAGTCTTAATCTTATTCTATCAACCTTAATTTTAGTCCAAATACCAGTCTTAATCTCAATACTAATCGTAATTTAAATCTCGATTTTAATCTTTATACTTAATCGCACAACATGAATTCAGGGGGCTCACTCAAAATTCTTACACCTCATATTTATTTATTTATTTATTTAATTTCAGTCTATGATACATAATATCTTACAGACTAGATCATATACTTATATATGTACATATATAATATAATGCAATATGCAATTGATTGTTAACAAACGCTATAATTAGTGATACAAATCTTCAATTATTGTTTTGAAAGCCACTCTAGTTGATTAAAATTCAATATTTAATTTTTTTGATATTTTATTAAACTCTGCAAGTGCTCTAAATAAATATAGAAACACATTATTCACATAAAGCGCTGAAACCTCGTATACCTTCCTACAGTGAAGAACGTGTGAGAGAACGGACTTTACCTATCCATCTCTACTCCAATCTCTATAAGTATGTATCTATTTTTGTATCACTATATTCATTACGGCCTCTTTCTCTACCCCCTTTCATTCCTTTAGTAGACCGCTCTCAGTCGAAGTACTAACATCCGTCCATTCTTTAGCTGCTTTCAGTGGTTCTTAGAATGATTCATGACTCGCATGTAAATTTTAAATAATCTTTCGGCTGACAAGGGAATTTCCATTTCTCCACGCAAGTGGGATTACATTTTCAGCTTAATGAGCGGCGAAAAGCAGATAATTATATGTACCAAAATCTATCTCAATGCAAGTAATCCTCTTAAAACATGAGTCACATATGTAATGCCTTCACATACATAAAGCACTCCGCTCCTCACACGCTTCTCATACAATCACGCTGTCAATTTGTTTTATTTTTCACCTCTACGGATAATTTACATTTTTCAATGAGAATATGAGAATTTTTGGTATGAAAATGAAATTAAAATAGAATTTGTGTTAAGGATTTCGAAGAATTTGCATTCGACATGTGAGCTTTTAGTAAAATACAAATCCATTCAAGTTGAAATTGCTCTACCAAATTGAGATCTCTACCGATTTATGTGTGTATGTATGTATGTATGTATGTGTGTGAAATTGCTATTGATCATGTTCTTTCGCATTTAAATTATCCATTCCGAATTTGAAATGAGCTGTGCAATGCCGTTGCCTGCCGACAGCAGAGCCAGAGCAAGCACGGGTTTCTGCTTTGTGTTGGGGTGTCGATTATTATTGTTGTACCATTTGTGCCTGTTGTTGTTGGTGCATGCTTTTATGCTACTGTTTGTTACACTTGCTGTGCTTCATTTTCATTTTGTCACACATTTTGTTGCAACTGTTGCCAGATTCCAGGGAACATACAACCGAACACACGTGTGGTATCCAGAAAAAAGGAAAGGAAATTGTTAAGACTTAAAAAAGAATTAATAACATTCACACTTGGCACGCACAATAAGTCTTTGTCGCACAGTGGGGTAGTCGACTCTCTTTTTGTAGATCCGCTCGTACGTACGTTTAGCTAAAAAAAACAGTTATTAATTTATATGAATAGCATCTCATATATACTACATTCAAAGTTTCATGCTTTTACCTGCTCAAATAGAAAAGTTATACCCGAAAGTGTAAATATTTGCATATCTCAGGTTGTAGGGTAGCTGTATGTATTAGTCTACAGATTTTAATGATTTTCACTGAGGTAGTTGATTTGTAGATGAGAATAAAGATTGCAAAAACTACTTTGTTTATCTGCCCAAATGAAGAAATTATAACCTGCATATTTACATACTTTGCTGAGCATTTTCAAACCGAGCTACACATTAAACTCACTTAAATTTTATCTAGTTTCACGTGATACCAATTACTCTGTAATTATTTCAGTTTCATTTTTGAATTAATTCACAAAATGATCGTCAAATACCACACTGTGCGTCGGTCGACACGAAATACAGCAACAACCATTTAAGTATTGAAACGACCAACGCACAAAGGTAGAGCAGCAAGAAAATCATGTACGAACATTCAACAAACAAATAGGGAATAAAAGAGATGTCGAGGAAGTGCAACTTGGAAGTCGATGTGTTGTTGGAAGAAGAAAGAGAATTGGGTATGTGTCTCGAGCAAGCGTTGGTTGTAGAAGTGTTTTGTGTAATTTAAAAATATGCTAATGGCGTGGTTATGCTATCAATGCTGCTGGTCGAGCACCGTGTAATTGTTGTTGTGCACTCCGACGATGAGAGAATTTTCGGACTCTCACATCCAGCAAATTTGCTGTGTAAAACAGGCAGCCAGCAGCCGAGGTTTCGGGGTAATAATGTGTTATGTTGTGTATGTGCGCTCCAATCATCAATGTAAGCATAACCACCTCTCACCAATCACGAAATGTTTCCGATTTTGATTGGCAAGCAACATTGGTACCATAACCACGGCATAACGCTGTACAAATAGCAATGGTAATATCAAAAACAACAACAACAGCAACAACGTATTAAGCGAAAATTAACATGCGCAACAGAGTCAAGAGCACAGAAAAAAGGTTTTTTGTAAGTAAAACACAAGCAAAATCCAATGTTTGTTCTATTTAAGTTCACATTTGTCTAAATTTAAAGCGCTAATTACTAGTAATAGTGGTGAACAGGTAATTAGCAACAGTACCTATATAAATGCCATAGCAGTTGCTTCTCTAGCTGTTTTAATACAGTGAAACATTCCTCTAACACTCTATGGTGGCGCATTGTAAACATTATGCATGTTTATAAACAAATGTTTCAGCAACATCATTGACTTGAAACATGATTCTAGCGCCCTTTTCGTGAACCACTGCCGAATTCTTACAAAATTAACAGCAAAAACATTTTTCGCTGATCTTTCCAGTTGTGAATTTATCCTTTTTAATGAGTGTTCCTAATTACTTGTTCATTGCTGTATATTTTACTAGCTCTGTGCGCCTCAACACAGTATGCTTGTTGAGTTTTGGTTTTTATAGCTTTGCGTATTTTTATTTTCCTTGTAACTACTACAATTTTTTACATTTCAAGTTTTCCCTTTCTAACGGCTTTTCTATACACTCTCGTACATACATTCCTTTGTGTTCATATATATGTACATACGTGTCTGACCTGGCGCATGTTTGACCTTTCCTTTTCATTCCCCACACTCTTACCTATGTACATACATACATACGTACATACCTTTAGCTCTTTGACGTGTTTAAGATTGTACATTTTATAATCATAATATACATATGTATATGTGCATACATGTGTATATTTTTTATGTTGAATATTTGCTTACTTTTTTGTTGTTATACAAAATTCCCTTCTCTCTAGTTCCCTTATATAGTGTCGTGGGTCATGAGCTGGCTGCCACCTTCATGAGCTGCCGATGATGTTGATGGGGCTGATACGACTGTTGGCTCGCATTTGATGTACTATTTGCTTTTTGTTATTGTAATTCTTGTTGGTAAAAATTTTTCTCACTTCCCCTGCTTTTTCCCAGTTCTTTTTATTTGTCTGCTTTACCACTTTGTTGCGTTTTTTGTTGTATGCTTTCTGATTTTTATTTTTTGTTTTTGTTTTATTTTCTATTTATTTTTATTTTTTTTTGTTTGCCTACCTTGCGTGCTTGGCATAAATATGTGTTACAATTTCTATTTGCAAATACACAAAGTGTGCTTTCGGATTTCCACAAAACTACTACATACCAACCATCATTCAAACCTGAGTGAGGGGAGAGGGAGGGGCTATGTAGTTATGGTTGTGTGTTGAAACCCAATTGGTATTCATTGCTGAATTTTCCGATTGGAAATTCCCTTTACTGTTGTGGTTTTTTTGGGCACCACAGGGAATTAAGATGAAATGCACAAGAAAAAATAAAAAGCGATGCGATTTCATCTTGAAGTCGTTCTTTACTGAAATGGTAGACTTTTATAGATGAAATACTGAATAGAAAGTGAAAAATGTGCCATAAGCCGTAGGCTACCCTTTCTCCGTATTACAAAGGTGATTACAAAACGGATTTGTTTGATGATCCAATCCGAGATGTTTCGGCAATGGAGAGAATCACCATCGTCCCGAGTCGGAGGTTGTTTCGGCTAGTAATGAGCCAGTTGGAGATGATTTAGCTATATGTACATACCTACGTATGTTTCAATTGAAGGCTGTTCGCGGCTTGACTCAAATTCTAATGAAAATCATCGAGAGCATTTGAAATGTTTGAACAATCCAGACAATTGCATAAGATATCATGGACTCGCCCATCACTATATTTCGTTTCGACTATACAATATCCTCTCTAACTGCTCTGTATTTTCCTTGCGTCTAGTGAATTTTCCATAGAGCGTCTATTCTACGATGTACATACATATATATATATATATATATATATATATATATATATATATCGGCCTTTCTCAGCTCATTTCCTTATATCCACATCGTCGCATGAGAAATGAATTAATTTAGCGAAAGGCGGCGATTTCTTACTCCCAGCCCAGAAGCTTTATATTATGCCACCTTTTGCTGCCAAAGCCATTCCATTAACTATCTGACACGCTCGCCTGCTTGCGTAACACTTGCCACACAAGAGAAATGATCATCTTGATGATGCATTTAATAACAAAAATAACAACAAGAACATCAACATTGTCCAAATGCCGTGCTTTTGCTGCCAACAACAATAAATGCAAATTTGCTACATATTTTCATTTTTTTAATAAATCAACTGAACCTTTGGTTTTTTTTTGCGTGGCAGTTCCAGTTGATGGACGATGGAGTCACGGAATGGAATCACTTTCTGCCACAGTTTTTTTCTTTCGCTTGCTTTGTCTTGTTGTTGTACTTACCTGTTTCCGTGTTGATTTGTCTACGTTTGGCTGTTCATTCGTCCGTGTGCTGCCTTCTTCTTCACTTGAGTTGTTGTTGTGGTGCCCTTCGCTTGGCGGCAGGCACTTTTTACCGTGTGCGCTCCGGTGATAGTTTTCTACTAGTATCTTATTTTGTGTCTGCTGTTTTTGTTGCTGTTGTTGCTGTTGTTTGCATTGTTCTTTTTCTTGTTGCGTTACAAAACTGTCTTTTAGCACGCACACATAATTCAGTCGTCGGTGGCGTCACCACCACTGACAACAGCACCCAGCACACACACCAGCTCTGGCAAAAAATAATGATGATAGTTGTAACAACAACAACAAATCCATGCAATATATTAAAAACAGCAATTTTGTAGTTTAGCGCCTGGAATTTGTTCATTTCATTTATCCTGTGCATAACATTTTATTTCAATTGCTTTTTTTCCTCTATTAATATTGTTTTGTATACCCCGTAGTGCATACAATGCTTATTCTTTAGCATGCTATATCCTAATATTTGCCGCCGTAAAGGGTTCGGGTATAAGAAATATAGCATTTGGCACGATTTCTAGTAGAAGTTTGCTTATTTGATTGCTTTTTACGCTTATTAAATATTTGTATACCCCGTATCGCATAATATTTTTCTGCCTTCTCCTCATTTTTGCCACAATAAAGCGCGCTGAATGTGAAAAATTTTGAATTTAGCACGCCCCTCCAGAGGATTTAATGCTATGAAAACTTGCTACTGGGTATACATTTATCTATATTGTTCGCTATCCTTAGAATTGAAGTTTCCTAGTTACTTTTTCATTTTTTTATGAGAAATGAATGAATTTTATGCTTTCAAAGCTTGCTACTGGGTATAAATTTTGTGTGCATTGTTTGCTAACCTTAAGGTATTAACGTTTTCTCAGTCTCCTTTTTCTAATCTTTTTTTATCACTCCTATTCGTGCCGCTTTTCCATTTTGTCTGCTTCATTTTCTCATTTCTCTCGCAGCCGCCCTCCTTGTTCCGCAAATGTGCGTCTTAGGTTATGTTTTTTCCTCCCTTCTTCGTACTTTTTGTTGTTTTTGATTGCCTTCATTTGTTTTGCTTTCTAAATTTCAATTTCTTTGAAAAATTTCTACATAAATGACATGTAATAAGTAATATTTTCCTTTCCCGTCACATAACCATTTATTCTTCTGATTGTCTTTACGTTTTTCATTTCTTTCATTTGGTTTAATATCCACGAATGTAATTTGTGACCCCCGAAGGCGATTATACTTACTTTTGATAACTTGTGGCACGGTTGTTGTGGTTGCCGCGGCGGTGCAATTAACTAGATACATGTGCTATTACGTTGTGAAAGAAGAAAGTCTGAGCGAACACAGGTTGGCAAGTTAGGCAGTTTGGGTATTGAGGACGCTTCCAAACAATACTGTACTAAGTCGACTTAGTACGTTTGACCGTTTTTTGTATTTTCAAGTATCTTAATTTGGATGCTGTGAAAATTTGGTATCTATAGGACTATCCATTCCAAAGTTATAAGCAAAAGCGTACTTAGAATCTATATATTAATAGGCTAACATTTTTCCCATACAAACAATTGCCAGGCTGTTTAGCACATTTAACATACTCATATCCACATAAAATTGATCTGGATGTGTTCGTATGAGTCAGGAGCAGTGCATAGGCATATAATTTTTTCTATAAATTATTTAATTTCTTTATAATTAATAAATAAAGTTTTTAGTTTTGTACCATTTTTGATTTACTTCGTTTTTGCTTCGTTGGCAAATGTGCCCACTATCTATATATTAATAGGCTAACATTTTTTCCATGCAAACAATTGCCAGGCTGTTTTGCACATTTAACATACTCATATCCACATAAAATTGATATGGATGTATTCGTATGAGTCAGGAGCAGTGCATAGGCATATAATTTTTTCTATAAATTATTTAATTTCTTTATAATTAATAAATAAAATTTTTGGTTAAGATAAATAGATATCGTAAACGAGTTTACAAATATCGTAAACACAGTTGAAGAGTCGCTTTAATTTAAAAGCGCTCACCGGGCCTACCTTCCTAGATCTGCCTTGATTTTGACCATCATTTCGCGTCGGACCGTGATCAAAAGGGCAAATCAGTGTTGCGGTACAACTGGAATTTGGAAAGTGTTGCTTATCTCCGCGAAAAGGAATAATTTTTGTACCAATACAAAGTTGAAAAAATAAATTGCATGGTCGAATTTCGACCACCGGCGATACTAGTACAATTTAATATATGTATGTATAAAAAACATTTTTTCAGGTCTCACCTTCTATATAGACATACGTTAGTATTATAATTTTCAGCTCTTTATCGAAGTTAAATTATAATGACAGGGACGGAGAGTGGTTTTCTCGAAATACGTCACTCTACCTTTGTTAATATAGTAACAAATGATCCTCATTTTTTTTTTTGTCGAACCCATTCCATTAAACTTGCAAATACACGAAAGTCCTGTTTGCAATATTTCAGAGCAATCTGCAATTGCACAATTTTTAAAAAACTGTAAATTAATCATATGGGATGAGTGCACAATGGAACACAAACGATCATTAGAAGCACTCGACCGAACATTGAGAGATTTGCACAGTAATGATCGTTGCTTTGGAGGAGTGAAAATATTGCTGGCGGGCGACTTCAGACAAACACTACCCGTGATTCCAAAATCAACAGCGGTGGATGAGATAAACGCATGTCTGAAGTCATCTCATTTGTGGAGGTTTCTTAAAACCATTTCATTGGCCATCAATATGCGAGTTTGCTGCAACACGATAGCAATGCAGACGTTCTTTCAAAAGAGCTGCTTCGAATCGGCAATGGACAAGTTCCGATAGATCCTTGCAGTGGATTAATATCGATTCCAACTGCGATTTACCAATTCGCTTCAAGTAAGAATGAACTAATTAGCAGTGTATATACAAACATCGCTCAAAATTATGGTAACTACGAATGGTTAGCCGCACGCGCAATTTTAGCAGCAAAAAATATTGATGTCAACGACTTGAATTGGACGATTCAAAATCAAATTCCGGGAGATATGCGTTCTTATAAATCTATTGATCGCGTTGAAAAGGAAGACGAAGTAGTAAATTACCCCGTGGAGTTATTAAACTCTCTGGATTTGCCTGCAATGCCTCCTCATCATTTCCATCTCAAAGTTGGGTCTGTTGTTATTATGCTACGCAATCTTCATGCTCTCAAACTGTGCAATGGTACACGACTGATTGTTCCAAAGCTTATGGACAATTTAATAGTGGCAAGCATTTTTACAGGCCCGTTCAAGGGAGAGGAATGCTTACTTCCCCGGATTCCCTTATCTTCAACAGATTTGCGCTTCCAATTCAAACGTATGCAGTTCCCAGTGAAACTTGCATTTGCGATGACAATTAACAAGTCACAAGGACGGTCGTTGGAAGTATGCGGCATAAACCTAGAAATGCCATGCTTTTCACATGGTCAGCTCTATGTTGCGTGTTCCCGTGTTGGAAAACCGTCCTCGCTATTTACTTACGCTCCGGGACAGAAAATTAAAAATGTTGTGTATCGTGCAGCCTTAAACTGAATACTAAAATTATATATTTTTGAAGTTGTATACACAATGAAGTAGTGAAAAATCGTTAATTTTCTATTAAAAAAAACTACCGGTGTAATAACAATTTTTGAAATGAAATTAATAAAAAAATCTATTTTGGGCAGAACGAAGTTTGCCGGGTCAGCTAGTATATATATATATATATATATATACATATATCCATCATGAAACAAATTTATTTTAAGCTTAGTATGCATCCCTTACATTAATATAGGTAAGAAAGTTATTTGAGGATTGATTTCCAAAGCGTTTGGAAAGGGATATAGCTTCGTATACAGGTATTCTTTGGTTCAAATATAACTTACATTTTATTATTGCTTGCAATTTAATATTATTTTTCAGGTATGCCGAAAGTGCCCCTTAAAAAGAAGAACCTGCCCCTGTTATGGGGTTCATTCAGCAAAATGGTTTTTTTTAATTAATTGAGTTAGTTCATAGATACAAAACAAAAATCTTTACATATTTCACAAGCCCAATAATCATTCTTTACAAAAATATTAAAGATTAAAATCTATGGACGCATTACTGAATTATAGAACTTTGAACAAAAAGGTGACGAATCTGCCCCTGTTTACCCTATTCCCAATATATTTACTATGAAATTTGGAAAACAAAGTTTGTTCCAATTTCACAGTTCGATATTCATATTTTTTATCAAAGGTCATTTTGGAATGTTCCCCACAAAGCTTATTGAATTTTGAATGACTTTAACAAGAGATCGCACGTGTTATGCAATAGGGATTTAACTCAAAAAAAATTTTTTTGGGAAAACGCAAATAAACTTTTATAATTTCAAATAGTTTCCTTCTACGGCTAACCACAAAATCACTTTTATTTCCGCCATTTTTATTCTTTTGAGTATTTTATAAGGCTAGACTAAAAGGCACGACCCAGTTATTGAACAATATGGCAAAATCCCAGAAATCGAAAATTTCGAGTTAAATCCCTATTGCATAAAACGGGCGAGATAAAGTATAATTATTATACACTTCGGTGGTTTTATTGAAAGCAATTCAAAAGCAAATATTATTAAGTGCAATCGTAAGAAAGCATACATAAATACATACATATGTACATTTAAATTAATGTTAGATAATGGCGCTTAGGAGAAACCCAAAATCATTTGAGGTAACGTTGACATATTATCACTTTAATACCTACCCGTTTATTATCCTCCACCACGTCAGACCAGACCATTTAATCTTAATGTGCATTATGTCATTTGACTGTGCGCCTAATTACCATTTAAAAACCAAAGCAACAACAACAAAAAAATAGAAATGGAACAAAGGCAGTTTAGATTGAAAATTTTAAACAAAAAACAACAAGCTAAAGTATCGAATTTATTTCTATGTACGATTTGATAAAAACACATTTCCACATTCCAGCGGATTAAAACCAATTCATTGATTGTTTTCATATTCATACTTCAACATACGGAGGCGGCCGGCTCTACGGCTCTACAGAGACAACACAGGCCATATCCAATCACGATTTCTGTCTGTCTCTGTCTCTGGCTTTGTTTTTTTTTCGATTTGTGTTTTGTCTGTATGCATTCATTTGTATTCAAAATCTCCTCAAACAAAGGCCGTGAAATTGCTAATAGCTCAAAATATGGGTTTCTTTTTCTATTACGATTCTTTTACTTTTTTTGTTATTTTTTTACTTTTGTGTTATCAATTTTTTAAAATCCTGTTTTCAAATTTTAATTTCTAGGTATGTATGTACATATGTATGTGGTGGTTTTTATTTATTTTCATCCGCTTGCTTTGCTATTGATTTTTGCTCTTTTTTTATTTCAATTTCTATTTATTTTGTTTCACCCCGACCTTCCTTTATTTCCATTAGCCCCATGTAATATTTGCTTTGGCTTTGGTCCGTTTGATATTTCAACGTTTATTTGCCGTTTGTTTGCTTGTTTGATTGTGTATTTGCTTTCAGCATTTTTCCATCATTTTTCACTTTCTTTTGCGTGTAAGTGTAATATCTATTTTCAATTTTTCAATATTTCTTATTTGCATTGAAACTCGTCCTCGGCGATGTGTAGGTTCGTGTATTTGTTTGCCTGTCTGCCTGTCCCATTAGTAAGGTGGCTTAGAGCATTTATATTTTTTAATTTCCCATTTTCCATTTGGCCGTTTGTTTATTTGTTTGCATTATTATTATTATTAGTGTTATTGTTGTTGCCGAGATCATCATACATACTCGCAGTCATCATGAAGTCGTCAGCGTCACAACCACCGCCACCACCACCACCGGCACTGCCACTATCACCGTCACCATCACCTTCTTCTGCTTGTACTTCACCGTCTACAGTACACACCATCCATCCAACCAACCAACGCTTGCATGTGAATTCTAATTCCGTCGGCATTGCCATGCCGCCACCACCACTTCATTCTGCTCGCATTCTCTCGGCTCTATTAAGTTGTTCGTAGGTTTGTTGTTTGTACGTGAAAAAGTATCTACTTGATTCCTTAGCGTCAAAATGCAACACGCGCGCAAACAATCATTGGGATCTTCATCCATCCAGCAATCGGCGGCGGCAGTCGGCAGTCATTTGTCTAAGCCTGTCGCCGCCACCGCCGCCATAGTGTATCTAGTCTATTGTGCGGCACAGTGGTGTTTGTGTGTGGTATGCAAATCAAATCTTTTGCCGCCTTTAATGTCCCATTTTGTATTGTCTATATCAATCATAAATTAAGTTTACGTTTTTATTAGTTTGACGTGTGTCTTCAAAAATTAACTCATCAATTGAAATTTGTGAATTGGAAAACCATTTGCACGCGTGGCATTTAAATTTATATTTCCGGTTGCATACTGTTCTTTCTTGTCTATTCTTAACAATAATTCAAGTTTTAAGTACATATATATGTACATATTTATGTGTATACCATGCAGAAAGAAGAAGTTACAAATTCAAAGACAGGCAGAGTTAAATTCTTCAACAGTCATATCCGCTAAACTTCCTATGTACCTAGTACCGACCATAGTCATACGACTTGATTATCACAAAAAGTACATTCATACATATGTAGATACTTATATGAATTTTTTAATGAGATTCAAGTCATCAGAGAGTTTTCAAAAAAAGTTGTATTACAAAAATGTCTATATCTTTTCAAAGCACGGACTATTCAACCAGCACTTTCTTTCCTTTAGTTTTCTCTTATCTTACTTGCCGCTTAACCGTCTAGATGGTTTTGGCCGAATCCAATAAAGCGCACCAGTCGTTTCGGTTTCGTGCTGCCTGGCGCCAACTGGAAATGCGAAAGGAGGACGAGCCACCTTCACCTGATCTTCCCAACGCAGTGGGGGTATCCCTCTCCTTCTGCCTTTAGCGGGTTTCGGTAGAAATACCTTCTGGACCGCAGCACCTTCAGCCATTCCCACGACATGACCTGCCCAACTTAGCCGCTAGATTTCTATTCGCTGAACAATGACGATGTCCAGCTCATCATTAAATCTCTGTCGATACTCAGCATAGCTAATGCACAAAGATCCATAAATCCTTCCTTTCTTCATCAAAGTCAAAAACTTTTTCTCAAAAAAAGATCTGCAAACATCCCTTCAAAAATTTTTCTCAACCCAGACACACTGTTCTACATACTAAAAATCCACCTCCGGGCCCGTCAAACCGCACGAATCATCATCATGATTCACTTGCGCGAACGTTGGTATTTTGGTATGGTATGTCTGCATGCCAATGATGCCACACTTTTGACTGGTTTTTTTCCTTTTGTTTTGTATTTCTTGTTTTTTTTTTTTTTGCAGTGCGCCCTGTGACTATTTGCTCTAATATATCTTCATAGCCTCCAAATGCAGAATTGTCTGTCTGGCTGACTGTCTCTTTCTCGGCATATTTTCGCATATTGCGCGAACGCCGCTCTCATACTCACACTCACTTCCTTTGGCCCGGCGCAGTTTTCACACCCAAAAGTCATATCAAAGAAATTGGAAAATGAAAAAAATTCTAAAAGCGAAAACCAAATATTTGCGCTGTCAAATGCGAGTGGTACTTTTCAGAGAGGTCCTAGACAAGCGTGATGTGTCCAAATATGAGCGAGCGAATGGATTTTCACATTTTCATACGTTTGATTTTTAAATTTTTGTTTGATTTTCTTCGGCATGCCTTTGGATTTGAATGAAAATGGCTTGAATGGCGGCGGTTCAGTGCCCCCGAATTAGTGATGGGCGAGTCCGAGATGTTTAGACAATCGAGAGAATCGCCATCGTTGCAAAATCACAATCGAGTCAAAAGTTGACTCGCTCCTCGACTACACAATCGAGATGTTTTTGCGATTGTTCCGAGTCGGCGAGTCGGAGGTTGTTTCGATGACATCTCGACTACACAAGCGAGATGTTTTTGCGATTGTTCCGAGTCGGCGGGCCGGCTGTTGTTTTGATGATATGTTTTAGTTGATAAAATAAACTGAATGATAAAGAAAGTAGGATTTTTAATGGAAGTGAGGCAAATACATAAATAAATTAACCAAATTGAAAAATATGCTATACATAGACGCTGCATTATTGCAATCACAACTAAACAGTGTCGTGCATAATAATAATAATTAATTATTTAAACATTAATAAATTTTCTGAAGTGAGACGCTTATACTGATTTCACACAGGCGGTTAATGGAGTAATTATCCACATTTTCTTCATTAAGTCAATAATGAAGCTCGATTTTCCATACAGAAGTTCAATTCTTAATGGATCCATTACTAATTAATTGAATTTTTAATCGAATAAAAATCCAATACAACTCTGGGAGGTAAGTTCGTAAGTAAAACATAATCAATGCGAAATTGCCATATGCATATTTTTTTAATTACGATGTTTCCTTACTTCTTCAATTGACTCTTCTCTTCTGTACACATTTTCAATTTTTTCCACATCAAAAAACATATATTTTTGTTTTATTACATGTTTTTATCAAGTTCCAAATAATTTATTTGACAGGCGATAGCGTCCAAATTAGAAATAAGTCTCTATTCTGACGAATTTTCACCGGGCGATTTTCGCCAGCGTTTTCGTTCTGTTCATTCTCATATACTGCCGTGTATTTGTAATTTGACAGAACGCCGCGGCCGACGAAAATTCGTCCGACGCTGATTCTGTTTAAGCTATAAGGAAAAATTTTTATAATTTTTTTTCTTGTTTTTTTAAATGATAATTGTAAATCGAAAAATGGGAAGTAGGTATAAAAGTATCACTAAAGTTCAATATAATGTTGAATGTTCCACTATATTATGGCGTTGGATTGAATCTCATGTTCGAATCCAGAGGAAAATACCAATAGACAACACTATAAAGCAAGCAATGAAGATTCCACAATGGTTGCGCTAAGAATCCCAACGGTTGCGGAAAAGTTGTGTTTTTATCTTCTGAACGCAAAGTTGAGTATTTCTGATCAACACAACATGATGTGAGTTTGGACACTTTTTTCCATCATAAATTTTTTATGCTCACTTCGGACATGTTGTGCTTACGATTTTGACATATGTACAAAAATATAAATACATACATATATTTACGAAGTTTTGAATGTAATAAAAATGTTTCAAAGAAGCGAAGCTATTGCCGATTATGTTGGGGATAGGTAATTATAATAATAATTTGTTTTTTGTCTGTATCAGCTCTTTCAGAAGGCGCAAATTATATCACTTTCCGCTCGGTGTTTTGCTCAACAGTTGCGACTTCTGAACGCAACCAATGAGAGAAGAGGAGAATAATCTGGGATGAAGGGAGAGAGAGGATGAAGAGAATTGGGTCAGGGGAAGGGAAATTCAAAAAGAAGAGAATTTTTTTTTGGTTTTACTACATATTCAGGCTCATAAAATGTATGAAATTAGGCTCATATCAGGGGACCACCTTAACAACAGAAATACATATATTTCGGACTCCAAAGTGAGCTCATAATGAGTGTGAATGCTCCAGTTTAGGATTCCTTTCGGACTCTTTTATGACCCGAATGTTTACTGGGATTATTTATTCAAAACTTGTTGTCAATAACAACAAATTATTTTATGAAAATTGACATCTCCTTGTTAATTGAGTGTGTGTGAAACACAAAAATTTATTGTTAAATTATAGATGTAATGTACTTCATTAATTTTCTGTCTGAAATCAGTATTATGAGACAAATGAATTTTACGAGTAGCAACAACGGCAATAGATTTGTACCACTCTGTATGTTTTGTAAAGCAATTTTAATATTCAAGCGGCAACAACAATTATTATGTATTTTTTGCAGCGAGTCCGAGATGTTGTAGGGTTGCTTTGAAAACGAGAGGAATCGTTGGCGAGTCCGAGATGTTTTAGCGATTGTTTCGACTGACGGCCATTTACGACTTGACTCGAATACGAATGAAAACCATCGAGAGCATTCGAGATGTTTCAACAATCGAGAGAATCGAATAAAACATCTCGGACTCGCCCATCACTACCCCGAATGTGTCCTTCTCGACTTCCGTTCGGTTGTATGTTTGGGACAGTTATTGCTTTCATAAAATATAATATTTGTATGGGAATGTGTTTGTATGCTTGTGTAACTCTGTATGTGAGTTTTTTGCTATAACAAAAACCTTGCTGTTTGTGTTTCCAACGGCCGGCCTTTGTATGCACTCTAACCTCGCTGTTATATGACCCCATGTAAGTCTGTATATACATACATATGTATGTATGCTTGTATGGATGTATGTTTCTCTATGTGTGTATCAAATTCTCTGACGGCGTTTCAAGTGTTGCTTTCCCCACTTGAAAATTTGGCATCAAATGTCATCGTTCGCACAATCTATAAATTTCACTGGATAGACTACATACACATAAGTGGAAGTATTTCCTCTAGACATACCAATGCTGCATAGATGTGGAACACAAGGTACCGCAAAGAATATTTTGGTTCGAAAAATTCTAAAATGTTGTCAAAGTCCAATTCGGACGTAATTTGTACTTTGGTTTATAGTTTGTTTTAAGTTATTTTCATTGATTTCAGGTGTTTCGAAGAGCAATGTCATTACTCAAGTAGCTAATGTTGAAGAGGGTGTCCTATCTACATATTAAACAACATAACATTCATTCGGGTTGTCTTATCACTATAGTTTCTTTCAGAATGAGGTATCAGCTGCTTTTAGAGCACCACGTGACCATTGATCACTTTGATACGGAATGTTGGAATCGGAACACACATCGCGGGTCTTCACACATCTAAAGACATGGAGATATCGATGGAAATTGTACGGCATATGACCGACGGTAGGTCGGGCATGTAGTTGCCTACAGGAATGATCCGATTCATGATTTCATTACATTGCCGTATGTTGCAGCATTCAGGAATGCCAGAAACGCCTTTCCGTGAAGGCTCTAAAGAGAACGAATGCCGTTTTCGGCACCTTGTATAGCACCAAATATCATATTCTTCCATAGAAATCTGACTGCCTCGCTGACTAACTCAAATACTCACATACGAATGCTGACATGTACGCAGTGCAGCACAATAATAATTTTGACGAGCTGCTCGAAACGGGTAGCTGAGAACAGAGTGAGACTGACTGAATGTGCTAGGGATCGTGCTGATTCGCGACTGCCTGCCTTTCTGTCTGTCCGTCTGCCTCGTATCTGTATCAATGCGTAGTGAATCTTTGGCAGCTTATTTTTGAATAGCTGACGATAGATGGTTAAATGTATGAATGGATGGATGGATGGATGAACGAATGAATGGTTGGATGGCTAAATGCTTCAATGCCTCAATTGTCGAGTGGCCAGCTAAAACTGCGCCCAGTGCGTTTACTCTCATATATGTATGTATGTATGTGTGTATCTATACTAGAATATGTATGAATGTAAAGGCAGCAGAATAAAATTATGAACAATTTTTTATCAACTATTTTCTCATATATGTATGTATGTATGTATGTGTGTATCTATATTCTATACTAGAATATGTATGTATGTAAAGGCAGCAGAATAAAATTATGAACAATTTTTATCAACTATTTTCTTATTGCTATTTCAAATTTTTATTATTCTAGTCGCAGTTTTTTTTTCGGCGTAGTTACTTATGTATGTAAGTATCTAAATATTGACTGCTGTGCGTTCTTCTGCAGCTTTCTAGTGCCTCGTTCTCGCCGCCTCATCACATAGCTCATTTCGTCAATTTGACTTATGTATGCACTTATGTTGTATGATTTCAAGTACTTTTTCGGCAACTTGGCTTCCTTCTTTCTTTAAATCAACAGCCAGCCAAAAATTTACACTCGTCGTCGTTGTTGTTGTCGCCTTTTCGTCGGATATCGCATTCGCGACGAGTTGAACAAAGTGTGGATCAAATGAGTTTTGACGATACTTGTGCACGTTCCTCTTCTTAACACAACTCCAAAAATATGTTTCGTCATTTAATTGTGAATGAATTTTTTTCAGTTTTTTTTAAATCTAAGTACATATATACCCAGTTATGTTTGGTATGTTTGGAGGAGCACCTCTTTAGCTTCTTAAAATCTAATATAGAACTTTTTTAATAAAAAAAAATTGATTCTGCCTCTACCCTATAACAATTCGGAAACCTTCGGAAAAATCGAAATATAGAAGTAGTTTGGTATCCAATCCAAAAACTGGGACTACTTCAGAAAAGCAGACCAATCCAATCTGAAACGGAAATTTTTATTAGAGAGAGAGAGAGAGAGAGAGTGGTTCTCCTAAAATACGTCACGTTCTCCCTTGTAGCTATAGTCAGGTCTGTTTCCCATATTCTATGAGCTTTCAAAAATTGTGTTTGGTTATAAGTTCGTTCTCTATTCGCTCCAAAAACAAAGGTCACATTCCAAGGTTCCCACAATGTTTATTAGTTTGCATAAAGCAAATAGCTCATTATATTACCTCATTGTGCATTCGCTATCCAACTCAACTTCACTACTTAACTCATTTCTTTAACTTTGGTTTTTCTTTTGTATTTGTTCCTTTTTTCGTTGTTTTTTTTTTCTTTTTCCCTCTTTTCTCTCTTGTTTTCTTCTCTTGCGTTATGTCATTTCAATGAAGCACTTCTTACTTAATTGCATTGTGTAAGTTTATCGTTTTTTATTTGCCCCATTATTCTTCAAATTGTGTCTACATAATATCTCATTGTGACTCTCTGATTTGTTGCCCAAAAACCCAACCTCTACATGCACATAACTGATGAGATTTGTAATAAAATTTCCCGTTGTTGTTGTTGCCGCTTTTCCCTCATCATCCGTTTGTACTTATGTAAAACACATTTGGCTGCCACTTAGGCGCGCTGCTTCTGCCGCTTCCTGCAGCGAGTTTGAAGTGCATGCCAACGAGTACGAGTAAAACATAGCTTTTTTTAGAGTTTTTTAGCGGCGTCTTGCTCACGGTAGGCAGGAAGCGACGATAGGTTGCATGAAAATGTCGAGAAAAAAGGAAAGTGGGGTTGTGTTATGTGATGTTTATAGATGAAACATCCGTTGAAATTAAAATCCGAGCTGCTCCTTTTTCAAGGATATCCACATTTTTTGTTTTTTTTGAAAGGATCAAATATTGAGGAAATCGAAAATTCGCCACTGTCCAAATTTTTCCGATTTTAATACATTATTTGGTCGCTAAGGGATACAAAAAAAGGTATTAAAAAGAAAAAAGGACACCTATAGTGGAAAAATCCAATGTGAACAGGACCTAAAGGATAACCACTGAAATATAAAATAACACAAAAAGTACCCATTTTAATTTGCGCATAACTCCTAAAATGTTAACTCTACGTGAAAATTCCATATAATATGTTTCATTCAGAATAAATAAAGGAATATTTCTTTGATATACAATTTTCATCTACCTGCAGTGGTTAATGCACTTTGGTCCATCTAAAGTGAAAATTTCAAAAAAAAGTACTTTTTTTTATGGTGCTATTTTAAGTTCAAATATTTGTCTAGTTTATGTAAATATTTTAATCTAATGATCCAATTCTCATTCTTACATATCTATACGTTAATATTAAAAAGAATTAGAGCTGAAATACGCGCTAGCTGTGCACGGTGGACGGTAAGCAACAATAGGTTGCATGGGAATATCGAAAAAACGATCGCCGGCTAAAAACTTACGTAAAATGATATTCTAATATACTTCATAAACACACAGCAAGCGTGAATAAAATCTCCAACATTTTATTTAAACGAAAATTAGTACCAGCACACAGCTAGGCACATATTCGTTGGGCCATCGTTTTTACGATATTCCCATGCAACCTATTGTTGCTTCCCGCCCACCGTGCACAGCTAGCGCGTATCTCAGCTCTAACTATTTTTTAGTATTAACGTATAGATATGTAGGAATGAGAGTTGGATCATTAGATTAAAATATTTACATAAACTAGAAAAATATTTGAACTTAAAATAGCACCATAAAAAAAACGTACTTTTTTTGAAATTTTCACTTTAGATGCACAAAAGTACATTAAGCACTGCAGGTACATCAAAATTGCATATCAAAGAAATATTTCTTTATTTATTCTGAATGAAAGATATAATAAGGAATTTTCACGTAGAGTTAACGTTTTAGGAGTTATACGCAAATTAAAGTGGGTACTTTTTGTGTTATTTTATATTTCAGTGGTTATCCTTTGGGTTCTGTTCACGTTGGATTTTTCCACTACAGGTGTCCTTTTTTCTTTTTAATACCTTTTTTTGTATCCCTTAGCGACCAAATAATGTATTGAAATCGGAAAAATTTGGACAGTGGCGAATTTGCGATTTCCTCAATATTTGATCCTTTCAAAAAAAACAAAAAATGTGGATATCCTTGAAAAAGGAGCAGCTCGGATTTTAATTTCAACGGATGTTTCATCTATAAACATCACATAACACAACCCCACTTTCCTTTTTTCTCGACATTTTCATGCAACCTATCGTCGCTTCCTGCCTACCGTGTGCTGTTGCTACTGCTGTGATTTCTCTTGTTTTTGTTGCTGGCGTTGTCAATAAAATTTGTTGCTTATCTCAAATTGACGGCTCGTAAAATGATTTCGTTTTTTTTTTTCTTGTTTCTGAAGTATTTTACAGTAGTCATTCTGCAGGATTCATTTTTCATTATGTTCATTCGTTCATTTTTTAATAGCTCAAGGGTCACGTGACTGACGCTTTGAAATGCGCCAAAATGAGCTTTTAATTTCGATTTTAGATACTTCTATTGCAGCGAGTTATGACCTTTACTGTTGCTGTAGCTGCTAATGTTTTTTGTTTTTGTATTTAATTAAATACTATTTAAGTAATTTGTTCTAAATGGTTCAAAGAGGGAGAGAAAGTTTCCTTTCACAAAATGTGTAAGAATTTTAGTTACTTACAAAGACCTAAATTGAACTAAGAATTGCAAATTCAGATTGCCTTGGTCGGTGGTCATTAGAGGAGGAGGCATAATCTGCAGAAATGTCAGCCATCTTCGATACGCCAGCTCTCAGAGAGTGACGAATCAGTGAAGCTACTGTCATTCCCTGATACGATTTCGCAGTGCAACGAGTGTTTTCTGACACTAATGAGTTATCAGCAAATTCGCTAATACCTACATATCAGAGCTGGAAAAAACCAAGTACCAGTACAATTACCATTACCAGTACTCAGTAATTGAAAAGCCGAATTACCAAGTATAAGTATATTATACTGGTACTTGATACTCAGTACGTACATTTTTCAATTCTTTTGCAATTCTTTTCCAATTGCTTTCAATTCTTTTTCAGTTGATTTTCAATTACTTTCAATTCTTTTTCAGTTTTTTTTTCAATTCTGTAATTTTTTTGATGTGTAAACATCTTTGCTGTAGCTACGAGTGATTTCGAAAAACAGGTAAAGTTTACGCGTAAACCGTAAATGATCTTTGTGTTAGTGCACTGCTGTGTCCATGTGAATCGCTTGGCATTGTCAGTGGTAGGTAGGTAGATAGACATGTACTGACAAATGCTTGCATGCATAGCCGTGCAAATGCAAATATCAACAACAACAGCAACGAAGCGAAGTGAAGTTGTTGTTGTTCTTGTTCTCTGCAACAATTCGACAAATAGGCAAAATAAAAAGGACCAACCTGTTTGAACATGTATGCAAATGTATGGATATGCATACCTACATCTACCTATCTAATTTTCTGTGCAATATTGGTATCAAATGATGAGCAGGACTTCGATATGAAGCTCTTTTTATTGTGACCCCTAGGCCGGGTCTCCAGATAAGTATGGGTCAAAAGGAGCACCCGGATGATCCTTGAATGTTTCTGAGCAAAATTGGTATCAAATGAAAGATCTTGAGCAGGCCTTCTTCAGGGAGCTCTATTCTTCATGGTTCCTAGGTCGGGTCCGGAGATATGGGTCAATACGAGGACCCGGATGATCTTGCATGTTTCTGAGCATTATTGGTGTCAAATGAAAGCTTCTGAGCGGGGATTCTACACGGAGCTCTATTCTTTATGATTCCTAGGTCGGGTCCCGAGATATGGGTCAAAACGAGGACCCGGATGATCCTTGAATGTTTCTGAGCAATATTGGTATCAAATGAAAGGTGTTGAGCAGGGCTTTCACATAGAGCTCTATTCATTATGAGTAATAGGTCGGGTCCCCAAATATGGGTCAAAATGTGACCCGGATTAACCCGGAATGTTTCTGAGCAATATTGGTATCAAATGAAAGGTGTTGAGCAGGCCTTCTACACGGAGCTCTACTCTTTATGATTCCTAGGCCGGGTCTCCAGATATGGGTCAAACGTGAACTCGGATGATCTTGCATGTTTCTGAGCAATACAAAACAAAACAACATAAAAAATCAAAAGTCAAAAACCAAAAACCAAAACAAACAAAAACAACAAAATAGTAGCAGTCACAATGACAACAAAAAATTACAAAAACGATAGTCGCCTTTTAATCCATAGCAAACCAGGAAAAAAGGAATAAAGAAAAGGGAAAAAATATCCGATTTCTAAACTGTTTACACATCAATGTTCATGAATACCCGTTATTCACGCTTTAATTTTTTTATTTCATTGTAAATATAAGATAACAGTTTAATAACAATAAAATATTAAAACGAGTGCATACATTTGCAAATTTTTCGCATGCAACTCCATTAACATGATGAGTTAGCTTTCATTAATACTAAATTTTCAAATGAAATATCAGTTATAGCATTGACAGACGGCAGCGATAATCCGGAATATCTAGCTAATTCGGACTTAACTTGAGAATTAACTGGAGGTAATCCGGAATATCTCTTTAGTTAGTCCTCAAAATTTTAGCGGATTAAAGCATTTTGTAATGACATCCCTGGTGAAAAATGTCTATTGTGAATGAAAGGGAAGAAAAGGAAGAACCCAAAGCAGATCTAGGAAGGTAGGCGCATAAGTGAATTCAGAAATTTCGAATGTAATTTGTTACTGTGATTGGTAGTGTAATGTCAAAATGATATTTCGCCTTGGTTGAAATCTGTGCTGGAATTCTGTAACTTATTTTGCGACCGATAATCGCAAAATCTACCGAGGCAAAAATTTCCCTCGATGCCTCTGCGATGATTATCGGAAACATCTGTAATTGTACTTGATACTTGAATTTTTTAATTATCAAGTAATGGTACTTGGACCAAGTACAAGTACCAAGTATATTCAGTACTTCACAGCTCTGCTACATACATATGTACATACATATGTTCGTATGTACATTAGAAGGCTGCACAGAGGTCTAATGTACATACATATGTATGTATGTACATAGTTAACATCAGCCTATTAGAGGCTCGAGTTAAACCAAAGTGTAGAATCAAAATACTACGATTGTAGAAGGTGGTGAATCAAAGACAACTATAGCATTTTTAGGTCAAATGAAACCTTTTTCAAGTCAAGTGAAACTTTTTTCAAGTCAAGTGAAACCTTTTTCAAATTAAGTGAAACCATTTTCAAATAAAATGAAACCTTTTTCAATTTAAGTGAAACTTTTTTCATTTAAAATGAAACTTTTTTCATTTCAAATTAAACTTTTTTCATTTCAAATGAAACCTTTATCAAATTAAATGAAACCTTGTTTACTTAATACAATACTATTCTTATATAAATTTTTTGAACACAGCTTTTACACATCGAAAGTTAACAATTCAAAATATTTTACACAATTTGCACTCTAAGCTAGCGATATATACATATAAAAGTTCAACGTCACCTCAGAACTTTTTGCATTTCAATGTTTTTGTTATTTTATTGTTGGTTGAATTAACAATGAATTGATTATTGGTAATTTTTACTCTTGAGAAATGTTAGAAATGTTGAAATGTAAGCTCAGTTAACCGCCCAACTTTCTTCAGGACTTAACGGAGTTCCTCTCACACTCCGAATGATCTTAATATCCCAGCAAACATTCGGACTCATATAAGCGTCAGTAAACATTTCTTAAGCTTATATAGCATAAGCCGCTGTGGTGCAGTGGGTAGAGTGCTCGCCTGCTATGCCAGAAGTCTCGGGTTCAAACCCAGTCCGAGCACACACCAAACAAATTTTTCTAATTAGTAAAAATCCAATTATTGAGTTTTTTAAGAGCAGCGGTCTCCTCTCGGCGGGAGACCCTCTGACTGAATTTCTGCCATGAAAAAGCTTCTCACAAAAAAACCATTCGCCGTTCGGAGCCGGCATAAAATTGTAGGTCCACCCAATTGGTAGGAAAAACAAAAAGGAGCACACCTCGAATTGGGAGAGAAGCTCGGCCATAAAACTCGTCAGAGTTATAATAGCGCCATTGTATTATATTATTGTTATTATATACCAAACTCAGACTCCAAAATTATGAGAATTTCAAGAATGTTTGCTGGGCTAAAAGAGCTTGATCTAATTTTAGTACATACATATCTGTGTTCATATGGAACAGTAGCTTAAGTGTACTTAAGGAAGAAATGAGTTACTTTCCCAAAAATTGAAATAATTCATCTCAGAGAGTACATTCTGCAGTTTTTGTTTAAAACATTTATCAGGCTTTCAACCAGCTTCAGTCTCAATGATTCCACTTAGAAATAATGTGCGGGGAACTGCTACAAAATTACACCAACTTACGGGTATCTTGAAAATTTGCCTTTCAACATAAGCTACTATTCGATATGAACACAGATATGTATATACCATGTACATATATAAAAATAATGAAACCAATAACAAATTAAACAATTGTTGTATATAGTTACCAGTACTAACATTCAAAGTTCAATAACTTTCGATGTGTAAAAGCCGTGTACCAAAAATTTATATAAGAATGTTATTGTATTAACTAAACATGATTTCATTTAATTTGAAAAAAGTTTCATTTGAAATAAAAAAGTTTCATTTGAAATGAAAAAAGTTTCATTTTAAATGAAAAAAGTTTCACTTAAATTGAAAAATGTTTCATTTTATGTGAAAATGGTTTCACTTAATTTGAAAAAGGTTTCACTTGACTTGAAAAAAAGTTTCACTTGACTTGAAAAAGGTTTCATTTGACCTGAAAATGCTATATTCAGCCAACACGTTACTTAAGAATGACCTGCACTAAGCTTCCGTTCGGCCATAAATTTTCTTGTCACTCATAGGTACATAAATTATGTATGTACATATACATACATATTTAAATTTCAACTATTTTTTAAGCACCCTTTCAAGCCAATTAAAATTTTTATTTACAAGATTTATTTAGAATAAAAGATAATAGAAAGATCTGTTATTATCTCTTTTAACTCGAAAATTTAAATTGAAAATTGCGCAGCTACAATTTTTTCTCAAAGCACATAAGCACAATCCAGCTGCTATACAAACATACTTACATACTGTTTACAAACAATAAACATATGTATGTATTTAGTCTTTTGGCAAAAATATTTATTTTAATTAATTCCGTTTCGCTTTATCAACAAGCACTTAATTGCAGTTGCCATTTGTTTAATTTAGAGATAACAACTAAAAAATGTGTGTGTTTTAAACGCAATTCGTTAAATACATAAATATTTTTAAAATAATCCCGATGCGAAATTTTATGTGTGTGTGAGTGAATTGCCAAAACTATTAGTGATGGGCGAGTCCGCGATGTTTTATTTGATTGTCTCGATTGTTTGCGAATAGCCGTCAATCAAAGCTATCGCTAAAACATCTTGATTCCGATTCCTCTCACCTTCAAATCAATCTTAAAACATCCTGGATTCGCCCACTACCAATTGGAACCACTTACGGCTCGAAACAATCGCAAAAACATCTCGATTGTGTGGGCGAAGAGAGAGTCAACTTTTGAATCGATTGTGATTTTGAAACGATGGAGATTCTCTCGATTGTCTAAACATCTCGGACTCGCCAATTACTAGTACACGCGTCATTATTTTTATTGGGTGGTACCTATACTTTGTATATTTGGTTCATAAGTAATTTATTTTATCATTTCATAATTTCTTCACAGAGAGTTGCCACCTATCTCTAATTTTTTTTTTTTTTTCAATATTTGTAAGCTATCCTAATGAAATGAATTAATAACACTATGTTACAGCCAAAAAATATCAAGAAATTCAGGTATGGGGGAAGATAGGCATGGGCCTGCTGAGCTCTGAACTATTTTTTGTAATTTTTTTTTTATGGTTAGGTTTTTGAGATAACGATAATTTTGTGCTTACAAAATTTTGACTTTGACCATCTGTCAACTATTTTTTTTAATTATTTGATGCGTAGTGCAAGTAAGTAAATAAGTTAAATTAAACATCAATTTTTTTTTTATTTTTTTTTATATTGGTGTTGCTAGCTAATTTCTTTAAATTAAACTAAAGTTCGCTTGAAAGATTAAAGTGTATTAAGTTTAATATATGTATAATAAGAACGAAAGAAAGCTAATGATGGATTGAAAAATTTTATATTACAAATAAGTTAATCAAGCTGTAAAACACTATGCTCAATTAACAGAACTCATAAAAAGAAAGACAAAAATGCCATTTAATATTTTTTCAAGCAGAAAATATCCGCTAAAGGGCAGTGAATTTTTATTTTATTTTAGTTTATATTATTTTTTGTTCAATTTTATTTTATTTTATTTTATTTTATTTTATTTTATTTTATTTCATTTTATTTTACTTTATTTAGTACATTTGCTCGTCTATATGTACCATTGACCTTTGGGGAATTAATTTGCACCAACGTGTTTAGCAAAATTAAAAACATAACCAGCTAAAATAAAAATACAAAAACAAAAAAGTTAAAATCGAAAACTATAAAACATTGTACGGCACGAGTAAAAGCGAAATAAAACCACATACAAACTTTGCTGTACATTTCTATAGATAGACATTTTCTACGCGCCAACAAACAACAATAGCATCATTTGTGCATTAAGCGCAACAACAATTTTCAATTATTGCCAATCAAATGTTGCATTCATAAAACGCAACAAAACAAACACTACAAAAACAAAAAAATAGAGAAAAAAAGCATGAAAACAATATTGAAATTGCCCTAACCAACAACAACAACGCAGCAACTAAATCAATATGTAAAGCAACAATACAACCAACAAACGGGGACAACCAACCAGTCAGTGGCAGCCATACAAAATCGATTGAGCCGCACACAAAACGCAAAAGACACACAATTGATGAGTAAATGGAACACGCGCCAACAAAGCACAGCACAACGACGCATCGCCGAGTGCTGCCGTGCATCGTGACTCAACGTGGCTAGGGAATTGAGATTGAAATAGTCAAGCATGCAACGCGCTGGGTGCGTAGCTAGACCAACAACTAGTACACACTCTGTGCCCGGCACAGCCACCCATTCTATCGGTGATTTCAGCCGACTCAACTAATCGACTGTGGCTCCTAAACAACCTCCTCTTGGTTCCATTCAGCCCTCCATTGCTTCAACCATCTCTCGTCCGCCTGTCGATTCAACCAGCCGTCTGTTCATTCAATCGTCAATTCACCAGTCAGTTCGTCCATTTCTCAGTTTATCCGTTTCACTTATTCACCCGACCATCACATTCAATCCAATCCAATCCAATCACGTTCAACTCAGCTTCTCTTATATCTAATATATTATTGCCTTCGACACTTACAGGCCCGTAGCTAGGGGGGGGGGGGGGGGGCATTGTGGGGCAATGCCCTACCTTAAAATTAGAATGCCCTACCTTAAAAAGGCCGACAAGTAAGATTAATTATTATAATTAAATTTTTTGTCATAGTTTGAGAAAAAAAATTATTGGGGTTGCAATGTATGATATGGAGAATCCACCCTGCATCACAGATATAATTAAAAAAGATCATCGAATTTTTGTAGTTTGGTTAAAGGAATCGTTCATTCCGGCACTTTTCTGAAAAAACTGTTCTCACTGTGAGCGACCAACCCCAAAATCGCGGAAATGATTTCTAAGGCTGTGTGCTAATCTAAAACATTTTACTCGATGGAAAAATTAGGTGTCTAAATTTTCTATGGTTATCGTTTAATCATTTTCGAGAATTTTTTTCTCACCTTGACTTGCGTGCATACCTACAGATGACTCACATACCAAATTTAAAGATCATAGCTCTCTTAGGTATGGAATAATCGAAGGAAATTAAATTAAAATTAAAAATTTTTTAAGTTAAATTTTCTGTTGCATTTTTTAATAATATTTTCGGCTTTAATTTTGTCTTTTGAGAAAAAGAGAACAAAATCGGTTGATCTGAACGAAGTTCTTCGCATTTTTAATAATATGGCCAACCGCAGAATTCAGCTGTTTTTAATGCTTTTACTATTTTTATTATTAGAATAAGTTTGCAGAAACAATAAACTTAAATGGTACTTTTGGTCGTATCTATTTACTCGTATCGCCCACCCAGTACTCACTCGCACTTAGACGTGGATCTCCACATCTAAATCTGGAAGCTGAACCATATTGTTGGCTTATTCTTAATGAGTATTGCTTATGTACTGTCACAATAATTATGTGTCAACAAATAGGTATTAAATGTACGTCACTGACCTAGAAAAAAGTGATATACATGCTGATTGATTTTGGAAGCCATGCCTCGATGTCAGATTAATCGTGATACATTATTTACTTCCGCCCTACCTGAAAATTAGTAAACCACTGGTTATTGGTTCTAATAACAACAATGAATTAAACGTCGTCTCTGCTATGAGGTGGCTTCATCTTGCTTCATTCTCCCCTATGGTTACTGCGGAGAATATTATTTCCTATGTGTCGAAACATGCTAACATTGAAGCTAAATTTATAAATTGCTATCCGCTTATAAAAAAGGATGCTGATCGTGGTTCGCTGAAAAAGATCAATTTCAAGTTGGGGGTGGACGAATGTTTCTATGATCAAATAGTTAATGCTAATATCTGGCCAAAAAATGTTGTGATAAGACCTTTTCGGTTTTTTCCAAGTGTAGGTGTGCAATTGGCAAACCCTTAGTTGCAAGCCATCCTAGTCGCCTTAAGATATTCTATCAAAATGTTTCCGGCCTACGGACTAAAACAAATGCCACTTTCAATATGAGTTCACTTGATGATTTTGATATCTACGTTATTGTGGAAACCTGGTTGCGCTCCGATTTTAACGATAGTGAAGGGGCGGTGGAGTTCTTATTGCTGTGAGTCGTCGGTTTCGTTCATCACCTACGAGCTTCAGTAACACGGATTCACTACTGGATCAAGTATGCGTATCCGTGCATGGTGACTCGAATACCTTTATATCTGCATCATATATTCCTCCATCCAGTGCGGACACACTCTATAGAGCACATGTAGACAACATACTCGATCTTGTCCGGCGTCATGATAATGCTAACTTCTGTATTCTTGGCGACTTCAATCTGCGTAATTTGGTATGGACAACCATTGATAATAGTTCAAGTCTACTACCTAGACAAGTAACCAGTTTTCCTGAAACTTATGTTGTTGATAATTTTTTAGATGCCAACTTATCTCAAATCAATAGATTCTCAAATAAGTTATCCAGAATCTTAGATCTAATTTTTATTAGCGATAATATGAACTACACCTTGAACGAATGTCTTCATCCGCTTTCATGTCCTGGTATACATCATATTCCTCTTGTTCTTAATATTGAATTCTATAATTTTAAAAATACTCTTATCAATGACCTGCCCACTAATTTTTCTTTCAGAAATTGCAATCTAAATATAGTGAATAATGAAATTTCTTCCATTGATTGGCAATCAATATTTGCTGGAATTAATGTTTCTAACTGCTTTACTCTTTTCAAAGATAAAGTAAAAGAAATTTGTATGCGTAACATACCGCTTAAAAAAAAGAGAAATTATAGAATTCCTTGGTTTACTAAGAAATTAAATAAACTAAAGAATTTACGGAATAAATCTTATAAAAAATTTAAAGCATCTAAAAGTGACGTCGATAAAAAGAGATATCTTAAGTTCTCAAGAGAGTTCAAACGTTTGGGAAGAAATCTTCATAGGAGATATGTAAGGTCATTTGAAACTGAAATCAAAACTAACCCAAAGTCGTTCTGGAACTATGTGAAATCCAAAAAATCTTGCTCTGACATTCCATCAGAGGTTTTTTATAATGGAGATTCTGCTGCATCTTCTGTGGATTCGGCCAATCTTTTTGCTGATTTCTTCTGCTCAAACTTCACGAGACATACTGGTAGTTCTCAGTTTTGCTATACAGCAGCTGATTCACCTATCAACTTCCCAGCGCTATCTTTATCGTATGATGATATTATTGATGGCATCTTGCATATAAAAGTTGTATTTCACAGTAAAATGTCTCATCTCCGATAACCAACATGGTTTCATGTCTGGGAGGTCTACTGTCACTAACCTAGCAACGTTTTCTGAGTACTGTTTATCTGCTTTCAATGCTCGTCTCCAAGTTGATTGTGTTTATACCGACTTTTCGAAAGCGTTTGATAAAGTCAGTCACTCTCTTTTGATCGCTAAATTAGCAAGTCTGGGTTTTCACTCAATATTTTTATCGTGGATTAAATCCTATCTGGATAACCGCAATTGCGTTGTCGTTATCGACAACACGCACTCTAATCCCTTCATAGCTTCTTCCGGGGTCCCACAAGGCAGTATCCTAGGTCCTTTGCTGTTCGTGATTTTTATTAATGACATTTCGGCCTGTTTCAAACATTCTAAATTTCTTCTATATGCTGATGATCTGAAGATTTTTTCCACTATATCTTGTGCAGCCGACTCTGTGAAGATTCGATCCGACCTAAATAATGTCTCAACATGGTGTCGTATTAATGGCTTGCAATTAAACATAAGTAAATGCTTTCATGAATCATTCTCGAAATCGCGTTTTGTAATCCCCACGTTATATTCTATTAACAGTTCGCAGTTGTCCACTCTGACTGAGTTTTCGGACCTAGGGGTAGTCTTTGACACGAAATTTTCATTCAATAGTCACATCACTTTTATTGTTGCTAAATCATACTCAATGCTTGCTTTCATTCGCCGATTTAGCACTGATTTTACCGATCCGTACACGCTAAAAGTCTTGTTTACATCGCTTGTTCGATCAAAACTTGAATATGCCTCTTTTATTTGGAGGCCATATCATGAATGTCATATACATAGGTTAGAGAGGGTTCAAAAAAGTTTTTTACGTTTTGCCCTTCGCTCATTGAATTTCAGTGATCCAATTCCCCCGTATACTGCCCGGTGTGCTTTGATCAATCTGAAACCTCTTCATAGTAGAAGAACTATGCTTGCGCTGACCTTTGTTTTCGACGTAATCAAAGGTTTGATTGATTCCCCTCTTCTCCTTGAAAGTATTGACTTCCATATTCCACCAAGATCTCTTCGCTCTGTTGACATCTTCTACACGGAATGTTCCCGTACGCTCTATGGTCTAATGCTCCCATTTACCGAGCTTTGAAGGAATTCAATGTTCTTTCAAATTCTTTAGACATAGACTTTTCTCTATCTAAGGTTCAATTTAAGGCTATGTTAAATGATGTATTTTCTTAAGTTCTAGCTCTAGTTAATATTGTATCTTTGTAGTCTGTAAGTTCTTAATCTGGGTCCTTTCAGGCCCAAGTGCCCTGCATGGCACACTCGCCCCTTACTGGGTATATTTAATTAGTATATTTAAATTTTGTCTGGGTCCTTTCTGGCCCAAATGCCCCTTACTGGGTACTTATGATTATAATTTGCATATTTTTATTATTACTCCCTACCGAGTAAAATTTATTATGTGTAATTAAACTTTTATTTATTTTTTCATGTACACATATATACTATACTTACATATAAGTATTCATTTGTATCAAATGGAAATTTTGTAACTGCACTGTATCTAGTCTGTAAGATTTTCATAATCATAGACTCAATAAAATTGAAATTGAAATTGAAATTGAAACCAACGCTGCCCTACCTTAAATTTAAGTCTAGCTACGGCCCTGCACACTTACAATGCTTTAAATTAAGCCTTTTCGACTGATCGACAGCCGGACACATTTACACACGCGGAAAAAAATCCACTAATATTTATTTCTATTTTAATTTATATAAATAAATGCGGGGGATTTGCTAAAAGTTTAATGTTAGCGACTAAATTGTGCCGTTAATTTGTTGTTGCTGTCGCTTTTATTTTTCTGTTTTTAGGTGCTATTTTAGCTTGTGCTTAGCGTTGCCACTTTGGTTACTTTTTACCAAAATTGGATACAATTTTTTCGTTTGGTTACGTGGTTACTTTCGGTCGATTTTGGTTACATTCAAGGTCCATGTATTCAGTACACCATGGTTACTTTAAATTTTTAGAAATTAAAAGCGTATTCCAAACTATAAAATATTTATTATCAAAATTGTTTTGTTGTATTTTTTTAATCAGATTCCAAATAATTCAACAGCTTTTACAAGTCTCAATGGCCGAGCGTGTAAAAGCGTTCGCACATTGCGGCTGAAGATGGGTTCGATCCCCGTGAGGAGCATCCACTTCTGAAAAGGGTGCTAATGATCGAAAATGGTTTTTCGTGAAATAGCTATACTCAACCTTCGCTGGAAATAGTTGTTGAAATTTTTCCAATTACCCCCAACAATAAAAAATTAAATAAAATAATTTTCGTGCTAAGCACTAAAAAGCTTTTAAGTCCAAATAATTTGTTTGACAGGAGCCAGCGACCACATTAGAAATAAATCTATTCTAGCGAATTTTCGTCGGGCGATTTTCGTCAGCTTTTTGTTTCTGTTCATTCTTATATCTGGCCGTGTTTTTAAATGTTGCTCGAACGCTACGACCGGGCGATATTTCGCTCGACGCTGGATATGTTTAAGGCTTAAAGATGTAAAACAAATTGTTTTGCTTCCAAATAAATAACCCTAACGTTAATGGGACATATGCCTATATTATTAATTTATTTTGGTTACTTGTTTCTAGTTTTGGTTACTTTTATTTTGTATTTTGGTAAATTTAAAATATTTTAAGTGGCAACGCTGCTTGTGCTACTTCTGGTGCTGATGTTGCCTTTTCGTTTATATTGTTGTTGCTATTCCAGCTGCTAGCTTAACAAATTAGTACCTCACCTGCCTGTGTATGTACATTAGAGTGCGTTTAAAATTAAAATTAACGATATTTTACTGTATCGCCCCCTCAATCTGTAGTAACATGGTCAAAGATATCACACATAAATTTTGGTCCCGATTGGTGGCGGTTAAGGCGTGGCGCATTGAGGTCAAAGTCCAGAAAACTCTATGAAGGGTCAAAAAATCAAAATATTTTTTTTAATTATCTAATACCCAAAATTAATACTTCTATACCCAAGGATAACAAATATAAATTTTGGTTCCGATTGATGGCGGTTTAGTGGTGTTTTAAGGGGGTCAATGTTCACATTGCCATAGAAGACTTACATTTTTAGTGTCGCATATGGTAATCTGAACTTTGACCCCCTTGAAACACCAGTAAACCGTCATCAATCGGGACCAAAATTTATATTTGTTATCCTTGGGTATAGAAGTATTAATTTTGGGTATTAGATAATTAAAAAAAATATTTTGATTTTTTGACCCTTCATAGAGTTTTCTGAACTTTGACCTCAATGAGCCACGCCTTAACCGCCACCAATCCGGACCAAAATTTATGTGTGATATCTTTGACCATCTTACTACAGATTGAGGGGGCGATACAGTCTTTTTATGAACTTTTAAATTTTTCATACAAATTAAAAGCACCCTAATGTACATACATGCTTACATACCCTGCAAACAAGTTTTGCTTATTGTTGACAAATCAGGTCTAAAAAAGAAGTACGCTGGCAGCGCTGCCTCTGTTATGCACTCACTTACTAATACTTATCTAGGCCTTATTTCGCATGGCGGATAAGCCTTTGGAATAAGGTGTGCTCTCAGAGAGAGAGAGAGTACTCCTTATGGCCTGATGACATCAACACAGGAAAATCAGCCTTATTTTAAGCCTTATGCTATACAAATTTGCTATCTTATAATTTTCGGGCCTTATTTCGTAAGCCTTAGATTTGTTTTGCAGTTGTGCGTTTCATTCATGAAATGGATTAGTTGAAAATTTCATTTATTGCGTGTTTTTGCTTGTGTGTGCCTTTATGTGTTTAGAATTTTGTAAAAAGCGAATTATTTGAAAACAAAATGCTTCAGACACGGCGCTAATTTGCCTTAATTTTTATGCTTTATAGTCCAGTTAGTCAAGAACGTGTGGTCCGCCCGTTGACGCAAACGCCCGTATGCAATTTTTAGGGGCAACGGAGCAATCAGATGTTTTACTCACACATATTTACATATATATATAGTTTGTTTACATTTTGGCAGGGTTGCCATTTAGTCATTTTTGAACAAACAAGATTTTTACTAATCTTCAAAGTGTTATGCGGATTACTCTTCGATACACAACTGTGCATTATTTGCCAAATGACAAGAAAATACTAATTTAATCGTTTTTAAAGTTGTCGTTGACGACTTTTTTTTTATTAATTTAGTTATTTCTTTACGGCTTAGTTGGTAATTAAAACACATTTTTCTTGTAATTTTGTTGCTGCCCAATATATTTCCATCACACGTTGGTGATAGTTATCAAGGGCTAAAACATAAAATAACAAAAAACACAGTCAGAACATTAGTTTTACAATTGAAAATCCATAAAAAAATTATATTGGGAAGAACAAGATTCTCACAAAAATCTGTGTTTAATTAAGAAATCTGTACTGAGTTTCTGTAACTCATATCTTTTCTAGTATAAATAGGAGGTGACAAAGTGTGAATCGTATTAGTGTGACATCACTTTAATTGATTTTGTTACAGAAACTCAGATTTATTGTGGCAATTTATAACTTTTTATTATAGAAAAATTGCAGAAGAAGACCACCAAGAGTTATCAATTAAAAAAATACCGCCACCATTGTGGATAAATACAATTTTTGCTTTAATTTTCAGTAATATCTTCATTTATTAGGAGTATTCAATATCCCAAAATTTTTACATATTTTTACGAATAGTTACGAATTTATGTTCAATAACCCAAAAAATTCGCAAAAGAGAGCCAAATTGAGAGAGTAAGACCTCGAGAGGGTTGATAAAATCTGCAAGTAAAATTTTCACTTGCAACCAGTGTTGCCACTGAAAAAAAATTTTACCGACCAAATTACCGCCCAAATCCGCCAAAAAAGGCCCAAAAATCAGAAGTCAACTTAAAATGGAATTACATATTTATTTTTAAATACATATGTACATACTAAGTAATCTTGACTCCCACTCATTTAATTCAGAACTAACACTAGACTGTCGCCGATCTCTAAAGGAGATGGCCAAACAGACCTGTCTGCACCTCGTGTAGGTCCCGGGACATAGGGATATCAATGGCAATTGTAGGGCGGATGAACTTGCGAGGCAGGGCACTACCGAGCAGGTTCTTCCATAAGGCATAGGTATGCCTTAGCCACAAACATGCTAATTCTTAAACAGCATGTCTATAAACTAGCAAGCGATAGATACAGATACAGATACAGATACAGAAGCCAGTATGTCGAACATCAAGGCAAATCTGGCAGAAATGGGTTCACAAGGGATCCCATCAAATAAGTACTCTAAGTAGAGATGACATCTCGAACCTTGTGGTGGTACTCACAGGACACTGCCTCATCGGGAAACACGCAGAGAGGCTAGGTGCACCCTACCGCAGATGCTGCATAAGCTGGAAAGATGATGAGGCGAGGAGACAATCGAACACCTCATCTGCCACTGCTTTGCTCGGCTCTTAACAGCGGCAGACAACGCTTTCTTGGGACTTCCTTCCTGGATAGCCTATGCAAAGTCACTAAAGTGAACTAGTTCACTGAAGAGAGCGCTCAACAAAGTGAACTAAATTTCCCAACTCTAATAGATATGCGAATAGTGTGTTTCGCTAAAAATAAAAGAACTTTACACGGGAAAGATAAAATGTTTAGCGTCCGAGAAATTGCATCCACTAAAAATATTCATTCATTTGGTCATTCGGACCAAAATTGATTTTAGCCGCCCAACAGCCCAAAGTAAATTTATCGGACCAGATTTGGTCCGAAAGGCCCAATTTCGGCATCACTGCTTGCAACTACTAGCAGCTTTAAAAAAATAGAAGTGTCAAAAATATATGATCACAAAAATTTCAATTGGAAATATACAAACATTTTAAACGCAAATTTCTAATTGTGTACTAAATAAGTTAGCGCAAAAACGAATCTTGATGATGTTGTGGAATAGCTAAAGTAGAATTTTGTTTTCCTAATTCAGTTATTTCCATTCATTTCCAATTTCAATAATTTCAATTACAACCTAACCTAAAAATCAAATTGTCAAAACAGCGTATCAGCTGTTTTCTTGCGAATGTTTACGATTTTGTGTTCAATTACTTTGGCTGGTAATTTTCTCTTTTTCTCGTTTTTACTCTTAATTTGACATTGACGCTCTTTTTACAAGTACTTGCAAGTAAAGTTGTTGAACAAAGCTATTATCTTGTTATTAATTTATATACATACATATTTACATTTTGTTTGGGATTTAAAAAAAATTTATAAACGTTTTCTTTCCTTTCTTTTTAAAAATTAGAGTAATAATAATTGGTTCGTTTAAGTAGAATACTATTTTTTTCCATGTGAACACATATATGTGCATTCGATAACATTTTACAATCTTGTCGAGTTAGTTGTATAATGCTGTGAAAATTACTGTTTAAATATTTAATAACTAAAAATGTTCAACTGGCAACCCTTCTACCTTGCAACCATGCGAGCGATCAGCTGACACGTTTTTACGTAAAAAATCAAAATGATTTTGATTTCTGCGGTACGGGCTTCTGCGTCGTCCGTCGTTGAATAATCGTTTACATACAAATCCCATTAAATAGGTTCGATCAGCTGACACGGTACACGGGTTTACGTTCTCGACTAACTGGGCTATTACAGTGTAACAGAAAATTGTGTAAATGAAGTGACGCCGAAAGATTTTTTTATTTAAATTGAATTCAAGTGCATTCAAAACAAAAAAAATTTAAGATGACAATTAATTAACAAACAGGTGGCAATCCTCATTTCACAAGTTTGATGTTTTTGAAGTGTCTCAATCCAATCCAAATTACCATTTTCTTTTTTTAATGCAGTTGATGCATTCTAAAATCCAACTGGAAGTGATGTAGAATTTCTAACGTGTAAAGAACCGATAGACGATGGACCTACAACTCCTGCGCTTTCTTTAAATCACCTTCGTAACTGTTGCTCTTAAAATCAGTAGCTCACGAATCGAATATGTAGTTGAGAAATTCCCTTTAAAAACGAGTCCGAGATGTTTAGACAATCGAGAGACGCCATCATTGCAAAATCATAATCGAGTGAAAAGTTAACTCGTTTCTCAACTCCACCATCGAGATGCAATTGTTCTGAGTAGGAGGTTGCTTCGATTAGTGATGGGTCAGGCCGAGATGTTTTAGGCTTGCTTTGAAAGCGAGAGGAATCATTGGCGAATCCGAGATGTTTTAGCGATTGTTTAGATTGGCGGCTATTCTCGAATTGCTTCGAATATGAATAAGACTCGTCGAGATGGTTTGACAATCGAGATATTCGAATAAAACATCTCGAACTCGGCCGGCATTTAAAATATTCCATCAAAATAGATTAGTAGGTACGAGTTTTTAGGAAAAAAATATTCTGGCAAATATCTTCCCTTTGTCTCAGTATTGCTTCAAGCAAGCTGCTAAAGAATCATTTATTTTAAATCAGCTTAGTTGTTTATGTTATCTGTGTCAATCACGGTATTGCAATGAAACCAATTCCATTTTACTTATTTAGCTATTTTATCATCGAGTTTAATTACATTCACTTCGCGGAATAACAAATTAAATTTCAATGAATTATTTTGATCAAACCGACAAAAGAACTGTAGATACATACATATCCATCCAATAGAGGTAGGCACGTACTTACAGCAAGTGCAATTCATTACAATCAAAATGCCATAAAATTTTCGCAATCTCAAGCAACATTTAAATTACAGCCGACATCGTATTTCCTTCTCATAAATATGCACACATTTTACATATGGAAATCTTCATACCTACAAACAAACACAAATCACACATGGATATAATCTTAGCCCAATACAAACAATGGAAAGCCTTTGATTGAGCAAATAAAATGGCTGTGCTGTGCTGTGACGGCTATGGCTGGCAGAGTGTGGCATTAAGAAGATCAAATAACAACAAGAAATAGTAGAACAAAATATATATGTATGTACATAAAATAACAACATCAGCAACAGTATTAACACCAGCAATCGCCAGATTAAATGCATACAAATCGAATAGCAAAAAATGCCAAAAAATAGAAGGAAACAAACGAGCAGAGGAATTTATAAATCTAGAATGCTTGGCATACTCTTACGTACATATGTAGTATGTATGTACTATGTATGTGCTACATGTCGCCGTAAGTACAGTGACTCAAGCAATTATTTATGAAGTCAATAAGTTCAAATGCTTTTACCTTTTCAAGTACTTACTTACTTATAGCTTTGTTCAGAAACTCAGTTTGAAGCGCAACCTGCTTTTGTAGTACAAGCATAGCGTTCATAAACGTAAATTTCGCATGAAGCGATCATCAAAAAAATAATTACTGCCGCTGTTGCGTTTCGTGCTGCGTTTCTGAACATACCCTATGTATGTGTTTTAGCCACACTCATGCACACAAATAGTCACCGGGTTCCGCAACAAGGCTTCGAAAGAGTTTCTAGGCTATTTAAGGAGAAACTGTGGATGTTACGCAGAGCTGTAAGTGTATTATATTCTCTAGACGTTATAGTACTCAAAGTGGCCCGTGTAATAGAAAACAATTTATTTATTAAAAATTTTGTAGTATTCCAGAACAAATTAAGAACTTACAGACTACAGATAGCATCTAAGACTTAAAAAATACTTCGTTAACATAACCTTAAACTGAGACTAAGATATAGGAAAATCTATGTCGAAAGAATCTGAGAGAACATAGCTCTTCAAAGTAGAGAATCAAAGCACACCTGGTTCTAAAGAGAGGAATTGGATCACTAAAATTCAACGAAACGTACAAAACCTTTTTGAGCTCAATCTGACCTTTCATTCATGCGCTCCATATAAAAGAAGCATATTCTAGTTTAGCACATACGAGTTATATAAAAAGCAGCTTTAGTGTGTAGGGATCCGTCAAATCAGAGCTAAGTCGGCGAAAGATGCATGAATAAAAATTTCAAAGGCTACACTAAGAGTACCCATATTTCCAATCTATACAATAAAATTGGAAGTTAACATTCTACTTTTAAGTCACTGTGCTTAAAATAATGTACTAGAACCTACTATATATACATACATGCATATGTATGTACATAGTACGAATTTGCCCATAAGTGAGTGAATGTGGTTTCTTAAGTGTATACTTTTGTGTGCTGAAAATACCTACTACTATTTCATTTGTTTGTTGTGGTGAAAGCGAATAGAAATTACTAACACATTTAAGGCTGTGAAAATCGAGAAGAAAATGGCAAAATAAAGTAATGAAATGAAAGTAAAAAACTAAAAAAAAATGTTTCAAGAGAATGCAGCAGGCTTTTTTGAAGAATTGCGCTTTAGATTGCCCGAAGCGAAGAAGAAACGCTTTTTTTGCAGTTCAAGTAACAACAGCAGTCTGAAGTGAAGTGTGTAGTAACTACACTCAAAAAAAACTTATCTCGAACAAAAACATATTTTTCCTTATTTTGAACACGCGTTCCAATACCAAATTTTCTTTGTTTTGAGTAAATTTTCTCAAAAATGTGGAAAAAACATTCAAACAAGTTCGTTGCTATGGTGATTTGTATGAGAATTCAACTTATTAATATTAAAGAAATCAAATCTTCAAAACAAGGACAAGTTGGGAATGCAATGGCGCTTAAGAAATTTTTCCCTATTTTTAACACGCTTTTATTAGCTTCACCTGTATGTATGTATGTGTGTATGTATGTATGTATGGAACTTCATCCCATCCTAAAAGTTCCAACGTTTAACTCAATCATTATTTTTTTGAAACATTCACTTTACTTTTATTGTGTTCTGTCTTCTATTATTTCTATTCTCCTCCGGATTCGAAACCTGACATCAACATGAGATTCAGCCCACCGACATCATATAGTGGACATTCAACATTATATTCCATGCTTCATTGAGGCTTTTAAGTTACCTCTCTTCAAAATAGCCTCTATGAATTTCATTCAATTCACTCCCGTATGCAAGCCAATAAGAAACAAGCTTTATGTTTTGTTGTTGTTGTGTTTGCAATAAAAACAACCGCATGTACATACATATGTGTGCAAAGCGAGAACTGGTTTTTTGTTTTTCTTTGTTCAAATTCTATTTATAGGCTATAAATTATAGCACTTATAGCACGGTTGCCGAACTTGGTAATTACCAAAATAGGTTATTTTTTCGCTGTTGGTTTCTTGGTGACTTTCACATGTGTTTGGCAATTTTTATTTTCTCAAGAAGTTCTTTACTATTTTTAACACGCTTTTATTTCGTTTAGGCCTCATTTTTGAGCTCTAATGACCAAAGTTTTTTTTTATAAGGAGAAAATGTAAAAATTAATATTTTTGGTAGAAGTTATAAATACATATGAATGTAGATCTATTTCGGAGATCATCACATCCCTTCATCAGACTTCTTTTTACTTTTATTCTTGCGTCCGTATAAAACATCCTTTAATGAAAAACTTCACTAAAAAGTTAAAAATAGATAATAGCTTAAAAAAACTAAAAAACACGCTTTAATATTAAAATCGTACTAAAAATTGAGAAATATTTTAATTAGAAACAAAATCATGAACGAAAATATAAGTATTTAAGGAAAAGCGTGCGAGTGCTCAATAATATTTGAACATGAAAATATTCCATTCATACAACTATGTAGTACAAAAATATACATTCATACCTAGTTGCGAAATTAAAGAGTACGTTATATGAAATCTCAAAAAAGTCAAAATAAAAATATTAGTAGAAAAACAGCGATTTTAAATATTTTTTGACATACTGAGCACCCGACGCTTTTCCTTAAATACTTATATTTTCGTTCATCATTTTGTTTCTAATTAAATTATTTCTCAATTTTTAGTACGATTTTTAAGATTAAAGCGTGTTTTTTAGTTTTTTTAAGTTATTATTTATTATTTATGGATTTCTTTAAAACAACGATATGAAGCCATGGTAACGCATATAAACAACAGTATTTTATAATCCTTTTAACATGTTTTAGAGAAAATTTACTCAAAACAAAGAAAATAGTGTTCAATATAGGGAAGCAATTTCTTTGACCCCTTTACATATTTTTTCAGTGTATGACTGTGATTGTTGACGGAGGCTGTGTTGTGTGTGCTATGGTATGTAGAACAAGAAGAAGAGGAATAAACAATATATGTACATATGTATGAATATAAATTACACAAAAATTTTACAACAATTGTATAACGGAGCAAAAACAAAAGAAAGGCAAAAAATATTTGCGAAACAAGTTGCAATGAAAGGCATAGGGCCGAGTCGAGTCGAGTCGAGTCGATCATAACTACATAGTAATAGCAATAGCTGTAACGATAATAATAACAACAACAACAACAACAACAACAACAGCTAACGCTAACATCTATAATAAACAAATCTATTGTGCTTTAAACAACAACAAACAACAATAGCAACAACACAACCTTTACGTTGGAAATGCAAGCAGCGTTGCCACTTTGGTTATTTTTAACCAAAATTGGTAATTTTTTTTCTCTAAAACCGATTTTGGTAATTTGGTAAAATTTTTTCCGGTTTGGTAATTTTTCCATACCTTGGGCTAATACACCATTATATGAGAGGTATCAATCCTCTTTGTCCGATATCGACATTTTTTACACATTTAGTATATAATTATACCCTATATTTCAATGCTCTAACACAAATAATTCAAGACATATACAACACGAAAATCTCAGTTTTCGACGGAAGAATCACCCCCCACTTCACTGGCATCTCCATCATCGCATCGGCATGAAAAAAGTTTCTGCATATCAATGGAAGGGTTCCTTTCATATGATATATATATATATTTTATTCCGACACGACGACTTTAAGACCTTCGTTTTGGTACGACAAAAAAATATGTTTGTGTATCTACTTATATATATAAAAGAAAGTGACGTTAGTACAAACGCGTATAACTCAGAAACGCCTGCACCGATTTGGATGATTAACACCAATTCAGATTGTTCTCTGGTCAGAATAGGAGAATATCCAATAAAATTCCCGAAAAATTCAAAAAAAAAATATAATTTTATTAATTAAATAGGTACTTCAATTTTGGCCTTTTTTACAACCATATAAGAAAAATTTTGGTGTTAAACATTTAATTTTTTTCTTTGGGAGGTGTTATGCCTAAACATATTTCGGAGATCACCACATCTCTTCCTCAGACTACTTTTTTACTGGACGCCCGCCGAGATTCGAACCTCAGATTTTTCGGTTGGTAAGCTAATGACATACTTGGATTAATTTTTCCTTTATTTTTTCTTTTTAAAACCTACCATCCAGCACAGTGAATTTGTCGACGTTTCTTACCAGTATGTTGTGGGATTGTGTGCTTTTGTAACCGTAGCTTTCCAGAAGAAAATGTGTAACTTTTGAAGTAAGTTAGTTAGTGGCCGCTGTTGTGTAGTGGGTAGAGTGATCGCCTACTATACCAGAGGTCTCGGGTTCTAACCCCAGTCCGGACAAACACGAAAAAAAAATTTTATAATTAATTAAAACTCAATTAGTGGGTCCAAAAAAAGGACAAAAAAAATTTTTCTCATGATAATATGACTTTTATCCAATTTCTCTTTAAACCGTTACGTCCCTGGTAAAAACCAAATTATTGGGGTTTTTAAGAGCAGCGGTCACAGTGGCCGCTGTGGTGCAGTGTGTAGAGTGCTCGCCTGCTATACCAGAGGTCTCGGGTTCAAATCACGGTCCGAGCAAAACACCAAAACAATTTTTCTAATTAGTAAAAATCCAATTATTGGGTTTTTTAAGAGCAGCGGTCACCTCTCGGCGGTGGGCGGCATACCCTCCGAGTGTATTTCTGCCATGAAAAAGCTTCTCACAAAAAATGTATTCGCCGTTCGGAGCCGGCATCAAACTGTAGGTCCACCCAATTTGTAGGAAAAACAAAAGTTAAGGAGCACACCTCGAATTGGCAGAGAAGCTCGGCCATAAAGCTCGCAAGAGTTATAAACGCACCAGTGTATTATCATTATAAGTTAGTTAAATAGTTTGATATATAATATGCGATATTTGTGTACTAAAATGAAAACTTATAGTCAGAGATGTGATCTTTATTATTTATAAACAAAATGGTAATTTTTTGGTAATTTTTTTTTTAAATTTTGGTAAATTTTTTATTTCGGCTGTGGCAACGCTGAATGCAAGCAAACTTGCAACAACAAAAAAAAAAATTTGAAAATTGAAATTGAAATACGAGAAAAATACACACCGAAGGAGCAGTCTCCTGTAGTTTTACGGCTTTGTTTGCCCAACCACTTGCAGCAGCATTCCTCTATTGGTTGAATGTATGTACATATGTACATACAGTTGTTTAAGAACAATTGCAAACATACTCGTACATAATAAATGGAATTGCCAATTGTATTACATATGTATGTAGAAGTGTTAGGGATGCTCAGTCCGATAGAATTCTAAACTCTGCACAGTTGTACCACTCAAGATTCGATGGAGTGCAGACCGACTCAAGCACTAGTAGATGTTTTTTTTTTTTGGAAAATTTGTAAACAAACTACTCTATGATATAGGGTGTTATTTCAAAGCAAATATCCCTCCACATTCAAATTCTGACTAGCTGGACCCGTGCGCATCTTGCGCAAAAAATAATAAAACATACGTGGCGCCAGTCGATATAGTTTGTGCTGTCACGCTCATTTTAAAAAAAAACTTATATTTATTTGGTTTTATTTCTACAGTGGAACTTATGGAACTTTCAATGAATTACTTATATGTTTGACAAACATATCGCATAAAATGTTTTTATTATACCTACAGTTCCTGAGTTTTTACTTATAAATCTTTGAAAATTTGCCCCTCTTGGCCCATTTTTCAAAATTTCAGCATGTTTCCTTATAACGGCATAACGTCATTTCATCACTCGGGCTCTATTAGTGACTGAATTATCATGTTTTACGTGTTTTTCGAAATACATCCATATGCCTTATTTTCAACCCCAACTTTCTCTGTTCCCATTAGATTCTGTGTACCTAATTTCATTTAAATATTTCTATTTTTGCGCAAGTTAGAGTGTGTACGGCCGGACGGACGGACATGGTTCAATCATTTTGTTCATCCTGACCGTTTTGCGTCTTACGTACAAAATTATACATACATATATTGTATGTACTACGTACAGCATATCCTTAGGCTGACCATCCGTTCTGTTTTTTGAGGGACCGTTCTGTTTTTCAGACGTCTGTCCCTCGTATTTTTGTTTTTTCGGAAAACCTCAAAATGTTCTGTTTTTTTTCCTAGTGTCCCTCATTTGTCCCTCATTTATTTATTTTGGGGCATATTCATAGCCTTGATAAAATCTGATTTTAAGTTAGTTAAAATCAATATTTTATTTTGACTATGAATATTCCCCTTTTTGTTTAAAATCTGTTTTATATTAAAAAGGTTGAGGTGGCAGCCCTTTTTCTCATCAGAATTTAAGTAGTTATCGATAATAACTACCATCCTCATTGACTATATGTTTGTTGGAATGTAATTTTTGTGGCTGCTGTGTGGCAAATTAATTTGAAAGAAATTGGTAAATCGTATTAAAATTGATTTGTGGACATTAAACTAAGTTACCAAATTCTTTTTTATCGTAGCATTATGCTTGCTTTATTGTAGATACCTATAATTAAACTTACAAATTTGTTTATTTTTGTTAAAACAAAAAGTCTGAAGAGAATGTGAATTACATATGTTTGAAAGCCTATTATTTGATGAATAAATATTTTTTACGATTTCAAGTTTCATAAATATACATATGTTCGTACTTATATCATTTGAAATTTTGTCCCTCATTTTCGATTCATATTTATGGTCAGCCTACATATCCTATACTGAAAAGCCCCCATTTAGCATAGGCATGAATGCACACGTGTTCGCCTAAAATAATATAATGTTTACATACAATCATACAGATGAAGCTTATAAAAGTGTTTTATAATATACACGACTGTTAAAATGGAGCGACATCTGCATTTGATATTTGAATTGATAGAATAAAATAATTCTGAAGGCATAGTTTTAGGCGCAAATCTTTTAGTTTAAATTTAAACATTTTATTTTTGCAAAATACTATTTAAAAAAAGTACCACGCCCAATAAAACACCGTTTCGCATGCATAGCTAATTAATACCTTTAAAACGATGCCTTACTTATTAATTTTGGTAAATTATGTGAGCAGAAAATGGGATATTTATAAAACACCAATTAGAAATAATATATATGATATTGATATCTTCAATAAGTGTATTAAAGAAACTAAAATTATTAGCCTTTTCAAGCTTTGGAACACTGAGGAAGAAAACATCAGTTCAAACCGCACCAATCAGCAGAGATTCATTATAGAAAATTTCAGGGATGGAAATAATTGTTATTTTTGAAATTTCCACTCAAAAAGTCAAAGGGAAAGGGTTAATATTTTTAACATTTATATATACCATTGTGATGCTCGTGGGCCACAGATCGTCAATCCGATGTGATTTTTATTTTTTTGACTTTTATCGAAAAAATCAAAAAATAACGATTAAACTTTGATTTTTATTTTTTACGTCAGAAAATAACGATTAAACTTTGATTTTTATTTTTTACGTCAAAAATAAAAATCAAAATGGCGTAGATCAATGAATATTGGTATCTGGGTCATATTTGGTATATAGGTCGATGCGTATACCAATACGGAAGCGAATGCGAATACCGAATATCGAATACGAATACCGAGTACCGAGAACCGAATATGCATACGAATATGCATATGAATATGTATGAATATGAGTATGAACAGTGTGTGAAGGGGAATATGGATACCAGTATGAACACGTACATATACCGAATACCAACCACGAATACTGCATATCGAAACGAATACGATTAGCGAATTCGAGTCACGAATTTAAATACCGACCAGTACCGAATATTAATCTGAAAAGTAGGTGAATGCATACCTATTCATATGTAGCATGACATCACATTATATCACATCACATAATCACATCACATTATGACATCACATTATGACATCATATCACATCATGACATCACATCACAACATCACATCACATCATGACATCACATCAGGACATCACATCACATCATGATATCACATCATGACATCACATCATGACATCACATCATGACATCACATCATCACATCACATCATGACATCACATTGTATTCGCATCCTCCTACCTTTCATATTAATATTCGGTACTCGGTGTTCGATATTTGAATTCGGGACTCGAATTCGCTATACGTATTCGTTTCGATATGCAGTATTCGTGGTCGGTATTCGGTATATGTATGTACGTGTACATACTGGTATCCGTATTCCCCTTCACACACTTTTCATACTCATATTCATACATATTCATATGCATATTCGTATGCATATTCGGTTCTCGGTACTTGGTATTCGTATTCGATATTCGGTATTCGCATTCGCTTCCGTATTGGTATACGCATCGACCTATATACCAAATATGACCCAGATGCCAATATTCATTGATCTACGCCATTTTGATTTTTATTTTTGACGTAAAAAATAAAAATCAAAGTTTAATCGTTATTTTCTGACGTAAAAAATAAAAATCAAAGTTTAATCGTTATTTTCTGACGTAAAAAATAAAAGTCAAAATTTAATAGTTATTTTTTGACGTTTTCGATAAAAGTCATAATCGTTATGATCCCTGGAAAATTTAGAATTTACTTTTAACGTGTTTATACTAGAATTTAAGGTGCTGATGCTAAGCATGGTTAGGTCAAATCAAAAGGGGGTCATTTCAGATGCACACATCCCTGGTAGATTCATATACATATGTACATACATACATACATATGTATGTAGATGCATGCATTCAATTTGAGCTTTAAATAAAATATTTACGTTATGTGCCATACTCTTAGGCTCTTAGTAAATTTGCACATTCTCAAATAAAATTGTGTTAGTTTTATTTTGCATTTTTTTAATAGCTCATCCGAGCTCCAGACTGAGGAGGTACATTTTGTTACGCCTTTTGTGGCCTTTCTACAATGCTCCGTTGCTTACTTATTTGCTTGAATTGAGTAGCTTTAAGTTTATTGCAACTAATGAATTTATTTTTAATATAAGAGCACTACTCAAGCTCTACAGTATTTGCATAAACGAGTGCATGGTTAGATCAGAGAGGCACAGCATCGGCTTGCTGCAGAAGAGTACTATTTTTCTTGGTTGTTGATGGATGGATGGTGTGCCTCCCCGAAGCCTTATTGTGCATTACTGATATATGTATGTACATACCTCTGTTTGTGAATATTCTTCAACATGAAAGCACATACAATTGTCTAAACAAAAAAAGTGCTCCACCGCTACTATTTGCTGCTTGCTTAAGTGCCTTGTGGGCGTAAATTAAATAGAATGGTTGTTTATTTATTTATTTATGAAAAAGAGAAAGAAGCCAAAGAAAATTTTCTTTTTTATTGGCAATTAACTTGAAAAAATATTAAATTGCTTTTACTAAATTACATGAATGTATGTATGTACATTAGAGTGCGTTTAAAATTAAAATTAACGATATTTTACTGTATCGCCCCCTCAATCTGTAGTAACATGGTCAAAGATATCACACATAAATTTTGGTCCCGATTGGTGGCGGTTAAGGCGTGGCGCATTGAGGTCAAAGTCCAGAAAACTCTATGAAGGGTCAAAAAATCAAAATATTTTTTTTAATTATCTAATACCCAAAATTAATACTTCTATACCCAAGGATAACAAATATAAATTTTGGTTCCGATTGATGGCGGTTTAGTGGTGTTTTAAGGGGGTCAATGTTCACATTGCCATAGAAGACTTACATTTTTAGTGTCGCATATGGTAATCTGAACTTTGACCCCCTTGAAACACCAGCAAACCGTCATCAATCGGGACCAAAATTTATATTTGTTATCCTTGGGTATAGAAGTATTAATTTTGGGAATTAGATAATTAAAAAAACTATTTTGATTTTTTGACCCTTCATAGAGTTTTCTGAACTTTGACCTCAATGAGCCACGCCTTAACCGCCACCAATCCGGACCAAAATTTATGTGTGATATCTTTGACCATCTTACTACAGATTGAGGGGGCGATACAGTCTTTTTATGAACTTTTAAATTTTTCATACAAATTAAACGCACCCTAATGTACATAGGTGTTTAGCGGATGAGGATTTTAATGAAATCTTAACAAGCAAAACAATGTTTTGCAAGATGATGCTTAAATATGTGGAAGCAAGTTAGATTGGGCTCTAGAAGAGAGTTTTCTTATTAAAATGGTCCTCAATTTTTACAAAAGGACTGCAGTGTTGGAACTGGGGTTATCTTTGAACTAAATGTCTCTCTTCGCCTTTCGGACTCAGCCAATATATTCTAAACAAATATATATCTAGACAGCCAGAGTGCTTGAAGTTCAATTTTCCAAGTAATGTACACATTCCAAAATCGTAAAAAGCTATAAAAAAATATTTGAATCAAAGCAGCAGCAGCAGAGGCCTTCAGCCATCTTGGCCGACTAGGTTCCCAGTCTTAGGTATATTGATCAAGAAGTAGACTTGATCTACATACTTCTGATGGTCGAGTTACGTTTAGACAATCGAGAGTGCAAAATCGCAATCCAGGCAAAAGCTGACCCCATGGGTGATGCGCGAGTGCGAGATATTTTAGGGTTGCTTTGAAAGCGAGAGGAATCGTTGGCGAGACCGCGATGTTTAAGCGATTGCTTCGATTGGCGGCTATTCGCGACTGGACTTAGATATGAACGAAACTCATCGAGAGCATTCGAGATGTTTGAACAATCGATGTCTGAAAAAATCTTTAAACTTTTCTAATTAAATTTAGTGGCATTTGGTGTTTTTATTGTAATAATAATGATCTCTATAAATTCAAACAAATTAAGTTATAAACAAAACAACAAAAAGCAACACTAAAATTCAAAGAAGCGTGTTAAGCAGTTTTTGTTTGCATCTTAAGTTACAGCTATTAATACATGTGTAAAAATAAGCTAAGCTGCATATGTATGTACATATACACTTTTTCAGCTTGATAGTTCGCTTTAATCTATGCTCGGAATCAAAGTACAAATTCCAGTGAAGTGAAGAGCGCAACAAAAAATAGAAAGAAAATACATACGCGCAGCAAAAACCTGTTGTACCATTAAAGCAGAGACTTAATGACTCAAGTTGCATATGAAAGTATATATATAAAAAGTAAACCTTAATACATACTCACATATGAACAAGTATGTATTTATGTTATACACATACACTCAGAGAAAAAAGCAAGAATTGGTCACGACAGTACGGACATTCAACATTATATTGGACTTAAGTGATGCTTTATATGTCCGTTTTCTTTTTTCGAAAAAGAATCTGTGAATTTTTGTCATCATTGTAAAAAGTAAAACTAAAGAAAAACTGATTCCCAATGTTTTTTTGCTAGATTCAATGTTATAACTGAAACAAACAAGTGAGCGTAGTTGAATTGAGTTTTAAGAATTTTTGTTCTTATTTAAAGAATTTTCAGAACATTTTTCTTAATTTAAGTACATTATAGCTATTTTACATCTTAATTTTAAAAAACAAGAACGGAAAATTCTTGTTCGTAGATTATTTAAAAACGAACTATTCTTAAAATTTAAAAAACGAAAAAAGATAAATGTATTTCCAGTCGGACTTTATTTTAGAACTTCATATTTCTCTGAGTGTATGTATGTGTTCTCGTACATGCAATATGCATTTATATTTAATACGCATACATATGTTTTTTATGTATGTGTGTTTGCATGTCGGCAGTTAATCACAATTTTACTGCTCTTGATATTTAATATTAAGGTAATATTATGTTTGTTTGTTTGTGTGCTTCTTTTTGTCATTCATTATTATTTTTTTTTAATTTGTAATTAAGTGCTTTCAGCACAAAGTTACATAGTGAATGCACATTAACTGGGAATAAGTTAAAACCGAGAGTTCATATTAAAAATGTTACTATATGAGAAAAAGAAGAATTTTATAAAATGCATAAAATAATTGTATAAAACACGGTCCCAACAAAAAAAAGGTAGCGCATAAACAAACATATTATGGCGTGTATTGATGTTTTTAAGTATATCAAATTTCCTTTACACAAATAAATTCTTTAATGTAGCAATTCAGTAATGCTCTATACGGCACAAATCTACACTGAAGGCCAGTCCTGATTGTACGTGGGCAATACATGATTGAGATGCGTGCTTGAGACCGATAGTTTGAAGAAATGTTTGAAATTGTTATTATTTGAAATTTTTCCGAAATGATTTCATGTTATCGGCTCTATACAAGGTCGCTAAACCAAGCAACTTGACTTTGAAAAATGTACATATAAATTATTTTTCTGAACAGTTCACCATTCGTGACCGCCATAAACTGTGGGTTAAGAAGCACGCCCCGATTTGGGATACAAGGTTCAAGGAAAAATAAGCTCTTCCGTAGAGAAAACCAAAATTAAACATTAACACGAATTTAAATTTATTAAGAATGCATCCGCTTACACACAAACATTTAAGAAAACCAAGCCAACTCCAAATTCTATAAAACCTAATTAAAATCAAAGTTCGCAGAAACTATAAAACAAATAAAAAAACTGATTGAAGAGATTCACATTTAATGGAATTCCATATTTTCGCTACATTCGCCGCATAATAATTAAGCTCAAATAACAACCGAATAATGAACGACCACCTGTGAATCAGAACGCATACAAACAATGCTTATATTTATACAATAAAAGCAAAAATAAATACAACAAGTAAGGAAGCCTAAGTTCGAGTGGAATTGAACATTAGATACTCAACTGTATATAAGTGGGTGTGGCACCGCCCATTTTCCAAAATTTCACCATATTTCTTCATCAGGGCCTGAGCTCAATACGTGGGTGAAATTTTATCACTCCACCTCTATTAGTTACTGAGATACAAACTTTCCGATTTTTACTATATAGGGGAGGTGGGCGTGGTCATGGTCCGATTTCGCCCATTTTCAATACCAACCGTCTCAGTCTTGATACCAACTTACATTTCAAATTTCATCAAAATATCTCAATTTTTGCGCGAGTTATCGTGCGCACAGACGGACGGGCATGGCTCAATCGATTTCTCTTATCACCCTGATCGTTTTGATATATACTCGTATAAGTCTATATCTATCTCGATTATTTCATTCTGTTACAATCCACCGTTATGTGATTAAAATTATAATAATCTGTATACTAGTACAGCTGAGTATAAAAATCGTGGACATTTCAACAAAAACAAAAATTTTTATTAATATAATAATAATACAATGGCGCTATTATAACTCTGACGAGTTTTATGGCCGAGCTTCTCTCCCAATTCGAGGTGTGCTCCTTTTTGTTTTTCCTACTAATTGGGTGGACCTACAGTTTTATGCCGGCTCCGAACGACGAATGCTTTTTCATGGCATAAATACACTCGGAGGCAGTGGCGGATCTACGGGGGGGGGGATTTGGGGTTCAGACCCTCCCCCCTTGTGGTTTATCATAGATCCCAAATTAATGCATTTATATATTCTGCGCCCAAATTTCCCAAACTGATCAATGAAAACTCTATCATTCCAAAAGCAATGGTTGGATAAGTTTAGCTGTCCAAAGGAAAAACTCGACATTTATTTTCATTTATTTTCAGATTATATTTTATATGCACATATACATATATATATGTGTGAAAAGACAATTGCGCACTTGTCGTCGCATTTTGTCGATCGTGGTTCGAATGCTGCCTGTGGCTTGTATTTTTTTTTTTTATTTATTTAAAAATTAAAAAAATATTTAAAAATGAATAAAAAAAAAAATATATATATATATATATATTTTATTCATGTATACACCACATAACATCCAAAATATGTACCTACATGCGAAAAAAGTTCATGTAGCTACCTTTGGACGCACGTGCATAAAATCAAATTTGTCAAATGCTATTCGCAAATTGCCAAATCGCAAATTTATTTTCTTTTTTTTCTTATCCCTATTTTTATCGGGATTGTACAGAATTAATTTGGTCAGAAATGTCTGAATCGTTGGAGAAATTGCCTTTTTCACAGGTATTTCGCAATTCTTGTTTAAATTAACCTTTTAAAAATTTGAGTATATAAAAACAAGAACAAGAAAAATTCTATTAAAAATATAAATATAACCAAAAAGTACTACATACATACGTTCTTATTTATTTTGGCTTTAAATGCAAGGGTAAGTGAAATTGATGATCAATTTTCCACCAATACCATACGATACTCATTCGCACGTACCAATGCAAAAATATACATACATACGTTATACATGTTATTTAGAACTTCAATTGAAATCTCCTGCACTTTATGTGATGACATACATATTGTTAATTTGGAGGGTTTTGAGTTTGGTGTTAAGGTGCGGGAAATGGCGCAACTAGTATATAGAATAATAATAGTAGGTGGTATTGTCCATATTTTCACCAGCGTCTGCCCTTAAAAAATATCTTCCAAAAAAAGAAATTTTCAAAACCTCCCCCTTGCCGAAATCCTAGATCCGCGCCTGCTCGGAGGGTATGCCCTCAAACTCGACTGTTTGATGCAGCACAATCACAAATCGAAAAAAAAGGAAATTGAGTGCTCAAATGCACTATTGCATATTTAATTAATTGAATATGAACTTTCGTGGGTATTTGTTTTTTTTGTTTTGTGTTGTGGCAGCGTAAAGGATGTAGAAGATAAAGATGGTTAAATAACAAAATAACGCACAAACCCCGAAAAAGGCAGAAAAAAAGTCGAAAAGTAATGTCGCATAAAAACCATATAATAAAAGCGATAATTGGAAAAAATAGCTGGAAATACTTGTAATAAAAATGAATTGTGATGCAAATAAATCAAATAAAAGTATACTTTTGTAGGTTTGTATTATTGTAGCTGTTAGTAGTATATGGACGCATATGAAATTCGAGTTAAACAAAAAAATATTCGTCACGAAATGGAAAGCCAGTCCAGCCAGCCAACAAAGCCAACGTTTGTTTGTACGTTAATAATGCAAATCTCAATTCATCAAATATTCATGGTTATATCTGCTTTAGGTGAACACTTTTTTATACGTGGTATTAATATTTATCCCAATCAACATTGTGGTGAATATTTCAAAATTAATTTCAATATCGGAGCTGAGTGCGAAATTAAAATTAATCAACCTTAATTTTGCAATGTTCAGCGCAGACTTGGTATTTAATAATTAAGCATTTTAATGATTATTAATTAAAGCATGATTAATAGTTATTTGAATTAAAAAACTACATAATTCATCATTAATTTCAATTGCATGATTATTTTGATTTTTTTCATTATTTTTAGATTTTTTCAATTACGTGATTATTACAATTATTTTGATTATATTCAATTCCTTTGGTTTTTTTTAATTACATGATTAATTAATTATTCGATTAATTATTTTCCGTTTTTTTTTCCAATAATTATATAAAAATCGCACAATTGAATATAATCAAGCAATTAATAACAATCAAACAATTAAACACAATTATATAATTAAAAATAATCGAACAATTAAAAACGATTACACAATTAAAAATTATAAAATTCAAAAAAATTTTTGTTTATATTTGTAAATGTTTCTGATTATATTTTTAATGGCTATTATTATTTCTTATAATTTTCTAATTTAATTGATTACCAATTTCCATCATTAAATCATTAAAATTGAAGAATACAAGAAACCAAAAACATTAATCATTACTAATTTTAATGGGAATTTAACACATCTGATTCGAAATACCTACCCAAAATTGGTTCGAAAATGAAATGTTTTCTCATTTGCAATTTACACCACAACCACGCTCTCTTCTCTTCTCATCGAAAGGCAAATAAGTACATCGATCAAAGCAGACTCTATTTTAATGAAAAGGATTTATGTATGTATGTAGTTCGCGAATCGAATATCTACCTTTTTCACATTCCTTTCGTTTTCGAATCATGTGAATCCACTATAATGCTTATTGGGTCGCTTCTATTTTGGATACATGTTTTGACATGCATATAAGGTCAGTGAAATTGTTATGTGACTTACTTATTTGAGTTCCAGTTATGTTAAGATATGCGCTGATGACTTTTATCACATGAGTAAGACGCAATTGTATAGTCCATCGGCGGCTTTCAAGGTCAGATATCTTGCATACAAGCTGAGGCATTTTTCAAACTAAAAGACATTCCTAAGGAAAAGACATTTGAATTCCAGCTCTTTGTAGTAAGTTGCCTAGGTGTGCTATTCATTGCTCACAATGAGTTGCTTAGTTTTGAAATGCCATACCTTTTAAATGCCATAAATTCGGTACAATCAGTAACCAATTTTGAAACCACAAACTCTCATAGAACGTTACTCTCAGAATTTTTAGTCTTCATTTGTGGTAAGATTAATTTCTGGATACCTTTTCTGCTGCTGTTCTCTTGGGGACAACGTCGCTCGGGTATTCTGGGGAGTGCAACCGAAGTGACAAACATTGACAGGGTAGGAAACAGAGTCTTTTCTGTATTTAGACCTGACGGTCATTGCTTTTCTTATATGCGTCATTGATTGTTTGCACTTAATCAGTTTTCAAGCTCCCTTGTTCTGAACGACCCCTTGTCCACTCATGTATCAAAGGGGAGAGAGGGTAGTAGGATGCGGAATTTATAACCTCCTTCGACCTCTTTAAAAGACTAAACCATTATTTTCAACCTTCTGGCCCCAGAATAGCTAACCCGTTGACTGTAGCTCCACTAGGAACACTATTTCGAACAGATGGCTTCCTATACGAGGTCCACGCTGACTACCATCTATTTAAATGTGACAGCTGTCATAAAGTTGCAGCACTTCTCTATTTTAAAATTCGCAACTGTAACAGCGGAACGCCCGACAACTCACATACGATATTTATGGTAGATGCGTTACGCAAAACAAATATGAACTTATGCGAATGCAAATATGAATCAATTTAATGGGTTCATATGCTGATACATACATATATGTATATGTATGTATGTGTACACATAGTAAACGAGGAGTGGCTGGTTGTAGGTAATGAAATGAAAAGTGCTATGCTATATGTGTACGATATGTTTTTGGGTCGTCGTATTTGATCAGCTGTTTTTGTTTACTTCTTCATAAGGCTTCGGAAGTCTTTTATAACTATTTCCGTAAAATATTTTAATATGACATATGACTTTATGACACTTTGTGAATCACCTAATTGTATGTATTTATTTAGTACACATACAGCATAATACGCATCAACAAAATTTTATGACTTATGACGATATGACTTAATATGACAGGTTACGAATCCCCTAATTATGTCTACAACTATACGCAGGGGCGGATTTACCTCTAGAAGCGCCCTGGGCAAACAAATCAAGCCGCGCCCCAATATTTCCAAACAAAAAACCGTACTTGCCTTCGTGTGGTGACATTTCATTACTGATATATTTTACGGATTGAACAAATTTGATTCGATTCTTATATAGCTACCACATTTTTTGCATTTTCTAACCTTCAAAATGATCTGATCTTAAACCCTCATTATTAGGTGGCACAGATTTCGCAATATCATTAAATTGCAGTTCATCATACGAATCTGAAAAACAATTTTATAGTGAAAATGTTTCGTCCTGAAACTAAACTCACAATTTTTGATAGTAGGGTGCCTCCCAGGTAGCGAAATCTAGCTTTCTGGCCCAGAATCTACCTAGGGCTAACCTAGCTGTCGATCAATTGACTTATGCATTTTTACCTTTTTGGTTATGATCAACAACGGAGTCATTTTCTTTTCGAGGAGTTTAAAAAAAAAAACAATCAAGTTTAGGGATTTTCGACAGTACATCTTTTTCTTTCTACACTTTCTCGGCTGCACGTTTTTTGTATGCAGCGCCGCTTAACTTTTTCATATTTGTACTCATTCTTCTATTTTGCACAAAAACATTAATTCACTGACACTTTTTTGATGTTTTTAACTCGGAACGACTTTTAAGATTACATAAAATATACGCAGCTCATTGTATAGAGGCGCGAACTATTCAAATTAACCAGAAACAGAAAATATTCAGATCTTAGTTTCCTTTGAAAAAGTGAGCTCGCGCATTTCTCCGAAAAAATACTTCAATACCTACTTGATTTTTAAATTTGAAATTTCAAATAAATTTGAATCTTTCACGTCATTTACTGCACATAAGCTGCTAAAACTTGGTGTTTACATATCGCTCATTTGCTGCAGGACCGGCATAAATCAAAAAACATGATTTTTGAGTTAATGCTGCAGAATAATTAGTTACATCATACTTCATGTTGAGTAAAAAATTCTTTATGATTTTTTGAAAACTAAGCGCTTCAGATACAAACCAAATTTTGCATTTACTTGTGCACCATATGGCGGTTGAATCTCAAAATTGCCCATCCTGAAAAGTTAAGTTGTGTAAAAGTGCAAATGCAGCAAATGAGCGATACGAGTATATAAGTCCCACTGGGGCGAAGGTTAAGAACTGTACCAATGTTCTGAAATGTACTTTGATTAATTTTTTCTCTGTAAAAAATTGAAAAAATCTTTCATTCTTGTTGTAATATTGAAAAAAAAAACTTTTTTTTTGGTAAATAAAAAATTTTTTTTCTTTGTCTTAGTTTTGGCGCCCCTATTGAAACGGCGCCCTGGGCAGCTGCCCATGTTGCCCCTATGTAAATCCGCTCCTGACTATACGCACATATACATACATATTCAGATATTTATCTGTATATATTGCTTTTATGTCAAGTGTCATGTCAATTATTCATTTGATTCACATTAGCAACAAAGGCTAAGTCAACAGAAAAAAAATAACAAATGCTAAATGCTCAAGGCCAATGATTGATGCTTGCCAATCGATATTTGTAGCTAATAAGCCATGCCCACAAAATAAACTAAACTCACTCCTTCAAACAAAAAAAAAACCTCGTAAAAAATTTAAATGTTTAATACCATTCAAATACCAAACCAGCAACGACAACAAAAACAAATCCAACGAACAACAAACAACGAAAAAAATCCCACTCACTTAAAGCGATTTGGCAATTTATGCGGCTGCCAAACCCTACAAAATTCCCAAGCAACAAAGGCAGTCAAACGCAGCTTAGCTCATGTCATTTGTTTCTTTATTTGTCTGTTTCTTTGTATCAGCGCTTAGAAAAAAAGCCGGCACAACGCAGATGAAAGAGCGTTTAAAGTATGACAAATACGTTGGTAAACGAAAGAGTTTTGTAAAGAAGCACGAAATAAATAATAAGCTGCTATTAAGTCGCAAAAACATAATATTAATGGGCATTTACATGTGTATTAATCGCACAAATGTCCGTGTTTTCTTGCTTCACTATAATTTAATGCTAATTATTGATTAGCAGCGAGTAAACCCGAAAATTAAAATACAAAAACAATAAAAATTAAAACGAAAACGAAAATGAAAATAAAAGCGAAAAAAATATTAAATAATAATAACATGGAAAATAATCAATAAATTGAAGCAGAAGACAGCACGGCCAATCAAACAAGTGGCATGGCATATTTATATAAATAATTATAAATATGCAAAATTGTAGATTTGAATATTTATATAAATATATATGTGCGTACATATATATAGAGCCAGTTGTGTGTAGCGCACAGACAGAGGCAACACGTGCTTCATACAGGGTACACAATTTACATATATAAAATCGAGCGTACCGCAGACATCATACTTCTCATGATTTCACTCAGATACATATCTACATAAAAACGTGAGGGACTAGATTTTCTTTATTAGGTATTTGGGAACGCCAATTTGCCACAACACTTGTTTCCAAAGAGTCACAATGATTGCTATCCAGTCACAATGGATAGCAAGTGTGGGGAGAAAATGAAAACGTAATGGTGGCTCGGGTGATGTGATCTGGTTGGCTCTTAAGAAGGCGGACGGTCATCATTAAAATTAATTGACTAAAAAACAGACATACCGTCAGAGGAATATAACATTAACTACTCAATTGGATAATATTGGCATATATTTTCGTGGTTCCATCCTTCTGATATTTACAAAAACCGTGTTTTTGGGCAAAATTATAATATTATTTCCTGTTCATGAGAGGCATAATTATCTACTAGTGTTTTTCTTCTTTGCCTTTTTCCGCACCGCCAACACCCGTGGCGTTGAAAAAAATAATAAATGATATACATATACTTGCTAATGAAAATTTAAATAAAAAAAATAACAATTAAAAAAAGCAAAAGTAAAAAAAAATAGGTAAAAAAACTTTTTAAGTTAAACGGTTTTATGTTATACATACATTGCAATGTTTAAGATAAATGTACTAAAAACCAAAAAATAATAAAATAGATACAGTCGTGGGAATTATAAACATTTGCATAGACTAGACTAAAATAAAACCGTGGGGCACGTCAATTGTCTACAATCGTTGATTAAAATGTTTGTTTTGTAATGTTACACTATAATTAGGCAGTTGTTCAACCGACAACGATGGACGTGTGATAAGTAGGGCTAGAATGTGGAAAAAAGCTAGCAAGCTCGATTATAAGCGAGTTTTAGGGTTTCATAGTGGTGAGCGAGTAGTACTTTTATCATATGTTTTGTCGATTAAAGACAAACTACGAGCAGTGAAACGATTCCTCGTGTGAATGTCCAACGATAAACTAGTTGCAACATCTCTTTTATTAACATGGAGTGTATAACTATTGGAATTTCCATGAGCAAGAAAATAGTAAGTATTTTCCTCACCGTCTGCGGGCCAACTGCCTAACGACGAATTAAACGATTCTTCTATCGCACATTAAGTCGATAATTTGTAGACAATTGACGTGCCCCCCGGTTTTATTTTAGTCTAGTCTATGCAAATGTTTATAATTCCCACGACTGTATCTATTTTATTATTTTTTGGTTTTTAGTACATTTATCTTAAACATTGCAATGTATGTATAACATAAAACCGTTTAACTTAAAAAGTTTTTTTACCTATTTTTATTTTCTAGTTTTTAGTTTTTATTTCGCATTCTGTTTAATTCATTTAGTGCTTCATTATTGCAAGGTTTCTTGCCCGTTAGTTTATTGCAGTCCAACGCCTCTATAGCGACCCACGCGCCACCTATCGGAAGTTTTTTTTAGGAAAATATTTCCTTTCAAGGTAGTAATACATGTTCCGAATTTCAGCCAAATCGGACCATAAATGCGATTTTTGTAAATATAGCGACCCACGCGCCATCTAGCGGAATTTTTTTTTTAAGAAAATATTTCTTTTCAAGGTAGTAATACATGTTCCGAATTTCAGCCAAATCGGACCATAAATGCGATTTTTGTAAATATAGCGACCCACGCGCCACCTAGCGGAATTTTTTTTTTAAGAAAATATTTCTTTTCAAGGTAGTAATACATGTTCCGAATTTCAGCCAAATCGGACCATAAATGCGATTTTTGTAAATATAGCGACCCACGCGCCACCTAGCGGAATTTTTTTTTTAAGAAAATATTTCTTTTCAAGGTAGTAATACATGTTCCGAATTTCAGCCAAATAGGACCATAAATGCGATTTTTGTAAATATAGCGACCCACGCGCCACCTATCGGAATTTTTTTTTCATAATATTGCATTGTCATCGGGATTATACATGCGTGCAAAATTTCAGATTAATCGGTTGACAGGAAGAGGGTGAAATTTGAATTACTAAATTTGACCCAAGAATAAAGAATAAATAATAAAACAAACGGGGTGAGCTAAATAAAACCGTTTAAAAAAACAAATTTAATCAAAAATGTGCATTCGAACGAAGTGACTGGCTCTGGCTGGTTGGCTTAAGGCGGATCAACGAATCACGGATGCTAAACGCTCTATCTTCGAATTCAAGCGAACATACATAATTACATACATAATCGAATCTGTATTTTTATTTGTATGTGCTTATGTCTGTAAGTCTACTTAATTTATATGATAGCTAAATGAATCTATGAATTATTTATACACAAAATGCATGAATTGACGTGGTAGAAGTTGCTAATTAAATAGCATTGAGAGCACGCTGTTGATGTGAAATGTTTGTGTGGATTAGGCCATTAATAGTGTGTTACAATTAATTGTTGGTCAATATATCATCAATTTGAGATGTTCAAGCGTGTTAATTAGTCTGTAAATGAATTATGGGCACGTGTTGGGGAAAAAATCAGTTTTTTTACACAAGTAGAAACAAGTTAAAGTATGTACGTCGGGCGATTCTTACGCGCGATAAGGGTGGTCAATTAGTTTAGAGACACGGATTTTTGACAATTTTATTGGTGATCTAGTAATATTAATGTCAAATAAAATTAAAAAAAATAATAATAATAATAATTAATTCATACTTAATAGCTAATTTCGTGTTGTTTTTATTAGGCCTGGGGTTGTAGCCAGCGTTGAAAAAATAATTGTCCATGGTCAAGGCAGGTAGGAGATACACTTGATTTGAAATAACCTACCTTTTAGAAATTCATATTTTATAAACGCACTAAAGAAAATGTTGACAAGATCAGCGAATGGCGTTTTTAAGATACACCAAGCATGATCAAGTCATTATCTATCTGTTATCTCCAACAGAGTGGAGACCTCCTTCTTCTCCAAATGCCATCTCATTTTAATGGATTTGTGGTAGAAAGTGACTATCTCGGTTTCGATTGTTTAACTCCGTGAATTTAAAAAAATTTACTAATTTCAAATTTTATGCTTCGCATAGCTTGAAAGCAACCGCAAAAACAGTTACCTCAAAACTGTCAATTGCACTTGTCAACAGTTGACAGTAGGCCGCTGTATGAGATGCCAAGCGTAATAACAATTACGTACGTAGTAAATATACCAACAGTGCAGGCAGTGCAACCAACAGACGGCTTCCATACGGCAAGCGACCTATATACCTACATACATATGTATTTTGCTTCGAATTTTTTTCTTGTTACTGGGGACTACTTAAGTATTCAACAAAATACAACATACTTATATGCAGTTGTAGGTAGGCTCATTACACTCAGAGAAAAAGCAACCTCAATTTAAGTATAGCGGGCTTGAATCAAGCCGAAAACGTTATGAAAGTCTGTTAAGCTTGAAAATGCTAAAATCAAGAATATATTCTCATTTTTAGAACGCTTATATTAACAATTTTCTGTTTTGAAATAAGCTTATATAAACTTGTTTTCAGCATTGCCCATGATAGATTTAAGAATGTTCATTCTTATGCGTAGAATGTTCAAATTCATTTTAAGAATACTTATTCTTGATTTTCCACTTTTTCGAAATTCTAAATTCGAAATTTTTAACCCACCTAACAAAAATAAAATATAAAAGTGGGTATTTTGTGCATGGTGTTTTATTTTCTGATTTTTCAGGTATTTACATACAAACATATATAGTAATATATACAATATATAATTCAGTCATTACATACAAAATTATATATTATAAACCCAAAAATTTTTATATATTAAGATATTGTTATAACTATAAATACAACTATAACTATTACAGATATTTAATTGTAATAAAAAATTTTAAATCAACAATTCAGCTTCCCAGAGTTATTTAGAACGAGATGGGGAGGGAAGCACTGCGTTGAACATTACGATTGATAAATAAACTTGAGGATCTGAAATAAAAGATAAAAATTAAAAATTATTATATAAATTTAAATTATAATCGATTGCCGATTGTATGTTATCTTTATAAATGTATAGCACGCATACACGCATATGTATGTAGTTATACTAGTCCCAGATCCAACTGTAGAAACATCTACGAGTTGAGTGATTGCCTCTATTTTTATATCCATCATAAGGGAATTACTTATCTACTAGGATTCCTAAGCGCAATTACATACATATGTATATTGTTTTTACAAATAAATTTTGTTATATTTCTGTAAAAACTACATACAAAATATTCGTATGACGAGCCGTATGAGTAACTTTTTTAGGTAAAAATATGGACAAATTTGTTGAATTTAGTTGCATAAAATTGTATTAAGGATTGAAGATAGTACAGCGAAACTGTCTATGAAGGATATGGTGCTGTATTAATTTTGAATGAAATTTTTTATCGAACTTTTTCACTTATCAACAAATAAGCGAAAAAAATCCCACAAAAATGCATTTTTAAAATTTATTAAAATTACTCGCGGGTAATTGCGCTTAGTCAACCTAGTGGATAAACCACCTAAATTTATATAAAAAATGGGTCTAACGACTCAAATCGATCGGGCACATATCTTGACCGGATAACTCACCCTTTAATTATGAGATAACAGCCCCCAAATTTTTCTCAGGCTTTCGTCATCATCCGCTTTGTGAACTATTTGGTCTGAATCTAAGCGCAGCGTTTTTACATACATACTATGTATATAAGTATATCATCGACGCGTTCCATCCTGATTCGTCAATATGTGCATACGCCTGGCACTCGTAAAATGGAACATATGCATTATGCATACATATTTTTGATATTTTAATTGCTCCCATCTTGCTATGTAAATTTTTTTTAATAAATAATTTTCCATTTTCACAAAAAAATAACAACATTCGAAAATTACATATGTACATACATGTATATGTATATGTATTTTTTAAAAAACATTGCTTAGTATTCTTAAATAAGAATTCCATTCTTAAACCAAGATTTTTTCTTATTTTTATCCTGTTTCAAGAATACCGTTCTTGATTCAAGATTGGGGAAACTTAAATTTGATTTATTTTTCCTCAATTTCCGTAATTCTTAATTCAAGTACGACACAGCTTGTTTTTAGTCTGCAACTTTTCTCTGAGTGTATTTGCTGTCATTATTTAAATACATATTTATGGACATCAAACGATCTACAACTACTCAATCATATAAGAATAACCGGTAAAAAAGGGCTTGTCACGAAAAGTTAGCAAACGTCACCCACCTTTTAATTTAATAACTGACAAAGCGCTAACTTTTGTACCTAAAACATAAGTTATTTATATGTATGCAAATAAGTATGTTTATGTGTCTATTTATGTATTCTCATTTATGTATGTATGTAGGAGTGCATATAGATTCTATATTCTATATTATAGAAGAAGTTAAGGCGTGTACCTTTTATGTACAAACATAAATACCTACTCGTACAGTGTAGCAGCTATAACTCTTTATTATTTAAATTAGTTGCGCTGCGTCAACTCTCAACTCTTTCATATAATAATTTATTTCATGGCTGATTGGACTTGATTTATGTACATACAAATTTCTCAATATGTACAGTCCAAATTTGGCTACATTTGAACGCGATACTTATCGATGCATGAACACATGTATATGTCGCTATTAATGTGTTCATTAATTACTAATTGGAAATACTTACTTAATATACATACATACAGGGCATTTATAAATGAGCATTTATGCGTGAGGTGTGAACGATTTGGAGCTTAGAGAAATTTTTTTTGGTGTGCTTATAAAAAAGGAGGAAAGATGCTGAAAATATGTGTACATATTCAAACGATGTATTTTGTCTTTATTGAACAATTGAAATTCAGGATTTATTAGAATAATTAAATTATGAAAATTAGCTGTATATTGAGCGCTCTCGTTTCGCATTTACTTTGCTTGTTTCGAAGAAATCTGATAAACTTGAATTCAATCAGTGCTCTTCGACTTATTAATAACTAAGTTTTGGGTTATTTCCGATGCATACAATTGATTTGAATGTTTCTATTATCTACAGGAAATAAGCCAATATTCCGCAAACAGATATTTTTGCCATGTACAACCCAAGGGCGCATCACTCATACAAAGGCAAGGTGTATGTACATTAGAGTGCGTTTAAAATTTAAATTAACAATATTTTACTGTATCGCACCCTCAATCTGTAGTAACATGGTCAAAGGTATCACACATGAATTTGGTCCCGATTGGTGGCGGTTAAGGCGTGGCGCATTGCGGTCAAAGTTCAGAAAACTATGAAGGGTCAAAAAATCAAAATATTTTTTTTAATTATCTAATATCCAAAATTAATACTTCTATACCCAATGATAACAAATATAAATTTTGGTTCCGATTGATGACGGTTTAGTGGTGTTTTAAGGGGGTCAATGTTCAGATTGCCATAGAAGACTTACATTTTTAGTGGTGCATAGAAGACTTACATTTTTAGTGGTGCATATGGTAATCTGAAATTTGACCCCCTTGAAACACCAGTAAACCGTCATCAATCGGGACCAAAATTTATATTTGTTATCACTGGGTATAGAAGTATTAATTTTGGGTATTAGATAATTAAAAAAAAATATTTTGATTTTTTGACCCTTCATAGAGTTTTCTGAACTTTGACCTCAATGCGCCACGCCTTAACCGCCACCAATCGGGACCAAAATTTATGTGTGATATCTTTGACCATGTTACTACAGATTGAGGGGGCGATACAGTCTTTTTATGAACTTTTAAATTTTTCATACAAATTAAACGCACCCTAATGTACATATTTGTGTAAATTTGTACGTATGTATCCCTGCAGTGAAAAATTATCAATTTGAGAAATAAGTACTTTTTAACATAACATAACATAACATAACATAACATAACATAACATAACATAACATAACATAACATAACATAACATAACATAACATAACATAACATAACATAACATAACATAACATAACATAACATAACATAACATAACATAACATAACATAACATAACATAACATAACATAACATAACATAACATAACATAACATAACGTAACGTAACAGAGCCTAACAAATCGAAAGTTTCTAAACGTGCATTAAAAAGTAATAATGAATATATAAAGTGTATGAAACAACAACAAATTGTGATAGTGGTGGAATTTCTAATGAATTTGTGCTGGCGATTAAGCCCCTGTTTGCGTTAAAATGTGTGCGATGCTTTTCACTTACCCGCGCGGGAAAATTTTGCAGCTGCCTGGCGTAGACAGACATTCATGCATAAGTTAACTTTAAACTAATTTCACTTCCTGCAGGGCCGTTTTAGATTACTTTCATTTAAAATACGATTTGCCAAAACTGATTTTCTGCAATAAAAGTATTTCCACTTATTTGTACATATTTGTTTGAATTATATTTTAGTAGTACATACGTACGTACATTACACAGTGCTACAAAATCAGAAAAAAAATATGCAGGGGCTCTCACATGACGAAACCAAAGCGTCATGGCCCATAAAACACTACCTCATTTGCGGTTTTCCCCATCATTTCGTTTTTAACTTTTTTGAGTACAAATATAATACAACTCAGAAATTATTGAAATTACAACTTCGAGATGCTATAACTTTTTTGTGAAAGATGTTTCTTTTACCTTTCAAACAAGCAAAATAGTTTGCAAATCGACCTAAAAATTACCAAGTTTTGGTCTTTTATTCCAAAAAAATAAAATTTTTCTAAAAATATTGGTTTTCGGCACGTTTTTATTGGATATTGAAGTTACAAACAATGGGTTTTAAACCTTTATAACGAAACACATAAAATCAGCTTTCGAAAAAGCAGAAGTAAATTAAAATTGATTCAAAAAAATTACAGTAGTATTGCTTCATAAAGTGAGTAGGCCTTTTTTGTTTTTATACCTTTCATGAGAATGAAATGGTATTATAACTTTGTGCCAAAAATTTTTGTCGAAAGTACCAGAAGGAAGCCCGTCCGTCCCTCAGCTTTTGAGCTATAACATATAGAAAACAACCGATTATTCAGATATACATATATGAAAATTTTGGGGTGTAATTTCTGCATAACTTCCCCATTTAAACAGCTAAGGACATGAAACATATTGGCCTAAACAAGGTTGTCAAGATCGGACCACTATAACATATAGCTCCCATACAACCGTTTGTTCAGATGTACACATTTTTTCGTATAACTCCTCCATTTAAATAGCCCAGACACCATTTTTTCTAATAAATCCTTCCATAAATAACCCACACAATTGAAATTATAAATTATACTAAATCAGGCTATGTACGTACATGCATAGGTAACTTTTCATTTCCCCACTCATGAAAGGTATGAAGTCCTCGGTACGGCCGAAGACAGCCGCGCTTTTACTTGTTTGGATTAACTAAGGGAATATTTATAGTAGGGGTATTCATGATTGAGTGCAAATGGCCTTGCATCGTTGCATAGCAAATTTTCATTGCAAACCAATTGCAAGACAACAACAAATTACATGCATGTGCAAATGCCAAGCAATTTGCAATCTGCAACACCAAAAATCCGTTGCATAGCGATATTTGCATTGCATTCTTCAACAGCTGATCAAATTACTGGCCAAATTAAAATAGAGATGCTAATTACGCCGAACTTATCAACGTTTTGATTAATGAATCGACACATTTTCAATGCATTAACAAAACACGTAAAAGACAAAATGGAATCTCATCTCAATTCAAGAGTAAATTTTTTATGTTTAATGATTTGTGATTAGAATACTTACGAATTAATTGCAAATTTTGATTGAAATGATCTACGTAACCTGTATTCGTACACATAGCGAACTGTCAAAATAACAAAAGAGTAAAAATCGACAAATCCAGATATTGATGTTATCGGTGCTACTCGATATACATACATAATAATTGTACCTTCCCTAAAAATAAGTTTGCAATAAATGACTATAAAGGTCGCTCACTATCCGCTGCATTTTCATGCAATTGCATAATTTTGTTAACCTATTTGCACCTAATTATGAATACCCCTAGTATGTTTTTCACCAACTACAAACGATGTATGTACGTGGAGCCCAATCCTTTTGCTTGCAGTGTAGGCTAGTTGCTCGGCTGTCCCATTCGCAGAAATAGCATGGATACTTTGTATTTCCACCCTGAATACCATTTAAAATAGTGAGTACCTTGAAGTCAGCTACAATTAGCCAGTTGTGAGTTTTGTAATCAATGACATTCAATATTTCAGCCATACTGTCATATGATTCTTTAATATCGGTAGCGTGGACCAGTGGGACTGATGGATATATGACATATATGATGTTGTGTAAAAGCACAGCCTCCAAACCTTAAAAATTAAATGAAACTAGAATATGCAATTACATAATAAACATTTCAAGTGTACTTTTTGTTGAACCGTCGATGAATAGACGCCAATCTCTTGGGAAAAAATTTAAAGTAGGTAAACTGACCAATTCTGACAAGTAACAAAGAGCACACTCAGATCGCTCTATACTCAGTTTTGTGAAAGTTCATACCTACTTTGTATGCAAATATTAATCTACAAAAATGGATACTTTGTATTTCCACCCTGAATACCATTTAAAATAGTGAGTACCTTGAAGTCAGCTACAATTAGCCAGTTGTGAGTTTTGTAATCAATGACATTCAATATTTCAGCCATACTGTCATATGATTCTTTAATATCGGTAGCGTGGGCCAGTGGGACTGATGGATATATGACATATATGATGTTGTGTAAAAGCACAGCCTCCAAACCTTAAAAATTAAATGAAACTAGAATATGCAATTACATAATAAACATTTCAAGTGTACTTTTTGTTGAACCGTCGATGAATAGACGCCAATCTCTTGGGAAAAAATTTAAAGTAGGTAAACTGACCAATTCTGACAAGTAACAAAGAGCACACTCAGATCGCTCTATACTCAGTTTTGTGAAAGTTCATACCTACTTTGTATGCAAATATTAATCTACAAAAATGGATACTTTGTATTTCCACCCTGAATACCATTTAAAATAGTGAGTACCTTGAAGTCAGCTACAATTAGCCAGTTGTGAGTTTTGTAATCAATGACATTCAATATTTCAGCCATACTGTCATATGATTCTTTAATATCGGTAGCGTGGACCAGTGGGACTGATGGATATATGACATATATGATGTTGTGTAAAAGCACAGCCTCCAAACCTTAAAAATTAAATGAAACTAGAATATGCAATTACATAATAAACATTTCAAGTGTACTTTTTGTTGAACCGTCGATGAATAGACGCCAATCTCTTGGGAAAAAATTTAAAGTAGGTAAACTGACCAATTCTGACAAGTAACAAAGAGCACACTCAGATCGCTCTATACTCAGTTTTGTGAAAGTTCATACCTACTTTGTATGCAAATATTAATCTACAAAAATGGATACTTTGTATTTCCACCCTGAATACCATTTAAAATAGTGAGTACCTTGAAGTCAGCTACAATTAGCCAGTTGTGAGTTTTGTAATCAATGACATTCAATATTTCAGCCATACTGTCATATGATTCTTTAATATCGGTAGCGTGGGCCAGTGGGACTGATGGATATATGACATATATGATGTTGTGTAAAAGCACAGCCTCCAAACCTTAAAAATTAAATGAAACTAGAATATGCAATTACATAATAAACATTTCAAGTGTACTTTTTGTTGAACCGTCGATGAATAGACGCCAATCTCTTGGGAAAAAATTTAAAGTAGGTAAACTGACCAATTCTGACAAGTAACAAAGAGCACACTCAGATCGCTCTATACTCAGTTTTGTGAAAGTTCATACCTACTTTGTATGCAAATATTAATCTACAAAAAAACATTTTTAAAACACAAAAAAAGGCTTATTCACTTTATGAAACACTACTACCGTAATTTTGAATCAATATTAATTTACTTTTGCTTTTTGGAAAGCTGATTTTATGTATTTTGTTATAAAGGTTTAAAACCAATTGTTTGTAACTTAAAAATCCAATAAAAACGTGCCGAAAACCAATATTTTTAGAAAAATTTTATTTTTTTTGGAATAAAAGACCAAAACTTGGTCATTTTTAGGTCGATTTGCAAACTATTTTGCTTGTTTGAAAGGTAAAAGAAACATCTTTCACAAAAAAGTTATAGCATCTCGAAGTTGTAATTTCAATAATTTCTGAGTTGTATTATATTTGTACTCAAAAAATTTAAAAACGAAGTGGTGGGGAAAAACCGCAAATGAGGTAGTGTTTTATGGGCCATGATGAAACCAAAAAACCATGTGAGAGCCCCTGCAATTTTTTGGTGTAGCACAGTGTTATAGTAGAGATTTGCTGAATTTTGTTGTTGAATGCTTAGTTTTGTTGCGTTTAAATTGCTTGCCCTACAGCCTAAATTTGCTAGCTCTCTCTCCTTACACACATTTTCACTCATTCAGTTTCGAGTGCAAAACTTGGAAATTGAATTCCAAAATTCAATTAAAGTTAAAGATAACAAATTAACACAAATACAAACAACATTGCCGCCAAATTTACTAAATAAACTCGAGAGAAGCAGGGCAAAGGTTTCAATGAATGTATGTGAATAATATATGATATATATGTATGTATATATGTATGTATGCAGATTATTTAGCTTGTCGAAAATTAAGCGATTAATCTTAAAAGAAAGACTTACTGGACATCATGGGCATTTTGCATAAAATTGCGTACAAAGTAATACATTTTGGTACAATTTGGAAGTCTAAGGGAAAATCAAGATTTGGGGAACACTTCATATTAAGAGATCGATAGCATCGCTGGTATGGTGAACTGATTGGTTTGGGTATGCAATGCATTGCAAATATAAAAAATCGAGAAAGCAACTATTCTCACTTATTCATTCGAGCATGAAAAGGGATAATTTTGTTTCTCTTCTCATAATAAAACAATCAATACATTCCATAAAACGTGATGCAAAGTGGTATTACTCGCGTCTCGGATTAGTCTAGGTTACATACATATGTATTTACTTGTCGTGTGTATGTTTGTTTGTATTGCCTGTCCATGTTTATATGTATTACACCTTAACTCTTTTGCATGCAAACACACTCGAAACATAAATATGTACATGAAAAGCATTTTCCGCTCGAATGCGTATTTAATACAACACAATTATGCTTAATTACATGCAAATGTCGTTTATTAAACAGTATGTGCAATAATTATGAGAATAGCACTCACCGAAACTAATGGTTATGTGTACACTAGACTTAACAGTAATTGTTTTTTTTATAGCCATATTTTGGTTTTTCGTGCAAAAAGACATTCAAAGTTTGGCCTAAAAAATTATCAATTGCCAAAATTTAATTGCTTTTAACTAACTTATTCGCTGAAATTAAAAAAAAAAATACTTTTCGCCGATTTTCTAAGCGATTGTAGTAGAGAATTTTGTCTAGATAAAAAGTTGTATCCAAATCCTATCTGGGCTTATTTTTATGTTGTTGCTCCATTTCATTTCGCTTAAAATCAACCAAATCCCTCTATTGGTTATATCATAACCAACTCCACTTCCACCTAGCAAACTTTTTTCACTTCTGTTTTTTTTCGGTTTAGGTTTCGTTGTGTTTTATAAGTAGGCAGCTTGTTTAGAAATGTTTTGTGTACGTTTCAATTGTTTTCCATGTTGCCCCGATAACAATGCTTGTCAGATTTGCTGACACACATGCATACATATGTCCATATGTGTACCTAAAAATGGCTGTGTACATGGCGTTATGGTGTATGACTTGTTGGCATACAAACATACAAAATTTATTTTGGGTGTGTTTTTCGGCGTGGGTCGACTCAATAATCTATGTACAAAACTTCCCCAAAAGCACGCGTGTTGCATAACCCTGCAGAAAATGGAACTAGTCCATACATGCATGTACAAACCAGCCGCTTGTGGCAATCAACTAGCCCAAAACCTGACACATTCCATATAAAAATATTGGTCCAATTAACATTGGAATGTCCTAGCACAGGACCACATGGTCCATCGCTCGATCGCATCAAACTAGTTTAAAAACTAACTTGCCGTAGCTACTTTGCAAACCACTTACAAGAGGTTACTTTTTAAACTAGCTACGGCAAGTTACTTTTTAAACTACTCCAAGGAGTTAAAAATGTAAAATATTTCCATAACTACTTCATTCTTGAGCTCTCAAGACCAATTTTATTTATTTTTTTTTTAAGGAAAAATTGATGTGAAAAATTAATATTTTTTGGTAGAAGTTATAGATCCATTTCGGAGACCACCACATCTCTTCAAGCAATTCTTTGTGCTAATTAGTAGAGCTTGTTCATCCGATTAAATTTTACTTTTGGTTTTTTTGGTCGTTTTTATTTTCATAACTACTTCATTCTTGAGCTCTCAAGACCAATTTTTTTTTTTTTAATATTTAGATTAATGCTTCTTGGCAACACTGTTAATAAACATCGTGCAGCGGTTATGATCGTTAAAACCGATCTTCAAACACGAATCTACATACATACATGCATATATATGAACTGGCCCAATTATTGGCTGCATGTGGCAAGTTCGTAGCTAGTTGAATGTGGCACAAATGTACCAAGAGTCCAACAATTTTTGCAGGGAATATGTACACAAATATTATTTGACTCTCACACATGTTGCATACAAACATACACACACACATACATACATAACACGCCAGATGTGGTAGTCATATAATTAAAATTACATATATCCATTGAACTACACATACACATTCTAATTTTAATTTTAATTCTAGCCTGCCGGGCTAATGCTTATTTTATTATGGTGCTTTATAGTGCGCATTAAGCACTCAAGCTTCACTCGCTACATGCATATGTATTCGTATATTTACATGTGGCAGATATAAATTACGTATACGCCATGGCGGCCAACATTGTCATAAAACGCATGTAATAATTTGCTTGTTTCACACACAAATGGTTGTACATACCCTGTAGGGAAAATCTCTAGTTCCGAACTAGGTCGCTTCTAGACCATTTTTCGACACTACTAGCGCGAGCTAAATCTCTTTTGCATGTTATCAACTGGTGAACTTAACACGGCGATGTCCTAGGCGGTGTCAATTGTCACCCTCTGCACTACATTTTCGATAGTTCTGAACTAGCTACAATTACCTACAAATTCTACAGTTTTACATCTACCGCTTAAGTGCAGCATTTGACATACTTCATGCAAGTGGCACAATGGCCGACTGGCTAACGCATGTGCCTTTCAAACGGAGGGGCGCGGGTTCGAATCCCGTCGATGTAAAGGTGGATAATTTTTTTTAAATTTTTTTTTCAACTGATATTTTTTTATTTATTTATTTAATAAAAATTTACAATAATATTTAAAAAGTAATAAAACAAAAAAAATTTAAAATAAGCCTGATGGATCGGAAAAGCATAATTAGGGGAACATTTCATTTCATACAAGATGGAAATAGAAACCTCTTTATATAAAATGCTTCACTAAACATCTGAGAATTGCAGAAATATACAAAGCCGACGGCAATTGAACGAACGAAAAATTTTCATAGAATTTTTGTCACTTCGAAATTGCATACAAATCAAAGTGTATCTTATACTGGTCACTCAATTCACTCCTCCTGAACTGGTGAGGGTCTAACTACAATTGATCTAGTTCCCTTCTGACACCTTTTTGCTAGTTCCGAACTAGAAATTTTGCTCACTAGTTATTGAGTTCCCTGCAGGGTACATATCTGTTTGTATTTATGATTGTGTATGTGTGTGTACCCTGCAAAAAAGTTCAGCTTATTGTTGGCAAATCAGGTCTAAAAAAGCAGTACGCTGGCAGTACTGCTGCTGTTATGCACTCACTCTCACTGCTCCTAACTTTCTAAAACTTATCTAGGCCTTATTTCGCATGGCGGATGAGCCTTTGGAATAAAGTGTGCTCTCAGAGAGAGAGTACTCATGGCCTGATGACATCAACACAAGAAAATCAGCCTTATTTCAAGCCTTATGCCATACCGCCTTATTCCATACCTTATGGATAATTCCGTTTTAATAAAATGAAAACAAAAGAACCATCATTGACTATGTTTATCGATTCGCGCGTGTTTAGGATTAGTATTTGGCGTGTCATGAACTCAAGAACAGGCACACTAGAGCCTGCGGGTGTAGTCTTTTCTTCATATTTATCCACGTAACTCCTAATTTTTCAGCCATATGGTATATTGTGAAAGGTTGAATTTCTATGATTTTGATTTGAAATGTTTTTTATCTTAAGGTGGCCAGAGGTCTCGGGATCAAAACCCAGTCCGGACAAAAAATTTTTCCAATTATTGGGTTTTTAGAAATAGCGGTCACCTCTCGGCAGTAGCCGGCATACCCTCCGAGTTTATTTCTGCCATGAAACAGCTTCTCACAAAAAATGTATTCGCCGTTCGGAGCCGGCATAAAGCTGTAGGTCCACCCAATTAGTAGGAAGACCCAAAGACAAGGAGCACACCTCGAATTGGGAGAGAAGCTCGGCCACAAAACTCGTCAGAATAAGGGTACGTTCATGAAAATTTATAATTGCAGCAGTACAGCAACCCCGTTGCTTATTTCGCACTTGCCTGATGATACTCAGCTGATATAACAGCATTATTAAAAGTATTTGCAATTAATTTGTGTTATTAAAATTAAATTATTGCATATTCCATTAAATATATAGCAATCATGCTTACCCTTATCTTTCCATTTTTTTAAAGCAAAAATTGCAGACACAAATTTTCTATTGCCGATTATTCAAACAAACTGCACGGTTGATGTGTGAAACGAACGTTTGACTTTTTCAGGTGTTGCCACAAACACGCGAAGAACGTGATACTTGCACCACCGCGGTTCTGATTGCCGTCGCAAGCGTACCCTAATAATAGTGCCGTGTATTATATTAAGTGTATCTTATGGTTACATATGCCAAAATCAATAGCAGAAACATACATATGTGGCTATAGCCCAACGCAGCTGTTGGAATTTTATTCGCTGAACAATGTATGCCGATGTCTGCGTAAAGCTCGTACAGTCCCTTAGATGTTCCGAAGAACCTTTCTCTCGAATACTCGAAGTGTCGTCTCCTCTTTTTCACATTATAAAGTGTTTTCAGTGAAGATTACTCCACCTATGACTTATTCTGAGAGGACTTCAAAACAATAAGGATTGAGTCCTTTCTATCCACACCTTATAATTAATCATATTTTTTACAAGATCCTCAAAGAATGGATTCAAACTAAATGTCTACTAAAAAAAATATTGAAATCTTTCAAATGCTTTAATTTCGATTAATACGCCACATTTTCATTCAACCAAACTTAGCTTATCCAAAACCCAAACAAAACTCGATCAAAACTTTGCATGCGAAAACCAAATGCCACTTCTACAAATGCCTTTTTACTGCAAATCGCTTTTATTAATAGTTATTAAGCTCATCAGACCAATTTCCATTCCGTTTGACTGCAAGAGTCGGCTGGAGCACTAATTTCACTCTACTCTCCTCATCATCACAGGCAATTCTTGCTAATACTACAAATAAAGTGGAATTGGAATTGGAGCTCGTATTTTCAAGAACTATGCTAACTAAACTAATATAAACGCACCACTCGCCGCCGGATGCCACTGAAGTAGTTAAAGTCAAATATAAACAAAGACAAACAATGTCTCACTTTAGGAGGAGGAACACGAAACACGGCATGCAGTTCGGGGTACACAACCACAGCCCACAGCCCGCTTATGGAATAAGCAAATCTGAAGTAAAGCCCGCCGCAGAGGCAAACGGGAACAATTGAAGAACACGAATGAACGAGGTGAGAGAATAAACAGCAAAGGAAAGTTGACCAGAATATTGCACTGCTTATAACAGACAGGGGGTGCGGAGGGGCACTGCAAAGGAAATTAAACAAAACCGAGCTCAAGTTGAAGCTGGGGCTACGTTATAATAAGCAGTATCAGCGTACATTCAAATAAATGAAATAATCGTTATAACAAGTAAGGTGGCAGTTAAGATGCTGGAGAGAAAGGAAGGCGCCGAGGCAAGAGGCACGACGTGGTGGCTGGTGCGAAATTGAATTTAATAAACAACGAGTGGTGCGGAAAACATAAGCGCAGTAGCTTTATAAAGCTTAAGTGGCTGGCTGCTGAGCCCATCATCATCGTCGACATTCGCCTTTTGCCTTGGCAGTGACAGACAATACAGGAGGAGTGAGGAGAGAGAGATCAAGAATAGCCACATAGTCACTTTGGAAGGGCAACGCAATAACGACTGACAAGACAAGATTCAAGAACACACTAAACGCACACCTCAGCGCACATAAGCGACATAATAACTCGTTGTATTTTAATATTAATAAAATAATGATGACAACAATAATCGGCTAAATGTGTATGTATGCAGTCGAAGTCTTTTTTTAACGCACTTACTGAACCACAGTGACCGTCGTTAGAGACGCAAACAACAGAAGAAAATTGCGTTTGTGGCGCTTGCAAGAGGTACACAACGAGTAGGTGCTTAGCTGAAGGTAGTTTAGTCAAATATAGTGAAATGCAGAAAGGCGCAAAAGGCGTACAAGTCGACCTTCTGAATTTCTCTAGTCGTTGCGGGATGCTCGAATCGCCTCAAACTGTGGAATAGACTTGTTTTTTATACACCAAAGACTTTTTCGCTAGTTCTTACCGGACACCTGGCACTCATTTGTTATTGACTGGTTCCTTAGCACTGAAAGCTTTTTTCAACGTTTGTGAGATAACTTGTAAAGTTATGAGCTCTCCAATAAACAGCTGATAGAAGAGGCTCATGCCCAAGAAAACATGGTTGCCAAATAATTTATCTATATCTATACAATCGCCCGACTTGACTGTATTTACATGATCGCCTATAACTTTTACATTTTACCATGGATTTTCTTCGTTGATAGCTTATTTATTTGCTAATAGAATGTAGCTTCACGCAAAGGAGTAAAACCGAAGGTGATTTTAAAGATATTGCCTGGCAAAATCAATTTTTTCTTTAAAAAATCGAAAAAATTCAAATTGAATTATAAATATTTCAGAAACTATAAGAGGTAGAGAAAAATGTTATAGACCCCTTGTATAGGAAATTTAATTTGCTGTCACTCCAACAAAAAAACCTCAATTAGTCGACGAGTTATAGCAAAAAAAACCATACAAACAGTATGCTGAAAATCGGCATTTGCCTGCAAAGTTCAAAGGTCGATTAAAAACAAATTCGAGCTAACCTAAGCAAACGCCCCGATACGGGTCTTTCAGAACCGAGTTAACTTTTGTTGGCCTGAATTTGTTCCACAGTGTTATTAGAGCTCGGATAATAGGTGAAAATCAAACGCCTAAAATTATGCTACGTAAGGTTTGTGAGCACATCCAGTGGCAAGTTTAATGGTGGGGTAAGTTCGGGTCTAAGCCCCCCGTGTATGCAATTGGATTTTTTGCTTACTATGCTTTTATGGGTTGCACGTGAAAAATTGCAAAGAAAGCTACAATAAATATAATAATAAAGAATAATAATAAATAAAGTATAATAAATAAATAAATATGTAATTATAAAGAATAAAGAAAAATATTAAAAATTTGTCGTGACTCGCTTAAATTTGAGACAAAATCTTCGCACGTGAAGGAAAAACAATTAGAGTTTCAAACCAAACATATTTTGAATGAAAATGAGGCAAGTGCATATTAGCAAATGGAATATATAATACAGCTTTTTAATTTGTAGTGGTCTGACTTTAAACATTTGCATATTTTAGGTAAAAAAAAAACTTGATCTGAACTTTCCTATTTTTTCTTATGACCATTTCAGTGTTTACATTTTTCCAATTGGATACTCGGCATAATTCCATATCTGTAAAAATGCAAATTTCTCTCGTGGTGAAAACGGTTTTGCATTTTTGTTTATGAGTTATTGGAACATTAACTATGCCATAATTTACTTACTTTTCCCAGATTTTATTTTTATTACACCTAGTTTTGTTTTGCTTTCAAAAAGCTTGACAATGTAAAAAAATATAATATATAAAATTGAAATAAATGTTGTTTTTTTTCTAAACGCAAGACGTACGAGTGTTCTTCAAACTTTTTTCAGTAAAACCGTCAAAGAAACTAAATCCCTCTTTGGCTTTATTTCATCACACACCACTGTATGTTTATTCAAACTGCAAATTTGTGTAACATGATTAAGAACTTTTCTAATAAAATCTTCACCCACCATACCAATATGTCACCCCTTTATGCTTAAATTGTAATCCCGCCACTGAAAACAAACAAAATTTACAAAATGTAGCATTTTTTAGGCGCTTGATTTGACCTATTTTTCCGAGCTCTACTAATTATATAAAATTGGTTATATGGAAAATGTTTGTAACGGGTAGACTCAAAAAGTACTGGACCGATTTTAATAATTCTTTTTTTAAAATGTCATAAATGGTAAAAAACTCCAGAGTGGTATATTTTGTTTTGTGCATTTCTGAAACTTTATACCTTTTCCCGGTTTTAAATTTTTGAAAAACTCAAAAAACCGCAAGCATAGACAGATTCATTGTTCACTCAACGTGTTCAGTGTAAACAGCGCAGTCGTGCGAGGCAGAACAGCGCAGTCTACACACGTTGGTTTTTGCACAGTTGATTGCTTGTCTCGATGCTACAGCAAAAACCTGTTACTGCTTTGATTACATGTCCATGAATACATACTACACTATGACTCAAGAATGCCCGAACCGATTTCTTCGAACGCCGGAATGTTTCTGTCCGATATATTAGTATAAAACGAATGGTGTTGTGATGCCTAGGCCAGGTCCCCAGATATGGGTCAAAACGTGTACCCGGATGCCCCCGGATTTTTTTGAACGATATTCGTATCAAATGAAAGGTGCTGAGGAGGGTTTCAACATAGAGGTATCTCCGATGTAATGCCCAACCCGCTGCTCTGTGGAGAGAGTAATAAAAGGGAAAATGAAAGAGAAAGGGAAATGGTGGAGAAGGGAGTGTTAGTGAAATAGAGGGTAGGAGTTGAAGAAAGAGTAGAGATATATACAGAGAAAAAGAAAGAGAAGGGTAGAGGAAAAACTGATTGTGACATAAAATTATCATTTCGTTAGTCCCTCTTCCTCTGGCCTCGCGATTATTTATCTACTCTCAAATTCGATATGTAAAGCTACACAGAGCCAAAAAGTTCACCTATAATCAAAGAGACTGCCACCTAAAAAAGCTATTTGGCCGAGGAGAGGGAGAGGGGACAAAATTGAAGAAATTTTTGCTAGAAATTCTTCTGGATTTTAGCTTGAATTTCTTCTTAAATTTATTGAAAAGGATATCTTCTGAAAACAAGGAGATAACTTCTTGTTTATTAATTTTTTATGTCATTTTGCCAAAAAAATTAAATTGTTAGAAGAAATCTGCTTGTTTTTATGAGAAAATTTTTATAAATCAAATCAATAAGGACATCCTCTAATTTTTACTAGAACCTTTTTGAATTTATTAAAAAGGAAAACTTTTTATTTTTAAAAGAGCCCCTATTAATTCAAATTTTGCTAAAGAGATCTTATGTGTTTCCTCCGTTCGTCAATTTCACTACGGCTTTGCACATTTCTATAATTCTCAAACGATTAGTGAAGCACTTGGTATAAAGAGTTTATTATGTCCATCTGCACTTATATGAAATGTAATGTTGCCCTTTGTCTGAATAAGTCCTAGGAAAATACTAGTTGACTAATTATGTTTTCCGATGAAAATCATGATTCTCTTCTTAATAATATTAAACAGGGTTTCTTCTTAATTTTACAGGTTATCTGCTAAATTTATGTGAAAAGGTTTCCATATTTATTCTAGGAGTTATCTTCTTAATTTTATTTAAGAGATATTCATCTTAGTTCTATAGGTTATCTATTAAATTTTACTGAAGAGGATTTCCTCTGAAATCCACGAGTCATCTTCTTAATTATATTGAAAAGGTTTTCATATTAGTTTTACAGATTATCTACTTAGTTTTATTAAAATGAAGTACCCAGTAATAATAAGACGGGCATCTTATTGGAGAGAAAGCATAGAGAAATCCGCTAAACTTTGTTCTAATTTATAGGGCATTTTAAGTGGTCGTTTGGCTCTGTGTATGATACACTGCAGCGCTTGCACATTAACCTATTTCTAGCGCTATTGGCACCAATTAAACACAACCGCCAAGCTTAAGCTGCTGTAGCGTATATCTCAAAAATACTTGCCTACACTTTCCAGCATAAGAGGCATTAATGTTGCAGCGCACAAAACACAAGAATTTATACACATTAAAGGGAAGTAAGTAAAGTAAAATGCTTTTATAACATTAAGAACCTTAAATGAGGGCGTCGGAACAGTCAATGGTTTGTGGGTATGTGTGATACGGTGCAGTGCGGTGCGGTTTGGTTTAATTTTGTTACATGTGGGTTGAAGAAGCGTGTGAGGGGAACGCGACGTATTTTGATATTGAAAAAACGCTGGAAAGTAAAAGAAATGTTAGCTGTTGGATTCATCAAAGAATGTATTATTGCATAGCCATATTGTGTGGTTTTAGTTTAAGTACTAAGTTGATTGAGTTGATAGTCGAGTTGAGAGTTCGCCCATTGAATGGAAAGAAGTGTATGAACTTTACACGAATGGCATCATGCACTTTAGTCACACCGACACACACAAACGCCCACATAAAAGTAGAAGCTTACACAAGTTAAGTAAATTATATGTGTGGCTTATGGGAAGTGACATTTTACCTAGTTGCCGAATAGAGGCATAGTAGGTAGACGATAGTAGTCTAGGTACCAGCAGCCCAGTTGGAATTTATGTAGATGGTTGACAAAGCCGGAAGGCTTTGTGGAAATTATTTTCTTAGCAATGTAATTTTAGCTTGCTAGAAATGAAACGTAATTGTCTCTTCAAATAGTTCGATAAATTACACTGCTCTACAGCCAAAAAATATTCTAAACGCGACCATTCTATCTATATGTAAAATCAGTCGCTGATTCCGAAAATCGGGTTCATTTTTAATTCTATGGGAAGGTTTTTGAGATATCGGCAATTTACCGTTATTTGGCCAATGGCTCCACTTAATCCTGTATATCTCTTTACCGCAGTGAGATAACATGCATAGAATATACCCGTGCAGAGGCATTTCGCGACTTGGCTGTATTTACTTGATCGCCTATAACTTTTCCATTTTACCATGGATTTTCATCATTGTTGCTTATCTTTTTCCCAGTAGAATAGAGCTTCACATAAAGGAGTAAAACCGAAGGTGAAAACATTGGTTTTAAAGATATTGCCTGACAAAGTAAATTTTTTCTAAAAAAAATCGTAAAAAATCGAAAAAATTCTAATTGAGTCAATGGGTCATATTAATAAAAACCAAGCATTTGCTTTTGCTTAAGAGTTCGACCTTTTACTCAAATTTTGAAATTTGGTTCATACAAATTATCGTAAAATTTTTTAAATCTTGAGTAAAAGCATTTGCTTGGCTTTTATTAATACGGCCCAATATTTCAGAAACTATAAGAATTGGAGAAAAATGTTATAGGAGCCATGAAAAGGAAATTTAATTTTCTTTCGTTTGGTGTCACCTTAAGGAAGATATCTCACTGCGGTAAAGAGATATACAGGATTAAGTGAAGCCATTGTCCAAATAACGGTAAATTGACGATACCTCAAAAACCTTCCCATAGAATAAAAAATGAACCCAATTTTCGGAATCAGCGACCGATTTCACATATAGATAGGATAGTCACGTCAAAAGTACAGACAACAAATTTCATTTTGTGGTCCAGTGTTATGAGTGATTTGACATGTCTCGACAGACATTCGTTAATCAAATTGTCCGCTCTAATTGATTTTCTTTCTTGCATAGTTTCGATAAAAAATTAGAGTCTTTGGTAATCGATTTTAGAGTAATTCGTAAGATAATTCAGAGCGAATAGCGTCGATTGAGAGGGTTCGCGCCCTCAACATTTCTTTTGTCATTTAGCGTGATTGGGCTTGTGATTCGCGGGTAATAATGATAGGAATAGTGAATTGAATTACGGTGTAGACTTCAAAAAAAAAAAAAAGGAATTCTATTAAAGTTCGCTTTCCGCTTTCCGAATAGATGAAATTGGGATCATCCGCGCTGGGCCGGATATGACAAGAGAAGAAAGGCTCTTGACTATGGGTGGAGATAAACACATTACATAATAACAATAGATACATATTGACCCTTCTGCATAACAACTGAGCTCTTCCTCAAGAGACTCAACTCAAACTTAATCACGAGAAATAACCAAATAATTTAAATTTATTAGATGTAGTTTATAATTAAAACATTTTTTATGAGATAAACCTAATATGTCTTATAAAATCAAGCAATTTCAATCATTCTTATGCATATAAAATCCACATTTTACGAAAAAAAATTAGTATGAGCTAGAGCTCGATTTTTATGCATTAGGCCCATTATGTACCTTATCCACCTGATTCATTCCTATGGATCACCATTCTCACGCTTAAAGCCTCCGAAGACGAACACTCAACCCCCGGATATAATAAAATTCCAATCAATACATTAAAAAAAAAGATATTAACATAAAAATGTATGGTATTTTCGTCTCATTACAACTCAATTGCATCGCACCCATTTAAAACTGTCATCACAGCCATTATTCACAGCATTAATGTGCGCTACTTTCTTCCAATTGGGATATTTCCGCTCAGCCGCTGAAACACAGCTCTGCATCGAACGAGCAAGCACAAAGTAACACAAGCACCGGCACGCACGCATTGGCATAGAAGGCAATCGCATGCGGAGACAAATGCACTTGCAGTGAAAACAAGAGCAGCAGCAGCAGCAGTCACAGCAGCATTGGCAATGAGGCTCTTTTGTGTTGCTTCTTCTGTGGCTTCGGCTGCTGCTTCGCACTGGATGCTGCTGATGCTGGCTGTGTGTTCTTACTTCCTCAATGGAGCTGATGCTGGTGGAGCTTGCCTACACATAAGGATTGAATTGCATAACCACCGAGACTGTTGAGGTTCTCTGCTTGCGTTGCCTGGCTGGCTGCTGCTGTCGTTCGCAGTTCTTGTCGTGTTGGTCGTAGGTATGCATGTATGTATGCCTGTGGATATCACAGAATGATGGGCCCACGCACTTTGTGCATTTAATGCTCATTTAATGACTAATAAGTGTGTGAAAATGAGCTGAATAAAAATGTTCAAAGCGAAAAAGACACGTACGAAAGTATGAATACAAACCAACAGGCGCATACACTCAGAAAAAAAAGCGTTCTAAAACACACAAAACAAGTCCAAAATCAAGCCCATCCGTTGACAAAAGTCTGGTAAGTACGTTTTTTCTTAACTCGTGAACGACGTGCTTGGTTTGAGAGCGTTTTTGCCAAGACCACCGTTCTACTTTTAAGAACTGTTTCGACTTGAACAGGGACATTTTCGGGCTCATTTTAAGAACGCTTTGTGCTTGATTTGAGATCGTTTTAACTTAATTTTAAGACCAGTTTGCGCTTGATTAGAGAACGTCTTTCATTCATTTCAAGCACGGTTTGTGCTTGATTTGAGACCGTTTTACCTTCATTTTAAGACCACTTTGCGCTAGATTTGAGAACATCTTGCATTCATTTAAAGCACGCTTTGTGCTTGTGATCAGAACATTTGACGGTCTAAATGTATTCAGAAACACAGAAGCACACATAACTCGTCGCGGTTAGTGAAAAAATGTAAACAAATTAATTAATAGTTACTTTATGCCTTGTTTTCTTCTAGTGTGAGTTGAGATAACTCAATATTAAGAAAAATTTTATTTGGGAAACTAAAATAACAAATCCTTAACAAATTAAGTTTAATTTTAAGACACCTTGAATCTTATATAAAATTTTTTTTAGAAAAAATGGTACTATCCTTCTTATTTTTTAATGTGTTAAAAATATTATATTTTAATATGAAATAAATATAAAACGAAAAAATATGCGAAGTTTTGAAAAATAATTTAAAAGCACTGAATACTATTTGCAATCATATTCATAAATTTTTAATGATTTTTTTTCACGGAACGGCATTTTCAAAAATTACACATTTAATTTTATTTATGAATTTATATAATTTTTAAGATTTTTTTCTAAAATTATTGATTTAAGAGATATTGAAACTTGGAACAGTTGTTACAATTCTTCAACTGTCAAAAAAAAAATTTAAAATATTGAAAATCTCAAAAAATATTTTGGCACACTGAACGTCAAATACTACCTTGTTTTTTAAATTTAAATAAAATCGGAGGTCGCTATTTTACCGTATGGAATACCTCATATGTGACTGAATTAACTTAAATATATATTATATTCACATACATACGTATATATTTACAAATAATATAAAAAATAATTGAATACATACTTAGTTTATTTGTGGGGAATTGCAAATTTTTGTGGGTATTGTATTATTGTTTTAGATAATTGCAAGAATTGAAAACGGCAACGCTGTCATACAGTGCCAGAATGTGTGAAGAGCGAAAGAATATGTGTGATGAGCGCGCTGCTCTCTGCTAAGCCGATCCGGGCTCTTTTCAAGAAAATTGTTCACAATTCATGCACAGGGTTCTCAGTTTAATAACGAATGGTAATTTTTCAAGAACAAGTGTTTCTGTTTTGAGAACAATGTAGCAAGAACGCAAAAGTTTAAAAAGCAGTCCGCTGGTGCTGCGTTTTAGAACGCCGTTTTTTTCTGAGTGTAGGCGAATAGGCAGGCGGGCAGGCAAATTAGTAATCGCGTAGTGAAGAGGAAGGGCGAGCAGTGCTCCTTATGGACAGCTCTGAGTTTTATGGAAGTAATTTGCATGCAGATGTATGTATGTACATTAGAGCGTATCACGGTGTAAGGAGGAAAAAAAAGTTGAAAATGTTCCCCCCCAGTTTGAACACTTACCTTATGAGGTTTTCAAAAAAAAAATTTTTAATTTTTTTGTCTCCCTGTAAAAACAGCGAAATTGGTTTTTTGTCTATAATTTCTATATTTTACGTTCGATTTTCAAAGGTGATACATTTTTGGAAAGGTATTCACCAAGGCAATATTTCATCCATAGAAACTTTTAGCCCATCATGCCAAGTTCAGCTTTTATTCTATTTTTACTAAAACCAACACCCTGTATTTGAAAAAAAAATTGTTTCCTGAAAGCTAAGAAAAACAAGTAAGAGCGCGGCTGTCTTCGGACGTACCAAAGACTTCATACTTTTCATGAATGGGGAAATGAAAAGTTACATAGTCTAATATTGTTTAATTTATACTTTCAATTCTGTGGGTAATTTATACAAAGATTCCTTAGAAAAAGAAGTGTCATAATTTAGATGGAGAAGTTATACCCCAAAATGTCCATATCTGAACAATCGGTTGTATGGCAACTATATGTTATAGTGGTCCGATTTGGCCGATTCCGACAAATGATAAGCTTCTCCTAAAATACACTCACATTCCGAATTTCATGCAGATATCTCAAAAACTGAGGGACTAGTTTGCGATTAAACAGACAGTCAGACAGACGGACATGGCTTAATCGACTCAGCTCATGATCCTGATCATATTGGTATATATTTTGGTAGGTCTGCAACGACTCCTTCTGGTACTTTCACCATTCGTGTTTCGGTAAAAAGTTATAATACCATTTCATTCCCATGAAAGGTATAAAAAGAATATTTACCTGCATATAATGAGGAAATAAATGTAGTGCATTTATGCTAAATCTTTCCTTGACTTTAATTTGCTGTAACGTTCTCGGCTACTTAGTTTAGCGAATATATAACCTAGGCGTTCCTCGTCGGCAACTTCTGTACAAGAATCACTTACTACCTGAACGAATCACTCAGTATTTTGAGAATGGCATAGAAAATCTAAGTAAATTAGGTTAAAAAAAGTATAATTAGTATCAATCTCTGCTGTTTGGAAATATTAATCAGGTATTTTTATAACATCATTAGAATTTTGTAGTTCCTGCAAGTCCGTATCACAATAAAATTGCAAGCATGGTGGCTCTGTAATTCTAAATGAGCTCCAATCGATCATTTGAGTGTACGATGTACTTCTATAGACGAAATATAACATGGATTAACTCCTGTTCAACAATATATTGCTCTTTGAAATCAAAGGTCAAAAATAAAATCTATAAGGCAATTACTTCCGTATTTATGTCATTAATAAGTAATAATCTTTTTTACTCATATAATGATGTCAAAACTATATTCAAGACTATATTTACTTTACTCAAAAAAAAATTTTTTTTTAATAAAAGCTAAAGTTGGTGTCGCAGGTTAATGGCTTATATGGACGAAATATGACACGGGTTAACCCCTTTACAACAATATATTGCTCGTTGAAATCAAAGACCAAATAGAAAAGTTATAAGCAAAAAACGAATTTCGCTGTTTTTACAGGGTGCCGAAAAAATTTTTTTTTCCATTTTTGAAATCTCCAACAAGTAAACATTCGAACCAGGGGGGAACATTTTAAACTTTTTTTGGTGATACGCTCTAATGTACATACATGTGTACTTTTGTATTTATATCCATATATTCTAAAAAAAAAAGCAAAATAAACGCGTAAAGAAGCAGGAAGCATAACTATGAGTTTTAGAATTCTGTTAATTACTTCTGCTTTGCGTCAGTCGGTATTTTGTTGTTGCTACAGTGCAATCAGTAAGCAACTAATTGACTGAGTTTCTATTCTATGCGCTTTCGATTGAGTTCACAGAAGGTGAGTTGTATTGAACTATTGCCAATTTAGATAGATTGACATAATTTCTGCGCTTTTAATAACGGATTAATTCGTTTATTTATTCGAAAATAAAGAAAAAGAAATCTCTAAATGAGTTTTCTATCAATCTTCGTTGCTGCTATGAACTAAGCAATGGAGCCCTGCGTTGGAGCGTTACATAAATGAGTGTTGCTGGAAGGTTCTATAGATTGCAACCAGACCTGTTATTTAATGATTATAAATTTTAGTGATTACACTGTGCACGAAAAATTAAAATTTTTATTGATATTGTTGAGGTCAGTATCAGTACAAATACTACAAAGTTCCATGTCCTTAGCTCTTTAAATGGAGATGTTATACCCAAAAATGTCTATATCTGATCAATCGCTTGTATGGGAGCTACATGCTATAGCGGTCCGATCCTGCCGATTCCGACAAATGATCAATTGTACATAATGATATACTCGTATACGGATTTTCATTTTGATATCTCCGAAACTGAGGGAATAGTTTGCATTCAAACCGACGAACTATACGTACAGACGTACAGAACTTCAAATATGTCATAATTGAGAGCTAACCTAGAAAAATGAATAACACCATCGTGCTTAGCGTGCCCGAATTATCTTTACTAGGCATTAAGGTGGAGTGAAAATTTTTTTTTGGAAATTCAATTTGTTCCAAAGCCAGAACGGCACCTTTCTAGCCCAGTAATATGCCTGTAAAATTTTATTGACCTACTCGTGCTTATTACTTTCAACTTTGCGGGGCTGGGGGCAGTTCAAAACGTCATCCTATCGCCATCAAATTTTGTGGGGTTCATTAACTCGTATAAAGGCAACTTTTCATTGCTGGTACGTTCAAAAAAATAACAAAAAAAAAATCTCCATATGTTTTCACTCCACCTTACTAGGCATGTCTCATCTCTGTTGAATTTTGGCTCGTGCACAGTGTTATTAACTAAAGCATGATTGGTTCCCTTAACACTTTAATTAATAAATATGATTACTTCCACCTTTTTAATAACAGTTAATTAAATTAAAAAGGTACACGATTTAATCGATTAATTGATTTTAAATATGATTATTTTCAATTATTTCTAATTTTTTTCATGATTAAGTAATTAATCGGTTTAAATAAATAAAATAATCATGCAATTAAAAATAATTAAGCAATTAGAAATTATTATACAATAAATTTTTTTTTTTTTTTTGATTTTTATTAAATACATATGTGTTATTATTTCTGATTATTTTTCTTCAATGACTATTAATCATGATATTTTTTACAATTTTTTTATTGTATAAATTCCGTATTTAGAAATACATATTACTTTTCCACAAATGTCATGGCAATGAAAAGATTAAAAGATAACTGTGTTTAAAAATTGTTTTTATTTTGATTAATTTCTTCCGCTTTCTTCATTTATGTACCTATGCATATAAGTCTTCTTCACTTTTATGTATACATAAATATGTATATGATTTCATATGTACATACATTATGTATAAAGCTTAAATTAGTTATGCAGTAACAGTATCGTTATAAAACAGCTGATTTATAATCTAATTTAAAGACAAAACTATCCTTTCATATTATTTATGCCATTTCGGAGTGTTATAGAGTCCAACAGTTGTTCTATCACAAACTTACAGTGTGTAAAAATCATAGATTTAATCAACATAAAATTTTCAAATTTTTTTTCTCGAAAACAAAAAAAAAAACCCCTGTTTCAAATTTGGAGGGTAGTTTAAGGACACCTTGAAGTTTATTTGAAATTATTTTAAAGAAAATCGGTGCTATCCTTCATGACTTTACACTGAAAAAAAAAATATTTTTTTTAAATCATAGTATTTTTAAAAATTTTGAAAAAATTTAATTTCTTTTATAAATTTCAATAATTTTAAAAACTTTTTGTAGTATAAGATTTTTTTCTAAAATTAATAATTTAAAAGATATTTTAACTCAAAAAAAAAAGCTGTCAAAATTTTTCAAATGTCAATAAAATCCAAAATATTAAAAATTTCAAAAAAAATTTTTTAACACACAATTCTAGACGTCAAATACTACATGTATTCCGAATTTGAAGGAAATCGGAGAGGTCGACCTATCTTTTCATATGGAGTGCCTCATATGTATGTATCAGAGATCAGCAGCGGTGCACCGCATTTTCTATAGCACCGCAAAAATACTTATTTTTTAAGTGGCTCAAAAAATAAGTACCCAGAAATAAAATTCACCGCCACCGCATTGATTGAAAACCTAAATGATATTGCGGTATTTAGTGTTGTTTACACCGCATACCGCAAACACCGCATAACGCAAACACCGTATACCGCAAACACCGCATTTGTTTATTTGTATACTCTTCAGTGTTGCCGGAAATTTTTCACACACTGCAAAGATATAGGCAATTGAAAATTGATTTGTACATAAATACATAGATATGTGTTACTGATTATAAGATATACAGCAAATTTCTTCTCAAGTATTTTTTTTTTATTTTTGTGTGCTCTGTTTTTTGTGGAAGTTTTTTGAATAATAAAATATTTTTCAATAATGAAATAATCAAAAATTCATTTTTGAAATCCAATATGACTAATTAGGGTCATCAGAATGAATACTTTTCCGTCAAACTAGCAATCCGTTTAATTGACAACATAGTTGAATTAAATGTATTTAAATGACGATCGACACATTCAGTACTTCAGCTTTGCGGTAAAAAACACATCTAATTCAACTATGTTTCTCAGTTAAACAAATTGCTAGATTGTCGGAAAAGTTTTCATTCCGACGGGCGCATAATAAAATGTGTAAAAATAAACATATGTATGTATCGTTGTTGCCCCAAAAAAAGAACAAAAACTTCGGTTTCAATCAATGTATCGTAGCCAATTTTGTCGATTGTAAAAATTAAATGAATGCCTCGTTGGAAAATAAAGAATTATGTCACAGACAAACAAAAATGTGTAAACAAAACTTATGTATGTGTATTACAGAGCTGTGAAGTACTGAATATACTTGGTACTTGTACTTGGTCCAAGTACCATTACTTGATAATTAAAAAATTCAAGTATCAAGTACAATTACTTTATACTGGTAATTGGTAATTAAGTACAACTTTTTCAATTCTTTCACCAATTACTTTCAATTACCACCAATTACCACCAATTCTTTTCAATTACATGGAGTTTAATCAATGAATTTATTTTAACTATTGTATTTTCTTCTATCCTCTACATAAGATACATCGGATACTAAATATTACAGCCACTAAAAGCAGGAAAATTCCCTTATAAGAACTCTTTATTAAATATACATACATACATATGTACGTACATTAAGGTGGATTTTCTTAATGTGGTATTTCTTTTTAAATTTTCAAATTTTCTCCCATCGTACATATGTATGTTTGTACATGTTATGGGCCGCTGTGGTGCAGTGGGTAGAGTGCTCGCCTACGTTACTACGTTGGGGTTGTAACCCCAGTCCGGAGAAACACAAAAAAAATGTTTCTAATTAATTAAATTCCCAATTATTGGGTTTTTGTAAATAGCGGTCACCTCTAGGCAGTGGGCGGCATACCCTCCGAGTGTATTTCTGCTATGAAAAAATGCATTCGCCGTTCGGAGCCGGTATAAAAACTGTAGGTCCAAGCAATTTGTAGGAAAAATGTTAAGGAGCACACATCGAATTGGGAGAGAATATATACGAGATCCTGAGATGTAATTACCAAGTTTAAAAAAATATCCCATAATCTTGGACGTGGAAATACGAACAAACACACCACCAGCTTCATCTGCTTCAGTTGAGCGAAAAATTGTATTCACTCGTTTTAATATTTTCTTGTTATCTTATATTTACAATTAATAAAATAAAAAATTAATAATTAAATAAAAAAAATAAAGAATTGAAAAAACAACTGAAAAAGAATTGAAAGTAATTGAAAATCAACTGAAAAAGAATTGAAAGTAATTGAAAATCAACTGAAAAAGAATTGAAAGTAATTGGAAAAGAATTGCAAAAGAATTGAAAAATGTACGTACTGAGTATCAAGTACCAGTATAATATACTTATACTTGGTAATTGGGCTTTTCAATTACTGAGTACTGGTAATCGTAATTGTACTGGTACTTGGTTTTTTCCAGCTCTGACAGAGCTGTGAAGTACTGAATATACTTGGTACTTGTACTTGGTCCAAGTACCATTACTTGATAATTAAAAAATTCAAGTATCAAGTACAATTACTTTATACTGGTAATTGGTAATTAAGTACAACTTTTTCAATTCTTTCACCAATTACTTTCAATTACCACCAATTACCACCAATTCTTTTCAATTACATGGAGTTTAATCAATGAATTTATTTTAACTATTGTATTTTCTTCTATCCTCTACATAAGATACATCGGATACTAAATATTACAGCCACTAAAAGCAGGAAAATTCCCTTATAAGAACTCTTTATTAAATATACATACATACATATGTACGTACATTAAGGTGGATTTTCTTAATGTGGTATTTCTTTTTAAATTTTCAAATTTTCTCCCATCGTACATATGTATGTTTGTACATGTTATGGGCCGCTGTGGTGCAGTGGGTAGAGTGCTCGCCTACGTTACTACGTTGGGGTTGTAACCCCAGTCCGGAGAAACACAAAAAAAATGTTTCTAATTAATTAAATTCCCAATTATTGGGTTTTTGTAAATAGCGGTCACCTCTAGGCAGTGGGCGGCATACCCTCCGAGTGTATTTCTGCTATGAAAAAATGCATTCGCCGTTCGGAGCCGGTATAAAAACTGTAGGTCCAAGCAATTTGTAGGAAAAATGTTAAGGAGCACACATCGAATTGGGAGAGAATATATACGAGATCCTGAGATGTAATTACCAAGTTTAAAAAAATATCCCATAATCTTGGACGTGGAAATACGAACAAACACACCACCAGCTTCATCTGCTTCAGTTGAGCGAAAAATTGTATGCACTCGTTTTAATATTTTCTTGTTATTAAACTGTTATCTTATATTTACAATTAAATAAAAAAAAATAAAGAATTGAAAAAACAACTGAAAAAGAATTGAAAGTAATTGAAAATCAACTGAAAAAGAATTGAAAGTAATTGAAAATCAACTGAAAAAGAATTGAAAGTAATTGGAAAAGAATTGCAAAAGAATTGAAAAATGTACGTACTGAGTATCAAGTACCAGTATAATATACTTATACTTGGTAATTGGGCTTTTCAATTACTGAGTACTGGTAATGGTAATTGTACTGGTACTTGGTTTTTTCAAGCTCTGGTGTATTACTAAGAAGCCATAAATGTGATTCAAGGATTTTAGGAAAAAACTCTATTTCATGTAAATAGGACATATTTTCATTAGTCAAATTATTTTGAATGTAAAAAAATTTTAAATTTTAAGTGGCCCTTTCAATGAAAAAATTAATAAAAAAAAAACCAATCCTGAGAGTTTTCCTGTATAGATATTCTTTGGTTAAAATCAAATTGTAATTATTGTAAAATTGTAATTGTAGTATTTTTCATCAGAAATCCATAAGACGTTAAAAATTACAAACAAAAAATTGCACTGGCAACAGTGATGCCACATTTTTTTCCTCCAAAATCCCTACAAATGAGGTAAAACTCCCTAGATTACCCTACGCGTTAAAAAAAAAAGTACCTACAAAAATCCCTACATTTTTTCCTTGGGGAAATATTTAAACCCGCATATAATTTATTGAAATTTTTTAATAGGACAATGCATATACATAAATAATCAAAAATAGGTATTTTTTCAGATACTTTTATTAGTTTTACAAAACTTTAACGAGGTTTTTATACATATACGTATGTGTATAGATATCTTCATCCAAATTTTAATTCAATGTTACACAAAAATGTATATAAAAAGAGAAATAAATCGTAAGAGCACATGCTCATTTATAAAAAAAAAGTAAAAAAAAAGTTAATTCTTGAATATAAAGACAAAATTATTACTTACTTAAATTTACACACAGCTTTTATAAATCAGTTCAATTTAAAAAGCTGTCAACGCAATATATAATAGAGATGTATTTAACATACATAAGGTGTACCACATTTATCGATATGTAATGTCAATGATGTACAGAGTTGGCAAAAATTTTGTTAATCAACACAGGGCGCATGTTGGGAAACATTTTGTTAGTCAACACAGGGCACATTTTGCGCCTTGAATGTTTTCCGTGTAAAAACCCCTACATTTCCATGTAAAAAAACCCTACATGAAAAAGCGGACCTTTTACCCTACAGGCACATTTTTTTACCAAAAAGACCCACAAGTAGGGATAAAACCCTACGTGTGGCAACACTGACTGGCAACATTGTAAATATCTCTATTTGGGAAATGCGGTGTTTACGATATGCGGTGTTTGCGGTGTTGTGATATCCATACTACCGCATACCGGAATTGATCAAGAAAATGCGGTACGGTGTTTATTATGATCGCATATTTTGCGGTTGCGGTCATACTCCCACCGCATTTTTTATGAGTATACTCTAAATCACAAAAAATGTATCGCATGCTGATCTCTGGTATGTATATATGTATGTAGGTTTGTACTTACAAATATATATTACATACATATGTACATATACATATGTACATACATACATACATATATATTAAGTAAATAATAATAATATAATACAATGGCGCTATTATAACTCTGACGAGTTTTATGGCCGAGCTTCTCTCCCAATTCAAGGTGTGCTCCTTTTGTTTTTTCCTACTAATTGGGTGGACCTACAGTTTTATGCCGGCTCCGAACGGCGAATGCATTTTTTGTGAGAAGCTTTTTCATAGCAGAAATACACTCGGAGAGTATGCCGCCCACTGCCGAGAGGTGACCGCTGCTCTTAAAAAACCCAATAATTGGATTTTTACTAATTAGAAAATTTTTTTTTTTATGTTTTTGCTCGGACTGGGGTTTGAACCCGAGACCTCTGGCATAGCAGGCGAGCACTCTACCCACTGCACCACAGCGACCACAATATATTAAGTAGTTATCTATAAGTGGAAAAAAGTTCAATCACCCTTTTGCCGATGATGATATCACCTCACAGATTACCTACAATGGCTTAACACTTTGAAACGAAAGGCAAAGGCAAGAAAAGGTATGCGCTTTATCGCAAAACAAATGAAAGTAAATATTTAAAAATGTTAAGAAACTGTCGCACAAATACACACACGCATACATACATACATATGTATGTACGTATGCATGTACATATGTACATATCTAGCCTTAATTAAGAATTATAATTATTAGAGTAGATTTAAAGGCTTACGAAATAAGGCCTGAAAATTATAAGGGAAGTAAAGTTGTATGGCGTATGGCTTAAAATAAGGCTGATTTTCCTGTGTTGGCGTCATCAGGCCATAAGGAATACTCTCCCTCTCTGAGAGCACACCTTATTTCTAAGGCTTATCCACCAGGAAGTTTTTTGTTCAGCTGCATAATTCACATTTTTTCCGCGACTTAAGCTTTGCGGCTATTTAATAATAAAAAATATGTTCTGCTTCACTTCACACTTAATTGCATGTCAGTAGAAATTTTAAACTGAAGCAAAAATATATAATACGCAATTTGTACGTTCGCCACACATTGTAATCTCTTTGCTCAAGTCACTTTCTCTCTGTTTGGGATGTGTTAAAATGAAGTATTAAAACATTTGGAGCAGAGAGAATGAGTGAAAGCAGTGCTGCCAGTGCATTCCCGTTTAACAACTTAGCTTCAGCTTACGGCTTACGAGTCGGTTTGCTGGATATGTACATACATATGTATATATTTTGATGCATCACGCAGACGTTCATGCAGTCATTCACTCACTCTTTCGTTCGTGATCGTTTATATATTGTTTAGAAAAATATTTGACTTTGTTTATCATTTGTTTTACTTTCCCAGCCTTAGTTCGAGCCCCAGTCACAGTCACAGTCGCCGCCGTCTGTAGTTGCAATTGCAGTCAAAGAAGATCGACCGACCGACCGGCCTACCCCTTTTTCATCTTTCATTTCCACTAAATTATGCGTGTAGGAGTCATTTCATAAATTTACACAACACAGAAAATATATGTATATACATACATACCTACCCATTAAACACTGAAAAAGAAATTCTCAAATGTTGGAGAAAACATTATTTCTCAATTTGAGAATCAGCATATTTATCATTTAAAAATAAACATATTTTCAAGTGGTTTTCAAACTCTGCTTATCAATTTGAGAACAACTTGAGAAGCATTTGAAAAAAAATTTATATTCGAAATGGGTTTGAGAAAATGGAATTACTCAATTTGAGAATCAGCCCAAAATGCCATATTAAAAATGCACCCTTTAGTTTGAGAACGCTATGAAGGGAGATTTGAGATATATTTGAAATAAACGTTTGAGGTTTGAGAAAAGGGTTTATTCTTAAATGCATCACAAATTGAGAATAAGGAAAAAGTTTTATTGGGTACATGCATATTTAATTATTTACATTCAATTGTCGGCATGCGTATGTGTAAGTTTGTGCGTGTAGGCGTTTTGTCGTTGCAGCCATTTGTCAATTGCTACCTTGTTTTTGTTTTACTCTGTTTACTTATTCGAATGAAATGAAAACAACAAAATTAAATAAATGCATTTATGCGTTTTTACGGCTTATCGATGGAATACATCTTACTTATTACAAAAATACCAAATGTACGTACAGTGATCCCCACAGCGACATAAAAGACTTACATACACACATACATATGTATGTACCCTGCAGCGAAAGTAACCAGTTGCAAACTAGAATTATACCAGTTTGCAGAGTACAGTCAACTACTTGCCCAACTGTAAATTTCCCATGTAAAGATCTGGTATTTTTCGTGTGTTAATATCCTACGAAATGGCAATTGTCTTCCTCTGCATAAGCTCATACCAGTTAAATACCAGTTTGTATGTATCAGAAAATACTAGTAGCATCTACATCAGCGAATACCAGTTTGGGTATGCAAAAAAAATTAATTTTGAAGTATATTTATTTCATATGTAATTCATTATATTCATTCATTCAATAAAAATAAATATTGCTTAGATATACATAGGTGGCAGTTCAGTTTTATAAGCAAAAACAAAACGTAAGATGCATATTCAGTAATTAAAAAAGCGAAAACAGACACATTGTATAAAAATTCAGGCACTCAATTAAATAACACTTAAATTAAATAACAAATAAGGTATAATTTCAGTTTAAAAACAAAAAAACTTAAGCCACATATTCAGTAATTAAAAAAAAACTCATTGTGTAAAAATTCAGGCACTCTGTTTTTTCAATACCTTTGCTTTTTTTTTTTTTAAATACCCCCTTTTGTTCAATTGCAATGCTTTCCCTAGGTGGACTTCATCAAATTTCTTTATACTGGATAAAATAAACTGGTATGATGCTGCCTTTTGGATACCAGTTGATAAACTAGTATTTTGATAACTAGTTTGTGGTTCAACTGCATTTAACTGGTGTAATACTAGACAAAATAAACTGGCAGCAAATAGGAATGGTATTTACTTTAATGAATGTGCGTTAAGAATTTTTATTAAACGATAAATACGAGTATTTATAAAATAAGTATTTCTTGTTTTTATATATGTACATATGTAAATGCACAAACATATGTACATATGAATATTCTTATACATACATACATACATGCATATCTAGTTACATATATTTATATTTTTTATTTGTTTGCTTTGGCATGACCCACCGCCTGATAAAATAATTCAATAATTTACGGGCATATGAACACATTTGTGCGCTAATGCATGTACACATAACGTGTGTGTGTAACTAGGTAGGTATAACTTATTCAACATTCTGTTGCATCGTTTGTAGATATTATCTAGCTTTTCATATAGGTATGTAGGTATGTATGTATGTTTGTAAATATGACAGTATGCCCATAAAGTATCTGTACAAATATCCAATCCACACTTGAATTAGTTATGCGGCAAAAATATTTTGATATACTTTCTGGCTTGTCACATGCACATTTTACTCCTCTTTCCAATGTATGTAGGTATGTACATACGTATGGTACAGTTGCGTTTATGGGAATATGTACGGATAATTATGCCTGTTCCGATTGTCGATTGTGATCGATAATCGACTGTTGATCGCGGAACTACAATTCAACACCAACCACTTTTTTTTTTGTTTTAGAATTTATTTATTTTAAGAATTGTCCTTAAATTTCTTTGTTACAACTTTGCAAAAACGTAAACAAGCTCAGAACAGATTGTAATTCAGTAAACCATTCACAATGATACAGTTTGGTCGATCAAGTTACGCAATACCAAAACAAAACGCAGTCGACTCAATCGACAAGGTTCTATTCTACTGATAATCGACACTCGCAATAGGGGTAAATGCTTGATTTTATATTCACCAGGGTAGCCTTTAATAGCCGGAATGTTTATTTTACCATAGAAAGAATTATTGCCAAACCAAATATGAATAAACGACACCCTACTGTTGTTATCGTTGTAACTCCCAGACGGCCTGAGTAGTGCAGCCGACGCAGCATTTCTTGGTCGGATATATGTACATATGTATGTACCTTTAATTGCATTCGTTTGCGCAACAGTTAGAGAGTTGCGAATAAAGCAACACTGGTATACAAACACGATATGTCCGTTCGTTGAAGTGAGAATACTTTGAAAGCAGTTTACTTATTCATAATAGGAGATAATGCCATAATACGTAAGCTAAGACCAGTTTAAAGAGTAGCTTGACAATATTACATTATAACAATATTCACATGTACAAGTAAAACAGTTTATGTGAATGATTTTCTAAATATATACATACGTACATATGTACAACAACTCTATAAACCCTTAGTCGACCTCATTTCCATTGCCACCACTGTATACATGCATACATATGTTTTGCTCACCTTCGGAATTTACTTACTACATATGTATTTATGATGTACACATGGGCGCTTGTGAAAATGTGTGCTTTGAATATTTTTTCTCTGCTGAATGCAGCTGCGCTCCTTCACCGTCGCCAATTCGAGGCGATTGGTGGCGTTTTAGGAATAGGGTGTGTGTGCGTTTGTGTCAATTTATTTTATTTTTTTTTGTGGGGCAAATAACATTAGCATATATCAATGCCAGCGCAAATAAATCATTAATAAAAGTTTTTTCTGCTTTTTTCTTCTCTCTTTCAGATATGTTACAGATAATATGAGGAAGGAGGCACAACGCGCTGCGCTACAAGCAAACAAATATGTACTACATAATACATAAGTCAATACGCAAAAAGAGCAAGCAAACAAACATACAAACATGAGTGAATACTGCTGAAGGTAAATGGCAACACGGGCAGATAAAGTCAGCAACAACAGTCAACGCAAAGTTATCAGTAACAAAGAACAGCAAGATATGTTAAGTTTCTTCTTTCTGCCGCACTTCAAAGTACGCTGTACGCACTCGACTCTCAATATTGGGCTTGCCTTTCGCGCGGTGCCACGTGCAACTTTTGGAAGTAACTTTGGAATGTTGCAGCAACAGTGAAAATATTTGCTGTTTTGCCGCTGTAGCCGCCACTGCTGCTGCCAGTGACAACAACGGTCGGCCAGTCGCCAACGCCGCCGCGCGCCGTCAATGTGAACGTGCAAACTTGGCATAAAAGCTTGGCTTATTTTTGTTAGCGAAAAGTGTGTTCCGTACGCGCGCAGACGCAACTGCAGTGAAGTGAATTTTTCCGGTTCTTTTAGGCTTATTTTTTTTGCTTCCCTGTAAAGTTCTTTTTTGGAACTCAATGAAGTGGCGCAGTTAAAAAGTAAGCCGGAAGGCAGTGAACCAACTGCCAGTGCAGTGCAGTGTATGGATATTGGGCGCCGACGAAAAAGAGTAAAAGAACTGTGACGGCATTATCAGCGTGAATAAATTTATGTTTGAAAGGAATTTTCTTATCGAAAGTGTTTGTGAAAGAGGGCAAAAGAAAAAATGAGAAAAAGAACAAAGAATAAAAGTTGTCGAGTAACTTAAGTTGGTAACAAGAAAAAATAAGATGGGGAAATATGAAAAATTGCATTAGAATAAGAATAAAGTTTAAGAAATCGTCGTTGTTGAGGGAATGGAGTAGTTTAAGGAATTTGAAAAAGAAGGGAGGAAGCGAAAATAAGATATAGGAAAAGGGGAAGTAAGGAAAGAAAACGGAATAAACGAAGAACGAAAGACGAAGAAAAGAGATCAGGGAAGGGATAGCTTTGGGAAAACCTTAAAAAGAAACACAATTATGTATTCAATAGGTGTAGGCAAATATGGGGATGTAGGTAAAACATTCCTACAGCCATTCTGGAATACATATCTGGAATACATTGTTACTCGAGCTGAGTTCTTGTTAAAGACAGATTCTAATATGTATCTTGATAGTTCCCTTTGATTAAAATAAAAAAAATTCTTCTACCAAAAATTTAAATATTAATTTCCACACCAAAGTGTTTTGCCGATGATTTTTTGCTTTGCATCGGGAATGGGTAACGTTCAGCGTTTATAAGTGTTTGAGGTAGAACAGTCATGCCACCAAATTCATATTTACCTTTCTACTTATGTAAATCCTCAACTGAGTATACGTAGTACATATGTATTCGCTACCAATCGAATATATTTTTTAGTTCACTTTTCTGAGACAATTGCTGCCTTTTCTCGTGTATTTTTATGTTCTGCGTGTGAGTGATATTTTCCTGAAATGCAGCACCCATACAAATAATGCCAAAGACACACAACACCACAAACTTTTAGCTGGAATTTAGCGCGTATTTGTATATACATACTTAACGAAATATATATGTAAATAAATGTAAAACTACGAGCCAACAAATGTCTTCAATGTATTTTTTTCTTTTCTTTATTTATAGAGGAGTGTAACTAAGCAAAGTGCAATGGAACTACTAAATGCAGCAAGCAGGAAAATACAAGCTAACGATTTAATCATAGAATAAACAAAAAACAATAACCACAATAAATTTAAGAAAAAAGTGAAAACTCAGTAAACAAAATAAAAAAATGCATGTGAAGTGATAGAAAATTACCAAAAAGTTAAAAGGGCCAAAAAGGGAATTTTCCACAAAAACCGAAAGTAAACTGAAATTCATAAAATAAAAGCATGTAAACACAAAATAAAAAACAAACAAAAAATAACTCCAGACATTTGCCGATTGATTGTGTCGCTTTCGCTACAGCAATTGCCATAATAACGACAATTTATTTGTAGCAATTGTTGTTGTGCATATGTACATACCTAGACGTGCGTTTATCCATTATTTGACAACAGCAACACAAACGTCAATGCAACGGCCATCAAACGCGCTGAGCTGTCAACGCGCACAATAAAAACGCCGATCTCGCAGACACAGCAAAACTGACAGTGTCGCACAGCAATCGAGCAAACGATTCAACGATTGAATGGTTGAAAGTGTGACGAGTGGCGACTCGCTGAAAGTTGGCGGCGTAAACAGTATAACAAAAGTAAGTGAAACAAGTAGTGCAGTCATATAGACAGACAGACAGCTTAGTCAATTTAAGGGGCAAACTGCAGGCATCTGGTTGTGTGTCGCGAAGGATTCTTTAGTACCTAAGCAAGCGGGAGGTAAGGAAGCCCCAAAAGAGATAGAAGAAAGAGCTGTTAGAACCTGAAGCCAGCAAAAGACAACGAACTCGTTGGCCTTCCTGTGACACTGAGTGACAAAAAAAGTTCATGAAAGAAATCATCAATCGTCACTTTCATCATTACATTGCATACGTGCAGCTGAGTCGTTGATGGGGGAAGAAGCGGTGAAGAGGAAAACCCCTCCTACGCACCAGTAACAGGACCGGCGTGGCTATCCGTGCGCTCACACAGTGAATTTGTAAACAAGTAATAAATTTCCATAAAAAACTGTCTTGTAAGTGAGTGAAGTTGAAGTTGAAAAGTGAGTGAAAGGTACAAATCGTGTGTGCGTTGCGCATCAAACTTAAAGTGCAACAGCAACAATAAATAATTGACAGGCCGAATACAAAAAAGTAAAAAAACGAGGAGGAAAAAGAAGAAGAAAGAATTAGGAGGAAAGACAGGAGGAGCGGAAAAGTGAAGGTCACGCGGCCAGCGCATGTCGTATCGCATATTACAGCGGAGAGGAGAAGAAGAAGCACGCCACATACGGCCACGCCCAATACGCCCACCCGCTGATTTTCTGATTTTTCATACAAATAATTTATTTCTACTGCTGCGCTCGCTTCCACAGCCTCAGCGGCGACCACCCGCTGCTTACAACGCATGTTTGTGCATGCTGAAAGCTGTCATCAATACGCCGACAACAACAACACGGAAAAATGTAAAAACAACAACAATTGTACCTTCACTTTTTTGTTGTTTTTCCGTTTACCGGTTCAACTAAAAAATTTAATTTAAATTGTTGGCAACGCGCGCATGTTGGCGTACGCAACATAAAAACAACAAAAACAGCAGTAAAAGAGCAACAGCAACAAAACACAACGCCAAAGTTTTTAGTTGAGTTAGAAAGCAGAGAGTATCTAGAGAATTTCTGCTGCCAGCAACATTACAACAACAACCATATAAAAATTTAAACAACCAAAATAAACTGAGCAAACAACAACACAACACGCTTGTTGTTTATTTGTTGTTATTTTTTCAGCATCATCCAAGCGCAAGCAAATCCAATGGAAAATGTTTTGCCACAAAAACTACAACAACAACCAGCCCAATAGTTTCAAAAACAACAACAATAACAGCCACAACCACCGCGTTGGTGGCAATAATAATTATTGCAGCCATTGCAACAATAAAAACAACAACGGTAATAACGATTTGCTGAGCAGCAACGTCGCCGCGGCAGCCGAGTCTGCGTACGCCGCTTTAACGACAAAACAACGTAGCAGCAGCGGCAGCGGCAGCTACAAAAAGTACCGGCGAGCGAAATTACGCGAAGAAGGTACTACTAGTAGAGAAAATGATAAACGCAATGAAAACAAAAACAACAAAATCGAAAAATCTACATTTATTTTATCAGCCAACAACAACAGTAGCCACCGACACAGCGACAACTTCATCAGCGAGAGCTTCAACAGTGACAGGGTCAGCAGCCACCCACAATTGCAGAGGCGCCATTCGTGGCTTGGCAATGAATTGAATTCTTCGTCAAATGCTTTTGTAACCGCGACGCAGCAACAACAAAAAATGCCAACAGCAAGCGCAGCGCGGCGGCATCTCAGTCACAAAATGCAGCCACCGATTTTAAGTCGTTTATACGCCTGTTGGCGGTGGACGTCAGCGAGTTCAACAACCAGAAAGGCGACACCATCGCCAATTGGCAGCATCACATGCATGCTGTTGCTGTTGTTGCGACTGACGGCGACTGTTGTTAGCGGTTTGGCCGTTGGTGTGGATACAGCAAATGGGAACGTAACGGATTTGGGTAGTCCCGGTGGGTATTTCATATGAGTGGATATGTATAAGTATATATCGTCGTACCATACGAAAACTAGCATGCGATTTTTTGTGGTTGACGAAAAGTAAAAAGTTCGACTTTTGGCCGACGAAAAGTAACAAAATCGAGTTTTGGCTGACGAAAACTATCAATTTCGTTTAAACAACAACAACTTTAATGTAAAAACAGTATTTAATTACTGATACTTTTCGTCAGCCAAAAGTCAAATGTTCTACTTTTCGTACAGAATTTTTTTATTGATAGCTTTCGCCAGAAATTTTAAATGTGATAGTTTTCGTATGGTACGACGATATGTATGTATGTACATACTAGAGCTTACGATTTCTCGAGTTCGAGCGAGACGAGATTTCTCGACATTCAACTACATCGCAGAAATAAGCGATATAAGCATACTATGCTGTTTCGTAGATTGTTCTGCTTGTATGTACTTACATGTGTATGAATATATGCCATTTACGCCATTCCTACGTGTATTTCACAAATCAATGCACAAAATTCCCAGTGAAATACAATTACAATTTCATAATATAAAATTTTTTCTTTCCAATGACATACGAGAAATTTTTGATATTCATGTTTTTTGACACAATATGTTATCGAGAAATCCGAGAAACGAGATTTAATCGAGAGCCCGAGTCTCGGTTTTCTCGATCCTCGAATTTCTCGACACTGCTCGAGATCGAATCGTAAGCCCTAGTACATACTACATATTTATTATGTGTATTCACTACAACCATTTTATACATATTTATTAGAATTAAACAGCATTCATGTTATTTTAAATTTTGTGTGTAGGTATGTGTTAGTAGTATCATCGGTCGCAAACAGCAAATAATTTCAAGCATTCTAACGACACACAAAATGTGTCACGATTCCTAAGGATGTGGCTGATCCCAATAAACTACATATGTACATACAAATGTATGTCATGTATACAATTAGCTTATGGGTCTGGAACACCTTTTCTTTTCTATGTTCTGAGAACTCCAACAAATTTTGGTGTTGAACAAATCTTATGCCGTTTTCGTTTCTGGAAAAAGTGTTGCCCTGCTTGATTTTCTTAGCCATCTTGTAAGCGAATATTGACCTCTAGCTAAGTCAGAGGGCATCATTATCTACAAAACCAGCCATTTAAAATGAAGACTGGTTACGTAATTTGATAATTGGCATATTAAAGGGTGACATTTTATGCCAGAATCGAAAACGCCATTAATGTTAAGCTAACCGTGTATCCCATCGACTATATCTCGCGTACGTGACCAATGCGTACATGACCAATTACATAATACGTACGGAACTGCATACACTGAAAAAACCACTTACTCAGATTATGGAAAAGTGGGAATGATTCGGCGCTAAAGACATATTTCCATATTTTGATGTACGATTTTCTTCAAATCGAGGAATAAAAACCACGTTTTAAAGAAAATTGTACATCAAAATATGGAAATATGTCTTTAGCGCCGAATCATTCCCATTTTTCCATAATCTGAGTAATTTTTTTTTTTTTTGAGTGTAGAAAGATTCCAGCAAATACAAAAAAAAAACCAAGAATACCCCTACACCCCAATTCCAATGACTCGTTTTAGCAACATTAAATTTCGTGCTCCATAAACTACATATGTACGTCCCTGCGGCTAAACTAGTTTTAAATGATTTGTCGTTGTGCAACAAACAAAACTGAAAAAAGTACAAACATTTCTCTCACAATACGAGCACCGCTTTTTATTGCCTGCTCTTCATTCAATTTCATCTTATTCAGCAGCTTTTAGGTTAATTGTTGTCGCCTCACCAATATACATATGTATATACATATGCATACATATACATATTTTGCAAGCACACATGTACATATATTCCCACTGATTAAACCATGTTCATACCTCAATATAATACATTTCTCTTTGTGTGCCACACAATTTCCTGTTGTCACACTTATCCATTTACACAAGCAGCGAACCGAATAGAAGAGCCAGCCGCCTAGAGCTATGAGCCACCAAGAATGTAGGCTAGTCACAGTAACTTATGGCGTTTTCTTTTCTCGAAATAATGTTGCCCTGTTTGATTTTCTTAGCCATTTTGTAAGTTTGTCTGGTACTTTGACCAAATATTGACCTCTAACTAAGTGAGAGGGCACCCGTATCTACAAATTCAGCCATTTTATAGAAAGTCAGGATACGTAATTCGATAATTGGGATATAGGAGGGCAACATTTTTTCGTAGAAAAGAAAACGCCATTAGTTTTGTAGGTACATACATATGTATGTACATAGGTATAGCTAGATATTTGGTTAAGTATGTAGCCATGTAGGTAGATCTGTAAATAAACTCAGAATCGATACAATATTAGCTTGGATATCAGGCAACATGCGTGTAGAGTATAACGAGCAGGACGAAAACAGCCTTGCCAGGAAGGTCCAGTTGCTTTAAGCTTAGTATTGACCTCACAGGAAAAGCAAATCAAGAAGTTTTCTTGACCGACTTTTGGAGTCTCAAGGAATATATTACACTAATTTATCAATTCCTTTCAATGAAATGCATACACAACAAGTGTTTGCCGAGAAATATTTGATATTTTATTTTTTGAAGAAACTTTGGTGTGCTTAATTGAAATTATAAAAAAATAACAATAAATAAAATCACAATCATTAACTTCTCCAAATTACTAATTTTGAGAAACTTACCAATTAAGTACTCACCGTTACAAAAAAATTTCGTTTGTTTACATATTTGCTGCTCCTCTTCTTACTCGTCAAAGTTTCTTGGTTACTACTATTTTTCGCTCAAAATAAGTAGAAAAATTTCTTGAGCGATTTCTTGTGTGGTCGATAAAAGCCCTTAAAATTGCCAGTACTTTTCTCGAAAATAGTTTAGTACAATTTTCTTTGCCATCAGTGTACACTCTGGTACATTCATTCATACCAACAAGCGCGGCAAAGTTTATGTAACTAAATACTAGTAACCAATTCGCTTACTTATGCGCCGCTGCTGGCCGACCAATCAACCCTCACATTTTTAACTTTATCCGACGTGCTTGGCGGCGTGCCCTTATGCCTTCCAGCTAAGATTATATAATTGTAGGTGCACACAAGTACAATTCTTATAAAATAGTTTTTGCTCTTGTTGTTGCTGTTTGCTGTTGGCATTTAGTATTTTCATTTTCATTACAATTTTGTTTTTAAAATTTTATGTCATTTTTTGTGCTCTTATTTTCCCTTACTTTTAATTTCTTCTACTTCTATGCGCATTGATTTCCCTTTTTAACACGCTTTTATTAGCTTCACCTGTATGTATGTATGTATGTAATTTCTAGCTGCTGTCTAAATATATGCAACGCATTTACTAATGAGATTAGGTTACAACCACTGCTATGTTCCGACAGATGGCGCGCGTGTATTTATATTTTTAAAATATTCACTTATTTTATTTTTTTTATTCTTCTCCCACTTATATTACACCTGCGTGTTTTATTTTTTTTTTGTTGCAATTATTTTTCATTTTCGCTTTCTCTTTTTATTTCCTATTTTTTGTGAAATGCCTGTCACTTGCCTGCTCCTGTTTTATTGCAGCGTGCTTTTTTTCCTTTCTAACCCCCAACAGCAAATACATTTTGTTACTATCGCTGTTACCACCTCAAAGCTAAAGCGCTGCCACGACCAGCAACAGAGACAGCACAATTAGCCCGCTCTGTTCTCTCCTCGGCCCACTAATGCATACGTTTGTACGAGTATGTGTGTTTGCATGGAGTGCCTCTAAGCATCAATTAACCCAATTTTCAAATCCATTTGCACCAGGGATGGAAAACGGGTTTTCTGATTTTGTACTAATTGAGCAAGTAAAATGTACCAAATCAAAGGAAAATGTACCATCATTTTTGGTAACATATTTTTTCTAAGGACTTATACTAATCCCAAATTATATCTTCTTCTTTAGCCATTCAAAATATTATTGCTTTTCCAAGCAAAATCTTTCCTCTAAAAATAACATTATAAAAGCTTAAATTCATATAAATTTTTTATTAAATAAAAAGTTACTTAAACTAAAATTATTTTAAATACACAGCCCCATTCAATGCAAAAATATTTCACAAAACAAAAAGTTTTAGGTATATACTCAAATTTCTAAATTTTTTAAGGCTCTCATGTTCTGCTAAAGCTCTAAACTCAGCATTTACTACGTTTATACGGTGGCAAATTCATGAAATCATTTCATGAATTTTCGCTGCATAAACGAATTTTCATGAATTTAATTGTTCACGAAAATTATTCATGAATTTCGCCATCATTTCATGAAATTATGAAGTACAAGTCCGGCAACGCCAAACCAACAGCTGTTCATTCAGTCAAGGCAGATTTAACAGGTAGGCTCGGGGGCGAATTCAAAAATGTCCAATGTATTTTGTTATTGTAATTGGTAGTGTAATGTCAAAATTATATTTCGCCGTGGTTAAATTCTGAATTCGTTTGTGGCACGCGCATTCCCATTGCCGATGATGTGAATTCGCTTAGATTTTGACACTACACACTACCTTTGTAAATAAAAAAGTTTCATAATTCGCCACCGAGTCTACCTGGTAAATCTGCCTTGACAGCTGATGTCGTTAGAACGTTGCCACTTTTTAAAAAAGCTGAATTTCATGAGTTCATAAATGCTACATAAACGAGACAATTTTCGAATTCATGAAATTAAGAGTTCACGAATTCTGTCGTATAAACGCAGTAATTAATTTGCTCTATTTTGTCAAATTCACGCTTTGGAAATAACTCTAAAATCAAAGGGACAATACTATTTGTTTTGTTTTAATAGATTTGGGATGCAGTGATGTATTATTTGACAGAAATGTACCAAATATGTCAGCGTAGTACCTATGTACTTTTGGCTACCGGAATGTACCAAAAAAGTACAATTGTACCACATTTTCCATCCCTGATTTGCACTGCTACGCCACAAAAATTGTTTGTATGTTGTCGTCGTTGCTGTTGTTGCAGTTGATGTTGTTGTTTTTGGTTGATTGGCGATATAGGCGCTCGTTCGAAATGTGTGCAATTGTGGGTGATGGGTTGCAGGGAGAGAGTGAGATCGTCATGCTTTGCTTGTCAACTTACGAGGGACGGATCGGGGGTTTTGTAGGTGTGAGTTGAGCAAAAGTGGAAATGGCTTTAGAACTGTCCCAAGTAGATAGAAGAAAGGAAGAAGCGTTAAGAAACTTTCCCAAACTAGCAAAACTAAATTCTCAAAGACGTGGTTGAGATCAGAAGGAGTACATATGATGTAGGTACATTTGAACAACGAGCGGACTTCAAAGATACCCGGGTATCTAGCCAGAAAAGAAATAGCGTTTAACGAATTCTCACTTTGTATCGAGTTAAGTCCAGCTTCCAATTCTTGGTCATAGTTTTTATAGAGAACAAATTTGTATGTTTTCTACGCTTTCTTCTCTACTTTGAGCACACCCCTCGTATTCTTCTCTCTATTTAACAATTCGCTTTCGCTCAACCGCTTGCTGTGTCGCGTATGTGCATACATATGCAAGCCCCGAAAGGAAATTTCAGCCACCAGTACGCCGCAGAAGCATTGATATTTTATTTTTCCCGCTTCAATTTTATACCCCTTTCCCCTAACTTCCGCAATGTATGTATGTATTTAGCCTTATCGTCGCCATAACCGTTTCCATATGTACATATGCTGCAATTTTGGCTGCAAGTTCCCTGCTTCACCCAATGTCCCATCCCCAGTACAAAATTGTCGAGCTAAACGAATCAACGCTTTGTACCAAAGACAATACGAGTAGTCCATTTTAAAGGCAATGTAGAGGGTTTTGGGAGAGATAAATTGGTAAACGGTTGCAGAGTTTGTCATTTCAAAACAGTCCCTTCTGTGGTCTGCTTTTAGATGAGTCGGCGCTGGTATAGTAACTATTGATAGCGAACTTCGAGCAGACGGTTTGTAGCTTAGCTAAAATAGTGGCAAAATTAGCTAAGAAGGAGAGAGTGAGATTATTTAAACTCAAATTTCACTTTATCATGAGAGACTCATATCAACACGATGTATTGTGGAACGATATTAGCCGAAACCGGTTTGTCTCCAAACCAAACTTGACAAGGGATGACAGAAGATCTTTCCGCAATACATCATATTCCTACCCTATCGGAAAAACAAGCAACCAAAAAGTATTTCATATCATCACCTTATATGCCGAAATCAGCAATTTTTTAAGTCAATAATATCCTGAACTTTCTTTATATGAGTTGGAGTACCTGGTTTGTGACTTAGGTAAGAGAGGTGGCAACATTAACTTAGAGAAAGAGAGAGAAGGGTCATTTCATTACAAAGCTCAGCCCATCTTTAGAGTTGTATATCGGTAGCTTATGTGTCGAGATTCAAACATACATACATAGCAATAAGATGTTCCATAACCAGTAGCACCACCCATCGCATATATTACATACATACATATGTATGTATATATGGAAATATTTATGTACTATATATGTATATCACATCAATTTAGTATCATTCACCGACACGTTTACTAATTGTAGCCGTAGGAGCAAAAGCAGCAAGAAAAACCAGCAACCAGCTCCCAAATTCACTAGCGGCCATTTAATTATTTGCTGGCCATTTTCAGCCAATTCTCTTTAAGTAATTTCCTTTTTTGTCCTGCTATTTTTTGCCTTTGTTGCACCTGATGTTGATGGTGATACTACTAATACTCCAACTAGAAAATATGTACATTTATTTCGATTTCTATGTTATTTCATTGCATTTGCTCGTAAGCGATTCTTCTTTTCTTTTTGCTTTTGTATCAATTCCGCTCTCGGCGGAGTATTTTAGTCTGTTTGCAGAGTTGTGTTGTTGTAAAATCGTCATCGATGTTGTCGTCGTCGTTAGTTGATTTGGTTTGGTTTGGGAATCGAAATTGGATTGGCGCAGTGGATGGCTTTAAATTGGATTGGATTGGCGGCGTCGGCGGCAGCAGCCATGGAAATGAATTTCTATGAAATGCAATCAACACTTTAGCGATAGAGATATTTTGGAATGACCCAAAAATACCTCAGACTAAAGCTTTGCTTTGTGCTTAATTAACTAAAAACTTAATTCGATTTTCTACTATGTATTTGCAGCACAGCGCGTTGCTACGACTTTTCAATTTTCAGAGTAGAAGTAGTTTTTTTTTTCTTTCCAGCGAGTTTAAATATTTTTGCAGATCGAAGAGGACAGCAAATGTGCGGAATGATTTTTGTTTTTTGTGAGACTAATCTATAGAATTCGAAATCTCTTTTCAGAACACAATTGATTATAAGCTGGTAGAGCCACGTAGTAATGGAGTTAATCTAATTAATTTGGAGTCTCTTTTCAGGATTTACTTCTTAATCAATACTGATTTATAATTAACTAATTTAACTAATCACCAATCCGAGTTAAAATATCATGCAACATTTTTTTGAAACAAAACAAAGTATCTTTTCAGTTCCAGTGTAAATGATGAACCCTGAAGTTGCACATCTCTGTTGATTGATGGAAACTCTTTAAGCTTAAAAAAAAGCGTTTATTCTTATTCTTTCAGCAATTTTTTCTCAAATCTAATAAGAATAGCATGAAAAGCTGTACTTGGAAAAAATGCCCCAATTGAGCTTGCTGGATGTTTTCTTTTATCACGTGAAGCCTTTGGTAGCGTTAAATTTAATTTCAGTTCCGCCTACATGGGAAAACTACTGCCAGAAGCTGCATATGCCACATCTATGGTTCTATTTTACACTCGATATCAGTCAATAAAGAAAGGGGTTACAGTTAATTACACTGTTGGGAAAGATCGAAGGAGAGAACAAACAAGAAGAATCAAATGGAGGGATGCAAGTAAGCCAAATAATTGGGGATACATCTACAAAATGACAACACCAAGCTGAGCAATACTTTGCAGAATCGCGCTTCAAATGAAGACTTGAGAAGCGTGAACGAGTTGCAGCTTATGTAAGGCATGCCTACGCGGCTCGGAATTGGCTCTTGATAAAATGGTTCGTGAATAGATTCGTCTAAACGGTCATACGTTACTCAAACTCTCAGTTCTAATTCTTGAACCGCCTTGTTCTTTATGATTGCCTGCTGTCAAATTTCCATAAATTTCCGATAAAAATGAGAGGTGTCATCAATTTTAGCGCAATTGTTGGAATAATACAGAGCGACCACCAGCAAGCATTGAAGAAAACTAGCTTATTATACAATATACATGGTAGAAACAGGGAACCTTTTTGTTGATTCGACAATTTTTCGTAAATGTGTTACAAAATTTATAGTAAATGTTTTCCAAACGTTTAGCTTACTGAAGTAAGCTTATTGTAAGCTCACAGTACCTAAATTTACATATTTTTCTATTGGGCCGTAATATGTACGAGTAATATATTATTTGTATCTACATATCTACATATTTTATTTATTATTTTATCTACAAAATTAAATTAATTAAATCTTTTGGTATATTTCAAATTGTTAATGCTTACTTACGGCTAATTATGCATATGAATGCACATACGTATGTATGCATTTAATGTCCATATGTCAGTTTGTATACCCGTTTGTATGTAATTAAATGATTATTACATTTTTGTGGTTTTTAATTTCAATTTCAGCATTAATACATATTTAATTAAATTATAATTTTAATGTTGCAATTACATATAAATACATACATATGTACATATACATAATACATCCCTGCAGAGAGAAGAACTAGCCTAGAATTAGGTTAGAACTATACCTTTTATGGACAGTAACAGTTCTAGCTCAATACCCAAATAATACTTTTAACTTTCCAATTTTAAACGGCGATATCACTGAGGTTGGAAATTGCCAACCAGTGCATTACCTTACAACTTTATAACAAGTCGGTTCCGTAGTAGACAATTCTAAAGTGATTCTATTTGGTGTAGTTTTTTTGACTGTGGATAATTTAAAACTAGTCGATAAAAAGACAGACCTTAATATACTACTAAACCCAGTTGCCGCTTATATTCAAGTTTATATTTTCGAAATGTATTATTCAAAACACAAAATAAACATTAATTCTTTTCATTGGCACTTGACTGAGCTGCGTTTTCCACTTGTACTTCCTTATGGACTTCCAATTCTCCTATTTATACCTCTTCAAAGTTTTCACTTTCCTCTTCCTCTTTATTGGCGCGTGACCGTCTAGAGTCTAGACGATTTTGGCCGAGTCCGTTTCGTGCTGCCTGGCGCCAATTGCAAATGCCAAGGGAGGACTGACCCGTCTTCATCTGATTCAGATGCGAAATGTCTAGCCATAGAACTGGAGTTTTTAACAACTGCTTGTCAACTTTACTGCAGGGATGTGCCAAACATACATACAAACACATTCATATATTTACATATAGAATCACATATTTACGTACATATGTATATATGTATGTACCTTCATTTAAATATTCAACTGGCGTTATTCTACTGTTGTTGTTGTATATAATTGACGAAAGAATTATGCTTAATCAGTTAAAACTATTTTATTATTAAATAGCATGTAAATTAAAAAAAAAATCTAAAAAATATATTTATTAAGAAAAATTTAACACAAGCAAAAAAGCAACTGATTAACAAATCCACAAAGTTAATAATTCTAATTTTTTTAATTTGTAAATTAAGTATAGCTTTTTAATTTTGTGGTTACTGATTGCTACTGCTATGCAACAATAACAAAATTCCTAGAACGGAAATTACAAAAGTTTGCAGCAAAAAGAGAAAGAGTAAATTTTTTCAAGCTAAGAGATAATTTTTGTTTTTAATACGCATATTAGTGTACTTATTAGATAAATATTTAGGCTCAATTAATTTTGTAAATATAAGTCATTTTTTTGTTTGTAATGCAGAAAATTAAATATCAAAAAATATTAAGGGCGTTTCATTCTCATTGATGGAAATTAGGAAAATCAGTTCTAGAAGTGGAAAATTGGTCTAATCGATATTTGAGTGGCTTTCTTTAATACGCTCTATGACGCAGTGTTGATAATTTTAGACCAGAAAAAATGCCTATTATACTTGAATCAGAAACAATTGGAGGAAGTCAGTATAGACCCACACATTTCCATAACGTTTGGAGTATCCCATAAATGGAGCTCATGTTACACTGCTCTACAGCCAAAAAATACTCTGAACGCAACCATCCTTTCTATATGTAAAATCGGTCGCTGATTCCGAAAATCGGGTTCATTTTTAATTCTATGGGAAGGTTTTTGAGATATCGGCAATTTACCGTTATTTGGCCAATGTGTCCACTTAATCCTGTATATCTCTTTAACACAGTGAGTTATATTCCTTAGGGTGACACCAAACGAAATAAAATTAAATTTCCTTTTCACGGCTCCTATAACATTTTTCTCTAACTCTTATAGTTTCTGAAATATTGACGATTAAATTTTAATTTTTTCGATTTTTTACGATTTTTTGAAGAAAAAATTGACTTTGTCAGGCAATATCTTTAAAACCAATATTTTTACCTTCGGTTTTACTCCTTTTCATGAAGCTCCATTCTATTATCAAAAAAATAAGCTATCAACGATGAAAATCCATTGTAAAATGGAAAAGTTATAGGCGATCAAGTAAATACAGCCAGGTCGCGCAATGCCTCTGCACGCGTACATTCTATGCATATTGTACCAATACCTACACATCTGCAGTAGCAGCACATTGGCAGCGCGGTAGATACAAGCCCATTTACGGGTATAACATGCATAAAATATACCCGTGTAGAGGCATTGTGCGACTTGGCTGTATTTACTTGATCGCCTATAACTTTTCCATTTTACCATGGATTTTCTTCGTTGATAGCTTATTTTTTTGCTAATGGAATGGAGCTTCACGTAAAAGATTAAAACCGAAGGTGAAGACATTGGTTTTAAAGATATTGTCTGACAAAGTAAATTTTTTCTTCAAAAAATCGTAAAAAATCGAAAAAATTAAAATTTAATCGTCAATATTTCAGAAACTATAAGTGTTAGAGAAAAATGTTATAGGAGCCGCGAAAAAGAAATTTAATTTTCTTTCGTATGGTGTCACCCCAAAGAAGATAACTCACTGTGTTAAAGAGCTATACTGGATTAAGTGTACCCATTGGCCAAATAACGGTAAATTGCCGATATCTCAAAAACCTTCCCATAGAATTAAAAATGAACCCGATTTTCGGAATCAGCGACCGATTTTACATATAGATAGGATAGTCACGTCCAAAGTACAGACAAAAAATTTCATTTTGTGATCCAGTGTTATCAAGACATTTTACGATCGCTTACGCTGTGATGGTAAAAGCAATGTAAGTTTGGCACAGTCATGACTAATGATTATGGGAAAAGAGAAACTTAATCGGTTTCGTTTCGAATCAAGAGCCAAGATTTCTGAACAGATACCATCCAGACACGATAGAGAATCCTTCCTTAACTATAACTAGTTAATGAGAAGGCCTTAAAAAGTGTCTTACAATTACCACAAATGCGAAGTATGAGATATTAAGAAACAGTTGAAACAATTCCAAAGGGACTCAAGGTGTTCCGGTGTTCCTGCGCTGTTTGAAGAACAAATAACATCAATGAAATGAAGATTTTGTTAATATCAAAGGACTGATTAGGTTAGGTTGGAGTGCCTACCGTAACTGCAGCACGCTTAGTCGAATACAGAGGTCTAATTACGATACAACGGAGCACAGATAACTCCTTTCTTTAATTTTGCCATAAGCTTCCCAGGCAAATAGCTCTCAGTGATCGCCACTGAAAGTCAACAAGATGAGGTGCTCGATCGTTTTCTCCTCCTCATCATCCTTGCAACATCTGCTTACAAATGCTTACAGTTCTTTCTTATGTAAAGTTTCTTCTCAAGGTCTATCTTCTGATAATATTGTGATAAAAAAAAACAGTTATCTTAAACCTCAACGCTGATTTAATTCTGAAGACGTCAGTTCATCCTCTTCAGCCTGATTTGATTTTTGTTTCTCTTTCACTTAATCAAAGTGAAATCTTTTTTATTCCAAACTTTTATTTACCAACTTTTGCGTAGCGTAGATATCTGTGTATCTTTTTCTCCTCTTTTATATACCTAACAGTTTTAAATTAATGGCAATTGTCAGTTAAAAACGCCAACAAAAACAAAAAAGAATAAATAAAAAAAAAAACAAATATCACACAGAGTGCAAAAAAGAATGTACATTAAGCCGTATCACGAAAATAAAGTTTGCGTGTGTCAGTTTTATTTGAACACTTATGTCGAAAAAATATTTATGGTGTAAAAATTTTTTTTTAGGCCCGCGTTAAAAACAGCTAAATCGCGTTTTTTGTAATAACTTCCTTATTTGATGTCGGATCTCTATGATCTTAATGTCGCAGAAAAGGTCTCGCTCAGCACTATATTTGGCCCATATAAAGTTTCGACGTCGAAGGTTGTTCTGAGTTTTACCTTTACAAATTTTGGAGTTACTATCCCTAGATTTTTTTATTTTTATCACTAATAAAAAGCTCTCAAAAAACCATGAGGACTCCGCTAAAAAAGTTGCAGCCTTTATTCACAAAAAAAAAGTTATACCGTTTTAAAATCAGAGAACCTGCTTTTTGAAAAATGATCCCAAGTTGTTATTTATATGAGGCAGTAACGCCATATAGTATGAGTTTTTGATTAAAAAGTATTCTAAGTCCTCGCTTGACTTGAGAATGTTGTACCGCGATGGAACAGCTACCAATACTGGATACATGATATGCAAAAAATTATTGATGATTGGACTATCCCTGCTGATCAACGTTATTTATATTGAATGATAATGGCTGTAGTGAAGATTTGGCAAGTATTCAAGTGGGACCTCTAAGCACAGCGCGCTGGCTTACAACGGCTTCACGATTTCTGCATCCGTGCGTATCGTAAAATCATCCAAGTTATTTAGAAAAACTGCTAGAGTTCGTTGTAAAATTATACGCGCCTAAAGAGACAACGGAAGTCTAAATGTATTATCAATACTTGCGCTGGTTGCGTCGTCTGCCCCTAGAACTGCAGTTAATTATTCAGCCTACAATAGAAAACAACGCACTTTACTTTAATCCCCCCATCGGATCGCTTTGTATGTGAAAACTGAAAATGTTTTCTTAAATATCTCGAAAATGGGAGCTAATCCGGATTTTCTAAAACCGCTTTCGTAATCTGGAGCCAAAAATTGAACTGACGTGTTTCGCCGTTTCTCTGTGGTAATTTTTTATAGGCCGCTGTGGTGCAGTGGGTAGAGTGCTCGCCTGCTGTGCCAGAGGTCTCGGGTTCAAACCACGGTCCGAGCCAAACACCAAAAACTATTTTTCTAATTAGTAAAAATCCAATTATTGGGTTTTTTAAGAGCAGCGGTCACCTCTCGGAAGTGGGCGGCATACCCTTCGAGAGTATTTGTGCCATGAAAAAGCTTCTCACAAAAAATGCATTCGCCGTTCGGAGCCGGCATAAAACTGTAGGTCCACCCAATTAGTAGGAAAAACAAAAAAGGAGCACACCTCGAATTGGGAGAGAAGCTTGGCCATAAAACTCGTCAGAGTTATAATAGCGCCATTGTATTATATTATATTATAATTTTTTATAAAAAAAAACAAGTGTTTCATTTTAAAACGTTATAACTTTTTTGTTTGTGAATAAAGGCTAGAATTTTTTTGGAGGATTCCTCATGGTTTTTTGAGAGCTTTGTATTAGTGATAAAAATAAAAAAAATCTAGGGATAGTAACTCCAAAATTTTTAAAGCTAAAACTCAGGACAACCTTTGAGGACGAAACTTTATATGGGCCAAATATAGTGCTGAGTGAGACCTGTTCTGCGACATTAAGATCATAGGGATCCGACATCAAATAAGGAAGTTATTACAAACAAGTAAGGAAGCCTAAGTTCGAGTGGAATCGAACATTAGATACTCAGCTGTATGCTTATTGTTTGTTTGCCTTTGATGGAAACACGGTGTACTTTATATAAAGCGAGTGCTGCATGAAGTGGGCGTATCCACGCCCATTTTCCAAAATTTTTCTATTTTTTGTTTTCAGTCTATTGTAGAACTCATGCCACAAAATTTCAATGAATTATCTTTATATTTGACAAAGATATCGCTTAAAATGTTTTTATTAGGCCACTTTATAATACCCATATATAAAAGTGGGCGTGGTCGTCAACCGATTTCGCTAAAATTTTCAACATGTATTGCTACAAGTAATAAAAGTGTATACACCAAGTTTCGTCATAATATATCAATTATTTGTCGAGATATGGGCTCCAAAATCTCGTATATTCCTGCTCCTAAAAGGAGGCGGTGCCACGCCCATTTTCCAAAATTTTTGTGTTTTTTGTTTTATGTCCTTAGTTGGAATCTTGCCATAAAATTTCATTGATATATCTTTATATTTGACAGAGATATCGCTTCAAATGTTTTTATTAGGTCACTTTATAATACCCATATATAAAAGTGGGCGTGGTCGTTAACCGATTTTGGCAATTTTTCGCCAAAACATTTGCGTAAGCAAATATATCACGCGTACCAAATTTCATCTATATATCTTCAATAGTTTCTGAGTTATGACTCATAAAACTTTCAATGTTTGCCCCTTAATAAGTGGGCGTGGCACCGCCCATTTTCCAAAATTTCATCAAATTTCTTCATAGGGGCCTGAGCTCAACACGTGGGTAAAATTTCATCGCTCCAGCTATATTAGTGACTGAGATACCAAATTTCCGATTTTTACTATATAGGGGAGGTGGGCGTGGTCATGGTCCGATTTCGCCCATTTTCAATACCATCCGTTCTCGTCTTGATACCAACTTGCATTCCAAATTTCATCAAAATATTTCGATTTTTGCGTGAGTTATCGTGCGTACAGACGGACAGACGGACAGACGGACAGACGGACGGACATGGCTCAATCGATTTCTCTTTTCACGCTGATCATTTTGATATATATAAGTCTATATCTATCTCGATTATTTCGTTCTGTTACAATCCACCGTTAGGAAATCAAAATTATAATACTCTGTGTACTAGTACAGCTGAGTATAAAAACGCGATTTAGCTGTTTTTAACGCGGGCCTAAAAAAAATTTTTTTACATCAAATATATTTTTTCGACATAAGTGTTCAAATAAAACTGACACACACTAAACTTTTTTTTTTGTCAATATAACGTGATATGGCTTAATGTACATATCTGTGTCCATATGGAACAGTAGCTTAAGTCTACTTAAGGAAAAAATTAGTCAGCTTCTAAAAAGCTGAGGGAAATACATCTCAGAGAGTTTATCCTGAATTTTTTTTTTTGTCAAACTCTTTCTCAGACTTTCCAGATTCAGTCTCAATGATTTCACTTCAAAATCTTGTGCGGCGACCTGCTAGAAAATTGCACAAATTTACGAATATCTTGAAAGTTTGCCTTTCGACATAAGCTATTGTTCGATATGAGCAAAGATTTGTGTATACATACATAAAAGCTAAACAAATTACAAAAAGCGAGCGTAAAAGAAAACTTTTTCGAAACACTTTACGTTCGTGACACAGCTTTGCAACTTCCCGAAACATTTTCTGCTGCTTCTCATGTACATACATACGAATCTCATCACACGCCTCTACACCTCTACGCACAACGCCTCATCACTTATACATATATGTACGTCCAAACAACAACAACACCCTGCAAAAAATGCGATTAATCCGGGACGTGTCCAGGATCAATCGCAAGGGAGCATGCGACTAATGGCGTTTTCTTTTCTACCAAAAAATGTTGCCCTCCTATATCCTAATTATCGAATTACGTAACGTGACTTTCTATAAAATGGCTAATTTTGTAGATAATGTTGCTCTCTTACTTAGTTAGAAGTAAATATTCGGTAAAATTACCAGACAGACATATAAAATGGCTAAGAAAGTCAAACAGGGCAACATTATTTCGAGAAAAGAAAACGCCATAATACAATTTTACATCCCTTTATATGGAGTGGATTGATCGCATTTGTTCGAGCATGTCCTATGAAGAGACTAATTGTTCAACTTGTAGACCCGAACGGGTACCAATGTAGATTAATCGCTTTTATCCCGAACGGGTACGAATTTAGATCAATCGCTTTCATCCCGACGGGTACAAACAGGGCCGTAGCCAGGAATTTTTTTCGTGGGGGGTTTTATCGTTGTGGATTTTTTTTTTTTTTTTTTGAGAAAAATATATATAGCCTAATTCTGGTTTCTAAAGTGCTATTTAGACGAAAATTTTTTTTTTCAAAACTTGATTTTCAAATTAGGGTTTTTATAAGAAGTTTTAAAAATTAGGAAACTTTTATCCATTTACTTTATTTTTGGTGATTTTATCCAAGTCAAAAAAAAAATAATATTTTATGGACGAAAAACTTGGTTAGATTACCCAGCTGTTTTCAGCTGTAAAAGTCCACCCCAAGATTTTTAGCTTATGTTGAGACTCTAACTTGTTTTTTTTTTTCAACTTTTTTTTTTGACATCCGATTTTTAAAATTGATAGGTATGTCATTATTAGGGCAACAGAAAATATGCCCTAAAAAATTCGTTTTTAGCGCTAAAAATATGTCCTTAAAAATATGGTTTAAGCGCTAAAATATGCCCTTAAGTTTTTTTTATATACTTAATAAAAAGATAGGTTGTGTGCTCCCCTTTCATGCAAGAGATTCCAGGTTCAAACCCTGGCCCATACAAATATCAAAAATTAGTTTTAAATAAAATTAGAACACTTTTTGTAATAAAAAATATTTTTATTAAAGGTACATATTTGTTTTTATAGGTACAAAAGCGAAATAAAAAAATCACATTTTATTAAACTATAATACTTTTTGTAACAAAAAATTATTTTTATTAAAGGCACATTTTATAGGTACAAAAGAAATAAAAAAAAATTCACATTTGCGAAACACATCTTCGTTACCAAAATAAAACAAGTATTTTAACATACGAAAATCTATATATATTTATTAGGGCGGGTCAATTTGTACTGACGAAAAAAAAAACCTACGTTGTTTCGGCCACAGCTGCATTCTCTGGTCGATTCTAAACAAAAAAGTCCAAAGGAGCATAATTCTAAAATGAAGTTTGACCCTCCGCAATTTTGATTTTAGATAGTCATCCCTAAAAATTTTTTTTACATTTGTTAAAAAAAATGTAGTTGAAAATACTGAAATTACATTTTGAGATTTATTTGAGTTGAACCCATCCCAAATTTATTACGGATATTCTGAATACGTCATTGTATTCTACAGGCAAAGATTAAGTTGATGTGTTTCGGCGTTTCGGTGACAGGTAACAAGGTCAACGGAAATAATGTCAATTGACCTTATTTCCCACCCGGTTGGGAAATAAGGTCAACGAAAATTTGGAAATAAAATAATTGACCTTATTTCCCAATCCAAATGGAAATAATGTCAACTATGCTTAAAACTTGTTCATTCATGAAAATATTTGTTTGTTAATGAATGAAAATACAATTTTACTCGCTCTTATGCTACTACAAATTAGTTGATAAGTGAATTTAGTGAAGTGTGGTCGTCGAAAAGGAAACAATTGCGAAATGTCTTTACATTATTCATATGTGGAGGGGCTTAGAAAAAATTCACAATTATTATTAATTGATAACAAATTCTTATTCAGGAAAAAAAAAATGTTCTTACGGCGTACATAAGATATGAAGCTATAATAAAGATTGCACCGTAAGTGTCTCTGTGGACAAAGATGGTAATTGTAGGAATCTCAGTGCGAAAAATAACCACAATCATGAACCACATCTTTATATATATTACGCTAAGTGATTTTTTGTAAACACCATAACTTTTACACCGTTATACCGATACCGAAAATGGGGTGTCATATGAAAGGGCTTGGCCTGTAGATGTGCAGGAAGTTTTAATTTTTTTGAAAAGGGTTGCCACCTGTTTAAAAAATTAATTGTCCTGTATAGTTTGCTTGATTAATAAATTTCAGGTACCATATGAAAGGGATTGAGCTGGAAATTAGTAATTTATTACAATTTTTGCAGCAAGGGTTGCCACCTGTTCAAAAATTCACTTTTACGCTATATTTTGTGTGATTTTTAAATTTCAGGTGTCATATGAAAGGGATCTGTGTGAGCATAAGTAATTTATTATAATTTTTATAAAAAGAGTTGCCACCTCTTCACAATTTAATTTTTACGCTATAGTCTTTTTGAGTTTTAGATTTGAGTTGTCATATGAAAGTTCTATGCCTCAAAATGAGTAATTTATCATAATTTTTACAAAGAGAGTTGCCACCTGTTCCAAAATTTAATTTTACTCCACAGTAAAGTGTCATATGAAATGGCTTTGCCGGGGATATGAAAATGCTTGGCCTGAAAATGTGTAATTTATTACCATTTTTACAAAAAGGGTTGCCACCTGTTCAAAAATTCAGTTTTACGCCATAGTTTGTTTGATTTTCAAATTTGAGGTGTCATATGAAAAGGCCCTGCATGAAAATAAGTAACTTATTGTAATTTTTATAAAAAGGGTTGCCACCCGTTCAAAAGCTAATTTTTACGCTATAGTCTGTTTGAATTTTAGATTTGAGGTGTCATATGAAAGTGCTTTGCCTCAAAATTAGTAATTTATCATAATTTTTACAAAGAGGGTTGCCACCTGTTCCAAAATTTATTTTTACTCCACAGTTTGATTTCCAAATTTAAAGTGTCATATGAAATGGCTTTGCCGAGCATATGAAAATGCTTGGCCTGAAAATTAGTAATTTATTACGATTTTTACAAAACGATTTGCTTTTCTATTCTCATAAAAAGCAGTTTAGAAAAATGAAAATTTGGAATTAAAAATCGAGCGATACGGACCGATGCAAAGCTAAATGCTCGAAAACGCAATAAAGTCAATTGACTTTATTGCGTTTTCCAAAAACGCAATAATGTCAATTGACCTTATTTCCCAACCGGGTGGGAAATAAGGTCAATTGACCTTATTTCCATTGACCTTTTTACCTGTCACCGGAAATTCCAAAGAAGGGGTTTGTAAAATTATTGTATTTCCCTAAAAAATAATCAAATTGCATACTTACTTATTCAAATTGCTATTGCTGTAAACTACAAAAACGTAGAAAAAGATCTTTCCACGTCAACTGAAGGTATCGGGACGTATTTAAAAGCAAGAATTGCAGTCACTGTGTAGCGTGTAGTGCTACACGTTCAATATGAATATTGCGATATTTTTCTCGCTCTGAGGTTCAAGATATTTTACTTCCGTCCTTTTCGCACTTTCACTTTCAATTCGTTTATTGCGAATATTGCGATCAGGATCGCGGATTTCAAAATTTCTAAACATTTTGCGATCCAGAATCGCGAGCCATCAATAGGGTAAGCTGGGGTGCCTTTGACACCTTTTTTTTGAAGTCTCATATCTCAGACATTTTTGGAGAAAACTAAGGTTTTAACAATTGACAGTAACTATTCATTATTCATCTCAATATTTGAATAGCTAATGAGTTATAAAAAAACACGTAAATACCTTTTTCAGATACTTTTTTAAAAAAAGCCATTTTGTCAAATGTGCCCCGTAGTAGGGGTACCTGTGACTTGAATGGGGGCACATTTGACCATCACAATGTAAACTAAATTTTATTAATTTTTAACTTTAAAAAAACGAGGCATTATATCATAACACAAAATTAAAGTTTTTATTTCAACAGTATAACAATATTATAATAATAAGCGAAAATATATGGTAAATTCACTAGCTCTTTTAATCTTGTACGTTGTAAATAAAATGTGTATTAGAAAGCAACACCTGTGGTATGTAGGTTGTATTGTATTTTGTTACCAGATGCTTACTAAAATTTTAATATCGAAAACACCAAGCAAAAGTGAAAAAGGTGATATTATAAAAATATAAATGATAAAAAAACTTGAAAAAAAGTCAAAAAATAAAAACAAAATCGAATAGGAAACTCAATAAACATAGGCTGCGTTGTTGTATTGATGTTATTCTAATTTTTATGGGAAAAACTAACCCTAACATGTGTTATTATATAAGGCTGCATTCAATTCTATTTTTGTGAAGTTTTTATAACGTTTTTACACCGAAAATGGCAAAGTCAACGGTGCCCCAAAGTCAAAAGGACCCCAACTTACCCTACACGATGCTACACTATCAATATGAATCGCGATCCACGGATTTCATCAATATATATTGACCGTCTGACGTATGCCTATGTATGTAGATACCATAGATGGGCATACTGCAGTAAACTCAGTAATTCAGTAAAAAAGCAAGTACAGGAAAGCTTACTGAATGCTTATAAAATTGCAATAGCTATTAAAATATTACTTTATGTTGCAAAATATTCGAGTTCGAACTGAGTTTTGCAAAAATTTTTGGTAGAAAGTCAAAGACAAATATTTTACTGCTTGAATACTGGTAATGCATTACTACTGTTACTTGAAACTGCCCATCTATGGTAGATACATAGCTGATTCGTGTAGCACATTTGAATGAAGCATTGCGAAAATGATTAAATTCGCCTTGAACTTGTCAAAGAGGAATGGCAAATAGTATGCGCATATACAAAACAAAGTTGCCAGAGTACAAAATTTAAATAAAAACAATTTTACGAGCGAGATGGAAAAATACGACGAAATACTATCCTAAAATATGAATTTATAGCAAAATATGCCAAAAATATGCAAATAAATCAAGATATGCAAAAATAAGCCTTTTGACCTAAATATGCGAAAATATGCCCTAACAAGTTAGGCTTATTCTCTTCGCCTTGAGCTAAAACGCCGATATATATTTATCATATGTAAATAGGACTGCAACAGAAAAATATGCATTTGCATATCTTCTGTTGCCCTAGTCATTATTTTAGTCTTTTGAGCAGGGTTTGAAATTATATTCAACTTTTTTTTCATTTCCATTGAATTTCATTTGAAATTTAGAAAATAAACAGCGCAGCCAGCAGAAGTATAAAAAATAAAAGTTCTACTGTACGGCAGCTGCGCAGCCTTAAGTTTCAAAAAATTACAGTCGACTGTTGCTGTATTGTGGAAATTTTTACAGCACAGCAAAGGGCAAACATAATTTCTAGTTTTTACAGTACTGTTGTTATTTTTTTTAATTTATGGGAACACAATCGAAATTGTAATGTACAAAAAAAAAAAAAAAACAATTTTAAAAAGCCGCACTGAAAACTAAAATTCTGTAACAAACCAACACTATGTTCGACTGTTCTGTGCATATATATAGTACTCCTATATTCGTAATACCTACGAGTTCCATCAGCCAACATTACAGTACAGACATATAAAAAAAGAAAGAGAAAACCGAGCAATCAAATTTGAAAAATGACATATGAATTCAAAATAAATCGCAGTGACGGCACATAAAAAAAATTATAGGGAATTTACATATTTATTATTTGATTCTCGTATTGAAAAATGTCTAAGCGGTGCTATATTTGTGACAATAAAAGGGATAAAATAAATAAAATATCTTTACATACGTAATAGATAGATAGATAGATTTCTTATATAAATATGTATGTATACATATATACTTTTAAAAATCATATAATAATAGAAATAAAATTTTAATTATAGTATTTTAGCTTGCTGGTATTTTTGGCTTTATAGTCAGCATCGGGTTCGATGCATGCCGTGTACGCCTGACTTTGCACCAGTCCTATCTTGAGATGGGATGACAGTGCCCTGTTAGTATGTGACCGCCAGTCTGCTCCAGGAAAAAAACACTGCAGCTCCCACCAGTCCACCTTTTATCCGCTGTAAATATGTGGAACATATAGCGATTGGTTCGTAGTCCTTTCTTTCATCCGTCTTGTTATATTATTACCTGTAGTCCCCTGTTGAGGTCGGTTTGGAGAGTAACGTAGTCTGAACTTTGGTCCTCATATGTTGCTGTGTCCAAAAGTTCGTTGTCTAAATTTTCCTGTTATTCAGTTTAGAAATTCGCAGTACTCACCGTGCTGGCGGCCTTCGAACGTACATACTTTACAAACATAACCCTCAAACGGCAAAATTCTACTTTTTGATATAATGCCCATGGATCGGATCACAGTATTTTAGCATGGAACGCTTTCCGCCGCGATTCATAAAAATATGAGTGCATAGAAAATAGATTTTTCTAGAACATTTCCACTAATTTTCATAAAAAATTCACAAAAGTTTGCATCTCAAAATAAATGTGGCAAATTTCTTATATTAATTATAAACAAATTCAAAAACTAAAATCAAAGGGGTATAAGTCCCCTAGAACACAATGATGCCTTTCAATTTTTTTTTTCAAATGCCTCTGAACTCAATTGAATGTATTTGTCACACATATTCACAGATGACATTAAATGTAATTGAGGCGCATGCGCAGAACTGCCAGTTGCACAAAATTTTTGGATGAATTCATACACATTGCACAGATAGAATATTATCAATATAGAAGTACTATATATATGGTTCTGTGCTTCGACTTCAGATATTTTCAAAGGAAATCGAAATTCAAAAGTTCTCAAAATATTATGATAACTTTCGCAGAACAGCAACAGCTTATTTTGTGAGACTGTTGGTGTTATGCTGGCAAACAGTGCTTGGGAAGCTTTATATTTTCCTCTAATGTCTTTTGATCGTGAAGTCGTTTTCATATAGTTGGGTCACCTAGCCGAGTTTTTCGACCATAAAACATCCTTTTTGTTTCACTTGGAAAAAATCGCCCAAAATAAAGTATTCATCGTTTGCAATAAAAGAGAATAGTTTTAAAAAGAATAAGACTTTCCTGATTTTTACAACTTCTTATAAAAACCCCACTAACAGCCAAATTTTTTCAATAATCGCAAAAAATCAATAAAATGGTGACTTTGAAAAGATAGTATTGAAAATAGGTGAAATCGGACTATAACAACTCACACATCCCATATATTCGAAAAACACACAAAATGTATAATTCAGACACTAATATAACCCTAGCCATGAATTTTCAGCCATGCAACTTTAACTTTATGCAGATATAAGGAAATATGCAGACCTGGGCATCCTCAATTACATTTTTTTTCAATTACAATTACATGTAATTACTTGCAAATGTAATTGAAAATCTCCAATTAAAAGTAATTGTAATGGAATTACATCAATTACATTTTTCTTGGGTTTGAGAAAATTTTGTTGTGTACATATATCAGTATGGTTTTTTATTTTTGTTTTTGTTTTTGCAGCCCAAAAATAGCCGGAATTTCATAAAAATGTGGTTAAAGGTTTCGAAAATGCTTTCTGATGGTGATTTTGGTAAACCACTTCGATTTTTGATTTTAATATGTTCTAGTGATTGGATTTCAGTGAAAGTTATTTCTTAAGACAAGAGCATTGGACCTCATGCATAAAAACTGAACTGCAGCGCGAGTTGACTTTATGCAAACTGCTTCAGCTCGAACTGGTTTTAGTATGCATAAAAATTAGTTTGAGCGAGGTTTACAATACATAAAACGCCAATTTGAAAAAATTTAAAGGTCGACTAAAATGGTGTCCACCATCAGAAAGAGCATCTTGAAAACATTTGGTTGAGTTTTGTGAATTTCGGTTCTTTTTGGGCTGCAATGAAGGGTTTTAGTATAAAAAGACTTTCAAGAAATTTATACGTCGGCTAATTACATGTAATTGGTAATTGGTATTTTTCAATTACAATTACATGTAATTGTAATTGAAGGTGTAATCAATTACAAAATGTAATTGAGGGTGCACAGGTCTGGAAATATGCTAAAATTTTAGTTAATGTATGTAACATAATTTAATTTATAAGTGGTATGTTGTTAGAATCGTACTTTAATTATCTTTCGAACGGAGTAGATACGGTTTGCGGGTATTTGTAACTTCAGCGAAAAGAATTTTTGAATTAAGTTGTAACCAAAAAAAACCCAAAATTAGGTTATCTCAAAACCCTAACCATAAAAAACTGGTTTTGACCTCAGCAGGTTCATGCCAGCCCTCCCCTATACCTGAAATTCTTGGTATTTTTTCAAATTAATTATTGGTAAACTAGTGTTTTCAACATATAGCTTTGAATATAATAGAAGTAAAATTTATCTACCAGAATTTCGTGGGGGGTTCAAACACCCAAAACCCCCCCTAAATACGGCCTTGGGTACAAATGTAGATCAATCGTTTTCAGCACGAACGGGTATAAATGTAGATTTTTCCAAGTTGTTAGCCAAGGCAATTTTTAATAACAATCTTAAAAAAATTGTAAATGTTCATGCATATTTAAATAAACATTATATAATGTTTTACTTTTGTAAAAAAATCTCAATAAATAAATAAAAAATTGTAAGTTTTGAGTATGCATTATATGAGCGTAATGTTAAGGAGTTTTTCATAGGATATTTTAGGCAACATTTTGTTAAAATTGTTATTCATCATTGTTATTAAAAGAAAGGGTGTTTAATTCGTTTTACCGATTGTTCTACAATTTTTTAAATACATTGCATATTTTTGTAAAATTTCCACATTTAAGGAATCTAGATTTGTACCCGTTCGGAATGAAAGCGATTAATCTACATTTATACCCATTCGGAATTAAAGCGATTAATCTACATTTATACCCATTCGAGATGAAAGTGATTAATCTACATTTATACCCGTTCGGGAACAATTGGCCTACAATTAGTCTACATTTATACCCGTTCGGGAACAATACAATTAGTCTACATTTATACCCGTACGGGAACAATCGGGGACTAATTGTAGACCGATTGTTCTCGAAAGAGATCAATCCGGGGAAAATCTCTTACGGGATTAATCGCACATTTTTTTGCAGGGCAACTTTAACCAATAATAAATAATGATAACAAAAACAGTGTTGCAACACGGCCGCGTCACCGCGCGACGTCGCTAAAGTTGTTGTTTCTTATGCGCATAAAGTTAGAGCTAAGCAATTAAGGTAAGAGCGTTTTCGCAACGAACGCGTGTATCATCACATCGACGGCGACGACGACGACGACGAAACAAAAAAACAATGAAAGCAATGTGATGATGTGAAAGTGGTGCGTATATGTTTATATACCCAGGAGTGTGAGAGGAATGGTTAGATAACGGCAAGAGAATAACTCGAGAACTAGTCCTTTTTTCAAATATCCAAGATTAAGAGAACGACTCGAGAAGCAGCGGATTATATCGAAAAGAATGGTTAGTTGAATGTAATGTATATTGGGAATACTTATTGAATAGTGGTATGCGTTTCAACTACGGTTCCATTGCCAGTTTCCATTTCGACTGCGATTGCTTCTTCGATTTTTTCTGACTTCCACTTCGACTGTGGATGCTTTATAGTTCGGGTTTTAATTTCGGTTTCCCATTGGTGTTCTATTTGCGGCGTCAACTTCGATTGCTCTTCTAATCAGATCTCAATTTCGATATCGCTATGGGAATCGTCTAGATAGCGATTTTAATATTGTTTTCGAATTGATTCGTTGTCAATTTGGAATTTGATTCGATTGCATGAGAGGTCTCCCTTCCTCAACTCTATTTGCACAGTAATAAATAAATAAATCTAACAGCAACTGGTTATAATATTTGGAATTAACCAACAACGGCAAACCCGTTTGTACACAAATTATTTGCAATGATTTGAGGTGAAGAAAGAATATTGCACGGCTAAGACAAGGCGTGTAGATATAGAGTTAGTATGTACGAAAGTGCAAAAAAGCAGATACGCGTTGAGTTAGTAGGTAGAAGAAGCAGTAAATGAGTAAAACGATGAGTACATATGTATTGCCATAATCGTATAACTGCAAATTTACCGCTGCACGGTTAATACTTTGAGTAATAAAATATGAGTAAACACGTCGGAGCCATTAAAAAATTTTCTTTATTGACGACGACGAGAAATGCGATTATGAACGCGACAAGAAATGATACTGACACGGAGACGGAGACAAGAGAAAAAAGACTCAATGCCGGAAGATTTAAAAACTGTGGCAGTATAAGCCGAAGAAGAAGAGCAAGCATAAGCTGCGAAAAGTGGAAGAAAAATTTGGACAGGCAAGGGAAGAGTGCAATTGAACTAAAGCACCTTAGGCTTAGAGGCAGGTATGAACGTATATATAGTACCAGACCTGGGTAATTTCAAGTACCAGTACGACTTGTGACAAGTACATTTTAAAAGAATTGTACTGGTACTGGTACTTGCATTCCCAAATTTTCAAGTAATAGTAAAAGTACAAGTACAAGGAATTGAAAAAGAATTGAATTTTTAGCAAATACTTCAAAGTACTTGAAAAGAATTGAAAAATCGATTCAAGTACATTTTTCAATTATTTTCAAGTACATTCAATTCTTTTCAATTACTTTGAAGTATTTGCTAAAACTTCAATTCTTTTTCAATTCTTTGTACTTGTACTAGTACTTGAATATTCTGAAAGTACTTGGTACGGACTCATTACTTCAAGATCAAAATATAAAGTATTTAAGTACGTAATAGTCCAATTACTACTCAGTATTACCCAGGTATGTATAGTACATATGTATGTATGTATGTATGTATACAGTACTTGATATCTCCTAAGTATTATGGAAATGGTATGGAACAACTGGAAATTGGTTATTATTAGGGCAACAGAAAATATGCCCTAAAAAAATCGTTTTTAGCGCTAAAAATATGTCCTTAAAAATATGGTTTAAGCGCTAAAAATATGCCCTTAAAACTTAGTTTAAGCAGTGAAAATATGCCCTTAAATTTTTTTTATATACTTAATAAAAAGATATACGGCATGGTAGGTTGTGCGCTCCCCTCTCATGCAAGAGAAATAAAAAAAATTCACATTTGCGAAACACATCTTCGTTACCAAAAGAAAACAAGTATTTTTACATACGAAAATCTACATATATATTAGGGCGGGTCAATTTGTACTGATGGAATAAAACCTACTTTGTTTCGGCCACAGCTGCATTCTCTGGTCAATTCTGAACAAAAAAATCCAAAGGAGCATAGTTCTAAAATGAAGTTTGACCCTCCGCGATTTTAATTTTAGATAGTCATCCCTAAATTTTTTTTTACATTTGTTAAAAGAATGTAGTTGAAGATACTCAAATTAAATTTTGAGATTTATTTGAGTTGAACCCATCCGTCGGCCGACACATTATCACAAAATTTAATCAATTTGGGTAAAGTTTACAAACGACGAAGAATTCACTATCAGAGATCTTAAACTTCTTTCCTAAATATCTCGAAATCAAAATTTATTACGGATATTCTGAATACGTCATTGTATTCTACAGGCAAAAATTAAGTTGACGTGTTTCGGCGTTTTAGGCCCGTCACATAGCATACGTCAATCCCGTCTACGTCGACGTATGTGACTGACAGCTCAGTAAAATGTCGGCATTTAAACGTACGTCGTCACACGTACGACGGATCCGTCGCCGCAACGTACCAAAGTTGGCCAACACTCAACTTTCGGCATAAGTCAATCCGTCGCTATGTCAGCTGATTGCTTTTGATCCTCAACCTTTAGCTACTCTTGAATTTTACTTTTTTTGCAATTTGCTTTTCGAGTTTTTTCTCATTTGTAAAACATTCCCCCATAAAACCAAAATGGTAAATAATTATCAGGAGATGTGAAGTTACTGAAAACTGAATTTCAAGAGGGCAACTTAAAAGAGAAATTACAAAATATTCTAAAGAGTTAAATTTTTGCCACCACCTCTGTAGTTAAAGGTTAATCAAACAGCTGATTTATGTATATCCGTCAACGTTTCCTATGTGGCGACCTCTCCGTCAAGTACGTGAGCTGTCAGTCACATACGTCGACGTAGACGGATTGACGTATGCTATGTGTCGAGGCTATTTCACTTAGATATTTCAAACTTTTAAGATATACCTGTTGCAACATAAAATAATTTGGAGAAATTCTAAAGAAGGTGTTTGGAAAATTAATGTATTTCCCTAAAAAATAATCAAATTGCATACTTATTTATTCAAATTGCTATTGCTGTAAATTACAAAATTTTGCGATAAATTTTCAAATAGAAAACTATGTAGATTGTCGCGGTAAGTTTTTAAACGTAGAAAAAGATCTTTCCACGTCAACTGAAGATATCGGGGCGTATTTAAAAGCAAGAATTTCAGTCACTGTAGCGTGTAGTGCTACACGTTCAATATGAATATTGCGATATTTTTCTCGCTCTGAGGTTCAAGATATTTTACTTGCGTCCTTTTCGCACTTTCACTTTCAATTCATTTATTGCCAATATTGCGATCCGGATCACGGATTCGGTTTCGAGGCCAGCTCAGCGAAAACTTGCTAGCAGCGCACACACGTTCTATACATGAGAAACGAGTGGCCCTAAATGGCCCAGCTGCCGATCGCCGATGTAGATACCCAGCTGATTTGTGTAGCACATTTGAATGAAACATTGCGAAAATATCAAATTCGCCTTGAACTTGTCAGACAAAGAGGAATGGCAAATAGTATGCGCATATACAAAAAAAAAAATTGCCAGAGTACTAAATTTAAATAAAAACAATTTTACGAGCGAGATGGAAAAATACGACGAAATACTATCCTAAAATATGAATTTGTAGCAAAATATGCCAAAAATATGCAAATAAGTCAAGATATGCAAAAATAAGCCTTTTGACCTAAATATGCGAAAATATGCCCTAACAAGTTAGGCTTATTCTCTTCGTCTTGAGCTAAAACGCAGATATATATTTATCATACGTAAATGGGACTGCAACAGAAAAATATGCATTTGCATATCTTCTGTTGCCCTAGTTATTATGATCTGGTTGCAAATGAAGAAGAAGCATGAGCAGCAGCTAAAATGTGTTTGCTCTGCGTCGATAAAAAGTTACGGTAATAAAAATACTTCACTTAAATTTTGTGCAAACTTTAATGGTAAAACATAATTTATGAACAGCCGGACAGACAGACAGCCAAACAAACACACAAGCACTCATATGTACATATGTATGTACATTAAGCCGTATCACGAAAATAAAGTTTTGCGTGTGTCAGTTTTATTTGAACACTTATGTCGAATAAATATTTTTGGTGTAAAAATTTTTTTTTTAGGCCCGCGTTAAAAACAGCTAAATCGCGTTTTTTGTAATAACTTCCCTATTTGATGTCGGATCTCTATCAACTTAATATCGCTGAAAAGGTATCGCCGAGCACTATATTTGGCCCATATAAAGTTTCGACCTCAAAGGTTGTTCTGAGTTTTACCTTTAAAAATTTTAGAGTTACTATCCCTAGATTTTTTTATTTTTATCACTATTACAAAGCTCCCAAAAAACCATTAGGACACCGCTAAAAAAGTTGCAGCCTTTATTCACAAACAAAAAAGTTATACCGTTTTAAAATCAGGGAACCTGTATTTTTTTGAAAAATTATCCCAAGTTCTTATTTATATGAGGCAGTATCGCCATATAGTATGAGTTTTTGATTAAAAAGTATTCTAAGTCCTCGCTTGACTTGAGAATGTTGTACCGCGATGGAACAGCTACCAATACTGGATACATGATATGCAAAAAATTATTGATGATTGGACTATCCCTGCTGATCAACGTTATTTATATTGAATGATAATGGCTGTAGTGAAGATTTGGCAAGTATTCAAGTGGGACATCTAAGCACAGCGCGCTGGCTTACAACGGCTTCACGATTTCTGCATCCGTGCGTATCGTAAAATCATCCAAGTTATTTAGAAAAACTGCTAGAGTTCGTTGTAAAATTATACGCGCCTAAAGAGACAACGGAAGTCTAAATGTATTATCAATACTTGCGCTGGTTGCGTCGTCTGCCCCTAGAACTGCAGTTAATTATTCAGCCTACAATTGAAAACAACGCATTTTACTTTAATCCCAAAATTATCTTCTTGTCTATGATAACCGAGACCGAAAATGATGATGCCTCCAAATTTTGAGATATTTATGAAAGAAGTTTCAGAGCTCTGAAAGTGAATTCTTCGTCGCTTGTATTACTTTGCTCACACTCAAAAAAAATTACTCAGATTATGGAAAAATGGGAATGATTTCATTGTTTTGAATACAATTTTCTTTCAAAGCGTGGTTTTTATTCCTTGATTTAAAGAAAAGTGTACATCAAAACAATAAAAATATGTCTTTAGCACCGAAACAGTCCCATTTTTCCATAATCTGAGTAAGTTGTTTTTTCAGTGCAGGTTTCGAACGTTTAAAACAAATTGGAATTTATGTGCAGGGTATTCTCTTCCCTCTCATATGCATTTTATATACATATGGGCTAATCCTGAAAAAGTCAACCAAGAGCATGAAATTAAAAATGGTCCGAACTTTTCTTTTGGTATTTGTTAGTGAAGATAATACATGTATATGTTAGAAAAACATAAGCATTTTCTATTCGTTCTTAAACTCAGGCTGAGAAAAATCGCCAAAAAAATAATTTTCACTAAGGCTTTTTTATTAGCAAAGTATCATTTTTTTTCTTCGCGGGTTTAGTTTATTGAAAAGACAGTTATGTTATTGTTACACGCTCTAATCATTCTACTTAGAACGTAATTTAATATAAGAGTATAAAATTTGCGAAGCTAGTAAGAATAAAGGAGTTTTTTTACTTTAAATTTTCGCTTATCCTTTTGTCGCGTGCGTTACCAAAAAACTATATAAATAGTTATTAAACCTAGGAAACCACTTGAAATAAAAAGAAATTTCAGTGACAAAGTAAGCTTGTGTACCTTTTTCGAAAAATAAAATCAGTGTTGTCCGAAAGCTGAATGTTACCACTTTATGTGTGTTTTAAATTTGTCGCGTGCGTTACCGTAAGTGCAAAAATTCAATCTATATATGTATATAAAAATGGATCACTATTTCCTTGGTTATCGCATCACGCCTGAACGGATGGAACGATTTCGATAATTCTTTTTTTGTTGAGTTTAGTATTGTCTGGAGAAAGTTCTATTGGAAAATAATTTCAAAAAAGTTAAAAGGGCGTGGCACCTCCCATACAAACAAAACGTTTCATACTGTATACGTATTTCTGAAAATATTCTTTGTAAGGCTTAGAACTTGGGATGATATACTAACGAAATGCCAAGCTCACAAATAGAGATGAGCGTTATTACAAAAAAGGGCGTGGCACCTCCCATATACCCCAAATTTTTTATACTCAATATCTCTGGAAGTGTTCATGGTAGGACCCTGGAAATTTGTAGGGACATAAAAAATGTCAAATGGGAGCTATTGGAAAAGGAGGCGTGGCATCTCCGATACAGACTTCTCTTTAAGTTATGGAAAAGTGTTCCAAACATTATCGGTGGCGATTTTATTGAGGTTGCTCGAACAGCTTATTCGGCGAAGAAAAAATTAAAGTACAACGTACCTAGTTTTAAGTTATTTTTTACTTATTCCATCAAAATACTTTAAATGTACTTTTTTATTCATTCTTTGCTAAAAATTCATTAAAAATGAGAATTAAAAAAAATTTTTGTTTTATATTTTTTCATTGGGAAATTTTGTCGCGTGCGTTACTGTCGCGTGAGTACTTACTACTATTATAGTCCATAAACAAAATTAGAGAAATATTTTTAAAATTTCGTAAATCTACGAACCTAAGGTACTCTTCGAACTTCATTTCCTCATTTTTAGTAAATATGTTATTGTGCAAAATTCGCTAAATTTTGCATACTTCCAGACACATTAAAAAATAACTTCTATTTTTTGTCGCGTGCGTTACCACTATATATTTGCGTGTATATCAGAACTTAACTATTACTGCAGCTTAAATTTTCTCGTGAATGTAGTACTCTGGTAGTGCTTTGCATTAGATAAAATAAACATGTAATCCTCTCGTTGTTTCCCTCCTTTATCATTGATTATATGCGTACGAATGTCGCGTGCGTTACCCAGGATTAGCCCATATATGTACGTATATACTATGAACGATATTAAAAGCAGTTTTTCCCCTTTTCTTTATTTTTATTACCTCAACAATAGTTACTTATACGCTGCCACCCTCCGGGTCGCTTTGTATGTGAAAACTGAAAATTCTTTCTTAAATATCTCGTAAATGGGAGCTAATCCGGATTTTCTAATAACGCCATCGTAATCTGGAGCCAAAAATTAAGCTGACGTGTTTCGCCGTTTCTCTGTGGTATTTTTGCCTCGCTACTGTGTAATTATTTATAAAAAAAAAAAACAAGTGTTTCATTTTACAACGTTATAACTTTTTTGTTTGTGAATAAAGGCTAGAATTTTTTTGAGGGATTCCTCATGGTTTTTTGAGAGCTTTGTATTAGTGATAAAAATAAAAAAATCTAGGGATAGTAACTTCAAATTTTTTAAAGGTAAATCTCAGAACAACCTTTGAGGTCGAAACTTTATATGGGCCAAATATAGTGCTGAGTGAGACCTGTTCTGCGACATTAAGATCATAGAGATCCCACATCAAATAAGGAAGTTATTACAAAAAACGCGATTTAGCTGTTTTTAACGCGGGCCTAAAAAAAATTTTTTAGACCAAAAATATTTTTTCGGCGTAAGTGTTCAAATAAAACTGACACAAACTCAACTTTTTTTTGTCCATATAACGTGATACGGCTTAGTGTACATACGTGTTGCTATGGCTTAGTAAAAAGTTTATTTTGAATGAAGAAGAGAGTGAGAAAGTGCGGAAGTGGTTTAATATTTTATGTTAACAAAAAAGGAAGAAATACCAACACTTAAATATTAAGTGGATAATTATTTTGCTTATGGAGCACAAGTGAGTGAAGTATTGAACATTTTTTCTGTGGTTTCTTCTTCTGTTTTCTTATACCTTTTATGAACATGAAATTGTATTATGAATTTGGTACAAAAGGCGTTTCTTCTCAAAAGTCAATCGTTTGAGCCACGTGCGTTTGAATGATTTTCCTTTTTAGCCAATAAATTTTGACGTTTTGGAATCACGAATAAAAGGGTATTTTTGTTTATTTTCTTTTATTTGAAAGTATTGTGAATAACGAATCAAGTTGATTCTTTATTTTAAAGTTGATTTGAAATCAAAATTGATTCGAAATCACGCAACCCTGCATTATTTATTGTAATTTTTTATAATTTAAATTAAGCGCACCTCTATTTCTTCAAAAATAAATGCATATGTAGGTACTACATATATGTATGTATATGTACATATATATGTACATATATTTCTTGGTAAGCCTGTGTTGCTGTGTTCGCATTACGTTGAATAAAAGTAGTAAAAAATTGTACTAAATTTCCTGGGAGCTAGATACTCGTTCAAAAAAATTTCGTGAGCATTCCTTGTACGTCATTTTATATTGAGATTTTGTTTTTCTTGTGAGATCGATACTAAGCTTTAAACCAAAAGTCCTTGAAACCTCTGCCAAATAACCATACTACACTCCTTTTCTATCTAAATGTATTGATCAGCAAAACTATCCACTCTATACATTACACTTTGTTTCATTATTCAAGCGACGAAATAAAATACTCAAAAAATAAAAAATAATAAGTACCCAGTATAAGCGCATTCGCTCCTTAACAGATTACAGCCCCAATTGATTTTCAGTACTTGTATCACTCACTTCTATTCCATCAAAGGCACTGCAAAGTCTACTGACTTAACTGCAAAAAAATGTGCGATTAATCCCGAAAGAGATTTGTCCCGGATTGATCTCTTCCGAGAACAACCGGTCCACAATTATTTATTTATTTATTTATTTAGGTTTAATTAGTCAACAAAAACAAAATGTCTTACAGACTAATGGATATAATTAGTATACTTAATAGAAAGGCTTAAAAATTATAAACTTAGTAAAATACGTAGGTATGAATTGACATTATTTAATAGCAAGATTAAGCATACTAATGAAAGAAAGCCTGGCGGAAGAAAAATCAATCTCCCATTTTCTAGAGATCGTATTGAATTCAATAAGAGCTCGATTTATGGGTGCATTAATCACGTATAGTTTTCTTATAATAGCAATATGAAACAAGTCGAAGTTACGCAATGCTCTGACCGGAGTGTTAAAATCAATCCGTCCAAGAAGCAGGGAGCAATCAACAGCACCACATATGATGTCAAATACAAAAGATAGAGATAAAATTGTTCTTCTAGATTCCAGGGATTTTAGATTTATAAGAAGGCAACGCGAGTAGTAGGAAGGAACTGGATCATGAAAGCGAAGGGCATTCAGAGCAAACGAAATGAAGGTTTTTTGAATGCGTTCAATTCTAATAATATGGCAGGCATGATAAGGCCTCCAAATGAAAGATGCATATTCTAGCTTTGACCGAACAAATGATGTATATAGTAATTTACGTGTGTAAGGACATGAGAAATCCTTACAATTACGTCTGACGAATGCTAACATAGCGTAGGATTTAGGAATTATATAATTTATATGGTTAATGAAAGTGAACTTTGCATCAAATACAACACCCAGATCCAAAATTTCACTAACAGTTTGCAAACGACAATTCGATAAAAAATAACAACTCCGCAGGGGGGAAAGGCATTTCGCAAAAGTGATATGAAAACACTTCTTAACGTTCAGGGGCAAACAATTATTACTACACCATAAAATCAACCGATCAAGATCAGCTTGAAATGCCAGCGTGTCTGATATATTCTTCACAATCGAGTAAATTTTCAAGTCATCTGCGTAGAGCAAGAAATTAGTGTTTGAAAAACATCTACTAATATCATTAATAAAAATTACAAATAAAAGTGGGCCCAATATACTACCTTAGGGTACTCCAGATGATGCAAGGAAAGAATAAGATTGTGAATTTTCAACGACAACCACACAACGTCTATTTAACAGATAGGACCTCAACCATGAAAGGAATGTGGAGTGAAAACCTAAGCATGCCAATTTTTTTATTAAAATTGTATGCGAGACTTTATCGAAAGCTTTCGAGAAGTCCGTGTAAACCACGTCCACCTGATTTCCCATATGAAAGGCTGTAATACAATCTTCCGAGAAGACCGCTAAATTTGAGACCTACCCGGTATAAATTAATTAGTCCCCGATTGTTCCCGTACGGGTATAAATGTAGACTAATTGTAGACCAATTGTTCCCGTACGGGTATAAATGTAGACTAATTGTAGACCAATTGTTCCCGAACGGGTATAAATGTAGCTTAATCGCTTTCATTCCGAACGGGTATAAATGTAGATTAATCGCTTTCATTCCGAACGGGTATAAATGTAGATTAATCGCTTTCATTCCGAACGGGTACAAATCTAGATTCCTTAAATGTAGAAATTTTACAAAAATATGCAATATATTTAAAAATTGTAGAACAACCGGTAAAACGAATTGAACACCCTTTCTTTTAATAACAATGATGAATAATAATTTTAGCAAAAGGTTGCCTAAAATATCTTATGTAAAAATCCTTTACATTACGCTCATATAATGCATACTCAAAACTTACAATTTTTTTTTATTTATTTATTGAGATTTTTTTACAAAAGTAAAACATTATATCTATAATCTTTATTTACATATGCATGAACATTTACAGTTTTTTAAAGATTGTTATTAAAAATCGCCTTGGCTAACAACTTGGAAAAATCTACATTTGTAGGCGTTCGCGCTGAAAGCGATTGATCTACATTTCTACCCGTTGGGGATGAAAGCGATTAATCTACATTTGTACCCGTTCGGGTATACAAGTTGAACAATGCGATCAATTCACTCCATATAAAGGGATGTAAAATTGTATTAGTCGCATGCTCCCTTGCGATTGATCCCGGACACGTCCCGGATTAATCGCATTTTTTGCAGGGTTGAAACTCTTCAGCATATACATACACACACACGTACATACATACATATGTAACACAAAACAAATTTCCCTCCAAAAGGTACTCGTATGAAATGAAAGCCAGGCATCACCCTCACGGAAAAAAAAAGTTAGTTGCAAAAATAAATATATTAAGAAGTGATTTATATTCAACTAATTTTAAAGTAGCTTTAAACAAATGCAGCGCGGGACAGTTTCTTGTATATGTACATATTTATATGTAAACACATGTTTTCAGATCTAAGTATGCCGAGATTGTTGTTTCCTTTTTTTTTGGTTACCGTTTTTCAGCTTCACTTCCCATTAAACACTGAAAACGAAATTCTCAAACGGAGAAAATATTGTTTCATTAAGATAAATTCAATTGTTTCTCAAATATTGTTTATCAACTTGAGAACAATTTGCGAAATTTGAGGAAAATTTGCTTCGCATTTTTACCATTTCTTGAATTTCGACATCAAATGCAGGATTAAGTTATTTATATTAAACTACAAGTAAAGTAGTTGAAAACAAATGCAGGATAGGGCAATTGACTGCTTGCAAAGGAAAAAGTCACATTTTCAATTAGTTGTTATTGAAAATAAAGTAGTTTATAAAATGATTTAAAATTAATTAAATTTCCTACAGGGCATTGTCAACTCTCTTGCTCATAAAGTTAACATTAAATGCGTTAGAGACGACGCCATTTTCAAATATGTCGAAAAGTTGAAAATTTATAACAGTCAAGGTTGACAACAAACCAGCCATGCGAAGGAGCAGTTCACGGCCCCCCAAACAATGCCCAGCCTTTCGCCTGCAACAAGGACTAAGCATGCAGACAGTGACAAATAAGGAGTGTAATGCATTTTTTTAGGGCGGTAAAATAATCGACCGGCACCGAAGCCGGAAGTTGATGAGTGAGTGCAACAAGTTATTCCTGTTACTTGAACATGCATTGTTTGAAGAAAGTTGAAAATGGAAAACAATCAACACACCCGCTGACGACTGACGACCGCCCGCAACAAAGTCAAACTGTGCACAAAGGCGACAACAATAAGAACAAGAACAGCAAGTATGAATTTGCTGGGTAGTACCTACATAGTACAATGGTCTGACTGCTTCTCCTAGGTTGCTGTTGCTGTTTCTTCTCTTCTCTGTTGGCGCTGATGATGCTGATGAAGATGAAGTGATGCCATATTGAATGAACTCTTTTATTTACTGTTGTTGTAATTGTTTTTTTTTTTTTGTATGTACTCATTGTGCATAAATTTTTTAGTTTTCTACCTTGTTTTTTGTGTGCGCTTTTTTGTTGTTGCTTCTTTACCGCTCGTGGGTTACAAGTGCAATAACTAACAATAAAATTGACAAAGTTTGCCTTCAACCTTTGCGCGCGAAATAAAATTTTTCCATCTATTTTCCGTCAACTTCATTCCAATTACCCATCTTCTTTTATTCATTCAAGCATTTTTTTTTTCTTTCTTTTTTATACCCAGCTGTACATGTAGTAAGAAGCAGCAATAATTGACTACAAACATTGAAGGAAGAAGCTTCTGGTTGGTTAAGAGGTGGGGGTCGTTCGAATTCGAAAAAAATAAAATAAATTAAGTAGCTCCGGATATTTGATTCCTTTTATTCAACAGAGGAACTCGTATGATGATACAGTATTGTATTGTATTTATTTGACATAAAAATTAGTACATTAAGATAACAAAATCTTTTATCGTACAACGAGCAAGTATTACAGTTGGTACACATCATGCCTAACTTATATGCTAGAGATATTTATTTAAAACTGACAATTTGAAAATAAAATGAAATAAAATAATAACTTATTTAGAAAAGAATTAGGAGAAGAGAATTGAAGTGATAAAGAAGAGTTAACAATGTTTTGTAATTTAAAGATATATTAGACGGACAACTTAAGTGCTAAGATCAGTAAAGAAAGTTTGGAACCATATACGGTCCAACAGAGCAAAAATTCTTCAAAATCATTCCGTATCATGCAGAAATCTTCAATAAAACGTGTCGGATCGGCGCGAAAGTTGTCGGGATCTGTATGGGAACTCTTGCTCTCCCTTTCATTTCGTTCTTGAAAATACGAACTCACCCATTGTCTCGGACCCTTCCGTCGCTTCTTCATTTCGGATTCTATTCCGACTAGCAAACATCGTTGTTTTGCAGGAACATAAGGTAATGTTCATCGTTTTCAACTTTCATATTAAATGAGGATATCCTATGAGAGAAAACAAGTTTATTGAAATAATTTATATTAAGATTTCATTAACTTTAACTAATATTCAGGCCCGTAGCCAGGAATTCGTTTCGGGGGGGGCTTACAGAAATTATGGACAAATTGCACTCCCCCCCCCCCACATACATATACATATGTACATACATAGGTCAAATGAAAGTTATTCATATTGGTTGATTATTTTGAAAATGAATATGGAAAAAATGTGTACATATGTACAAGGTTACTGAAAAGCTATTTTAATTGACTTTTATTATGTACATACATACATACATATACATATGGAATGTGGTACAAAATTTCATATAAAACTTTCTTTTACAATAACCTTTTCATCAAAGAAGTAGCCTTCTGGATTTGTTTTTTGATAAAATGTCTATGACGTGGTCAGGATCAACAGCAATATCCCAGTGAATGGAGATCATAGCGAGAACTCGAACTTAGGCTTCCTTACTTGTTATCTAGAAATTTAGTGTTGGCAGAAAAAATTTTGATATATTTAATTTAACGAGCACAGGCCCATGTTATATTTAATTTTTTATTTTTTATAAACTAGAAAAAAACTTTTTAAGCATGGATGTAACTACAGCTGTTTCGCCTTAGATCCCTCTAAGACTCATCAGGTTACTTTTGCTTCTGCCAAGACTCGAACTTGCGCACTTTGGTTGGGGCTAGGTTCACGAAAAAAGGGCTTGAAAGAGCTAAATTTTTTAAAGAAAATCCAAACCCGCTTTCGCCATGCTTGACATTCGAATTTGTGAGACGCGAGTTGAGGAAATTACAAAAAAAAATACTTCCTTCGAATTTCGGGGGGGGGGGGGGGGGGCTTGAGCCCCCGAGCCCCCCCCCCCCCTGGCTACGTGCCTGCTAATATTACTAATTTTTAGAAACTTACCAATTGCTCATCTTTACAAAAATGCTTGTTTAAGTTTTTGTTTCTCTTCTTCATTCAGCTTACTATTCTCGGTAGATTATTAAAAGTCAACATTTCATGTCTACTTACTTAATTGGCACGTAACCGTCTAGACGATTTTGGCCGAGTCCAACATAGTACGCCAGCTATTTCTGTTTCGTGCAGCGTGGCGCCATTTGGGAATACCAACGCAGTGGAGGTCTCCCCTTTCTTCTGCGTTCAGCGGGCAGGAGCACCTTCATCCATTCTCACGACATGACCTGCCCAGCGGAGCCGCTGGATCTTTATTCGCTAAACAATGTCGATTTCTGCGTACAGCACGTACAGCTCATTGTAAAATCTCCGTCGATACTCGCCCTCGATACATAAATCCTCCGAAGAACTTTCCTCTCGAATACTCCAAGCGCCATCTCATCTGCTTTCATGTCTACTACTGTTTTTCATTGCAGTCGAAAAATTTCTTGATCTATTAGGGCCGTCGGAATGAATACTTTTCCGGCAATCCAGCAATCCGTTTAACTGACAACAGAGTAAAATTACATGTACATATGTATGTATTTGAATGACGATCGACACATTCAGTACTTCAACTTTGCTATAACAAATACATGTAATTAAACTATGTTGTCAATTAATCGGATTGCCGGAAAAGGATTCATTCCGACGGGCCCATATTTCTTGGGAGGCCATTAAAAGCCTTCCAGATTATTAAATTTCTTAGAGGCAGATCACAGATGTTATAGATACTACAGCCTTCTGTACGCAACTGGGTATTTCTTTAAATTTACCCATTTTGCGCCCTCTTAATGTATGTAGTATGTATGTATGTAGGTATCTCCATCATTCATCATCCATTCAGTCGATTTTTTTGCCAACAATAGTTTTCTTTTATGAATTTATTTGTTTTCTATTTAAAATTTTTTCGCTTTATTTTTTTTGATTTTATTTTCCACTTTATAGTAGTTTGAAAAATAAAATAATAATAATGAATACAAGTTTTAGTATTGGTGCTGTTATTATTTTCTTTATTGTTGTTGTTGGCCGTGAGCACGCGCACAAACTTTTCTACAATTTAATTGCTTCGGAATAGCACAAGTTGAAGTTGCACAAGTGCAATGAGTTTGAGTGAGTGAGTGAATGAGTGAGTGTGCGTTCAAAGTTAGTAAAGCACTCGACGACGAGCTAAAAGGACAGAGGAAGGCAACAAGCGCAGTTGTAGCGGAAAATACTTGCTTTCAGTTTGGTTGGAGGGGAAAAAAGTGCACTTGAATTGCATGCCATCGATTTTGAGTGGCCCACTGACTGACCCACGCGCCAATGCACACAAACGTAACCACTCGTACTCGTATATGTATGTATGTATGTACATATATTTCTGTAATTAAAACCAGTCTCATATTTTAATTGAATTAAAGTTTAGCAGACTCGCTGGGAAAAATGGAAATAGAAATGGAAAGTGTCACTGAACTGTGCGGTGAAGGGAAGTGAAGTGAAATTAGTGTTTCTTAGTTGGTTGCTTTGAAAGACAAATACCTATGCTTAACCTTGCTTTGTGTGCTTCGGAGCTACGTATATACATACATAAGTGGAAAGGTGTGTTGTTGAGAATTCGATTGTGGCATCTTCAGTCTATTTATTTCTGCAAGTGGAAAATAATCCCACAGATGATAACACAGACAAAAAAGTGGTAACTGCAACTGAAACTCGCAAACGAAGTGGAAATAGTATAAGGCGACCAAGCATCCTATTAATTTAAAAAGGATACGTTCTACGAATATAGCTAGCCTATAACTACACCTTTTTTAGTTTAAATTCAGAAAATTGCATTTGAAATTCAGAAACCTTCCTCACAGTTAACTAGTCAAGAAGTTTTCTAAATTTCATTTGTAATTTTCTGAATATCAATTGGAACTTTCTGAATTTAAACTGAAAAAGGTATACACATTTTATCGACAGCAGTAGTTCTAGCTCAATATACAAACAATGCTTTCAACTGTGCAATTTTACATGGGAATCTCATTGGAGTAGCCAGCCAGTCCATTACTTTGCAACTTATTTTAATCCAGTTCCCTAGTGGACAATTCTGGCGTGGTCCCATTTTGTGTAGTTTTATGACAGTTCACAAGTGGCTAGTTGGGAACTAGTCGACAAAAAGACAGGGCTTATAATTACACTTAACCCTATGTATGTACATTAGGGTGCGTTTAATTTGTATGAAAAATTTAAAAGTTCATAAAAAGACTGTATCGCCCCCTCAATCTGTAGGAACATGGTCAAAGATATCACACATAAATTTTGCTCCCGATTGGTGGCGGTTAAGGCGTGGCGCATTGAGGTTAAAGTTCAGAAAACTCTATGAAGGGTCAAAAAATCAAAATATTTTTTTTAATTATCTAATACCCAAAATTAATACTTCTATACCGAATGATAACAAATATACATTTTGGTCCCAATTGATGACGGTTTACTGGTGTTTCAAGGGGGTCAAAGTTCAGATTACCATATGCGACACGAAAAATGTAAGTCTTCTATGGCAATCTGAACATTGACCCCCTTAAAACACCACTAAACCGTAATCAATCGGAACCAAAATTTATATTTGTTATCCTTGGGTATAGAAGTATTAATTTTGGGTATAATATGTGGTGCAGTGGGTAGAGTGCTCGCCTGCTATGCCGAGGTCTCGGATTCAAACCCCAGCCTGAGCAAAAACCAATTTTTCTAAGTAATTAGTAAAAATCCAATTATTGGGTTTTTTAAGAGCAGCGGTCACCTCTCGGCAGTGGACGGCATACCCTCCGAGTGTATTTCTGCCATGAAAAAGCTTCTCACATTCGCATTCGCCGTTCGGAGCCGGCATAAAACTGTAGGTCCACCCAATTAGTAGGAAAAACAAAAGGAGCACACCTCGAATTGGGAGAGAAGCTCGGCCATAAAACTCGTCAGAGTTATAATAGCGCCATTGTATTATTATTATACTATAATTTAAAAAAATATTTTGATTTTTTCACCCTTCATAGAGTTTTCTGGATTTTGAGCTCAATGCGCCACGCCTTAACCGCCAACAATCGCGACCAAAATTTATGTATGATATCTTTGACCATGTTACTACAGATTGAGGGGGCGATACAGTAAAATATCGTTAATTTGAATTTTAAACGCACTCTAATGTACATACATTTGCATTTACACTCAGTGCTTTCCTTTAATCTGTTGGACCCATGCACACGTACTTACAAACATTGAAAGGAATGCATATCATACATCCGTATGTGCATACATGCATATGTATGTACATATATGTATATGTATACTTGTGCGTATATTTCCACATTTGTACTTCGAGGTTCCATTAAAATTGCATGCAACCATTCATTACTCGGCGCATCTCTAACAACCAAGCGGCCATTGAGTAGCGGCGCAACAGCTTTGCACTGGCAACACCCAGCAACCTGTTTTTGAGTCTATGGCGCTAGCAACATATGTCTAGGTATGTATATGCATGGCGTGTGTTTCGGTGTAAATGCAAAATGTGTACGGCAATCAATGCTTTTTAACACGCTTTTATTAGTTTCACCTGTATGTATGTGGGTATGTAACTTCTAGCTGCTGCCTAAATATATGCAACATATTTACTAATGAGATTAGGTTACAACCACCGCTATTTTCCAACAGATGGCGCGCGTGTATTTATATTTTTAAAATATTCACTTATTTTATGGGATATTTATTGCAGCCCCAACATTTTCTGTTCTAGCCATGCATACATACATACATATGTATGTACATACACCTCATCTCAGCTAAAGCGCTAGCCAGTGCGCAGCCAAACGATCAACCTCTAATGGTTGGTTTGCAGTGCAAACTTTGCACCCATTTTCCTCTTTTTTTTGCATTTTACCATTTATTAACTTCGTCAATTATGCAAAAATACCCAAAGCCATTCAACCGGTTTGAAGGATAATTTGTCGTGGCACCGCACAGCACAACAACAATAACACCTGAGTGTAAACGAAAATGCATATGTACATATACACTCGAGTCTGGATATAGTGAATCCCCGCTATAGTGAACAACTCGATATAGTGAACACCGAAATATTTACATAGAGTACTCTAAATAGTGAACTATCGAAAGCCTCTAAATAGTGAACAAAATTTTAAACGCAACGGTAAGCAAAAGTGACAAACAAAAAACAAAAATTAACCAGAAATATGTATGTAAAATCGGGTGTTCCTCGAAAATGCACATTGTATGTTTATTCCTGGAAAATTTGATTCAGTTTGATACCAGTGTTTATTTGTTTCCTGTCGGATGCAGACCACTCCTGAGTGAATGTGTGCTGTTTTATCTGTTTCTAAAAGTTTTAGTGTGTTAATAAATGAAGTTTTATTATGCCTGCGAGGAAATTCCTTTCGTTAAAGCAAAACGCTGAAATTTTTGGCGAAATCGAAAGAGGCACTAGTGTTTCATCCTTGGCAAATACGTATGTGGTAGCCAAATCCACAATTTCGGGAATACAAAAAAATTCTCGTAATCGCATGACCTGAAGCCAACACTACTGATTTGCTGGCATACTAGCATTGACAAGCCTGCGCGAGAAAGCGGGCCAAAAATCACTTTTCGAACGCAGAAGCAAACATCTATTCGCGAATTCTTTAAAGAAACGTTCATATAAACATTTGTATTTTCCAAAGTATTAATTAATTCCAATGATATGTTAATCTTACATTTACAGACATGAATTTTCATCAAATAAACTATGCTATTTAAAAAAAAATGTCAACCTTAATATAGTGAACAGCCTGGATACTATAAACAGGCCGTGCAAAAATTAGTTCACTATATCCAGACTTGACTGTACATTTATTTATCTGGATGTGTATGTTATGTAAACAACAATAACAATGGCAACAACAAACAATTTACAGCCAATGAATTGGGAATGAAGCAGTGCCAATGCACTTGGCAACGCCAACAACAACAACGACCGACGATGCAAGGATGGGCATTTTTCAACTACCACTCATTTTCAACTACCACTCAAATTTTAGTGGTAGTTAAATCTTGAATTTAACTACCACTAAATTTGAGTGGTAGTTGAATTTGAATCAACTACCACTCAATTTTAGTGGTAGTTGAATTTTGAATCAACTTCCACTCAAATGTGGTGATCGAAACCTATTTAGGCAGTGAAATCATTGAGAAGTTAATCAACACATCAGCTTGTGGTGAAATGTACATACATAGATATATATGTATGTGAGTATATGTGAGTCGTTAGTTTTGAAATTGGCATAAGTCCATTTTTAGGTGTGTCGAGATATTGAAGGGTTTGCGTTTTTACTGATTCAAAAATACTGAACTTGAAGTGAACTAGAGGTGAACTAGAGGTGTATTAGAGGTGAACTATAAGTCAACTAGAGGTGAACTAGAGGTAAGTTAGAAGTGAACTAGAGTTGAACTAGAAATTGAAATAGGGGTGAACTAGGAAGTGAACTAGAAATTTAACTAGAACGAACTATTAGATGAACTTGAATATCTACAAATACTATTGTAATGCACATGTCATTCCCTTGAATTTTGTATATTTAATGTACATACATATACATAAGTTATACGCATACATGTACATATGTATGTATGTAAGTTTTTCCATAAGCTTTTTTGGGGTTTGACTGACTTCTTTTCACTTTTGCTACCAACACTAAAGTTGAGTGGTAGTTGAAGATTCAACTACCACTCAAGATTTAACTACCACTCAAATTTAGTGGTAGTTAAATTCCAGATTTAACTACCACTCAAATTTAGTGGTAGTTAAATTCAAGATTTAATTACCACTCAGGTTTGAGTGGTAGTTGCAGGCTGAGTGCACTCAAAATTAGTTGAATCATGCCCAACCCTGCGACGATGACAACGACGATTTTGACACCTGATAGATCAAAGCGGTTTTCGCGGGCGCATTCTCTATTAATTATTCATTTGCCTAAGTGGTTGCTTGCTGGCCCGTGCGCACGGGGGGAGGGTTTTGGGGGTTAAACCCCCCCCAGGGGCAAATCTAAGTTGCAATGATTTTGCAAAAAATTTTCAAAATACAGTTTATAAATTTTGCATTGAATCTTGACTCATAATTTTTGACAAAATTAGTTACAATAATTTTACGGAAGAAGAAATTGGTGAAAGGGTCAAAAAATAAGGTTGGCTAATACATATGTTCGGCAATTTGAATTGCACTTGGAGCTTTCCAAAATTAAAAAGTTGTGTAGCATATGTTCGTTTGGCATTTTTCATTGTATGGGTCTGTATATCTGTTTCAGCAAATATGTTTATCTTAGCGAAAAATGTATGCGAATGCAAACCAAAATTTAAATCCCCCCCCAAAGCTAATTCATGCGCACGGCCCTAGTTGCTTGAAAGGCTGCATGTGTGTGCATGTGCAAATTCATGCCCAACAAACAATCTGGTAAGCGTTTTGCAAATCAAACTTAAAATATGCTTGCAGAACATAGATGGGCATACTGCAATAAACTCAGTAATTCAGTAAAAAAGCAAGTGCAGTAAAGCTTACTGAATGCTTATGAAATTGGAATAGCTATTGAAATATTACTTTATGTTGCAAAATATTCGAGTTCGAACTGAGTTTTGCAAAAATTTTCGGTAGAAAGTCAAAGACAAATATTTTACTGCTTGAATACTGGTAATGCATTACTACTGCTACTTGAAAGTGCCCATCTATGTTGCAGAATTGGGATAATGTAAGCGTTGTATATCTACACGGGGAAAACTATATGGATGTCACATCCATATATATTGATAATCCTGTCTGATCCATAAACTATGGATTCCATATCCATATAATGGGTGTCATATCCCAAAAAAATTTGTAATATGTATGCATATAAAAAAATATGGATGTGTTTTTATTTCGCTGTGGCCGCTGCGGGTAGAGTGCTCACCTGCTATACCAGATGTCTCTGGTTCAAACCCCATTCCGGACAAACACCAAAAAAAATGTTTTTTCTAATTACATAATTAAAATCCAATTATTGGATTTTTAGAAATAGCGGTCACCTCTCGGCAGTGGGCGGCATACCCTCCGAGTGTAATTCTGCCATGAAAAAGCTTTTCACAAAAAATGCATTCGCCATTCGGTGCCGGCATAAAACTATAGGTCTACCCAATTAGTAGGAAAAACAGAGGAGCACACCTCGAATTGGGAGAGAAGCTCGGCCATAAAACTTGTCAGAGTATTATATTATATTATTATTAATATTTCGCTAGGAAATGATATCGTTTTATAAATGTTGACGTCGACGATTAAATTTACTGCTATTTTTCGGCACAAACAAAAAATATATTTTTATATGTAACTCATTCTAGTTTTGATTTCCGAACACTCAATAAGTTTAAATAGTGAATTTTTAGTGAAATAAAGAAAGTTAAAAAGCAGGTAAGGGCGATTTTTTTGATTTTGTATAATGTCGACAACAAGAAAACCGATAAGTACTGTACGCAAATCTTGTGAAAAGCATATAAAAATGAAATGCATTATTAGCTACATATGTACCTATGTATGTATATATGTATGTATATGTTTTAAAACCATTTTTTGCAATCCTAATTAATTAAACTTATAACGAACGACGCGTTTCGATTACAAAAGCTTTCTTTGAGACGTTTTATAAATGTCAAAGAATGTAGGTAAGTATTTTGCTCACATTTGAACGCTTACAAAATGCTTATTTTTATACTAAATTGTTTGCTGGGTGTTTTGCATTTAAGTATGTTTGGATTTTCACATGGCAATGCAAACTTACCTACATATGTTCGTTTGTTTATACACGCATTCACAAACATATCCACTATATGTATAATTAATCGATTTTTCGATGCTCTTCGTTAACATATGTATTATTGTTGTTGTTTTTTCTGTTGTTACTGCTTAACCATCACCACCACGCAGCGTTGCCACTTTGGTTACTTTTTACCAAAATTGGTTACAATTTTTTCGTTTGGTTACGTGGTTACTTTCGGCCGATTTTGGTTACCTTCAAGGTCCATGTATTCAGTACACCATGGCTACATTCAATTTTTAGGAATACGCTTTTAATTTTTCCAAACTTTGCAACGACAAATTTCGTCAGTAAAACTTTGCAGCTTTTTCCGTCAATGAACTGTCAGAATTGCGCTCTCTTCTGCAAATTTTGACTGAGTTTTTGCCTCAAAAAACGCGATTTTGCAGTTTTTTCTGCAATTTGCTTCCGCCGAACGGTCCTACAGCTGTCACTCAAATCGTAGCAGTTCGTGTGCATATGCATATATGTATGTATGCGAGTACTCGGCCGATTGTTCGCGACGGCATTGCGAGCGCACTAACCATTTCAACGTTATAAATTTTGTTATGATAACGCTAATCAACGAAATTAAATTATTTTGATAATTGTTAACCGTATAGTTTTTGTTAACCGTATATATTGTTTTGCTTTCAAATAAATAGCTCTAACGTTAATGGAGGATATACTTATATTATTAATTTATTTTGGTTACCTGTTTCTGGTTTTGGTTACTTTTATTTTGTATTTTGGTAAATTTTAAATTTTTTAAGTGGCAACGCTGCCACCACGTCATCCATTCGAAAGCGGTTAACCATGAAGTTGCGCAATTAGACTAATTCAAAACGCAAAACGAACATATTCCTAATTTCGGAATTATGTTTTCATTTATCTGATTAAAGTGAATGGAAATGTATTTTTGCGGATTTTGAAAATTGATTTTGGAATAACAATGATTTGGTCGCCATTTGAGTGACTTTGAAATATTCGCACAATAGAGAAAGAATGGTAGTTGCACACTTTGGTTTTTTACAAATCAAAGCAATTAGGTACCTTCACTCTTACAACCACTGTAGCTGTGCATGAAATCAGCCATAATTTCACAGAGCGCTGAAGTGGTTGGCTTTTTCGACTGTTGGTACGACAAAGGCACTTGCCCTAATCTATGGGCGGTAAAGTTGACTCAAGCTTGATTTTAATGCGCGCTCATGCTGGTTTGAAAGCCTTTGGGATAACCGATTGACAACCAAAAGATTGCAGAAACCTTTTTTTCGCATTAAGCGGAAATATGTACATACATATGTAGATACTGGCATATTTCCATTGCAAAGCTTTTTAGCAACTGAATTTATTTATACAAACTCTTTGCTGCAATAATTCAGGCTTAAATACGCACACAGTTGTTGAAAAAAAGTAACAATATTGTTGCCAACGGGCACAAATCTTTGCCAACAACAACAAACACGAATAGCAATAGCAAGAGCAACGTACAATTACACAAACAAGAAGAACAGGAAAAATAATACCAACAACAATAATGATAGAGAGCTTCCGCAGTGGCTTTATTGTTTATTGAGAGGGAAAAATGGGACAGGATACACAAAAAAATATAAAAAACATATGTATGTACATATCGACGCTTCCAAACAAAACTGTACTAAGTCTGAAAATTGTGTTTTGCAGAAGAAGCTCTCAAAATTTAAACTCGATATGAAACTTCGGTTGTATGCTAAGTATATTTTCACTTGTAACTTCTGTTTGGATTAAACGATCAACATCAAAACTCGACAATATCACAGTCAGGGTACGCTTTATATAAAACCGTAAGAAGAAATAAAAATTTGCTGCGTGTTTTTTCATGGCAAGCTCTCAAAGTTTTTATTCTGTAAAAATCACGAGTTGTATTATGTGTACACTTTTGCTTATAACTTTTGATTGGATTGTCCGATTGATACCAAAATTAGACAGCATCTAAATTAAGACACGCTCTACTCGAAAAGGCCAAAAACGGGAAAATGTACTAAGTCGACTTAGTACAGTATTGTTTGGAAGCGTCGATATATAATACTAGTATATATCGTCGCTCCCAACGAAGACTAGCATGGTTCGTTGTTCGCATGGAAGACTAACACACTTCGTTGTTCGCGTGGAAGACTAGCATGCTTCAGTTCACTGCGTGGAAGACTAGCATACTTCGTTGTTAGCGTGGAAAACTAGCATGCTTCAGTTCTCTGCGTGGAAAACTAGCATACTTCGTTGTTCGCGTGGAAGACTAGCATGCTTCAGTTCTCTGCGTGGAATACTAGCATGCTTTAGTTCTCTGCGTGGAAGACTAGCATACTTCGTTGTTCGCATGGAAGACTAGCATGCTTCAGTTCTCTGCGTCGAAGACTAACATGCTTCACTTGTTTGGGTGGAAACTAACATACTTCTGTTTGTTAGAAATAAGCTTAGGGGTTAAAAACCGGAGGAGGATGGTCCGAGGAGAGAAAGATATTTGATAAGTAAGTGCAAGAACAATAACACAGGACGACAAGAAATTTGGCCATAAACCAGACTATACTTTCCTAAAGGTTTTCGATGCGCTGAATTCAAATCTGGACGCAGAATTGCTCTATCACGCCAGGATTTTGAAATATCCTAACCTAAATGTGCAAAAAACACCGTTTTTGCCTATTTTTGAGGTTATATATAAACGACAAATTATTTAAAAAAAAAAAAGCACACATAGCATCTTAAAGAAGATGTCCTTCACTTACGAATGGCGTTGAGTTTTCTCAAATATCTTTTTTTTTTCGCTAAGACGTGATAGAGCAATTCTGCGTTCAGATATGAATTCAGCGCATCGAAAACCTTTAGGAGAGTATGGTCTGGTTTATGGTCAAAAAAATCGGTCTCATTTTGTCGGCCTGTGTAATTCATACTGTAATAAAACTTTAAACAGGAAGTTTCAGCCAAACTATATGAAAAGTATACATATGATTTTCAAAAATTCCTAGACTTGTACTAGGCCTACTTTTAATAATGTGCATAGGTTGTGCAAATAAAAAAATTTCCGAGTTAGTTGTTACTCGGAACTCTATATTTATGTATCGTCGCTCCCAGCGAAGACTATCACGGTTCTATTTTTTTAAAATCATTTTAAAAATACAAAGATACACAGTGTACACACTTTTTGTGTAGTACCTCAGCACTAGTCATATCTACATATACATATATAAATATAGAGTTCCGGGTAATAACTAACGCGGTGTTTTATTTGATGCGAAAGCCAGGTTTTATTTGCACAACCTATGCACATACTTAAAAGTAGGCCTAGCACAAGTCTAGGAATATTTGAAACTCATATACTTTTCATATACACCCTTATTACGGTTGTCGTCGTCGACACTCACTCGACGCTGTCGGCGACGACCTATCAAAATCGGTATTACGTATGGTAAAGTCGATAACTTGTGACAACTATCGAAACATATTTGGTATCAGCTAAGTCGACGTCGACGGTCACTCGTTGCCATTTTCGTCGACGCGGTGTTTAATGGTGACAAGAAGAAAATTTAGTATGTATGCATTTTTGTTTTTAAAAGTTTATTACGGGAGTGTTAAAATTAGTAGAACTAACATCCGCAGAATATTTCCTGCTGGTTTTATTGAAAACTTCCCACTAGTTTAAAAATAAATTCGGTGAGCGCACATACCGAAGGCGACCCAAAGGTTTTCAATGGGGTACGATACCAACTAATTTTTTACAACATTGAGAAGCAATCACCATTAAATTGAATGCCTTGGCACCTCCTTTAAGAAAGATTGAGGAGAAAACTAATTTATTAAATATTTATGTACATACATACATACATACATATGTATATATGTATTTCAACTAAAATATTTTTTCTTTTATTTATTAATTACTCGAGCACTTCATTGCTATGTTCATCGCTAAAACTTGGTGAATCATATGCAAAATACATTTATTATAAAGAAATAAATTATCTAAATAGCACAGATTAAAAATACGGATAAAATTGCGCACAGATTCTAAATAAAATCAAACAGCTAGTGCAGAAATTATAGGGATGGTACTTTCGTCATTCGGTTTACCGATAAACAGTCGACGTCGTCTCAATACGCTTAGCTAATACCGATTTTGCGTCGATGTGACGACGACGTCGAGACGACGTGATGTCGACTGAAAAGTGACAACGACGTCGACGACGACAACCGTAATAAGGGTGATAGTTTGGCTGAAGCTTCCTGATTAAAGTTTTATTGCAGTATGAATTAATGTTCTTGCACTTACTTATCAAATATCTTTCACTCCTCGGACCATCCTTCTCCGGTTTTTAACCCCTAAGCTTATTTCTAACAAACAGAAGTATATTAGTTTCCACCCAAACAAGTGAAGCATGTTAGTCTTCCACGCAGAGAACTGAAGCATGCTAGTCTTCCACGCGAACAACGAAGTGTGCTAGTCTTCCACGCGAACAACGAACCGTGCTAGTCTTCCACGCTAACTGAACCGTGCTAGTCTTCGTTGGGAGCGACGATATGTATAATATAATAAAAAAAAACAATAAATAAATGCCAGTTAAAGAGAATGGAAGAAATGCATACGTATATATCTACATATGTCGTCGCCCGGATAAATTAGTGTCGTATGTGAAGTTTGGGCCGAATTGAGTTAATAATACAGTTGTACTAAACTAATCAAGATCTTTCGAATGACGTTATCCGTTTTTTGCTATCTCCTTTAGTTTAAGAGATATTGAGCAGAATTTTTTCGTTTGTGCAAGGTCGCAAGCGATTTCGTCTAATTTCCAATGTGCTTTTAATTGCTGTCAATTATTTCATTTATTTACTTTTATGAGAAATCAAATACAATATTTAACTAATTTTAAAAATCTTTAATTTAGTTAAAATTGGGAACACATTTTGTTGTACGTCATACAAATTTCCTGCAAAAATGTTGCTAAAGGTAACATACGACAAAATTTTACTGAAGAAAATCCTTTATAAATTCCAAAATAATAAGCAATAAATAACAAAATTAAAATAATTTAAGAATTTTTTGGCCTAGTAGTGTTCTGCCAGACTTTGGAGAAAAACTAATCAGAAGTTTTGGAGAAACACAATTCCAAACTTCAAACCCGTTTTCCCAAAAGTCTTCAAATGCAACATACGACATTAATTTATCCGGGCGACGATGTATGTACATTAGGGTTATGATTCTTTTACACTTTTTTTGAATTTTAATTTTCCTGTGGTTGCAAATGATGAGCTTTCGGCTACTTATGTATGTATTACATTTCTGATGTTATTTTTTTCGTTTTAAAAAAAAAAAAACTCCCCCGCAAAATCGAATTTCTTTAACAGGATCTTTATTGCAGGTCAAAACTCAAAAAGTGCCGAAGCTACCCGAAATCGCTTCTTTCCTATCAATTTCAACCGGAAAACGTTCTGTATATGTAATAAATGCATTTTACTTTAATAAAATTTTAAATATTCCTAAGCTAGGATCATACGATATGTACCTACAAAGGGACAAAGGAGTTCTATTAGTAAATATAACTCTTTAAATTGAAGAATTTAATAATTCAAATAAAAAACTAGTTTGAACTGCTTCACTTTTTCTCTTTCCGAATTGGAGAACTCAGCTCAAATTTACTTGCGATTTTATTGCAACTGAATGGGCAAAGGCAAGGTTTTCAAATCAGCATTATTCAGAGGTCATAGGTATACGATGATTTACATGCCGCTATCGCTGAACTAAATTGCACTAAGGCACTAAAATCTTTCACCACTCACTGGATAAAGGAACGCTCTGTGCTTGATGTGCCTCGTACAAATGTTGTGGCTGAGAGAGTTGTGAAATTAATGGAAGAGCTCCACAGCACTTTCAAAAGTGACAAGTATCTCAACCACAAGTTCTTAAATAGTAATTTAGAAATCCAAAATATATGTATATCTATATATAAATACTTTGTATTCTTTATTCATTACAATATAAAAACATGCAAACTCCTTCAAACTAAAAGCTGTATTGCGTGGAAGGTTTTTTTATTCCTTACCAAAATTATAGTCATTTTTGTAGTTTTCATACAAAAGTTCATCGTTTGCCACCCCAGGGTTTTAAATCTAAAAAGTCATAACCCTAATGTACATATATATGTGTAAGTACGCATAAACGCACAAAAAGTTGGGAGGGGTGGGCGGTGCACCGCGGTGGCGAAACCAAAATTTATAAAAAACAATATGCATTATATACTGGCATTTATTTAAAAAGAAAGACGATTCGGAGAATGTGGAACATCAGCAAACACAAAAAAAAAATTAAACAAACGTAAAAAGAAAACATGCTGCGTGAATTCCACGAAATTGGCGCCTAAATTGGCCACTTAGTTTTATTCGTTAGCGCAAAAAGAATCTCATATTTAATTCAAGAGAAATAAGCTTTAATCATTTTACAAAACAAGGCGAATTTTCAGCATTCTATATTTCAGAACACTAGCTTGCCAGCAGAGCCAAATCGGAGAGACCATCTGTGAATGGGAAACTAAACAATTTAGGCAGCATTCAACGGAATTTTATGGACAAAGGAACGCCAAATCGTTTATCCTTAATTCTATCGTAGTAAGCCTCATATAGATTCATTCGTTTAGGAAGAGAGGACCTACGCTTAAGGGAACTTCCCGGATGGAAGGTTATTGATTATGGTCGTACTCGGAACCATTATGTATAAATTGTCAATCGGATGATTATGAAATAGTAATTCCAGATAGAGACTATTGGTTCAAGAATTCTGGATGAGGAGTTAGGGAGGCTAAACATCTCATTCCCTCTACCTGATCACTGTAACGTCTTCCAGGCGGAGGTAGCAACGATGCAGGAGGCTGTTATTCCTTGGAATCCATGTAATGAAAACCTAAAGACGTCTACGTCATCTCAGATAGCCAAGCTGTACCGAAAACGCTAGGGACTGCCATATGTAAATCCAGAACCGTGTATAATTGCTGCAGTTCTCTAAGTGATATCGAGGACGAGATGGCAGAAGAACTTGTAAGAGTGGGTACATCCGCTCCACTTTCATTGTCTTGGAAGGGTCTAGGTATGCGCTCGCTGCCAGCACGCTTTTACTGAAGGAATTCTACTTCAAATAAGCAGGGGACAGATGACAAAATCTGGGCACTTGCATTCATACAAGGCTCATGTGGCCTAGTTTGAATGCCATACGAAGAAAAAGTCTACTCGCACTCGGAAGAACGGAAACAGTAAAACGCCTGCTGTGCGAACTTAACATTTCATGGATTTAAGAAATCTAGGTACAATGGAATTTAAAAAATTCTATGATTTCTGGAGCCCACACGATAGTTCGTATAAGGGGGTCACAATGAAACCTTCTGCGACTATAAAAGTTTTCACTGCTACTTCCATCCATTCGCACGGAATTACACGCAATGAAAGCGGCGAATTTTCACATCAAAAATATGATAAAAATAAAACAATAAACAAAATTTGAAGGCAAAGCAAAATATTACCACAACGAGAGCAGCAGGAACAAAGCAGCAGCAACAACAAAACACAGACAACAGTAACAACCGCAATACAACGAAAGGAACACAAACAACAAAGAACAAAGGCCACATTAAAATAACAGCAACACCAATAATAACAAAAAAAAAAACAGCAGTAACAATAACATCAATATCGGCAACAACAAATAAGGAGCCGTTCACCATTAGCTTCCAATACACGCAACAGCACAATAGAAATAGGGTGTAAGGCAGCTTCATTAGAGGAGAGATAAAGTGAGTGATAGAAACAACAACAACAACAAAAACCCAAAAGCTTGTGGAGTAAAATCCGCAAAACAAATAAATCGATGTAAAATGAGCTAATGTCTGTGGTGTTGGCAGAAAAACTCCTTGGAAGTACTGGGTACGTAGTACATAAGAGTGTGTACTTCAAAAGTGGGTAACAATAGCAATAACAGCGCCAATAAAGTGGTTGACTGCTTCTGTCGGGGGTTCATTGTCGTCGTAGTTCAATGGTTGGCGGTTGGCGGTTGATGGCGTGTATTGGTTTCGCAACACATCGCCACTCCCACATACTTCATTTATTTACCATCTTTAACATTGGCACCACTTGATAACAAACATATCTATTCCATCGTTCGACGACAACATCGACACTCGTTTTGTTATGCCAACAAAACTTTTATGATTGCCCATCGTTGAAGGATGTAGGATGTGTAACTGGTTGTAGGGATGGCTGGCTGACTGATTCATAAATATGTGTGTGTGTAAGTATGTGGGTTTTGTATTGGGATTTACATGCATACATATGTAAGTGTTAAGTGGCAGGGTGTATATGATAACAGATGTAATATGTGGTGATGAAATCAAATAAAATTACTTATTTTATGTAGTAGAAAACTCACTTAAAAGATCAAAAAGCGCTTTTCAAATATGCCTCCTCTCTATGCCTTGATCAGAGCTTCTAGCAGCATGTTTTTTGCGACAGCATTCCTCAGCTCCTCCTAGGGTACATTGCTTACCTCCACGTCCCTTACAGTTTTACAGCCGTATAGCCTCTTAAAGAGATAAACTTGAGCTTTATGTGTAGAAAACCAGCTTCCTAAAGGTCAAGGGCGATTCGAAGTACAAATAGCCAAAGGGTAAACTGGAATTTTGCCAAGGAAGTCAGGGGTTAAGATGCCCTTACATATCTTCCACAGAACTACGTAAATGTGAGCCATGAGCAAGGTGAAATAGTTTCACAACAAGGGGACTGGTTGACCTTTATCGGAGTAATTTATTAAGGGTCGATATGTAATAGAATATGAAGAAATCTTCTTTCAAGGACCTTCATAAAAGTCCAGCTAATGTTGTAACATATCCCTACAAACACAATCTCTAACGTTAGAGAATTTCTGGAGACTAAGTTGGTTAACTATTGTAATTCCCTAAATATTCTCTAGTTAATAGCGAGGACAGAAAACTACACTAGAATCCGATTGGGAACTGATTAGGGAAAGAGCCAATTCTCAATATCTATTAAATAAATGAAAATTCTTATTAGAATTAGGATTAGAGAATTACATAAGATTTCGGTTTCTCGAATCGAAAAATGGGCTAGTTCTCGAGTCATTCTCAAATCGATATCTAATCCCAGTGTTTATTGGGGGCTAAGTTTTGCCATTATCGCGTAGATCAGACGAGATACAAAAAAAGTTAGTAAGTGCCTCTCCTTGAACTTTCCCCACAAAGCTTGCCTGCATGCCACAACAACAACAAAGTGTTCTCATTTAGATTTTATAGTAGGTACTGGCTTTCTTTACTCTTAACCTCCACTCAACTGTTTTAAAAGCTTTATGCTGGATTCCAAGTATCTTCACTTTGTAACAGCTAAAATTAATTTGTTAACACCAGTCTTTTTAACACGCTTTTATTTTCCTTGAAATATACAAACATGCAAACATACATATGTACATAAGTATGTACATAAATATATGCCTATCAGCTAAAGCCGCTGTGTCCCAGATAATTCATTTCTGAGAATGTTTTCTTGGTGTAAACAGAGTAGGAGGATAAAGTGGTTACATACAAAATTCTATTTCCATAATTTATGCTTATTTAAGACTAGCAAATACCCGTCCCGCTTCGCAGCGACGAACAAATGCTTTAATGTTATAATGGGTCTTTTCCTTTACCTTTACCTTTACCTTTACCTTTACCTTTACCTTTACCTTTACCTTTACCTTTACCTTTACCTTTACCTTTACCTTTACCTTTACCTTTACCTTTACCTTTACCTTTACCTTTACCTTTACCTTTACCTTTACCTTTACCTTTACCTTTACCTTTACCTTTACCTTTACCTTTACCGGGATCATCAATCACCATCCGGGCCCACTACTTGAACCATCTCTGAGAAACCAACTTAAAAAATAACAATGAAAATATCTGTATATTGAAGCACTGCTCGACACCTTTAATTTGATACCAATCTCGCTTAGAAACATTCGAGGGTCATCCGGGTCCACGTTTTGACCCATATTTGGGGACCCGGCCTAGGCATCGCAATGAAAATTACTCTATGTTGAAGGCCTGCTCAGCACCTTTCATTTTGGGGTTAAACCCCCCCCCCCCCCCAAAATTTGACAACACCATACAAAAAATAATTTTATAAAAGATGGTACATGCACAAATATTTGTGTAAATACATGTTGTAAAATCTATGAATATTTGGGGATGTACATTGCCAATGTCTGTCAACAACTACTGATTATGTTTATAAACAAGCAGTGTGGAGACATTTCCCTAAAAGTATGCTGTGGATATTAGCTGAGGTTTGTTATACTCAGCGGTACTAGTACACAGAGTATTATAGTTTTAATCACATAACGGTGGATTGTAACAGAACGAAATAATCGAGATATAGACTTATATATATCAAAATGATCAGGGTGAAATCGATTGAGCCATGTCCGTCCGTCCGTCCGTCCGTCTGTAAACACTCTAACTCGCGCAAAAATTTAGATATTTTGATGAAATTTGGAATGCAAGTTGGTATCGAGACTATGACGGTTGGTATTGAAATGGGCGTAATTTACTTACTTAGGAAAATTTTTGGGCGACCACGCCCAAATTTATATATGGGAACTATTAAGGAGCCTAATAAAAACATTTTAAGCGATATCTTTGTCAAATATAAAGATATGTCATTGAAATTTTGTGTCATGAGTCCAACTATAGACAAAAACAAAAAGTAGAAAAATGTTGGAAAATGGGCGTGGCACCGCCTCTTTTCAGACAAAGGAATCTACGAGATTTCGGAACCCATATCTACAAATAAATGAGATGTTATGACGAAAATTAGTTTGTACACTTTAATAACTTGTGGTACTACATGCTTAAAAATTTAGCGAAATCGGTTTATGACCACGCCTACTTTTTATCAAAGATATTTCTGGAAACCCCGTTGGGAATTTGTAACGTGACATCTTTGTAATTAGAGGTCATAAAGGGTTGCAAATTTGCACTAACAATAATATTTATATGCTTAGTTGGATGATTGATAAAAACTTTGAAAATAGGTGTGGCTGCGCCCACTTTATGCGGCACTCGATTCATATAAAATACACCCTAATCGAACAAACGCAAACAAGCAATAAAAGTATACAGCTGAGTATCTAAAGTTCGACTTCACTCAAACTTAGGCTTCCTTACTTGTGAGTGTTAGTTTAAATACTGAGAAAATGCAATGAATTGAGATTTAAAAGATATATTTGTTTAATGTGTGCATACGTAGGTCCACTCCCCAAACATACATAAATTTAAGTAAAAATTGTCTGGACGAGTTTTAAGTATTTTTTTTTTAATTTTCCGTTGGAGTCAGAATAGTCATATTCGAAATCGGTTCAGTAGTTTTTAGGTAATTGCAATTAAAAAATGCATAGTATAAACTTTGACCTTTAATAACTTTTGTTGTTGTTGTTTCCAAAAAAAAAAAAAAACAAATTCACTTTAATACTCAACTTAGCCATGTTTATCAATCCTCATACTACGTTTTTTGATTTTATAATTTTAGAAATTTTACATTTGTACCAGATCGTACTATTTTTTTCAACTTTGTGGGGCTGGGGGCACCTCTAAACATGAGAGTAGGTCAATAAAATTTTACAGGCTTATTTCTGGGATAGAAAGGTGTCGTTCTGGCTTTGGAACAAATTGAATTTCCAAAAAAAACGTTTTACTCCACCTTAATGATTATGTTTTTTTAACCTAAGCCATATATATAGTACTCCTATATTCGTAATACCTACGAGTTCCATCAGCCAACATTACAGTACAGACATATAAAAAAAAGAAAGAGAAAACCGAGCAATCAAATTTGAAAAATGACATATGAATTCCAAATAAACCGCAGTGACGGCACATAAACCGCAGTGACGGCACATTATAGGGAATTTACATATGTATTTATTATTTGATTCTCGTATTAAAAAATTAAAAAATGTCGAAGCGGTGCTATATTTGTAACAATAAAACGGATAAAATAAATAAAATATCTTTACATACGTAATAGATAGATAGATAGATTTCTTATATAAATATGTATGTATACATATATACTTTTAAAAATCATATAATAATAGAAATAAAATTTTAATTATAGTATTTTAGCTTGCTGGTATTTTTGGCTTTATAGTCAGCATCGGGTTCGATGCATGCCGTGTACGCCTGACTTTGCACCAGTCCTATCTTGAGATGGGATGACAGTGCCCTGTTAGTATGTGACCGCCAGTCTGCTCCAGGAAAAAAACACTGCAGCTCCCACCAGTCCACCTTTTATCCGCTGTAAATATGTGGAACATATAGCGATTGGTTCGTAGTCCTTTCTTTCATCCGTCTTGTTATATTATTACCTGTAGTCCCCTGTTGAGGTCGGTTTGGAGAGTAACGTAGTCTGAACTTTGGTCCTCATATGTTGCTGTGTCCAAAAGTTCGTTGTCTAAATTTTCCTGTTATTCAGTTTACAAATTCGCAGTACTTTTGCTTAGATCACCGTGCTGGCGGCCTTCGAACGTACATACTTTACAAACATAACCCTCAAACGGCAAAATTCTACTTTTGGATCGGACCACAGTATTTTAACATGGAACGCTTTCCGCCGCGATTCATAAAAATATGAGTGCATAGAAAATAGATTTTTCTAGAACATTTCCACTAATTTTCATAAAAAAATTCACAAAAGTTCACATCTCAAAATAAATGTGGCAAATTTCTTATATTAATTATAAACAAATTCAAAAACTAAAATCAAAGGGGTATAAGTCCCCTAGAACACAATGATGCCTTTCAATTTTTTTTTTTCAAATGCCTCTGAACTCAATTGAATGTATTTGTCACACATATTCACAGATGACATTAAATGTAATTGAGGCGCGTACGTACATATGTATGTATAGAACAGTAAGTATCATAGATTTAGTGCTTTCACTTCATGCCTGTCTGTCTAAATGCTTAGATGGTGTTCGACACTTTATCTGACTCGCTTGTCGCTAAAAAAGCCTTAGAATTTTCACGGAATTGAAAAAATCAATTTTTAGTGGCTTACTTTATCGTCGTCGTTATCATAATAAATAATTAAATAAACATTCAGCAGACAAATCCAGACTTCATACGGTGCAGTGAAATAACGCCCGTGTAATTAACGCCCGCGGGCGTTATTTCCCAAAAAGGAAATAACGCCTGCGGGCGTTTTTTCTATTCTTGAAAAAGAAATAATTCCCGCGGGCGTTATTTCGTTTGATCCCTGGGCTTTATTTTTCTTTTTTTTTTTAAATATGGTGTATTGATATTGAAAAAAGCGCCGCAGGCGAAAAATTGGAATAAAAAATCACGCGATTTTTAATTCCAATTTTTCGTTTTTTTTTTTTAAATATGGTGTATTATTATTGGAAAAAGCGCCGCAGCCGATTTTTTATTCCAATTTTTCGCCTGTGGCGCTTTTTCCAATAATAATACACCATATTTAAAAAAAAAAAACGAAAAATTGGAATTAAAAATCGCGTGATTTTTTATTCCAATTTTTCGCCTATGGCGCTTCTTTCAATAATACACCATATTTAAAAAAAAAAAACGAAAAATTGGAATAAAAAATCGCGCGATTTTTTATTCTTTTTTTTGGGAAATAACGCCCACGGGCGTTATTTCACTGCACCACTTCATACCAATGCCAGTACCTGCTATATGATTAACATACACATAATTTATGTAAGTACATATGTTCATATGTATTTATGTACATCAAAAACATATACACACTGTATTTATTTACATATGTATGTATGGGACTTCCCTGTAAAAATTCTGAGTACTCCATTCACTAATCCATGGAGTGCTCGCTATGGACCAACAGATTACTCCATAACTTGCCACATTTCATACAAAAAATATGGTCCATTTAACATTGCATGTCATTGCAATGGAGTATATACTCCAATCCCGCATAACAATCAAACTAATCCATGGAGTACCTACATTGGATTAATTGATGGAGTACCTAACGGTTAGCCGAACATAACAACAAAAACCAAACGTTTATGCGACGACGACGAATAACGTGTATGCGTTCAAACATATGTATGTATGTATGTAGTTATGTATGTATGTATACACATATCGTCGTCGTCGCGATAAGCATTTGGTTTTTGCTATGTTCGGCTAACTACGAACCGATCCAGATACATTAATCGGTCGTTTGGGCTATGTTAGTGGTCACCTTGAAAGTACTCCAACCTACCACAAATGGAGCATATAATCCAATGATTTTTGCAGGGTTCCCTCACCCCGCCAAAATAAGAAAACCTCTTACTCACACTAAGGCATAGTACTTCAAGGTCATGCGGTGATACCTTTTCGCAATAATTGTTTTATTAACAATTTTATGAGCCAAACACACTTGCTGCGAGCGATTGGGGCCTGGTTTAACCAGAAGAGCCTCTTAAGCGGTATAACAACAACAACAAAAACCACAATTCCACATAACATCCACCATCAACGACCCACCAACAACCTACCAGCCACCACCCACTCAACGATAGAGTAATATATGCATGCATTCGTACATTCCGTCCAACCATCCATCCACCCGAAAAAAAGCCCACTCAGCCAGACAGGCGGCCAGTCAAGCAGTAAACCTAACAAGCGAACAAAAATACAACCAAACCAAACATTTATGTATTTCAATGACGAGGGCGTTAGAACATGACCAAAGGCAGACCCAAGTAAAGAGCAGTTTCGTCTCTATTCGATTTGGTTAACTGGACAGAATAGTAGTTGGAAGGGTGTATGCATCTTGCTCTCTACATCAAAGTTTATTCTGAGGAACCTTCTAGTGACTTAAAGAAACCAGTGCTGGATGGAAAAATCTCTGTTCTCTCTATCTAAAGGATGGATTTACTGCTGAATTTTCAGTTTAACAGTTCACAGAAAGGTTTGTATTTCTATAGGTTACAGGAATGAGGAAATGCCCATAACCTTGAAGCCTCTGATGGAGTAAGAGGTTTAAATTCCTGGTACTCTGCTCTTTCGATAACCTCAACACAAATGAAAGCCTGCAAAGCTCTAGTCCTTCAGATCCACGTGGTATTACCATTACAGTTTCAAAACCTTTTACTTGGTAATATCCTTTGTAGCTTTAGATTCTAAAGTTTAGAACTGCCTTGCAGTTTGTCCATATTGGCTTAGTCTCTCTCCCACCATTAAAGCAAACCAAATGCAGGGGCTTTTCTGCATCATCGTATTTCGCATTTTTTCTATGACATTCCGGAAGACGAGCGTGTCTTTCAAAGTGAACCAAAGTTAAATAATCTTGGGCCAATTAATGAGAGAGTCCAACGGCATGTGATGGGCGAGTGCGAGATACTTTATCGACTGTCTCGATTGTTGAAGCATCTCGAATGTTTTCGATGTTTTTCATTCGTATTCGTCCAGTCGCAAATAGCCGTCAATCTAAGCAACCTAAAAACATCTCTGACTCATCCATCACCACCACAGCGCACACCATTTATAAAGTATCTTACGAACAAGCAAGGAAGGTACTCTGCTCTAGAAATTAATATTCAATCCCACCATTTATTGGGCTAACAAAATTAGAAAGATCCCGAGTATACATGAGCAAATCCGGGTATAAAAGCGAAACTGAAAAAGTAAAGCACCACTGGCTAAAAAAACAAAAATGGGCGAAAATAATATAAGTAATACCACGTAATACCAAACTAAAATTTATTCAGAGCGACACGTTGTCAAGTGAATATGAATGGGAATATGAAGGATCGTATTAGTGCGCGGGGGAGCACAGGGGTGGCGGAGAATTTCAAGTGGAAGTGAGAGTGGAAATCATAGCCCATAACCAACAACCATAGAAGTCCAGGGAGATTTGCGGTAAAGTTTGTTTGTTTGTTCGATGTGCGTGTGTGTGTGTGTTTTGTGTGTAACACTGCGGTGACGGAAGTCGAAAAATGTATAACTCCCCTGTAGGGAAAATCTCTAGTTCCGAACTAGGTCGCTTCTAGAGCATTTTTCGCCACTACTAGTGCGAGCTAAATCTCTTTTGCATGTTATCAACTGGCGAATTTAACACGGCGATGTCCTAGGCGGTGTCAATTGTCACCCTCTGCACTACGTTTTCGATAGTTCCGAACTAGTACTAAATTCTACAGTTTACACTAGTTCGTTTATTGGCACATTTTCCATAGTTCTGAACTAGCTACAAGTACCTACAAATTCTACAGTTTTACATCTGCCGCTTAAGTGCAGCCTTTGACATACTTCATGCAAGTAGCGCGATGGCCGACTGGCTAACGCATGTGCCTTTCAATCTGAGGGGCGCGGGTTCGAATCCTGTCGGTGTCAAGGTGGATGATAATTTTTTTTTTAATTTTTTTTTTTTTTGACTAATATTTTTGTATTTATATATTTAATAAAATTTACAGTAATATTTAAAAAGTAATAAAAAAAAAAAAAAAAAAATAAGCCTGAGGGATCGGGAAAGCATAATTAGGGGAACATTTCATTTCATAAAATATGCAAATAGAAAACTCTTTATATGAAACGCTTCACTAAACATCTGAGAATTGCAGAAATATACAAAGCCGACGGAAACTGAACGAACGAAAAATTTTCATAGAATTTTTGTCACTTCGAAATTGCATACAAATCAAAGTGTGTCTTATAATGGTCACTCAATTCACTCCTCCTGAACTGGTGAGGGTCTACCTACAATTGATCTAGTTCCCTTTTGACACCTTTTCGGTAGTTCGGAACTAGAAATTTTGCTCACTAGTTATTGAGTTCCCTGCAGGGACTCTATGGGGTTTATGTGCTTATGCATGTACATACGTGTTGGTTATGTTTTCGGCCGCGGCGACACTCCACTACACTGCACTCAACTACACTACACGCTACAGTCCAATGCGCCCGGCATTGGTGTGGAATTACAGGAAGCGAAGCGAACAGAAATTGTTGCGAAATTTAATTTGCAGACAGAATGAGGTCATCCGCGCCGCCAGCCAAAACCAGCAAAGCCATGCCAAGCCATGCAAACCAGCCAACCGACCGGCCAAAAACAAGAAAGTTAAGCGAGAAAAATTATGCATATGTACATATGTATGTATATGTATCCCTGTAGGGAAAATCTCTAGTTCCGAACTAGGTCGCTTCTAGTGCATTTTTCGATACTACTAGTGCGAGCTAAATCTCTTTTGCATGTTATCAACTGGCGAATTTAACACGGCGATGTCCTAGGCGGTGTCAATTGTCACTCTCTGCACTACATTTTCGATAGTTCCGAACTAGTACTAAATTCTACAGTTTACACTAGTTCGTTTATTGGCACCATTTCGATAGTTCTGAACTAGCTACAAGTACCTACAAATTCTACAGTTTTACATCTGTCGCTTAAGTGCAGCCTTTGACACACTTCATGCAAGTGGCGCGATGGCCGACTGGCTAACGCATGTGCCTTTCAATCTGAGGGGCTTGGGTTCGAATCCTGTCGGTGTCAAGGTGGATGATATTTTTTTTAATTTTTTTTAACTAATATTTTTTTATTTATTTATTTAATAAAAATTTACAATAATATTTAAAAAGTAATAAAATAAAAAAAAATTAAAAATAAGCATACAAAATGGAAATAGAAAACTCTTTATATAAAATGCTTCACTAAACATCTGAGAATTGCAGAAATATACAAAGCCGACGGCAATTGAACGAACGAAAAATTTTCATAGAATTTTTGTCACTTCAAAATTGCATACAAATCAAAGTGTGTCTTATAATGGTCACTCAATTCACTCCTTATGAACTGGTGAGGGTCTAACTACAATTGATCTAGTTCCCTTTTGACACCTTTTCGCTAGTTCGGAACTATAAATTTTGCTCACTAGTTATTGAGTTCCCTGCAGGGTATGTTTGAATTTACATATGTATATAGAAAAGCTTTCAGCGTTACGGCGTGAAAGCAAAGGAAAGTGCCATAATTCTAGCTCCGCACGTATCGGAGTTATCGGTGTTGGCGTTCACACGAAAAAAAGTGAACCTGAAAATACATACATATGTATGTATGTAAGTAAATGCATAAATATGTAGACAGGCGTTTGGGGATCTACTGGTGTGGGGGGAGAGCAGGTGGGGGGTGTCATTTGAGACGTTTAGGAGTAAAGAAATGTCAGATAGTCAAGGAGGGTTCCAGAGCGCCTTGCGAAAAAGGTTTCATTAACTTTTAATAGAATAATGGTATGTATATAAAGAGAGAGAGAGACCAGATTTATGGATTGCTCCCCATATTTTCTGACGCAGTGAGTATGTAAGAATGTGACAGTACAAGATAGAAAGAAAACTTTGTATTTATTCTGTCACACAAGCTTAAAAAATCCAGAGGCATTTCTACACCATTTCCTATCACATTTCTTCTACGGTGTAACGAGACTAGAACATGACTTCTTTTTTTAAGGCTTGTATCGTCCTCACAAGAATAATGTAGACCAAGAAATTTTCCGACTTATTGCTTGAGTGAAAAATAGTATTAGCCAAGAAATTTTGACGTTTAATAATCCAACGTAAACAAATGAAATGTGTTTGTTAAGATGAGCAGTTGGTAAGTTTCTAAAAATTAGTAATTTGAAAAAGTTAACAAAATCTTTCTGTAAATAAAAAACATTTTATCTTTTATTGGAAATCGTCATGTAATAGGCAAATTGAGAGTGATGAAGCGGTGTATTGCTGGCCGGAATGGAAGTGGAATCCGATATGAAAAATCGGCGGCAGAGGCCCAGACATTGAGTCCGTTTCCATACAGATTTCGATAACTAGCGCGCCGATCCGACACGTTTTATTGAAATTTTCAGCATACCACCGAGAATTTGGCATTTTTGAATAGTCGTGGCTGAATTCACCGGAAGAGTTGAATCCGAATGAGGCGGAATGAGTGGGCGTTAGTTGCCGTTGCACCTAAATAGATACAAGTACATATGTAGAAAAAAAAAAAAAACAAATTTGTTTCAATAAGAGGACTTTGATTAATGCAGCAACGGAACAAAATAAATATTACTGCTTGAATTTATTTAAAAAGCTTTTGTTATTTCGTGAAAGTTAAACTTTCCTTATAAAGGTATTTTAAATGCTTTGTGTTACGTTATACGGATAACCCAAGGTCATTAAACCAAACTCTGAAATGGCCAACGATCCGAGAATTTTTAATTTTTCGAATCACCAACGACTCGTGAAATTAAAAATTCTCGAATCGCTAATGATACAAAATTCGAATAGCCAACGATCCGAGAATGAAGAAATTTTCGAATCGCCAACGATGAGAGAAATTAAGCGAATCCGACGCGAATTCGAGGCGAATCCGTTGTGTTTATTGGGTAGTTGCGTACTTTCGCTGTCACTTGTTCTACATGGGTTGTGTTCGTTGTTGTTGTTGTCGGTGATGTTATTGTTAAGTTTTTAAAACTGACTGAGAGTTTTATGCATAAACATGGTATTTTATTATTAATGTTTTAATTGTAATTGTTGGTATTGCTACTTTTTATTATATGCGCATGTACACACAAACGCACATAACTTTGAAAACTTTATTCTGGCAGCGCAGCATTTTTTGGTTGACGTTTAAGCTGTCGCTGTTGTTATTATTGTTTGTTTGTTGCTGTTGTTGCTACACGCTTATGTTCTCATGTGCCGTTATAGTCAAAGGATATTCACATGTCAGTAAGCTTGTATGCAAATGCAAATACGAGGATACGACGACGGCAGGTTGGAACAGGCGGCCGCCCACCTACCCAAGGTCCGCGTGACACCCGACCAGCCTCTAGCCAGCTTTGGTTTTTACATACCTTGCACAAAATGCGATTAATCCGGGATATGTCCGGGATCAATCGCAAGGGAGCATGCGACTAATACAATTTTACATCCCTTTATATGGAGTGAATTGATCGCATTTGTTCGAGCATGTCCTATGAAGAGACTAATTGTTCTACTTGTATACCCGAACGGGTACCAATGTAGATTAATCACTAACATACCGAACGGGTACAAATGTAGATCAATCGCTTTCATCCCGAACGGGTACGAATGTAGATTAATCACTAACATACCGAACGGGTACAAATGTAGATCAATCGCTTACATCCCGAACGGGTACAAATGTAGATTTTTCCAAGTTGTTAGCCAGGGCAATTTTTAATAAAAATCTTTAAAAAATTGTAAATGTTCATGCATATTTAAATAAAGGTTATATAATGTTTTACTTTTGTAAAAAAATCTCAACAAATAAATAAAAAAATATTTTAATTTTTGAGTACGCATTATATGAGCGTAATGTAAAGGATTTTTTCATAGGATATTTTAGGCATTTTGTTAAAATTATTATTCATCATTGTTATTAAAAGAAAGGGAGTTCAATTCGTTTTACCGGTTGTTCCAAAATTTTTTAAATATATTGCATATTTTTGTAAAATCTCTACGTTTAAGGAATCTAGATTTGTACCCGTTCGGAATGAAAGCGATTAATCTACATTTATACCCGTTCGGGGCTACAATTAGTCTACATTTATACCCGTACGGGAAGAATCGGGGAATAATTGTGGACCGATTGTTCTCGAAAGAGATCAATCCGGGACAAATCTCTTTCCGGATTAATCGCACATTTTTTGCAGAGTACATACATATTTCTGTGTGTGTATGTGTGCGTGTTGGCGTGTGTGAAAAATGTGCTGAAGTGGAAGCCCCGGTGGCGCTGGTTGTGCTGGCACACAAATTGCAGGGTAGCCGCAAGCAATGCAAAGAGCTGTTAAAAGTATACTCCATTTACATACATATGTACATATGTATGTATTTATGCTTGTAGATTTGTATGTTCCCTGTAAAAATCATAGGATTATATGCAGGGATGCCATTAAGAAAATTTTTTTCCTACCAAAAACCTACCAAAATGGCTTCGAAACTACCAATTTTTTTTTTTAATATGAGATTTAACCATTTTCAACAAATTAATTTAGGGTAACTGTGCCAGTAACACACCACCCTGCAGTAACCGGACACTTTTGTTTTTTTACCGCTTAAAATAAGAAAACTGTTTATTTTTTATTTTTTTTTTTTTTAGGAGGAAGCAGCAGTTTCAAGATAAACAAAAACTTAAGTTGGCGTTAAATGATATTCGGACAAGGTTGGATTGGGTATTAGTGGCTGCCACCGCTCGTCCAGTGCGGAGGAAATCAGGATTTACATTTTGTGGAATAACATTTGAGGAATAATGAGGGCAAGCAACTGATCCTGAAGGAAACGTAAGAAGATTTATCGAGGAAATAGCGGACATTGTTTCTTCTTGGTACAGCTAACACATTTGCCTGTTGCGATACCACATGGAGCTCTTTATTACAGACCATGTAGACGAACCACCTTGTTTGCTTCATATAGCGTAAAATGTCAGATGCCTTTCTGTTTTTAATCTTTTCCAGTTGTGTCTGTGAGGGCAAGTGTACTTGAAGCTGAAAGAAAACGTTTCTATTTAGCAGAGTTTTGTGACAAAACTCTACTGAGAAGACACGTTTTCTCAACAGTGCTGTGGCAAAGTGACCAAATGTCCCAAATCCGTGATGTTAGTTGACCGAAGGCAAAAACCTACCAAAATTCAAATCGTCCTACCAAAAGGAATAAAACCTACCAGTTTTGGTAGGAAAAGCCCAAAAGTGGCATCCCTGATTATATGATCCATTTTGTGGTAGGTAGGAGTACTTTCAAAGTGATTATAAACATAGCCCCAAGCGAGCGACTCGTTTATCTGCATCGGCTCGTAGTTAGCCGAACATTGCTACGAAAACCGAATGTATGTATATCGCGATAACGACGAACAAGTACGTACATTTGTATGTGTGTATGTACACTGAGGGAAAGGCAATTGTAAAAATAACTCCCAAAGGTGACAATGTTACATTTTTCAATGTCGACTAATTTCTTGTTGAATCACACTTTTTTTTATAGTTAAAGTAAATATTTTTCTGCTAGTTAAACGCAATAATTCGTAGTTAAAAATAATCTAACAATATAGTAAGCAATTTCATTACAACAACAACATTTCCAATTTGGCATGGCTACATTGTCAACTTAAAGTTGGCATTGTTGATCTGACGTTCAGAAATTTTACTCTGGTCATTGTCAGCTCAAAGTGGGCATTCTCGATTTGACGTTGAGAAATTTTAATTCGATATGGCTACATTTTCAACTTAAAGTTGGCATTGTTGATCTGACAAATTTCAAATGCAAACGTGTATACAATTTGTAGCCGAAATTGAACGGCGTGCGTAAAAAGCAAACTCGACTCCCAATTTTTGTTTTGCGTGACAGTGGAATTTAGATTGTTTACAAAAAATTAAGCACTTCCTTTCAATATCGTGTGTGTAATATATTCTACAAAATAACAAAGTTTCCTCGGATTTTCTATCTTGTTCCGGCAATGAGTGAGGTGGAGAATCATGCGGCGGATGCCAAGGGAAAACTGAAAGGCATACTATTAATACAGATTGGTGGCATATTATTGGGTGGATTTAAAGTGTTGGCGATTGCTGTGAATGAGAATGCGTTGGTGGAGCTTTTTAAATGAATTCTAGAAGGCCCAACAAAAGGGTCGGCTTTACATTAAAGAACCACGATCCGAGAAAATGACTATTTCAGGGGGCTCTCACAGATATCAACCCCGAAATCAAAATTTGCCGGAGGCTTATAGTTCACGAGATATTTGTTGGTAATTTGTTGGTAGTTGGATGGGTCTATAGATATTACCGGCTGAGGGCCAAAGGACGCCAACGGGGAAATTACAACACACAAATTACTTTATCAAGGAATATCTCCTCAACTATAAGCGTCCGGCAGGTAAGACTTTTGTTTTCTCGAACCGTGGTTCCTTAATGTAAAGCCGACCCTTTTGGTAAGCAGATTGAAATCTGAGCCAAACTATTATGTATTATTATCGGTTTGTTCGTGTTGAGTGAAATTTTTGTAAATATGTTGACTGTGTAATCTATTAAAATAACAAACATGTACGTTACATTTGTGTTTATCTAAATAAAAAAGCAATGGGCCGTAGTCATAGTCGTTAACTAAAAACGGTTTTAGTTAAAATCGGTATTAAATTTAGAATGATGTTTAAAAGAGTGGTGTGTCATACAGTGTTGCCAGGTTAGCCTTTTCCAGGCTAGATTTAGCCTTTTTTTTTTGTCCTTTAGCCTCATAATTTTCGGTTTAGCTTCGTGGCTTTTTTCTAGCCTTTTTTACTCAAAATGTTACTTGTACTAATTTGTATAACAAGAACTTGCAGTAATTCATGTGAACGCCGTTGTACGTATGTGACGCCATGAATGTGTTCTGACCGTAAGGTTTTTATAGCAACCTTGTTACATTGTTGTCAAAATATAGTAGGCCTGGTTTTCCCCGAAATATATACATGCATACATATGTTCTTTTATTTCGAGTTGTAGGAGTGAGTAATGACACGATTTTTTGGGAGTTGACACATAAGCACTGACTCACTAAAAAGAGTCGACTCACTGAGTTGGCACGATTGTGCTACAACACGTTTGTGTTATAGCACGATTGTGCTACAGCACATATTACTTTCGTGCTATTGTCAACCAAAAAGTGTTACTGTGTGCTATCAGAGACTGTGTCAGTGAAAGAGTCGCTCCGATGATGAATTGATATTTGTACGAGAATGGCATATAAATCAATAATAGAATTGAAGTGATAGGTGTGGGTGGACAAATATATGGAAAATTAATTAGTTAATTAATGTCGTTTTTGTTGTTAATTATTGGTAAATGCGCGAAATTTATACGAAACCTCAAGCTCTTCTGGTTCATCAGACGAAGATGATATTATTTAATTAACTAGTTTGGAGTGATTTTTTGTTCTATGTATAAGTATTTATTTAAAAAACAAAGTCATGTACTAGTCAAGAAAATGTGCCTGATTTGTGTTCAAACATGAATAGTTCCTTTAAGTAATGTTTATAGTTTTTATATGCAAATGAACAAAACTTAAATAAATAAAATTTGAATGAATTTCTTAAAAAAAAATGCTGACTTCTTTTTAGCTTCTTTTTTTTTAGTTTCAGCCTTTTCTAACTTTTTTTTTTGCCAATCTAGCCTCGTTTTTCTTCATGACCTGGCAACACTGGTGTCATAGACCAGTTAGAACAACGTTTTTGCTAAAATGAAACGGAACAGGGTTACCCATATAAAATAATAAGAATCGCTCTGTAATTTTGAGAAATTTCAAGTGTTTTAAAAGTTCACCCTGTGTCAACTTTTAAATTGAAAAGTTCACCCTGTGTCAACTTGTAAATTGAAAAGAAAAAAGGAAGCGCATCTATCTATTCGACTTTTGATGTTTGCATATTTTAACTTAATCGTATATTTAAAATACGCTAAAAAACAACTAAAAGTGAGTTAAATTTTGAGATAAAACTACACACTTCATATAAATCAAAATGAACTTGTAATTTTAGGGAACAACAAGGTCTCGTGCACCGAACTGGAGCGCAGTAGAAAAAGCTTGTCTGCGAGAAAGCATTGAGTGCCACCTGCATATTTATTAAAATGTCTTCTTTATACGTTTTATTTATTTATTTTTTATTGTATTCACGTACTCTCTTTCTATTTTTATAGTTTTCATGACGAATTCCCAGCTTAGTACAATATTTTAAGATTTTAAAATGACATTCACCTCATTTTAAAGTTAGAACGCTGTTTTAGTGATAAAACCGATTTTAAGTCGACTATGACAGAGATAAAATGACGTTTATGCTAGCATCATTCTAAGTGTGTTAAAACAATGTTTTAAATCGACTATGACTACGGCCCAATGAATTCTACAACAAACACTCTGCGTTTTTAAATTGAAAATAGATTTTTATTTCATATTAACCTAGTCAACAATGCCGTTTGTTAACCCATCAATAAAAGAGCTTTCACCTAACATCACAACAATTTTAAATTGACATTTTAATGTTGTTTCAAATAATCTTCACTTTGAAATAACTACGATACCTACTTTGCATCGACCAATAAAACGTTGAATTAAAATTTTAGTTGTTCTTTCATAATGGAATGTGTTTAAATTGTCAATGTCCTGATGCATTATCCACTCACATGGTATGTTAAATTGGCAATCGTCACAGTCATATTAAATATAAATGCAGTTGTTTTCATTGTAATATTTGTAAAATGGGAAAATAACAATTATTATAGTCGATGCAACAATTTTCAAGGTAGGCTGACCATTATGACTGTTTTTTGTTGAGTTGACGTCGTTTTTGTTGGATATACGTTGTTTTTCCCCTCAGTGTACATATGCATGCTCGTTTGAACGTGCGCGATTTAGTAACAGAGACATTGAGCGCGACACAACAATTTAGTGAATGCGCTAGAAAAATTTTATTATTTTATTTTTATTAAAGAAAAGCTTAGTTCTGTATGTATGTAATGCTAATAATCAAATTGAATTGGCAGTCGTTCAAATCTGTTCAGCAATTATTAAATATCATTAATTTTAGTACCTACTACGTGGATTAATCCCATGCAGGTACTCCTTGGATTACTCGACTGTCATGCGGAAATCGGAGTATGTGATCCCTGCCTAGGACATCGCCATGTTAAATGAACCATATTTTTTATATGAAGAAGTACTCGGTTGGTCCATAGCGAGTACTCTATACACGCGTGGATGGAGTACTCGGCTTTTTTGCAGGGTTGATATTTGTTAACACATGCTCCCCCATCCATCGCTGCTACATACATATGTACATTAGACCGTATCGTTAGAGGGTTAAAATGTTCTAGAAATTTATTCGCCATAAAATTTCAGTAGGGGTCTCCTCAGAAGAAATCTTTGTAAAATGAACCTAAAGGACCAAGGAAGCGAAAAACATATATTCCACGGAATGTTGAACGTGTGCGGGTTCTACTGAAGCGATCGAAATACTTCTTTTGCAAAAGATTAATGATTTTAGACTACGTTTAACATGCAGGCATAAAAAATTGCATTAGGGTGGTATAAACTAAGTACTGGGTGGTAGTGACCCCAATGACGCACATAGGGTTAATAGTATTCCATAGTATAAGGCGTCCTTTCAAGCCAAAGAGATTGGTGTAGTAAACTTAGAGATCGGACTATAAATACCGAAGATATGAGAAAAATAAATTTTAGCGACATCTAGCGGCGTCCAAAAATAAAATAAAAAACTTTTCCGGAAATGTTTTCCAAAAAGACATCATATGAGGGGGCGTACGGCGGACTTTATTTTTGCGTCCCTATAAGGCGAGACGGCCTAATGTACATATGTATTCATAATTTGACTTACCTAAAGAATACCGAGAGGCACATTCAATGAATGAGTTCAAAAATGATAAAAGGATATAAAAGCGAAAAGTGGCAAAACAGACAGACAAAGGGTGGAGAAGTTGAAGGCGGATGGATATGTGTGTAGTGGAGCAAACAGTCAATGGCAAGTGGCAAATGGCAACGGCAACGAATTTGAGGGACGTTGAACAACTTTTTGGAGTATTGAAAATGAATTTTTTATCAATTGAAAGCAATCAAAAACGAAAAGCGGGACGTCAACAACAGGCAACAGGCAAGCTGACAAACGCAAACACACACATATATATGTGCATATGTATATACCACTTCAGATCATATCAAGTTTTTAAAACTATCGCCTTCGAACTTAAGTGATGCGTGTGACGGAACGAGGGACTCCTGTTGACGACGACATACACAAACGTCAAGGACAAAAGTGGAGCTTGGCAAGCAACGCAGCGGAGCGAAGTGAAATAAACAACAGAAGCTACGAACAAAAGGCGGAGCAGCAAGGGAAGGCAATTTATACTTAAAGATAAAAAATAAAAAATAAAACAAGTAAGGAAGCCTAAGTTCGAGTGGAATCGAACATTAGATCCTCAGCTGTATGCTTTCATTGTTTGTCTGCCTTTGATGGAAACACGGTGTACTTTATATAAAGCGAGTGCTGCATAAAGTGGGCGCAGCCATGCCCATTTCCAAAATTTTTATCAGTCATCCTAAGCATATGAATATTATTCTTTGTGGAAAATTTCATTCCTTAATGACTTCACGTTACAAAGATGTCACGTTACAAATTCCCAAAGGGTGTTCCATAAATATTTTTGTTAAAAAGTAGGCGTGGTCATAAACCAATTTCAATAAATTTTTGCGTGTCTATTAACACAAGTGACCGCTGTAGTGCAGTGGGTAGAGTGCTCGCCTGCTATACCAGAGGTCTCGGGTTCAAACCCCAGTCCGAGCAAAAAACCAAAAAAAAAATTTCTAATTAGTAAAAATCCAATTATTGGGTTTTTAAGAGCAGCTGTCACCTCTCGGCAGTGGGCGGCATACCCTCCGAGAGTATTTCTGCCATGAAAAAGCTTCTCATAAAAAATGCATTCGCCGTTCGGAGCCGGCATAAAGCTGTAGGTCCACCCAATTAGTAGGAAAAACCAAAAGGAGCACACCTCGAATTGGGAGAGAAGCTCGGCCATAAAACTCGTCAGAGTTATAATAGCGCCATTGTATTATTATTATTATTATTATTATTAACACAAGTTATAAAAGTGTATAAACCAAGTTTCGTCATAATATCTCAATTATTTGTCGAGTTATGGCCTCCGAAATCTCGTAGATTTCTTTTTGTGTTTTTTGTTTTATGTCCATAGTTGGACTCTTGCCATAAAATTTCAATGATATATGTATCTTTATATTTGACAGAGATATCGCTTAAAATGTTTTTATTAGGTCACTTTATAAAAGTGGGCGTGGTCGTCAACCGATTTTGCCAATTTTTCGTCCAAACATTTGCCTAAGTAAGTATATCACGCGTACCAAATTTCATCGATATATCTTCAACAGTTTCTGAGTCATGACTCATAAAACTTTCAATGTTTGACCCTTAATAAGTGGGCGAGGCACCGCCCATTTTTCAAAATTTCATCAAAATTCTTCATAGGGGCTTGAGCTCAATGCGTGGGTGAAATTTCATCGCTCCAGCTATATTAGTGGCTGAGATACCAAATTTCCGTGGTCATAGTCCGATTTCGCCCATTTTCAATACCAACCGTTCCAGTCTCGATACCAACTTGCATTCCAAATTTCATCAAAATATCAAAATTTTTGCGCGAGTTAGAGTGTTTACAGACGGACGGACGGACATGGCTCAATCGATTTCTCTTTTCACTCTGATCATTTTGATATATATAAGTTTATATCTATCTCGATTATTTCATTCTGTTACAATCCACCGTTATGTGATTAAAACTATAAACTCTGTGTACTAGTACAGCTGATAAAAAAAATTAAAATAAAATGAAAAAATAAAAAATCGCCGTCATGGAGATTGTGGAGTTGAATAGCAAATTCGACAGTTCAACTGAATGTGAGAAATGTTGAGTTGGCAGTGCGTTGATTTTGAGAAGGAGGAGGAGGACGAAGACAACAAAATTCGAAAAAACAGAAGACATTCTACGAAGGAAAAGAGGATGCACCTCATTTCTTTGTGCTTTATTTGTTTGTTGCTACTGTTGGGGGCAATGAAGTGACTGCGGCAGCGTGGCAGTGCCATTTGCCATCAACCAATGGGGATCTCGCACCCTCACTCCTTCTCTGCGCGCAGTGTATGTTTGTATGTAAGCTAGCGATAGTGGCAATTGACTTTTTCAATGGCTTTCGAATTTCGATTATACATACATATACATATATGTACATACATATGTGCATACCCAGCCAGCAAGGTACCGTACATTTTCGAACATTGCGATTTACGAGCTATTCTCGAATCAGAAAACAATAACAAAAGAAGCTTTTTTCTATCATGTCAAAAAAAAAGAAAACGAAAAATTTCAAACTCAACATTTTAAAAGTAAGTATGCAAATTTGTAAAATTTCTACATTTACGATAAAAAACCGGACGTAAAAAGATTCATATACGAGTGCTTTTTCGATACATTTACGACACTCGTAGGCACTGAACATTTTAAAGCGAAACAGTATTCGTAGGCGAATCGTAAACGGATTTCGTAAACGATATTTTATTAGAGTTTTCTTCGAGAAAATATCAGTTTACGAGCTCGTTTACGATGATTTTGCTGGCTGGGTATGTACGTACATATGTACATATACCCTGCAAAAATTCCGAGTACTCCATTCGCTAATCCATGGAGTGCTCGCTATGGACCAACCGATTACTCCATAACTTGCCACATAAAATATGGTCCATTTATCATTGCATGTCATTGCAATGGAGTATATACTCCAGTCCCGCATAACAATCAAATTAATCCATGGAGTACCTACATATCAGACCTGTAAAATACTCAGTATATACTGGTACTAAGTACCAAATAAGTACAAGTACTACAGTACTTGTACTTGGAAATTCCAAGTACAAGTAAAAGTACTTATCATTGTACACGCAAGTACTTTTTTGACAAACTATTTCATATGGTTTCAAACAAAAAAATATCTGTCTGTAGTCTTCAGCCAGGCTCGTAGGTAGGATTTTTTTTTTTTTGGGAGATTTCTGAACAATGTAATAAATATTAGTCTCCTTAGGCAATGCGATTTTTATTTCATTTCTGGTATGGATACAAATGAAGGGGAGCCGCGAACGCCATTTTTGCGTATTACATTTAACTAGTAAACCTGGCCACGCGATGCTGTGGCTTTCAATTACACTGTGCGACAATTTGAGGGTGGAAAACCACTTCTTGCTACGTTTAACATTTTTTTATTGCCATTTTAAATTTGACTTCCCCTTAAAAATGGCAGAATATATATCAGCTTTAAGCCCATAGATTCTTATTAACCAAATATAAAATTAAGCATATACATAATTACTGGTTATTTTTATTTTCCGTCGACCTAGATTTTGTACACAAAGATTTTGTCCGAGGATTCCCATAGTGAAGTTTTAATGCGAATAATTTTCTACAATATTTTATCCATATACATATGTAGCTTCCCCCAAAAGATCATTTGTCGTACTTCTCTTTCTCTTCCCCTTTCCCTTTTATTTGCGCTTCCTTTATCCATTTTATTTTCCGTACTCTTCCCTCTTTAGCTTCCTTTCCTTCGCCATTTCCGTTCCTTTCATTTTCCCCTACCCTTTCTTTTTATTACAGGGCAAGACCTTTCATGACACTTAAAATTTTAAAACCGGACAAACTGTAGCGTAAAAATAAATTTTTGAACAGGTGGCAAATCGTTTTGTAAAAATCGTAATACTCATTTTGAGACAAAGCACTTTCATATGACACCTCAAATCTAAAAATCACACAAACTATAGCGTAAAACTGAATTTTTGAACAGGTGGCAACCCTTGTTGTAAAAATTTCACCCGTGTACCGAAATGCAAGCAGATATCTTAAAAACTGAGGGACTAGTTCGCAACAATAAAATGTTCAACTCGAAGAAAATTCAATGTTACACATACGCCACAGGGTACGACTGGAATAAAAAAAGGTCAAAACCATAAGTCTACGTTTTGGGGTATAATGCGGCCTTTACACGGGTAGATTTCATAGTCGATTTTCGTTCAACCAAAATCGGCCCTTGTAAATAGCTCAGTCGACAAAAATCGACTAGCTCAAAGTAGACTTGCGTTCAACTTTTGCTTAGTCGATTTCTCAGTCGACAAAAATCGACCCGTGTAAAGGCCACATAACTCTTCCATTTTTGCAGCTAAAATTTTGAAATTTTGTATTTGGAGCATATATTGTACACAAAGCGGTGTCAGCGAAAATCATCAATATCGGATGACTATAACATAGAGATCCCATACCACGATTTTGGGCTAAAGAAAAAAGAGAGTATTCTAGTTCTCCCATACCTGTAGATAAATTAATATTTTAAAATGTTTTACTATATTTAATTTAATTTATTTGGTCTATAAAAACCAAATTCCGGAACATCAAAATTAATTTTAGACAAATGTCGTCGAAGAATTTTCTACTCAGAAAAAATAGAGAAATCCCAATTTCGAACGCACGATATAGATTAGTAAATAGCCGTGGCCTGACATACATAGGTACACATATGTATGTACATAGATAAAATTACATAAAAATTTCCTTAATAGAACAAATTTATTATAACTTTAAAATTGGAGAGGAGGGCTGTAGCTCCCAAAATCACCCCCCAACTACGTGCCCCTTTACGATTAAAGACAGATCCCTTCATTTTTGTGTCATTTGAATTGCCGTCAAATTATTTTTATTAATTAATAATTTTTAATATTGAAAATATTTTAAAATTTCAGATTTATTTTGCTTCAAATGCAGTTTTCGAAGATATCATCTTTACGTTTTTATGCATATTTATTTATTATTATAACGGATACTGAGTGTGACCATCTGGCGGCCCAAAAACATTCACAAAGTGCAAGGATATTTCAATATATAGTTCAGAAAACTTAAGTGCGACGCCGAGCATTATATACCCGACTTCGCGTTTAAGTTGCTCTTTTGTGATAAGCGGAACTTTTGTATCAATGATTGAAATAACCTTGAATGGAGAAGCTGATCAGCCGAGACAATATTTTAATAAATAATTTTAAAAATCGTCTGATTTTTACACAGAGATTCTACAAATGAAAACGAAATATTTAACGTAATTAAGTACCACTTAAGATTTCAAATGTATAGGCGAGTGTTTGCCAATTTGTTTTTTATTATGACTTTTTTGCTTCAATATGGGAACCTCGACGTACGAAAGAGCCCCTAAAAGGCGTGTTTCTTTTTAAGTTATATATTATTTTTTCTTCAATATATGTGAGTTTGGAGAATTTTTCCACAATAAATTTTGTTATGCTCACTTAAGATCCACTCAGTGATATTTACATAATAGTTGTGCTCAACGGATGCGACTTCTGATCCCGCCCATTGTGTTTCATGTGGATCTTGAGCCAGCGTACATATGTAGGAACATATGTACATACTCGTATGTAAACCACTGATACAATTTTCAAGGTCGCCAAAGTCGATTATAAAAAATTAAAATTTAAATCCTTCTAAATAGTAAATACATAGCTCTTTTAAGGAACACTGTTTATCCAAGGGATATGGGAAATTGCTTATTTAAGGGGCCGTACGAAGTGTTTACTGATTTTCTATGATTTCAGGGACTACGCAAACGTTCATTTAAGGAGCCCTAAAGTGACTTTTTCACACATTTTAAAAGACACTTTTTTCCACCTCTGGAGCTTCTGTGTCGATGAAACCATGTTATAAGCTACTATTACGTGATAAAACCCAACAAAACCCTGCGTATTCGCAGACCAAGGGTATACTCACAACTTGGTATACCTCAATTGTTTTTGATTTCCAATTTTTGTTTCAATCAAAACATTCAGAAAAGCAAAACAAAAACACAGATCAGGGATGGAAAATGGGGTTTCTGATTTTGTACTAATTGAGCAAGTAAAATGTACCAAATCAAAGGAAAATGTACCGTCATTTTTGGTAGCATATTTTTTGTAAGGACTTATACTAATCCCAAATTATATCTTCTTCTTTATTCATTCAAAATATTATTGCTTTTCCAAGCAAAATCTTTCCTCTAAAAATAACATTATAAAAGCTTAAGTTCACATAAATTTTTTATTAAATAAAAAGTTACTTAAACTAAAATTATTTTAAATACACAGCCTCATTTAATGCAAAAATATTTCACAAAACAAAAATGTTTTAGGTATATACTCAAATTTCTAAATTTTTTAAGGCTATCATGTTCTGCTAAAGCTCTAAACTCAGCATTTACTACGTTTATACGTAGGCAAATTCATGAAATCATTTCATGAATTTTCGCTGCATAAACGAATTTTCATGAATTTAATAGTTCACAAGTCCGGCAACGCCAAACCAACAGCTGTTCATTCAGTCAAGGCAGATCTAACAGGTAGGCTCGGGGCGAATTCAGAAATGTCCAATGTATTTTGTTATTGTAATTGGTAGTGTAATGTCAAAATTATATTTCGCCGTGGTTAAATTCTAAATTCGCTTGTGACTCGCGCATTCCCATTGGCCATGATGTGAATTCGCTTAGATTTTGACATTACACACTACCTTTGTAAATAAAAAAAGTAATTTCAGAATTCGCCACCGAGTCTATCTGGTAAATCTGTCTTGACAACTGATGTCGTTAGAACGTTGCCACTTTTTAAAAAAGCTGAATTTCATGAGTTCATAAATTCTGCATAAACGAGACCATTTTCGAATTCATGAAATTAAGAGTTCACGAATTCTGCTGTATAAACGTAGTAATTAATTTGTTCTATTTTGTCAAATTCACGCTTTGGAAATAACTATTATTAATACTATTTGTTTTGTTTTAATAGATTTGGGATGCAGTGATGTATTATTTGACAAAAATTTTCCAAATATGTCAGCGTAGTACCTATGTACTTTTGACTACCGGAATGTACCAAAAAAAGTACAATTGTACCACATTTTCCATCCCTGACACAGATATGTGTAAGTACTTAAAAAGTACTTATCAGTAGAGTACTTGTACTTGTAAATTTCAAGTACAAGTACTGAAGTACTTGTACTTGTACTCGAATTTCGAAGTACTGAGGTACTGGTACTTGTACTTGTACTGGTACTTGCACTTTACAGGTCTGCTACATATGGAGTACCTAACAGTTAGCCGAACATAACAGCAAAAACCAAATGTTTATCGTGACGACGACGAATGACGAGTATACATTTAAACATATGTATGTATGTATGTAGTTATGTATCCATACACATATCGTCGTCGCGATAAAAATTTGGTTTTTGTTATGTTCGGCTAACTACGAACCGATGCAGATACATGAATCGGTTGTTTGGGCTATGTTAGTGGTCACTTTGAAAGTACTCCAACCAGCGTTACCACTTAAAAAAATTTAAATTTACCAAAATACAAAATAAAAGTACCCAAAAACTAGAAACAAGTAACCAAACTAAATTAATAATATAGGCATAAGTCCCATTAACGTTAGGGCTATTTATTTCGTAGCAAAACAATATATACGGTTAACAAAAACTAAAATATATCAATTATTTTACATCTTTAAGCCTTAAACAGGCCAGGTATGAGAATGAACAGAGCCAAAAAGCTGACGAAAATCGCCCGAAGAAAATTCGCCAGAATAGATTTATTTCTAATGTGGTCGCTGGCTCCTGTCAAATAAATTATTTGGACTTAAAAGCCTCTTATTGCTTAGCACGAAAATTATTTAATTAAATTTTTTATTGTTGGGGGTAAATGGAAAATTTCAACAACTATTTCCAGCAAAGGTTGAGTATAGCTATTTCACGAAAAACCATTTTCGATCATTAGCACCCTTTTCGGAAGTGGATGCTCCTCACGGGGATTGAACCCGTGATACAATCCATCTTCCGCCCGCAATGTGCGAACGCTTTTACACGCTCGACAACTGAGACTCTGTGAAAGCTGTTGAATTTTTCCCTCTTTTGCCTTATTCATTTTCGTGAAGCAGCTTTACGCTCAACATTCGCTGGAAATAGTTGTTGAATTTTTTCCATTTACCCCCAACAATAAATTATTTGGAATTTTATAAAAAAAAAATACAACAAAACAGTTTGGATAACAAATATTTTATAGTTTGGAAAAATTAAAAGCGTATTCCTAAAAATTGAATGTAACCATGGTGTGCTCAATACATGGACCTTGAAGGTAACCAAAATCGGCCGAAAGTAACCACGTAAACAATCGAAAAAATTGTAACCAATTTTGGTAAAAAGTAACCAAAGTGGCAACGCTGACTCAAACCTACCACAAATGGAGCATATAATCCAATGATTTTTGCAGGGTGTATATATCTTTATGTAGGTCAAGGGTCTCCACTGCTACCGCGCTTCCGCGCTTTTTGTTTTTGTGCCGCGCTTAAGCATAGGCAAGCGCGCCGAAAATCACCGCGACCGCGCATTCTATCCTCTCGCCTACAAACGAAGTTTAATGCTATACCCATTAGGAACAGCAGCGCAAAATTACTACTAATTCATGTAAAATTACATATAAAGGAATTATTTTGGAATCTTTTTTGTATCAAACAATTTTTTCACTATCAGACCTGGAAGACAAATTATGGTGTTAGTTTATTTTTTTATATTGAACTCTTTTAAAATTATTTAATGAAACCTGAATTTTCAAAGCAATCAATTCCGACGGGGTATGTGTACACGCTATTTTTGGCTTCCATTTTTCTTTTTTATTTTCTGCAGAAGCGGGCTACAGCGAGTCGCCGCCTACACACTGAGACAAATTGTTGTAAATTAAGATCTGATACGGAATTCAATAGTGTGATATGTATGTACTTATGTAGATTTTTTTAACACATTTTTATTAGCTTCACCTGTATGCATATGAGTTACTTCTTTGTGCCTAAAAATACGCAATATATTTGCTAATGAGATTAATTCAATAAGATGGCGCTGTTTTAGCTATAAAATTTATACTATAAAATTTATAGCATAAATTAAACTTTAACTATTAAAGCGTGCTCTAATAATGAAAAGTATAAAAACGCACAACACCAGCACCATAAAAAAATATCAATTTATAAATTTTCGAAATTTTTCGGGTGTACTTTTAATAATGGAGGAAGTGGGCGGTCGCAATTTTTTTGCTCTTATTGTCGGCCATGATTTTTAATTCAAAGTACCGTTGCTCGCGCGTCCATAAGGGCTTTGTGGAGATCACTGGTCAAAAGTATGTAACAGTTATTAAAAGTCTATATGCACCCAGCAAAAATTTACGCCTTACTTAAGAATTATTACAGTAGATTAAAAGGCTACCGAAATAAGGCCTGAAAATTATAAAGAAGAAAAGTTGTATGGTGTAAGGATTAAATTAATGCTGATTTTCCTGTGTTGATGTCATCAGGCCATAAGGAATACTCTCTGTCTCTCTGAGAGCACACCTTATTTGTAAGGCTTAACCGCCAGGAAAATAAGGGTTATTTAATGCCTTATTATGGTCTGAAAATTAGACCTTTTGTAGTGTATTTATACCTTACTAGGAGGTCCGGCTACTGTCGAAAATCGACAGTTTTCTAGTAGTTTAGTTACTCCAGAATGCAAAAATATTTTTAACTTTATGATATTTTTTATTAAAATTTATCTTTATTAGTTTGGATGGCACTTTTTTTTTTTGTTTTAGTTTGGACACAGCCCATGTATTACGCCTAAAAGCAGGCACCAAAAAATATAAAAATATATATATCGGAAAGAGATAAGGGCGAGCATGTAACTTAACAGTTCACAGAATGTCAGTTAAAAATGGACTGAGGCGACAATACGCAATTTTTACGCTAGCCACACATTGTACTATGCTCATAAAAACTCAATTAACTTTCTCTCTGTTTGGGATATGTGCGAATAAAACATTTGGAGCAGAAAGAATGAGTGCGAGCAGCAGCAGCACTGCCAGCGTATTCCAGTTTAACCACTTAGCTTCAGCTTTCGGCTTACGAGTCTGTTTACTGGGTATGTACAATGTACATACATACATATATAGCCATGCACATGATTATTTCTTTTTGACTATGTGGTATAAGCCCCTTCAGGAAAAACAATAAATAAGGTACAAAAGGATATACAAGACTCGTCTCGATGGAATTATGAACAACTATAGCTGTATCCTACTCCCTTAGCTGTGTCATATTAAGTATATTCATTAGAAGTGATAAGTCTTTTTTGATTTTATGATTTCTTTCTAGTTTCCCATTCACTGACAAAAGTGTTATACATACGTTTAACCAGCCATTTGCCATTTTTCGTCGCCATCGTGGCCTTCGTATTCAGGAAGCGATCTCAATGAAAGTTTCTTTCTGGCTCCGGGCACTGGTTCAGCAATATTAAATATTGGTCTACAAGTTTTAATGTGGCTGCCTAGCAGGATTGCGTGATTTCGAATCAATTTTGATTTCAAATCAACTTTCAAATAAATAATCAACCTGATTCGTGATTCAAAATACTTTCAAATCTATATATATAACAAGTAAGGAAGCCTAAGTTCGAGTGGAATCAAACATTAGATACTCAGCTCTATGCTTTCATTGTTTGTTTGCGTTTGATGGAAACACACAAGCAAGTGCTGCATAAAGTGGGCGTAGCCGCGCCCAAAATTTTGCGAATTTTCATTCCTTTATGACTTCTAGTTACAAAGATGTCACGTTACAAATTCCCAAAGGGTGTTCCAGAAATATCTTTGTTAAAAAGTACGCGTGGTCATGAACCGATTTGAATAAATTTTTCCGTGTCTATTAACACAAGTTATAAAAGTGTATAAACCAAGTTTCGTCATAATATCTCAATTATTTGTCGAGTTATAGGCTAAGAAATCTCGTATATTCCTTTGTCTAAAAAGAGGCGGTGCCACCATTTTCCATTTTCCAAATTTTGTCTATTTTTTGTTTCCGGTCTATTGTGGAACTCTTGCCACAAAATTTCAATGAATTATATTTATATTTGACAAAGATATCGCTAAAAATGTTTTTATTAGGTCACTTTATAATACCCATATATAAAAGTGGCCGTGGCCGTCAACCGATTTTGACAATTTTTCGTCCAAACATTTGCCTAAGTAAGTATATCACGCGAACCAAATTTCATCGATATATCTTCAATAGTTTCTGAGTTATGACTCATAAAGCTTTCAATGTTTGCTCCTTAATAAGTGGGCGTGGCACCGCCCATTTTCCAAAATTCCATCAAATTTCCTGAGCTCAACACGTGGGTAAAATTTCATCACTCTAGCTATATTAGTGGCTGAGATACCAAATTTCCGATTTTTTCTATACAGGAAAAGTGGGCGTGGTCATGGTCCGATTTCGCCCATTTTCAATACCAACCTTCCCAGTGTCGATACCAACTTGCATTTCAAATTTCATCAAAATATCTCAATTTTTACGCGAGTTAGAGTGTTTACAGACGGACGGACGGACAGACGGACGGACGGACATGGCTCAATCGATTTCTCTTTTCACCCTGATCATTTTGATATATATAAGTCTATATCTATCTCGATTATTTCATTCTGTTACAATCCACCGTTATGTGATTAAAACTATAATACTCTGTGTACTAGTACAGCTGAGTATAAAAATGATTTGGTATTTAATTGTAACGCTAAAACTTGAAAACGGCTGAACCAAATCAAATACTTCCTTAGGGGGGTTTGTTGTTTGTTTGTTGTTACCCCGCGAAGGTTTAGTCGAAGAAAAAATTAAAAAATGTTAGGGGGGCGTGGCACCTCCCATACAACCTTAATTTTTAAAGCTGATTATCTCTAAAGCAGTTCAAGGTAGGGAGCTGAAAATTGGTATAGAGGTAGGTGATATCAAACCCTTTCTCACTCAGAAAAGAGGGGGTTATCAGAAAAGGGGGCGTGGCACCTCCCATACAACCTTAATTTTTAAAGCTAATTATTTCTAAAACAGTTTAAGGTAGGCAGCTGAAAATTGGTATAGAGGTAGGTGATATCAAAACCCTTCTCACTCAGAAAAGTGGGGGTTATCAGAAAAGGGGGCGTGGCACCTCAAATACAAACTTAATTTTTCATGCTGAATATATCTAAAATTGTTTACGCTAGGGGCTTGTAAATTGGTGTGGAGATAAACGATAACAATTCCATATTAACGCAAAATAATAGGAGTTATACAAAAAGGGGGCGTGGCACTTCTCAACAACACTTAATTTTTTAAGCTGAATATTTTTAAAAGGATTTAAGTCAGGGACCTGGAAATTGGTACAGAGCGATATGATATCAAAACAATTTTTGCACATAAAAGTGTAGGTTATCGGAAAAGGGGGCGTGGCACCTCCCATACAAACTTAATTTTTCAAGCTGAATATCTATAAAAGCGTTTAAGGATGGGACCTGAAAATTGATCATTAGATTAACGATATCAATAGCGTGCTTATGAAAAAAACAGTAGTTTTGGGAAAAGGGGGCGTGGCACCTCCCATGCATTCTTAATTTTGAAGGCTAAATATCCTTAAAAGCGTTCATGGCATGTACATAGAAATCACTAGATATACGATATCAATACCATGTTCACCCAAAAAAAAAAAGGTTTATCGAAAAATGGGGCATTGCACCTCCCATACGTACTAAACTTTTGAGGCTGAATATATCTAAAAGGGTTGGAGGAGGGGCCTGAAAACCATTATGGAGGTATACTATATCAATCCTCTTACTTACTTAGTGAAAATGGCCAATACTCAGTGAAAATAAATATCCGGAACAGAAAACTAAAAATGCTGTGTATCGTGCAGCCTTAAACTGAATACTAAAATTATATATTTTTGAAGTTGTATACACAATGAAGTAATAAAAAATCGTTAATTTTCTATTAAAAAGAATACCGGTGTAATAACAATTTTTTAAATGAAATTAATATAAAATCTATTTTGGTCAGAACGAAGTTTGCCGGGTCAGCTAGTAAAATATAATTTTGATTTGTGATTCATTTCACAAAAGAATCAAAAATACCCTTTGATTCGTGATTCAAACTATTTTCAAATCAAAGATAAATTTGAGTTGTGATTCATTTCTCAAAAGAATCTTTCTTGAAAATATGTATTTTAAATCAGGAATCAGAAAATATTTTTGATTCGTGATTCAGCCATATCAAAATCACGCAACCCTGCAGCCTAGAGAATTTCCTTTCAGGGTTATTGTACCTGTATGTATGTACATACGTATGTATCTACTCCTTATACGTATGACCCATCCATTCTCATATTTGTTGGCCCATCACTTGATCACTTGACTTCTAATAGTTTTAGCCAAGGATGCTCAACAAACTATCAAAATATGTTTTCGTTTGTTAACATGCTATGTTAACGGAACGGATATGCAACCGTTAACGTTATCAACGAAATAAATCAACAAAACTCATTTCGTTAATGTTGAAACAAAAACGGTCGACAAAAAGGTTTCGTTTTTTTTTTTGTTTTGGCAATGTTTTAACGAAAAGCATAAGCACGGTTACCACTTGTAAGAAAAATAACTTGCTATAATCTGAAAAAAGAACCAAGTTAACAAAAAACTACTAAATTTAATTTTTATGTATCATGTATCAAATGTTGAGGAAATTTTTTTTTGTGGGGTAGTGTTATTCATGTGTTTTGTAAACTCAAAGCTAATCTATTTCTTTTTAACTTTACATTGCTAAAATTAATTCGATTTTTTTAGTTTGAATTGCTTTTATCAAAATAGGCAATTTCAATGGTAAAAAATAAAGCTCAACTATACAGGTCGTAGCACTTAAAAGATAATTGGCTTTCGATGACCGTTTTTTATAGATGTTAAGAACAGTTGGTGTTTTGTGTCAGTTGAAAAGCGCCACCAAACCCTCAAGCTCTTCCACGCAGTGAACGGATGAAACACCTAAACAAAAGACCATATTTCGACATTTATTTAAAACCGGATGAAGAAGAGCAATTTTCAAATAATTTTACCATTAATATTGATCCATAGTACAAAATAAAAATTTTACCACTTGTTCCGTTTTTTTATGATTTAATTACTGGGATGTCTCGGCAACACTGTTGATAACTCGCTAGAGCATTGCCAACTAAAAAATAAACGCACTCAACTTTTCAACGTTTCAGCGTCAATGATTGAGTTTCGTTAACGTTAAAAACGAAATGGAAATTATTTTGATAATTTTTATAACGTTAAGAAACTAAGACGTTTCAACAAAAACGACTTTTACGTTTCGGTTAGTGTTAGAATTAACGTTACGTTGTATCCTTGGTTTTAGATGCTTTCTTTTTCGATTACTCCATAATAGCCATGACAAATTAACTATGAATTGATGGCAAAAATGACATAATGGTGCATTCTCTCTCCTTTTTCTAAGAAGAAGAGAATGTCGCGAATGTTACGAAGTAATTCGATCTTATATACGACATTTTGAAATTTGTGTTTGTGCCAAAAATGTCTATAACGGTTCGTGCTCCGATTTTAATGTATTTGTATGTATGCCCCTGCAGAAAACGGAACTAGTCCATACATGCATGTACAAACCAGCCGCTTGTGGCAATAAACTAGCCCAAAACCTTCCACATTCCATATAAAAATATTGGTCCAATTAACATTGCAATGTCCTAGCACAGGACCACATGGTGCATCGCTCGATCGCATCAAACTAGTTTAAAAACTAACTTGCCGTAGCTACTTCGCAAACCATCTGCAAGAGGTTACTTTTTAAACTAGCTACGGCAAGTTGCTTTTTAAACTACTCTAAGGAGTTAAAAATGTAAAATATTTCCATAACTAGTACTTCATTCTTGAGCTCTCAAGACCATTTTTTTTAAGAAAAAATTGGTGTGAAAAATTAAAATTTTTTGGTAGAAGTTATAGATTCATTTCGGAGACCACCACATCTCTTCATCAGACTTCTTTTTAACATTTTTATTCTTTGGCGTCAGCCGAGATCGAACCTCAGATTTTCCGGTTAGTAATCTAATGGCATCACTACTAGGCTACCGTCGCCTTGCATTTTGTTTGTATTAATTTTTCTTCTGATTTTTCCTTTTTACAACCTACCATCCAGTAACAGTGACCTTGCCGACGTTCTCGGGATTTGTCACCTGTATGTTGGTGTGGTTGTGTGCTTGTTTGGTTTGTACAAATTCTAGTTTTAGCGCAAGCAATGCTATGTATGTATGTATATGTACATATGTACATATGTCTTTTTGGATATTTAGATGGGCTCCGGTGAGACCATCTCTTTCCGACTATGAAAATTGAGAGCGATATGAAATTGAATTTTCCACCCACTCAATGGCAGTCATACTGTCGAGTATAGAACATACTCGTATTTCAAAGGATATCTCAAAGCGGTTTGAAACTTGCACAAGGTATTGTTAGCGGAAATGCACAAGTTGCCCAAAAATGTGAAATAGACAGCTTAACAAAAACGCCTCTTTATAATCCCTCATTGAAGCCTTTAAGGTAATTAAAATACACAAAGCACTTATTATAAGGAATAAGATATGTATGTATGTGTGTCTTATTTCCTATGGCGAATAAGCATTAGGAATAAGATTTCCTCCATGAAAGAGAGAGAGAGCGAATTCCTTATGGCCTGATGACACCAACACAGGAAAATAAGCCATATTATAAGACTGTGGTCATACAACTGACGTTCATTAGAAGTTTCTGGTATTATTTTATACATATATAGGTATTTAAGTATTTTATCATCTGAAATAAGCCTCACATAAGGTGTACCTTTTTCTGGGGGGATATTTACCCTACTAGAAAATTAATACAGTCGAGTCTGGATATAGTGAACTAATTTTTGCACGGCCTGTTCATAGTATCCAGGCTGTTCACTATATTAAGGTTGACACTTTTTTTAAATAACATAGTTTATTTGATAAAAATACATGTCTGTGGATATCATTGGAATTAATTAATACTTTGGAAAATACAAATGTTTATATGAATTTTTATTTAAAGAATTCGCGAATAGATGTTTGCTTCTTGCGTTCGGAAAGTGATTTTTGGACCGCTTTCTCGCGCAGGTTTGTCAATGCTAGTATGCCAGCAAATCAGTAGTGTTGGGTTCAGGTCATGCGATTACGAGAATTTTTTTTATTCCCGAATTTATGGATTTGGCTACACCATACGTATTTGCCAAGGATGAAACACTAGTGCCTCTTTCGATTTCCACAACAATTTCAGCTTTTTGCTTTAACGAAAGGAATTTCCTCGTAGGCATAATAAAACTTAATTTATTAACACACAAAAACTTTTAGAAACAGATAAAACAGCACACATTCAGTCAGAAGCGGTCTGCATGCGACAGGAAACAAATAAACACTGGCATCAAATTGAATCAGATTTACAGGAATAAACATAAAATTATAATTTTCGAGGAATACACGATTTTACATACACATTTCTGGTTAATTATTGTTTTTTGTTTGTCACTTTTGCTTACCGTTGCGTTTAAAATTTTGTTCACTATTTAGAGGCTTTCGATAGTTTACTATTTAGAGTACTTACTCTATGTAAATATTTCGGTGTTCACTATATCGAGTTGTTCACTCTAGCGGGGTTCACTATATCCAGACTCGACTGAAAGCATTTGCATTTACACATTTTTAGGGCCGTTTTCATAAAACCCGATTAACGGTAATCGGAGAAAAAAGCACGGTTAAGTATAGCAACAGGCTTTATGAAAACGGCCCTTAAACTGTATTGAAATTCAAAAAAATAAACTACTTATTCCCTGCAAAAATCATTGGATTATATGCTCCATTTGTGGTAAGTTGGAGTACTTTCAAAGTGACCACTAACATAGCCCAAACGACCGATTCAGCTATCTGCATCGGTTTGTAGTTAGCCATATACATACATACATATGTTTGAATGCATACACGTCATTCGTCGTCGTCGCGATAAACATTTGGTTTTTGTTATGTTCGGCTAACTGTTAGGTACTCCACCAATTAATCCAATGTAGATACTCCATGGATTAATTTGATTGTTATACGGGACTGGAGTATATACTCCATTGGAATGACATGCAATGTTAAATGGACCATATTTTTTATATGAAATGTGGCGAGTTATGGAGTACTCGGATGGTCCATAGCGAGCACTCCATGGACTAACGAATGGAGTACTCGGAATTTTTGGAGGGTTATCGAATAATACGAATACATATCGCACACTAAATCAAAAAGCGTCACAACTCAAAATTTTTCGAAATCGGGTTTCTTCCATAAATTGGTACACAGAATATATCTCTAGCGGCTGCCAAAAAATATTTTCCAGCAGAGTCTTTTTTAAGTGAGAAATAACTATTATATGTAGCATTTTCCCATATCATTACCTATAAAAATTAAAAAGTTGTTTGCCTCTCCTGAAAATTTTTGAATTTTGAGTTGTAACGCTTTTTGATTTAGTGTGCGATATGTATAACGCGCGATTTTTAATCCCAATCTTTCGTTTTTTCTGAATATGGTGTATTGTTATTGAAAAAAGCGCCGCAGGCGAAAAATTGGAATAAAAAATTGCGCGATTTTTAATTCCAATTTTTCGTTTTTTCTGAATATGGTGTATTATTATTGCAAAATACGCCGCATATATATATTTATCTATATATATAAATACCTAAATAAACTAAGCCTCTCTGTCTCAGTAATAAACAGAGAGGCTTAGTTAAAGGGAATATTATTTAAAAGAAGTGGCGGAGTTTCTAGATATAGGTACCTTTATATACAAATCGCGCGATTTTTTATTCCAATTTTTCGCCTGCGCCGCTTTTTCAAATAAAACAAACACCATACTTAAAAAAAAAAACAAAAAATTGGAATTAAAAATCGCGCGTTATTTCCTTTTTTTGGGAAATAACGCCCGCGGGCGTTATTTCACTGCACCGCTTGTGTTTACATAATTTGCAACTTTAGCAACAAATAACTTGAAAACTATAAATGTTCGAAGATTTTGTTACTGTTTTTTACCTCTAAAGGCGGATTCATCGTTCGAGTTCAGAACTTTTTTGCCATGTGGTTGTTGTTATGTTTTCGGAGTGTGAGAGGAATTCCGAAAAGTTCTGAACTATTTTTATTAGTTAACTCAAATTCAACTTTAGTTCAGAACTCGAACGATGAATCCGCCTTAAATCCTTCTCTACCTCCCTCATTGGTCATTGGTATTCGATTTCTGGGTACCGTGCAATGCTGCAAAATTTTTCCTAAAATTCATCTGAAGATAACAGCTGATTATGAAAGAGAATTTACTACATGAACTTGTGCATTCAAATGATCTGAACTTACTCTACTTAAAATTCTTCTACTGAGGACGACTGCGTTCACTGGTCTGGTGAGTCAGTTAGTGTGGTGTACTAGTAGTAGCGTGCCGGAGTATCTTTGGCAAAGCACTCAAATTACCGCAAAACTAAATAAATTAAAATCCGAAAATCAGTCGAGCAACAGCGTTAAAGCAAAAAAAAAAAAATAATAAATAGTGCGTACGTAAGCCAGCAAGAAGAGTTGAATGAGCGTAGAGTACATATTTATGTATGCATGTTAGTATGCAGCATTGTCATTTTGGTTACTTTTTACCAAAATTTTTCGTTTGGTTACGTGGTTACTTTCTGCCGATCTTGGTTACATTCAAGGTCTATGCATTCAGTAGACCATGCTTTTATTTTTCCCAAACTATAAAATATTTGTTATCCGAATTGTTTTGTTGTATTTTTTTTTAAATCAAATTCCAAATAATTTATTGTTGAGGGTAAATGAGCGGGGTGGTACGTGTAAAAGCGTTCGCACATTGCGGCTAAAGATGGATTGTATCACGGGTTCAATCCCCGTGAGGAGCATCCACTTCCGAAAAGGGTGCTAATGATCGAAAATGGTTTTTCGTGAAATAGCTTTTCTCAACCCTTGCTGGAAATAGTTGTTGAAATTTTCCATTTACCCCCAACAATAAAAAATTTAATTAAATAATTTTCGTGCTAAGCACTAAAAAGCTTTCACGTCCAAGTAATTTATTTAACAGGAGCCAGCGACCACATTAGAAATAAATATTTTCTGGCGAATTTTCATAGGCGATTTTCGTCAGCTTTTTGGTTCTGTTCATTTTCATATCTGGCCGTGTTTGTTGATAAAACGCTACGACCAGGCAATATTTCGCCCGGCGTTGATCCTGTTTAATGCTTAAAGATGTAAAAGAAGTGATATATGTATTTTAGTTTTTGTTAACCGTATATCGACGGCTGAGTAAACGCCCTATTTCAAAAACGTCCTATTTCAGATTTTTCTTCAAAAAAGCCCTGTTTCAGAGAAAATTCCATATATATTTCTGTGAAATAGGACGTTTTTGAATAATTTTTTAAAATAGTGCGTTATTGAAGAACATCCTGAAATAGGGTGATCTTTCACTCAGAGCTTTTACATTTTGAAGGTTTTCTTCTTGTCGAGAGAGAGAATTCTGGACGAGAATTAACGAGAATGTAAGAACTTTTCCTTTCAAATATAGACTAAATAGGATGTTGAAGTATTATTCAGATTGGTACCGAGTACATGTTAAAGGTGTAGATAGCGACTACTACCGAATAAAGGTTAAGTAAGAGGATAGTGATAACTACAGCACTAGCATGCTAGTAATAATAGCTGCAATATTTTGAGATTACGATGAAAATGAAAATGGCGAGATGAGAAAATGAAAAGGAGGGAAAGAGTAGAGAAGAAGAAAAGAGCGGGGAAACGAAAAAAAGTTAACAAACGAAAGATATTCTTATGAAATGAAATGAAGCTGCAGTTGGAAGCGTCGAAATTTGCGCGGCATGCAAGTGCGGCAAACGTCAAGTGCTAGGCAAAGGAGATAAACACAAAGGGAAAAGGAGGCGGGCGAATGTGTGAAAAGGCAGGCGGCAGTGGAAAGCCCCTGCGAGAATAAGAAGATTTAAGCATAAAACTTAAAGCTGAAGTGTATAATTTTAATACTGTTTTTGTGGTCGCATTTTGCTGAACATACTCCCGAACATTTCCGCGCTAAAGGCAACAAGCTCCTTCGCTCACTCATCCGTCCACAGTCCTCCTCACTTCCGCTGGCAAGCTTTCATTCATTTTCAGCTTTCATTTTCGCAAACAATACAATAAATACATATACATATGTAAGTGCATATGGATGTAAGTGTGTATGTATGTTTATGCCTAGATATAACTAAAAGAAATTGGGTCAGAGATCAAGAGAGCAACATCAGCAGAACTAGAAGAACAGCGAAATGCAATGAGTGCACACGAATAAAAAATAAGGCAAAAGAAAATAAAAATGCATAGCAATGACTAGGCGGAGTTGGGTGAGGCAACAGGAGCAGGAGAGGCATTATTTTTGTTGTGGTAGCAACAACCGCATCAGCAGCAACAGCTGTGGCGGTGGCGAACCGCTCGCTGCCTCCAAGAAGGAAACCAGCTGCTGCCAACAGGCAATGCATGTATGCTCGCGTGCAAGCTGATATGCAACGCTGCCGCACCGCTTGGCCGTTTCGAGCTAAAAGTCGCGAGGCAAAAAAAAAATCAAGCAACAAATCTGTTTGTGCAGAATATGGCATAAGCATGCTTGCTTACATACCCTGCAAACAATGTTTGCTTATTGTTAACAAATCAGGTCTAAATAAGCACATCTCACACTGAAAAGCTCCCATTCAGTGTGTGAATACACAAGCTTTTGCGTTAACTTATGCAATGCAAAAAGGACTCGGCTACATAAATGCGTACAAGCAAACATACAGTGAACTACGCTGCGTATACGTAACTTATTTACACATATATCCACACATGCATACATACAGGTGAAACTAACCCTGCTAGAATTTTGTGACCGAAAGTACTAACACTATTACAAAAATATAATCCCTACCAGACAGATGAGCATATTATAGGTATTTATATGAGCATTGACATTAATGGCTACAGTCCTTAAAAAAGTAGTCAATTTTGTTCAGGCCGCGTGAAAAAAGTGAGCACTTCTCCTCCCAAGTTTATATGCCATCTCTTTTTTACTAATGGTATACTCACATAACCAAATAATATATCTTACTCGTTCTAACAGAGCATGTAAATCATTATTAATATACTGACAAAGTACTTTGCGCTAGCAACAAAACTGTTGAATGTTTACATCAAACTCACCATGCACCAAATGACAAAAGTTCTGAAAAAAGTCCCCAAAAATTACTCGCACCGAATGCTAAAAGTGCTGACAATTTTCACCAAAAACTACTCACAGCGAATGCTAAAAGTGCTCAAAAATTTCACCAAAAACTACTCAAAGCGAATGCTAAAAGTGCTCAAAAATTTCACCAAAAACTACTCAAAGCGAATGCTAAAAGTGCTGAAAAAATGTACTCACATGCGTTCCCGGAAAAATAAAATAGATTCAAATTTTGCTATTTTTATCTCAAAATTAAACAATTTTATTGAAAAATTTTCTTAGATACTAAATTTAATTTAAATAATTATAAACAATCAATTGCAATGCAAACAATGAATGCATTGCATCGTTTCGTATAGAGCTAGTAGATACATATACAAATTTTGTAAAATGCAACCAATTTTTTAATTAATAAAAAGTTACTGTTGCAATCGTTTGCCTATTTAAAAACTACATGCATATATACTTAACTATTTCACCTGGTAGGGAGTTTCCAGTTTCCACTTTCAACCGTCAGCTTACCGGTGTCTGTTGCTGTTGTGTGAGCACAGCCGCACGGGTAAATTTATTGCTCTGGCGGTGATGAACTATTTTCCGGCATAATGGGCGATGTTCTTCTAGTCAATTCTGGCCCAACGATTACTAAAGTTGGCCATTGCTGAAGGATCCATGGACTAGCTGCCGCGGTTGAATGAAAGGGTAATGTGATGTGATTCTGTACAATTACATGACCAACATCAAGCTCTGCAATTAAGATGAAAAATTTATGAGTATATGTAAATAAAGCCCAAATTGTGTACATTGCAACTTACCTATGTCGGATGATAGTTTTTAAAATTTCTGATTTTGTGCAACGCTTTTTTTATTGAAAATATTTAAAATTAATTTTTTTTTTCAATTTCTTCCATCACCGTTTGACGTTTCTTTCGTATTTATTTTCGCTGCCAACTGTCGAATTTTTTGAATAATATGTGTTCTCGCTCTAACATATTACTTTTTTCTATTTTACTACTCTTATTGAGGGAGAACATACAAACCAAATCAAACAAATAAATGTGGGACTGTTCTAGTGGGCAAGTCAACTAATCAAAAATGTACTCATTTTCAAGGACTTTATCAAAAAGTGTTCAGCCTTGTCTGGTAGGGATATTACCAACACATTTGCACTCGTATGTGTTTCTAGCCAAGTTCAAAACCAATGAGATAGATAAGGACAGAATGGAATTTGAAAATACACATACGGGAACGTGATGAATGAAACGGTCACAAAAGTTACCGATGCCCTTAAGAATGTGATAGGAAATATCCCAAAACTTTTGGTCATGCCTGCCGGTCATATGACCAGTTCTTGCAGGGAATAAAAGCGTGTTAAAAAGGAGTATGCTGGCAGCGCTGCTTCTGATATGCACCCACTCTGTCTGCTCCTAACATTCTAATACTTATCTAGGCCTTATTTCGCATGGCGGAAAGCCTCTCAAAGAGAGTGTACTCCTTATGACCAGATGACATCAACACAGGAAAATCAGCCTTATTTCAAGCCTTATGCCATACAAATTTGCTAACCTTATAATTTTCAGTTTCGGAAGCCTTTAAATCTGCTATTTTAATTCTTACATAGGTAAGGCTTAGATTTGTTGGTGGGTATGTACATACATACATACCTCTGTATATAAATATGTGTACCTATGTGCTTATAGAATGAACCTATGTAAGTGCTTAAGTGCATATGCTTATGCAGATAATTATAATTATACATATACATATATGTAAAACCATACATATGTATGTGTACTGCATGCTTATAAAGGTACTGGATGTACAAAGTTTAACGTTTGGCGATTTCAAGGCAATCAGTGTTATGCCGACTCGAATAGCACATATTTTTTAAGAAGTTTTTTCATTGCAAAAATAGGTACAATCGGAGGGTATGGCGACCACTGCCGATGGGTTAGCGTATTTTTTGGATATTTATTACCACCCAGAAAGCGTAAACCACAGGCGTTAACAATCCCGACCAAAGCCAAACCGATCTCAAAATGTAAATCCTTTGCGTGATAAGGCGACAATCAAGATCGAGCTCGGCTATCTGCCTGTTGCGCCCTGTAGGCGAGTGATTTTCGGTAGGCGCGTATTTTCTCATATACAAACATGTGTTTGCAAACCGACTTGTTGGATTGCATTAATAACACTCGTGTATGTACATATGTATCCACCAAAAAATCTAAGCCTTACCTATTTAAGAATTAAAACAGCAGATTTAAAGGCTTCCGAAATAAGGCCCGAAAATTATAAGGGTAGCAAATTTGTATGGCATAAGGCTTGAAATAAGGCTGATTTTCCTTTGTTGATGTCATCTGGTCATACGGAGTACTCTCTCTCTGAGAGCACACCTTACTCCAAAGGCTTATCCGCCATGCGAAATAAGGCCTAGATAAGTATTAGAGAGTTAAAGTGCAGACATTGGTGACTTATCTGTAACTTTATAAAACAGTTGATTCAACCAACCTTACGACAAGAAGTGTTACTATTGATCTGGACCCCGGAGCGGAGCATTTTCCCTTATAAAAATTCACCACGCCAAACACTAAGTTCTTGTATGCATATAAACAAGGCTACTTGACTGTTGATCAGAGCCTCGAAGCAAACCCAGAGTAAAAAAAAACTTTGCTCCGATGAAGGGAACAATAATATGCAATATGTATCGACATATGTACATAGGCATACGCTACACTGTCAATATGAATCGCGATATTTGGATCGCGATCCATATTGATGGTCTAATGAATCGCAGGCTAGTGCTACACGTTCAATATGAATATTGCGATATTTTTTTCGCTCTGAAGTTTAAAATATTTTACTTCCGTCCTTTTCAACTTTCACTTTCAATTCAATTTGATGGGTCGCAAAATTTTCATGCTACACAGTCAATCCGTGTTGTCAATATTGCGATCCGGATTGCGGATTTCAAAATTTCGATGCTACACGGTCAATATTAATCGTTTTCCGCATACAAGAGTTTTTTCTCGGAAAGCCACTAAAAATTTACCCTGGAAAATATAGTAAAACATATAATAGTTCAATGCAACCCTGCGCAATATTAATGGAAAAAGATCTCATGTATTTACATAAATACAAATCTAAAATTAAGTAAAAGTATTTTATAGTATTTAAAACAAATCCTTTAAATGGGGAAAATGTGAATTGTACATTTCAATTCTTATATTATTATTACTTTGCAAAATTCGTTAAAAAAATGTAAGCTTGAAATGAAATACATACATTTTTTGAGCATATTTCAGGTATTTTTTTAGGCATATATGCATATAATGAGATTTTTTCGTGCATATTTACGAGCATATTTCAGTTATTTTTCGGGCATGCTAGCATGCATATTTTGAAATTTTTCGTGCATATTTTTAGCTACCCTACTTATAAGTCACCAATGTCTGAACCTTTAGGACAGTGATCTCCACAAAGCCCTTATGGACGCGCGAGCAACGGTACTTTGAATTAAAAATCATGGCCGACAATAAGAGCAAAAAAATTGCGACCGCCCACTTCCTCCATTATTAAAAGTACACCCGAAAAATTTCGAAAATTTATAAATTGATATTTTTTTTATGGTGCTGGTGTTGTGCGTTTTTATACTTTTCATTATTAGCGCACGCTTTAATAGTTAAAGTTTAATTTATGCTATAAATTTTATAGCTAAAACAGCGCCATCTGATTGAATTAATCTCATTAGCAAATATATTGCGTATTTTTAGGCACAAAGAAGTAACTCATATGCATACAGGTGAAGCTAATAAAAATGTGTTAAAAAAATCTACATAAGTACATACATATCACACTATTGAATTCCGTATCAGATCTTAATTTACAACAATTTGTCTCAGTGTGTAGGCGGCGACTCGCTGTAACCCGCTTCTGCAGAAAATAAAAAAGAAAAATGGAAGCCAAAAATAGCGTGTACACATACCCCGTCGGAATTGATTGCTTTGAAAATTCAGGTTTCATTAAATAATTTTAAAAGAGTTCAATATAAAAAAATAAACTAACACCATAATTTGTCTTCCAGGTCTGATAGTGAAAAAATTGTTTGATACAAAAAAGATTCCAAAATAATTCCTTTATATGTAATTTTACATGAATTAGTAGTAATTTTGCGCTGCTGTTCCTAATGGGTATAGCATTAAACTTCGTTTGTAGGCGAGAGGATAGAATGCGCGGTCGCGGTGACAAAACAAAAAGCGCGGAAGCGCGGTAGCAGTGGAGACCCTTGCTTTAGGAGCAGACAGAGCGAGTGCATAACAGAAGCAGAGCTGCTAGCGTAGTCCCTTTTCCTGATTTCTCAACAAAAAGCAAAACTTTTTGGCAGGGTACATACGTACATGCACATATACATACATATGTAGGTACATGCTAGCATGTATAGCACAGCCTCTTTTTGGCAGGGTACATACGTACATGCACATATACATACATATGTAGGTACATGCTAGCATGTATAGCACAGCCTCTTGGTTTCACATTCTTCAATTGCATTGAACTTAAGTGCGAATATGTTATGCATGCACACTCATGTTGTATTGGAATGCACTGCAAACGGCGAAATCGACCCAAAGCCAAAGCAGCAACAACAGCAGCGCAGCGCAGAGCAGACACCCCGGTCGGGGTCGGTTGACGGTTGGTCGGTCGACCAAAAAACATGTACAGATGTACATAACGGAAATCGGTGCATTTTTAATTGCAATTCGACATGTGCGTAGGTGGGTGTGTCACGTTATTCAGCAGCACAAGCAAGCAATCCTTAGTAATCGCGTACACTTGAATATTCGTATCTTAATTTTTTGCATTTCTTGTTTTGTTTTGTTTATACTTACATATGTATGTATATTTTTTGATATAATTTTTCGGTTACAAGGAAACTCGTTTCGAATTGCATATTCGAAAAATGTCGTTTGCAGTTGTGGCATGCACATTGATACATACATATGTATGACCGTTCGATTTAATCTCGCATGCATATACATACATATGTATGTACGTATGAACATGGGTGTACCTGTTTTTTAGCAACAATTAATTGAGATATCATGTGTGACTGTGTGATCAATTGCATCGGAAGGCGTACTCATGTCGGGGTCACACCACAATATGCCGTCGTTGGAGGGGCGGATGAGCGGAGTTCAGGGAACAATTCCTGAAAAACGTGATTTAATGCGCAGAATTTTACATTTTGCTAGAACTTTAAAGTTTCTTCGCAAGATGAATTTGTAAGTGATTTTGTTGTATTGTGTTTTTATTGCGTCTGGTGATACCCTGCAAAAAAACCTTCTACTCCATGCACGCGTGTATAGAGTACTCCATGCACGCGTGTATAGAGTACTCGGTATGGACCAACCGAGAACTCCTCAACCTGCCACATTCATATAAAAAATATGGTCCATTTAACATGGCGATGTCCTAGGCAGGGATCATATACTCCGATTTCCGCATGACACCTGAGTAATCCAAGGAGTAGGTCGCTCTCTTGGGTCTATGTTTATGATCACTTTGAAAGTACTCCAATCTACCACAAAATGGATCATATAATCCAATGATTTTTGCAGGGTACACATGTACATATGTATATATGTACATACATATGTAGGTACGTTATGTAAACAATTCCACACCCAATCAAATAAATACTATTTATCGATTTGCCTGATTAGGCATTGCTTATCATCTATCTCTATTATCTCACTCACTGCATGGTTACAATTTGTAATTAAATTTTGTAATACATTTAATGCCGAATGTTGACTGTTGTCGTAGCAAACCCAAATCTCCATGTACATCAGTGGCGGATTATCGAACAAATTTTGGGACCATTGCCCCAGGGCCCCGGACTCAAGGGGGCCCATGAAAAAAAATATTCATATGATAATATGATAGATTTTTATTTATTTGCCCAACAAAATTAAACCACAACTTTTCTGCACTTGAGTGTTACGAACTTATCAATAATTTCATCAAAGTATAATTCATCCAACAAGTTATTTTCAATGGAAAGAACTGATAGACTGTTCAAACGATCATCTCCCATAGTGTTACGCAAACAATTTTTTATCAATTTCAATTTTGAAAATGATCTTTCATCTGTAACATTAGTGACAAACATGCATAAATAAATGCATTAAAATGTCTAAATGCCAATCACGTTCGGTCTGTGTTCCATTTGGTAAAACCCGATGCAAATGATATTCAGAAAAGTTTCTTTGTCCAGATTTCTTTGCGATCAAATCAATATTGTGACACGACGAGGGACCTAAATAAGAGTATTCTGTGTTAATTTTTTACCCTTATATTGAAATACCAACGATAGCATACCCTTCTTAATCCAATAAGTTTGAACCATTGATTGATTGAATTGAATAGGCCACAAACCTGGGTCATTTGAAAACACATTGGTGGAACTTTCATCAATTTTTGATACATTCACCGAACTTTCGACATCGTCTGGATTTTGCACACCTTCGATCGTGCTGTCAACATGTTGGAAATTAACCTCTTTTGACGTTGATGGAATTGAAAAAGTATCAGAAGTAGATTCACAAAACTCATGATAGTCACAATTTGCTTCGTTTACAGTTGTCGTCGCATTAGCGAAGTGGCTTGTTAGTTTCGGTATTTTAGAAAGCAGTTGCTTATCGCGTTCGTCTTTATTTTTTTTTTATTTGCGCTTTTCAGCTCCACTCTTATATTTTCTAGACTTATCCATGTTTACGAAATGACTATAACCAGTGTTTAAAAAACTTGAGTCGAAGTAGCAAAAGTCGTGAAAATGTTGATTATTTTTGATTTTACTTATCGTCGCTTTTTAAAATGAGTAATTGCGTGTGCTGAAGTTTGATTTTCATATTTCACGACTGCTGCTGAATACAACTTGCAAAAGCAAACCTTACTTACTTACTTTGACTTGTTGCGCTGACGAAATCAAAATCAAGTCAAAATCAAATGTTTTAAAAGGCACTACAAACACTACGACTGCTTTGTTGTTCAGAGCAGTAAGTTTAAGTGATAGCAAATGAAATCGACGCTTCCAAACAAAACTGTACTAAGTCTGAAAACTGTGTATTGCAGGAGAAGCTCTCAAAGTTTAAACTCAGATATGAAACTTCAGTTATATGCTAAGTATATTTTCACTTGTAACTTCTGTTTGTATTGAACGATCAACAACAAAACTCGACAATATCAAAGCTAGGGTACGCTTCATATAAAATCGTAAGAAAAAATAAAAATTTGCTGCGTGGTTTTTCATGGCAAGCTCTCAAAGTTTTTATTCTGTAAAAATCTCGAGTTGTATTATATGTACACTTTTACTCATAACTTTTGATTGGATTGTCCGATTGATACCAAAATTAGACAGCATCTAAATTAAGACACGTAATACTTGTAAACGCCAAAAACGGGAAAATGTACTAAGTCGACTTAGTACAGTGTTGTTTATAAGCATCGAAATTAAAGTTATTGCAGTTTTTTAAACACTGACTATAACAATAACCAAAAAATGTCAATATAAAATGACATCAATATTATGGAGTAGTGCGTTTAATGCACAGAGCAAAACAACGTCCAATGATCAAATATGTTACATGAACCGCAATTTAAATTTATAACGATCAAACTGTATTCTAATCGCAAAATATTTATATGGAAAAGGGCCCCCAAAAAAATTTCGCCCCAGGGCCCACCAGATTGTTAATCCGCCACTGATGTACATATGTACATATGTATGTATGTATGTATGTATGTATGTATGTATGAATAAATGCATGTAGGTAGCTTTGCAGCCATTTGGAGCCTATTGAAACCGGCGATGCCGTTGACTAAATGTGACCTATGCTCCACGCAGGGCCGCGGAGAGGGGGGGGCAGCCAGGGCAATCGCCCTGGGGCCCGGAAGGTTTTTGGGGGCCCGGAAAGGCAAAGCAGTATTGACAGTACTCGAACTAAGATTTCATAGATACATACATAGGTATTTTGTTGCTACAAAAAATTGTTTTAAAAGCACGGAAGGTTTTCCTTGGATGATTCAAGCTCTTAAAGTGTATTTAAAAAAGTTAAATGTAAGCAAATCAAACAAAGAGATCTAACATTTCATTTATGTATGTAAGTGCCCTAGTAAATCTTATTTTATCTATACATATAATAAAATTGTAACAATTCGATGTCTGTACATTGAAGATATTCAAGAAAAACTGATAGGAGAGGTCGTTATTGGACCAGCTCTACAATTTTTAGAATTTTTTTCTGTCTGTCCGTCTGTATTATGCGCGCATCACGCAAAAACTACTGAATAGAATTGCATGATACTTTCACCATTCTATCACTTAACGTCTAACTTAAAATTTAGGACAACTTTCATTTGGATATCTCATCCAGTTCCCGAGTTATTAACCAAAATGTGGAGAAAATGTGACCCAAAATGTGGTTTTTTACCATAACGCCCGCGTCACACAAAAACGACTGCATAGAAATTAAAGAAACTTTCAATAATCATTTTCTAGACGACTCCTCGAATCGGTTTTGGGCTAAAAAAAATTTTAAAACATTGAGGGGGCGTGGCACCTCCCATACAAACCATATATGTAATACTTCTATATTGCTAGTTGTCTATATTCTCAATGTGAAGAAAATTGGAAAACATACACAATCATGCTAGTACCGTTTTTGTGTTTGTATTGCGTACGTGTTGTGTACGTGTGGATTTAAAAAAATAAAAAATGTCAACAATCGTCAAAAGACTACAGGTGCGGATTTAATTTGTAGTGAAGGGGCCCGTCTGTGCTTGAAAAGGGCCTATAAGTAGTTAAAAAATTGTAAAAGCTGCTTAAGTAGGAAGATACATTTTATAAGGATAAAGACCGTTATCTTTCGCCTTTGTTTTTATTTAATTGCCTAATTCATTTTGCAATACATCAGTGTACAGTTATAATTTCGCATATAGCTTCACGTGAAGACTACCATATTTTCAAAGTGCATTACCATTCAATAGTGAGTGGTAGTGAATGGGAATGCAAATGTGATTTGCACTGTCAATCAAAAATTAGGGCAAGTGATTTGCACTACCACTCATTATTATTATAAGGACTTTTCTAAGCCTAATTTCCCATGGCAAATAAGCCTTGGAAATAAGGTTTCCTCTCAGAGAAGGTAGTAGTCCTTACAGCCTAATGACATCAGCACATGAAAATCAGCCTTTGCCCATGCAACTTTTGTTTTAATGCTCTTCGTCGGTTTACTTACGTTCGAATGAAACGTCGCTTGGCCTTATCAGTGGAAGACTCGCTGGAAACTGGTTGCCCTGAGTTGATTGCATTTCCATTACAGGAACTGCATTGGGGCTTGATAGATGTGGGGTTCTTTCGGTGGTACAAGGATTTTCATTCAGCTTTATTTTAAATTATACGAGAATATACATATACATATGTTAATATGTACATATGTGCATAATTTGTGGAGTAATATTGGCGGTATTAATGCATCTGGTTGGATTTACTTACGTTCGAATGAAATGTCGCTTAGTCTTAGCAATGGGGGAATCGCAGGCTGAGCAGAGTTGATTGTATTTCCCTTTTAGGAACAGCATTGGACCATAAATATTTACAAACTCGCAAATTTTTTGTATCTACACCAGGTTGCAGATTACACACTTCTCTCCATCGCTGTTCCAAAAGTATATCTTTTGGAAATCTACATACATATGTACATATGTATATAATTGTAAATATGGTTTATTCGACCTCAAGCCCAATTTATGTACAAATATTACATATGTATGTAAATTCACCTGTGTAATATTAAGCTTATTCCTCTTTTTTCATTGCACAAACAACACACCCTCGACATTGTGTTATGGTATATAAATTCTCAGGAACAACAAAATATCCCATACATATGTACATATGCATGTATAAGAACCCAAAATTCAAAATCTAAATTCAATTTCAAATTTAAATCCGCTCATGAATTTTTTGTGTCACTTTTGAAATATTCATATAAGCCTGCCTCACTCTAATGATAATATATCTGTACTGTAATGTTTTCCGACGGTACTAGCTTTTGTTAGCAATATAGAAGTATTACATACATATATGATACAAACTTAATCTTTCATGCTGAATATCTCTGAAAGTGTTTTCCGTAGGATATCAAAACTTGTACACAGTAAAAAATAATAGTTTATTTCTAATATCATTTTGTACTTAATTTAATCATTCTTGGAATTAAATATGAATTTTAATACCAAAAATTCTTATTTTAAAACTATGAGAAGTTTTACAATTTTATTTAATTGAAAATAGTTTAAAAATAAAGTCTTGAAAAGTATTAAATTCTCTCTTTCTCACTTTTGGTTTGAAATCAAAACCAAAAAATATTAGAAAAAATTTGTCAAAATATGTAAATACAAAATGTTTTTTAAAGTGAAATAGGTACGATGGAGAAATTAAATTTAGTAAAACAAATTACCCGCAAAGCGAATTTTACAAGCCTGATGGAACAATTGCATCAAGTAAGTAATACAGGAGATTAAGTGAATATTTTGAGGGTAAATTTTGTTTTATTTTTTTTTTTCAGTCTTGAGGCAGCTGGTGGTCTATCTTAATACCACAATATCCCTGCAAGACCGCGACGGTGCGAAAATTTCTCTGGCAAAGGCCATTAGCTGTAGCAGTTTTTTACTGACGGTCGACAAGGGAGCAGCCCATCCTATTATCGAGGAATGCAAACAACAAAGACTATGTGATAATATCTATCTTTGTACATAAAGTATATGAAATAAAATGAGCATTTCTACATATTTTTGGTTTTGATTTAATTCCAAAAAAGTATAGAATTTACTCCAATTTTCGGATAGATCTTATACCATTTCAACTATTTTTAATACCAAAAATATTCTAAAAATAATTAAAATTTGGTTTTGATTTAATTCCAAAAAAGTATTAATTTGTATTTGTATTTGTATATTTATTTCGACAAAATTAGTACAGTAAGATTATATCTTTAAATAGTACAACACTTTAAATATGGATTAACTTGAATTCGTCAGATAAAAATTAAACTTAAATCTATTGTAAACATTTTCGTGGCCGCTGTGGTGCAGTGGGTAGAGTGCTCGCCTGCCATACCAGAGGTCTCGGGTTCAAACCACGGCCCGAGCAAAACACCAAAAAATTTTTGTAAAAATCCAATTATTGGGTTTTTTAAGAGCAGCGGTCACCTTTCGGCAGTGGACGGCATACCCTCCGAGTGTATTTCTGCCATGAAAAAGCTTCTCACAAAAAATGCATTCGCCGTTCGGAGCCGGCATAAAACTGTAGGTCCACCCAATTAGTAGGAAAAACAAAAAGGAGCACACCTCGAATTGGGAGAGAAGCTCGGCCATAAAACTCGTCAGAGTTTTAATAGCGCCATTGTATTATATATAAACATTTTCGTGCACTCTTTTGTTTTAGATTATTTAGATGATTCATTTATTTATTTTGAGAAAAATAATTATATAGGACACTCCTGAAGTTACCCTTATTCAATTTGTTCCTGACGCTAGCAGGAACCGTATTCCAGATTCTTATAGCATTGATGAAGAACAGTCTTGTGGAGTTCATGAAGTTAAAGTACGGCACAATTAAGTTACAGGAACGCTCGGACTTAGAAAAAATAAGTTTTTCGTAAAGATAAGATGGGGTCTTTTTATTTATTAGTTGGTATAGAAAAATGCAGTTTCTCGTTTTGAAAAAGTCATGTATTTCACATCCAAGCAGTGACAATCGCCAGGAAGATATGTGATCAAACTTTCGGATCCCATAAACATATCGAGTAATGTGGTTAAAAACAACATCAATCTTATGAGCTGACACCGAATCAAGTTTACTATAAACCAGTTCAGAGTAAGTTATACTAGGCAAAATAATCTGACGGGCGAGCTTCCGCCTAATATGTACCGGAGTAAACTGCGCAGAAATTTTCAAGCTCCTGAGAGCGCCGTATACTTTACTAACAACTGAGTTAATGTGATCTACACAGCTCAGGCTAGAGTTAATAACAAAACCCAAGCTCGTTACCTTTTCAACAGTTTGGAGAGACTTCCCGTTGAGATATACTGTTGGCATACTATCAACTTTTCTCTTGCCAACGGGTAAGATGTAGGACTTGCTTGGATTCAACAGCAGGCCATTCAGCGTAGCCCAAGACGATATGGATTTCAGATCCTGATTTAATTTAAGTATAACCCCATTCAAGTCTTTGATGTTGCCAGATAGATATAATTGTATATCATCAGCATAGGCATGCATACAAACATGCTGGCATGCCAGGAATATATCATTTATAAAGATACTGAACAGAATGGGACCTAATATCGAGCCTTGCGGAACACCACAAGTAATCCGTTTGACTTCCGAGGAAGCTGTTCCTACTTTTACACACTGCGACCTGCCAGTTAGATAGCTATTAAATAGGGAAACAGCACTTTTTTCGAAACCAAAGTAGCATGAGAGTTTAGAACAGAGCAGGGAATGATCAACCGAGTCAAATGCTTTCGAAAAGTCAAGTAAACATAGTAGGGATATTTTACCTTTGTCATAAGCAATTCGCAGGTCGTCAAGTATTTTCATCGTGGCTGTTGAGCATCCATGCCCGGGTCTAAACCCAGATTGGTAAGGAGAAAGCATATTATTTTTCGATATATACGAAGCAACCTGCTCAAACATTAAAGACTCAAATACTTTCGACAATACGGGCAATACACTAATTGGACGGTAATCACTAGGGACAGAAGCACGATTGTTTTTCGGCACTGGACATACAGAGGCTATTTTCCAGGCGTTAGGGAAGCACGAAGTTGTAAAGCAGTGGTTGATGATGTGAGTAAGAGGACTGATGATGTGTGGCATAGCCAATTTTAGAAAGCGAATTGGCAAGCCATCAGCGCCCACTGCATTCGATTTTATTTTAAGCAAACAACTAGAAACATCAAGCTCTGTAACTGCCGAAAATTCAAAGGACGTATTCAACTCTTTTTCTGGGATACAGGGAACGGACTGTGGCAAAGAACATTTAGGTACGGCACTACAAAGAAATGCATCATTTAGATCATCAACATTTAAGGAGCATTCATTTTTGCTTTTTGTGGTAATGTTTAACCTTTTTATGTTTCGCCATAAAGCAGCTGTGAAAAGGCCAGGATCAAGTTTAGCTTCATAGAACCGTAGTTTTTCACTTCTGGTGATCGCCGTAACTTGGTTTCTAAGTACCCGGTATGACTCCCAGTTGTCAAGAGTGCGATTATTTTTCCACTTTTTATACGCTTTCATACGCATCTTAATCGCTTCTTTAACTCTTGAGTTAAACCACGGACATGACCTTACTTTCTTTGAGCGTAAAGGAACATAAGTTTCAAAGGCGGTTAAGAGTTTGCTATTAAGGAATTCAAGTTTCACGTTTGCACTTGCAAAAAACCAACAGCTATTCCAGTCAATGCGCTCCAATTCCAATGACAAAGCATTTACATCAAGTGAATAAAAGTCCCTATACGTATACACTTTTTCAGTTACAACACTATTGAAATTTATTGCAAATGTACAGAAGATCAAGTCATGATCAGAGATAAACGAAATTTGGTCAAATTTTAATACAGACGACGTATCAGAAACAACAAAGTAATCAAGAAGACTAGGATTAGACATATTACAGTATCTTGTGGGTACCAGAGTATTAACAACAGAGAGACCAGAACAAGCGACATTATCCAGAAACGTTGAACACATAGAATCACGAACAAGAAGGTTGATGTTAAAATCCCCACAGACGATTATATTTCCATAGTCAGCAATTTGACACAAAGAATAATTTCTCTATCATATTCTCCTTTTTTTAAACCAGAATGGTTTTAATTTTATACTTTTTGGCATTGTTATATATAAATACCAAAATGGTATTAAAATTAAACTAAAATTTTTACTGTGTAGGGATAGGATAGGGATTAGGGATAGAGATTAGGGATTAGGGATATAATGGTGAGCAACACGGTATTCTAGGACTTTTTCTTTAGGCTTTATAGGAATAAATTTTAGGCAGAACAACGTCTGGCGGGTCAGCTAGTATGAAATAAAACTGACAATGTGAATTTAAAATTTTTTGTGTTATTTTTTTTACTAGATTGACTTTATTTTTTATGGGGGCCCGTAAACGCGAACTGTCCAGGGGCCCGGCTCGGCTCTCTGCGGGCCTGGCTCCACGCCACATGCATTCCTTTCTCATGTTCATTTCATAGCAAACACCCCTGCAAAAATTTCGAGTACTCCATTCGCTAATCAATGGAGCGATCGCTATGGACCAACCGAGTACTCCATAACCTGCCACATTTCATACAAAAAATATGGTCCAATTAACATTGCATGTTATTGCAATGGAGTATATACATATGTACTCCAGTCCCGCATAACAATCAAATTAATCCATGGAGTACCTTCATTGGATTAATTGATGGAGTACCTAACAGTTAGCCGAACATAACAACAACGAACCGATGCAGATACATGAATCGGTCGTTTGGGCTAAGTTAGTGGTCACTTTGAAAGTACTCCAACCTACCACAAATGGACCATATAGTCCAATATTTTTGCAGGGACGACTGAGACACAAACACACACAAGCAGAGCTACAATCGCAAGCACAAAGGAAATTCCATATCAGCAAGAGCCCCGAAATCCATTCGAAACGCACATGTAATTTGTAGTCGCTTAGTAATTAAGTGATAACGACAATAACTGACAAACTGGAACCGCAAACGCAGTCGCAGTCTCTAGTCACACACGGTCTTATTTGTGTTATCTTTAGACATAGCAACATAAATACACACATACGGTTATAAATATTGGAATATTTTTTAAACTCTGAATTGGTTTGAAAGGAATTTAAATTTTTGGGTTAAATTTTGAACCTTCGAAAGTTTAAAAGTTTCTTATCGTCCCTGCGAATAAAAAACAAGTATGTAAATTTTTAGGGAATTTTTTTTATTGCATTATTTACTAGCCCTATTCATTGCCCACATTTCTCCGTTTGCAGTTTTTTCATATCTGGTTTGGTTTAGAAGTTATCAAATAAAGTATGCGCGTTTAGTACTATAAATGTTCTGAGAAAAAGGTATGCGCTTACAGGCATACAGGCGAAGTGGCAACTGTGAGTTAATTAGTTCAATACTCAACTTTTCCAACAAATTGGGACTAGCGGTATATTGTGAAAAGATTGCATACGTTTAAAAAAAAAAAAAAATTTTGGAGTATAAAAACAGCTATGTGCATTAAAACGGCGCAAGTATTTATCACGTCACAATGGGTAAAAAAATGATTTATTTTTTCACAAATCAATAACAGTGACATAGTACCATCCTTTCTGAATTAAAAGTTTGCTAAATTTTGCTAATGGACGCCAGGACAGGGTTGCCACTTTGAAATTTTTCTTCCGACCAAATTCGTCTCAAAAACCTACCAAAATTGGTTTCAGCCGACCAAAATTTTTTTTTCACAAAATTCGTCATTTAAGCTGGTTTTTGAAAATTTATGTATTTTTATTTATTCATTTAACTGGTACATATATAGGAACTTATACATACATATCACTCTTCAAGTATTTTCACATGTTTTAGCTTAAAATAATAAGGTACGAATGCGTTTGTACATATGTATGTACATTAATTTGTGTATGTAATTTATGTTAACATTTTAAAATAGTTACGACTATGGTTTAACAGGTCTCCAAGTAGGTATACAAATGAGATCAGAACTTTAATTAAATATCGAAATTGAATCTAAGATCTTTTTTAGTGCATAGTGCTTTTTCATCAAACTAAAAAATGAAGAAAGGGTTTTCATGCGTATGCGTTCACCTTCTTTTATCCACTTTACACAAAACCAGTGATGGTAGACACTTTTTTGGAAATTCCCCACAAAGCAAGAAAAAAAACCCTACTTTTCCCTACGCCTGTTTCAAATTTTCCCAACGAAATTCCCTACACTTTTTTTTGTTATTTCCATGTTATAACAATGAATTAAATGCATGGCAGTAAATGAAGGATTTACGAAAGTTTCGGGATATAAAGACTCCATTTCTTCAAGTGTACCTGCACCATTTTCATAAAATTTTTGCAATTTAACAGTTCTATAATATGTATAATAAAAAAATCTTTTGCTCCGATGCACAGATAAAAAGTATCGTGTTATCCGATAGTTCAATAAAAGATCTCAAAGCTTGTCTTCACGATACGGCAGCTTGTCTCCAATTACGCCATTAAAGGATTCGCGATTAACTCGTCTTCACAGCGTTTTCATTATTCAGATCGACAGTTTTGCCAAAAAATCCCTACATTTACCTATTTTATAAAAATCTGTCCTTTTTTCCCCACGGTCACTTTTTTCCTACTAATTTCCCTACATGTAGGGAATTTTCCCTACGTATCACATCACTGCACAAAACTCTGCCGAAGAGAAACACAAAAAGTATTCAAGCAAACTGTTGCTGTGAGAAAGAGACATGAATACATGAACTTTCAAACGTTCTTTCAACAGTGTTGTGGCAAAATCTAGCAAATCGGTGATGTTACTTGAAGGAAGGTAAAAACCTACCAAAATTCAAATCGTCCGACCATCCGACCAACGGGAAAAAAACCGACCAGTTTTGGTAGGAAAAGCCCACTTATCACATCCCTGCGCCAGGAATCAGTTTTTTGCTCTCCTGCAAAGTTACTGAAAAACACATACCTATGTAACTGTTTTTTATTCGCAGGGACGTTATGCTTTGATTGCGACATGCAATTGCACGGTTCAGAGGCTCTCCATACGTTGCAACTCAACTCGACTGCGCTCGTTTCGTCTAGCAGCCAATCTAAAGTGGTGCACCGAAAGAAATCCAACCAACCGAAATGCTAGCACTGTAGCGAACGTAGGAAATTTATTGTTGAAACAAAAGCAACCACTACAAAAACCACAAGTAGATGAAGAATAATAACAAGAAGAAGAAGAAGAAGGACTAGAATCCAAGAAAGCTCTGCTTTGCACTTACACTACACACATCCATTCACACGTAAGCAATTTTTTAATTTGGAGAGTGTCACTGTTGATTCGAATTGCATTTCCTTTTCGTGTCCGCTGCTTCTTCTGCATTCTCTCAGAATTCTAGTTGATCCGGTTTTCAATGGTCCAATAGCCGTCAGATCGAGCAATATTGTATGTACATATGAATGTATGTATAACCAAAAGGTATGGGTTTGTCATTATTAATGATGATTTCTCTGGAGTTTATTGTTGTTGCTTGTTGGTGGTGTTTGTTATCTACTATTTTTTTTTGATTTGGTCTGTTATTGCTCTTCCCCTGTCTTTTGTGGTCTTGTTGTTGTGGCTGGCTGGTTGTCTTACCACTGATAAGCGTCGGTCGTCAATTTGTTGCAATCAAGCGTGAGTGCATTTGTGGTTGGCATTGTTCGATATCCCTCTAAGTGACTACAAAAACAACAACAACCCAGAATAAAAAAATAAAAAATATCTACCTTATGAACTTCCATAGGTAAATATGTATGTATGTAGATAGTGGTTACTGCATTAACAGGACTAACAAAAAAACGGGACATTCTTTGAAGTGTGGGGAATACTAATAAATAACCCTAAATAGGACAGTTTTTGAACTTTTCTTTGAAATACGGATATCTGGGATAAGAATGATCTTCTCGTGCAAAGTACTTTCAATGAGCAACAATTCAACCGTCTTGTTACTTATGACGAACCCTGTACATAAGTGCATACAATGTATATCGGTATATGTACCTACATATCGAGCCCTAACCGCCATTTTAGTGTATCCAACAAAAAGTGAATTTTATATAAATGACTAATAAGAGCTTTTTGGCCAGTTTGTAAGAAAAGCAAACAAAAAGTTCCTTTTATCCTCCTACGCGTTTCGACGTTATCATCGCCTTCCTCAGGGAGTCTAATTTACAGTTTATTTTTTTTATTTTTTTATTTTTGCATACAGTTTGTATGCAGCCTTGCAGTTCATTTAGTGTCTAGCTTTAAAATGACATATTTCACAGCTATCAAATTTTAGGAGTTGATGCGTCTGATAATAAATTATTTATTTCCATAAAAAAGCTAAAATCGATCATTGTATTGGATACACTTTTAGGGCAATTAGGGCTCGATATATTGACACACAATTTGTGTAAGTGGATGGCTTTGTCACCGGTTAATGGCGACGATAACTAAAGCTCAAATTAGTTATACAGTAACAGTATCGTTATAAAGCAGCTGATCAACCAACCTTATGGGAAACAATGTATTTGATTAGTGATTCGCTAGTCGGTAACGCTATCGGTAACAACCAAATGAATTTTGGTTTTCAGCCGTAACGCTAACCAGCTGATCGATTGTTTGTTTCAGTTGTTCACTGTCATGACCCAATAATAATATGGTCGTAGCAATCAAAAGAGAACACGCAATTAGCGTTAATACAAAATATGATAATTTCGCAACCTAAAAAACCAAAAGAAGAAGAGTGGCTCTATTGCATGGCCACCTTTATTGGGCTATGATCACTGTTCAGCTGTTTACTGTTACTGCACCAGTAATCGACCAAATTAATACCGATACTGTTACTATTATGGAAATAAAGTTAATGCATAACTAATTTAAGCTTAAGAAATGGACGACGTAGAAGACATGAACGACGAGGTAATGTCAACGAAACAACAATAACAAAGACGACTGCAATGCATAGATGGGCATTTTCAAGTATCAGTAGTAATGCATTGCCAGTATTCAAGCAGTAAAATGTTTGTCCTTGACCTTCTACCGAAAATTTTCGCAAAACTCAGTTTGAACTCAAATATTTTGCAGCAAAAAGTAATATTTTATTAGCTATTGCAATTTCATGAGCATTCAGTAAGCTTTACTGCACTTGCTTTTTTACTGCATTACTGAGTTTACTGCAGTATGCCCATCTATGCTGCAATGTGCATTTTGCTGATAAAGTGAAATGTGAAATGCACATTTTGTTCTGAGGTTCTGAGGAGGCGGCTCAAGCGGTCTAAAAACAAATGGACAACGAACGGTGGCTTGTAAGTGAGTGATTTTATTAATGTATGTTTGGCGGTTTGTTGCTGTTGTGCATACACAACAACCCTGGAAAAATCATTGGATTATATGGTCCATTTCGACGCTTCCAAACAAAACTGTACTAAGTCTAAAAACTGTGTTTTGCAGGAGAAGCTCTCAAAGTTTAAACTAGATATGAAACTGCAGTTGTATGCTAAGTACATTTTCACTTGTAACTTCTGTTTGGATTGAACGATCAACACCAAAACTCGACAGTATCAAAGTTAGGGTACGCTTTATATAAAACCGTAAAGAAAAATAAAAACTTGCTACGTTGTTCTTCATGGCAAGCTCTCAAAGTTTTTATTCTGAAAAATTACGAGTTGTATTATATGTACACTTTTGCTTATAACTTTTGATTGGATTGTCCGATTGACACCAAAATTAGACAGCATTTAAATTAAGACACGTAATACTTGAAACGCCAAAAACGGGAAAATGTACTAAGTCGACTTAGTACAGTATTCTTCGGAAGCGACGATTTGTGGTAGGTTGGAGTACTCCCAGAGTGACCACTAACATAGCCCAAACGACCGATTCATGTATCTGCATCGGTTCGTAGTTAGCCGAACATAACAAAAACCAAATGGAGTACTCGGAATTTTTGCAGGGAAATATGTGGATACTTATGTCTGTATGTATGTTAGAGCGTATCACCAAAAATAGTCGGCCGTATCTCCCCTCATATGAAGTGTTTTTGAAAAACATTTAAAAAAAAATTTATTTTTTTTTCTGGAAACGCTAGATGTCGCCCAATTGCATTTTTCTTCATATCTTCGGCATTTATTGTCGGATTTTAAAGTGTGATATACCAATTTTTTTGTCTCAAGGAGTGGGTTTTTCCCAAAAAAAGCTCATTGATCTCAGGCGCTCCGTTGTGGTACCTACCCACCATATCTCAGTTTCTACCACCCTAATGTAACAACCTAATGTCAGTTGATTGAAGACCGTAAAAAATCATAAATCTTTTGCGAAAAAAGTATTTCGATTCAACCAGTAGAACCAGAAATATAACACAATTTATTTTTAGTCTAAAGCCATACGAGAAAAAGTAAATTTTATATATTTTCTTCGCTCGCGAAACAGTTAGTGAATTGTTTGTTTTGTAACGGAAATTTTAGTCCATATGGGTACAAGTACTTCAAAGTTTCATATCCTTAGCTGTTTAAATGGAGAAGTTATACCCAAAATGTCCATATCTGAACAATAGGGTTTATGGCAGCTATATGTTATAGTGGTCCGATCTTGACAAATTTCAGTGACATTATTTATGTTCATATGGGTACAAAAATTTCAAAGTTTCATGCCCTTAGCTGTCTAAATGGGGATGATATACCCAAAATGTCCATATCTGAACAATCGGTTGTATGGCAGCTATATGTTATAGTGGTCCGATTCGGCCGATTCCGACAAATGATCTGCTTCTCCTAAAAATACACTCACACTCCAAATTTCAAGCAGATATCTCAAAAACTGAGTGACTAGTTTGCGTTCAATTCAAACAGACGGACAGAAAGACATGGCTTAATCGACTCAGCTCATGATTCTGATCATATCGGTATATATTTTGGTGGGTCTGTCACGCCACCTTCTGGTACTTTCAAGATTGTATTTCGGCACAAAGTTATAATACCATTTCATTCTCATGAAAGGTATAATAAGGCATCTAATGTATGGCTTTCAACCAAGGATGCTCAACGAACTATCAAAATATTTTTCCGTTTGTTAACATGCTCTGTTAACGCAACTAAAATGCAAGCGTTAACGTTTTAAACGAAACAAAATCAACAAAAAGGAAATCGTTTTCGTTGAATCGAAAATTAACGTTGAAATTATCATTGAAATGAGCGTTTTTTCGGTTCTCACAATAAGTTGAGAGTGCTTAGTAGCAGCGTAGAGCAACAATGCTCTCAATGATAAACATGATGGTTCGTTTGAGTGACAATTCTCTCAGTAATATAGAGCGCTCAACTTTTCAACGTTTCAGCGTTAACGCTTGAGTTTCGTTGACGTTGATAACGAAACAGAAATTATTTTGATAATTTTTATAACGTTGAAAAACTGAGTCGTTTCAACAGAAACGACTTTAACATTTCGGTTATCGATAATATTAACGTTGCGGTGCATCCTTGCTTTCAACAAAAAACAAAATTTGTTTTATTTCGAGTTCTACTGAATTAATTGAAGTACTTTTTTCGCAAAAGATTTACGATTTTCTACGGTCTTTAATTTGCTGTTATTAGATCGGTACATTAGGGAGGTAACAACTGAGATATGGTGGGTAGGTACCACAACGGAGCGCCTGAGATCAATGAGCTTTTTTTGGTAAAAACCCACTCCTTGAGACAAAAAAATTGGTGTATCACACTTTAAAATCCGACAATAAATGCCGAAGATATGAAGAAAAATGCAATTGGGCGACATCTAGAGTTGCCAGAAATAAAAAATAAAATTTTTTTTAAATGTTTTTCAAAAACACTTCATATGAGGGGATATACGGCCGACTTTTTTTTTTTTGCCTGTAAGGCGAGACGCTCTAGTGGTCATGCATGACCTTGCGGACGCATGAAAAGATGTACGAAAAATTTGCATAATAGTATGTATTCCAAAAAAACAACTATGATTTCATCTAAACTCTGTGAAATCGGATACTTTCCGAGCATTGTCAATTAACAAAACGAAATAGAATCCGTTCGTTCGTTAAGAATCTCTGCTTACGCGAAGTGTTGCAGTGCATTGTTATGGTATGGCTGCTGGAAATGCGATTGACTAAAGGTGAACGACGGATATGAATTGCGGAGATGCGACCGTTGCTGCTGACGATATGCGGCGGCGAAATTTTGACGACGTCTCGGTACTCTATGCACAATGGTCTTGACAATAGGCACCTCATAGGGGAAAGGATAGTAGACCGGTTTGACTACTTGCTTCTCAACGAAATATGGAACACGCCGTTCCACTATGAACGGGGTGGGACGTTCGACCGGAAAAGGCTTCACCCTATCGACGGGTATGCGCACTTCCTGCACTTTCGGTACGGCCACTGTTTTTGTAACGGGCACACGTATGCCGTACGGATGCTGCACGGCTGTGACGATAGTCTGTGGTATGTGAATGGGTATGCTTTGATTATATGGCACATGTAGGCGTTGGTAATCCGTAAGGACGGGAATGTGCTTGGTCACCTCAACGTGATGTGCGATTGGTATGCCAGTCGACGATTTTTGGTATGTGCTAATGGAATGGATGGGTGGTGGTAAGGCTAGTGTGCTGTCGTCATCGTCGTTCCCGTTGCTGTTGCTATATTGCTGCTGCTGTTGTTGCCCTTGCAATTGCGTTGGTTCGTATGTGTGTGATTCGTGTGTGTTTTGAAGTTCGGACGTTGTCACGTAATACTGTTGCTGTTCATTCTGGTCATAGTGGTTGTTGTTGTGGTTATTGCTGGTGGTGCTACTCTCGTTGTCGTCGATATTATTATGCGTGTCATCAATTTCGTTTGCGCTGTCATCTAAACTCTATGAATCGGATACTTAAGAGGTCAGGTATTGGCTCTCAGCTATACCATTGAATCTAGCAACAAAACAATTATGAGAATCAGGTTTTCTTTAATTTTGCCTTTTATGATGATGACAGCAATCCACAGATTCTTTTTCGAACAAACGGACGTATAAAAGCATCACTAAAGATCAATATAATGCTGAATGTCCCAGTATATGGAGGCGTTGGATGAAGCAGCGAAGGGGAAGATGGTGCGACAATGATAGAAGCACAGGAGAACAAGCAGGAGTGAAGTTACATATTTCTAGTTGGAAACCGGATGAAGAGGATGAGGAGAAAAATGCAAAAAAAAAGGATTTTTTATTTTTAAGTGAGAAAATAAATCGACACTGAGATCACGGCAAGAGCGACTCTCATACAAACATTCCTTTTTGCCTTACCTTGGCAGGGAAAAGTGGATGCATGACTTTCCCAGGACATCACAATAGGGGTATTCATAATTAGGTGCAAATAGGTTAGCAAAATTATGCAATTGCATGAAAATGTAACGGATAGTGAGCGACCTTTATAGTCATTTATTGCAAAGATATTTTTAGGGAAGGTACAATTATTATGTTTGTATATCGAGGAGCACCGATAACATCAATATCTGTATTTGTCGATTTTTACTCTTTTGTTATTTTCACAGTTCGCTATGTGCACGAATATAGGTTACGTAGATCATTTCAATCAAAATTTGCAATTAATTCGTTTCTTGCATTTTAAGCAGAGACCAACATAACTGTTAAGTTTTTTCTAAGTGTCCAGAGAACTTAAAAAGTTTTATGAACATTTTAAGTTCTCAGTGTTCATTTGGGAGCTGAATTTCCCAAAATCCCATCTCAAAGCTTGCCTACAGTCAGTGATGCCGAAATTGGGCTTTTCGGACCAAATCTGGTCCGATAAATTTACTTTAGGCTGTTGGGCGGCTAAAATCAATTTTGGTCAGATTTGTAATATGTATGAATATTTTTAGTGGAGACAATTTCTCTGACGCTAAACATTTTATCTTTCCCGAGTAAAGTTCTTTTATTGTTAGTGAAACACACTATTCGCATATCTATGAGAGTTGGGAAATTTAGTTCACTTTGTTGAGCGCTCACTTTAGTTCGCCATTAACTATGTAGGTATTTACTGTTTTTTTTTTTTTTTAATTTTCATATTTTGTTATTGGAATTGGTAGAGTGTGATATCAAAATGATGTTTCGCCTTCGTTATTTCAAAATTCGCTTGGGACTCGTCTCACATGCCAAGTTTAATGAAACGTCAAAATCAGACAATCTGACATTTATTTTGCAAATAAAATGCTGAAATTTAACACAAATTATATTTCACCTGAAAAGCGCCAGCGAACATACGGGCTATTCCACGAATAGGTTAGGTTGGAGTGGCTGCCATAGAGTCGCACTTAGGCCAGAGGCCCGTTGTGATACCACAAGAAGAAAACGGATTACTCCTCCTTTTTGAACCAATTTGAGAACCTAATGCAGTTCACCAGGGCCCTCACTATGTAGTTCTATTTAAAAGCCAAATTCGATTCGAAAGCACATTCTTATTGCATAGAATATATGGAATAGAACTCGAAATCGAACGAATTTTCTTTCGAATTAAAGTACAGAGTGAGGTCCCAGGTCCTTTATGTCGACGTCCGCGACTTTGCATAGGCTATCCAGGAAGGAAGTCCCAAGAAAGCGTCGTCTGCCGCTGTTAAGAGCCGAGCAGTTTGGCCATCTCCTTTAGAGATCGGCGACAGTCTAGTGTTAGTTCTGAATTGAATGACTTGGAGTCAAGATTACTTAGTATGTACATATGTGTTTAAAAATAAATAAGTATGTACCTAATTCCATTTTAAGTTGACTTCTGATTTTTGGCCGTTTTTTGGCGGTATTGGTCGGTAAAATTTTTTTCAGTGGCAACACTGCCTACAGTTCTACAGTGGATTCCATTCCAACATTAGCTCCCTTTCCTGTTTTTTGAACCATTCAACTTAAACGCTTTTGCGCATACATGATGCAATAATAAAATGGTGGACGCAGCAGAGGACGGCTATTTTGTTGTTGGAATAGTAAGCTGTCAAATTATAGTCTTTTGTTTTGATTTTTCTCTCTTGCACGTCTTATTCGTGGAAATAGCTTGTGTGTTCGCTTGTATGTACGCTGGCGTTTTTTCTGTTTTTGACATTCTTATCTCCGGCCGTTCAACGGTAATCGCCTATTCTCTTTTAGCCGCTACGACCATATAGAATTACACTGTGGAACAAATTCAGATCAACAAAAGTTAACTCGGTTCTGAAAGTTAGGGGTGAAAATAGTGGCTAAATTAGAAGACCCGTATCGCGGCGTTTGTTTAGGTTAGTTCGAATTTGTTTTTAATCGACCTTTGAACTTTGCAGGCAAATGCCGATTTTCAGCATATTGTTTGTATGGTTTTTTCGCTTTAACTCGTCGACTAATTGAGAAAGAAAATTAAATTTCCTATACATGGGTGCTATAACATTTTTCTCTATAGTTTCTGAAATATTGATGATTCTATTTGAATTTTTCGATTTTTTAAAGAAAAAATTGACTTTATCAGGCAATATCTTTAAAACAAATATTTTCACCTTCGGTTTTACTCCTTTACGTGAAGCTACATTCAATTAGCAAAAAAAATAAGCTATCAACGAAGAAAATCCATGGTAAAATGGAAAAGTTATAGGCGATCAAGTAAATACAACCAAGTCGCGCAATCGGCATTTGTCTGCAAAGTTCAAAGGTCGATTATAAACAAATTCGAACTAACCTAAGCAAACGCCGCGATACGAATCTTCTAATTTAGCCTCTATTTTCACCCCTAACTTTCAGAACCGAGTTAACTTTTGTTTACCTGAATTTGTTCCACAGTGTTATTGGATCATGTGCGCATATAACTAACCTCGGCGGCATCTGGCGAAAGTTAGTGCATGGAATGAATATGTTAAGGCGACATCTGCTTGTCAAAGTACAGTGCTGCCATATGTATTTAGTTTAATTTGCTGTTAACTAAAAATTAATTTAAAAGAAAACATAAATTTGATACAAGTTTATTATTTTTTACTATTTGCCTGACTCAATTCATTTTTTAGTATAAATGTGTGTTTTAAAGGCAATTTTTTTGTATAAAAAGCATAATTAATTTTATCATTTGTATGAAGCAAATATAAAGGAGGAAGCATCTGTCACACAAGAATGTCATTGAAACAAGAATGGAAAAGAATTTGACAGATAGGAATTTCGACACAGAAACGAAATACTAGTGGTGTTACGTTAACAAAATGAAAATGCTAGTGTTTATGTGGTTTTGAAGTGCGGAAAGAAGTCAGCTGGTCACATGAGGTCTCCGTAATTTCTCATGATCATTTTGCTATCACACCAAAAGTCCGGCAACTACAATGGTTTTATTATTGTCAGCGTTGCCACTTTGCTTACTTTTTACCAAAATTGGTCACCATTTTTTCGTTTGGTTACGTGGTTACTTTCGGCCGATTTTGGTTACCATCAAGGTCCATGAATGGAGTGAGTACACCATGGTTACATTCAACTTTTAGGAATTTAATTTTTCCAAACTATAAAATATGTTTTTTCCAAATTGTTTTGTTGTTTTTTTTTTTAATCAAATTCCAAATAATTTATTGTTGGGGGTAAATGGAAAAAATTAGCTGTTTCACGAAAATCAATAAGGCAAAAGTGGGAAAAATTCAACAGCTTTCACAGAGTATGAGTAGTCGAGCTTGTAAAAGCTTTCGCATATTGTGGCTGAAGATGGAATGTATCACGGGTTCGATCCCAGTGAAGAGCATCCACTTCCGAAAAGGGTTCTAATGATTGAACATGGTTCTTCGTGAAATAGCTATACTCAACCTTCGTTGGAAATAGTTGTTGAAATTTTTCCATTTACCCCCAAAAATAAAAAAATAAATTAAATAATTTTCGTGCTAAGCATTAAAAAGCTTTTAAGTCCAAATAATTTATTTGACAGGAGCCAGCGACCACATTAGAAATAAATCTATTCTGGCGAATTTTCGTCGGGCGATTTTCGTCAGCTGTTCATTCTCATGTCTGGCCGTGTTTTTAAATGTTGATAGAACGCTACTATCGGGCGATATTTCGCTCGACGTTGGATCTGCTTAAGGCAGAAAGATGTAAAACAATTGATATATTTTAGTTTTTTTTTAACCGAATATATTGTTTTACTTTCAAATAAATAGCCCTAACGTTAATGGGACATATCGCTAGCTTAGAGTGCAAATTGTGTAAGTCCTTTAGTCAAACTTTGTAGGAGAAAAAAAACAAAAAATAAAAAAAATTTCGAAATGAAAAAAATTTCTGTTCATGTAAATATTTTGGACTTACAGTATTTTCTTCGCTTTTTGGACTTACACAATTTGCGTATCACTGAATAACAACGAGTAGAAATATAACAAGTGTCACAGACTTGTTCAGCGTGGTGCGTATATGATTTTTCTAGCATTCTACATAAAAGTACACTTTTTTTATAAAAGTGGACTTACACAGTTTACACTCTAAGCTAGCGATATATCTATATTATTAATTTTGGTTACCTGTTTCTAGTTTTGGTTACTTTTATTTTGTATTTTGGTAAATTTAAAATTTTTTAAGTGGCAACGCTGATTATTGTCCATTTATTGTCCAGCGCAACGTCGCCGCAAACGTCTCAGCTGACGCTGTTGTTCCACATGTTTGACACTGATTTGTTTGTGAGCGCACGCAAATTCTTCAAGACAGACTTCACAAAGCAGATGGAATGTGTTGGTAATTCTAAACACAAAGCTTAAGAACATTTCAAGTGTTAATTAAATTGTATTTAATAAATAAAATTCTATTCAAAGTAGTAAAAATGTATATTTGTAAACAATTGTTTTGTGGGCAAATGCCGGCGCTCTTTGCTTTTTTAACGTTTTGTATACTGGGTGAGTAGTCAATTGGTTTATTACATGTTTGTATATGGATGTGTATTCAAGATACCTGTTGGTTTCATTAGGTTCTTTTCTTTAGTTTCCAGCAAAACATTAACTAACATTTCTTGCTAATCTCTTTTAACGAAATTTGTGAGAATAAAGTGACATTTGCTCTCAGTGAGAGATGTTAGCAAAATAGATAAGGAAACTTGAATTAGCAAATGTTATTGACATATCACCGTTTAAACATATAAACGCCTAAGTAAGACTTTAATAACCGCCTAACTCTCCGACTTCAGATCTGAAAAGAACGTTGGAAGGAAATATAGAGCTTTCCAAAGACCAAATGTATGGTAGGTGTACTCGCGTACTTTTTCCAGCAGCTTTTCTCTGTTTGCCTCTATCACTCTCTATCTCGCCAAATATCATTCTTCCTCTCACAAGAGAAAAATATCCAAAAAAGTAAAAAAATGCAAATCTATTCAAATCTTGCAGGAAAGATGAACAGCTGATCAAATTAAAATTATGGGAATTAACAAAATATATACAAATCCTATATTTACAAAAATTTATACGAAATTTGTATTACTTTAGCTTAGTTTCAGCTGTAGATTATGCCTGCATTGTATTTTACTAATAAAGAAACATGTATGTATGTATATAAATACGGAGCTGCGGCTGCCTGCTGGCATTGCATATTGACATACATACATACATACATATAAGTTAGCAGAGGGTAACCGGCGGACTTCCTACATTAAGCAACAAACATACAATGCTGCTGTTATCATCCGACATTTAGCTCAAGTACAGATGCAGACATAATCAAATGTTATTTATTTACATCTTTCATAATTAATTCGTCCATATTTAACTTTTTTAATTTTGAATTTCAATTTTGCAATTTTCGCAAATTACAAACATATGTTTTTTCATCAGCTGTTTTGCTGCTGGACAAATGTGATGGAAAAAATTTGTCCTGCAGAATTTTGCAGCCTCTCACAAAAATAAACGTCACTTTGCTCTCTCATTTCCATCACTTCTGCAATTTTTTTGCGTAAAAAAATGGAAAAAGCGGATATTTGTTGCAAAATTGTAATAAATTGCAACAAATTGCTGTACGCGAATACAACTGGTATAAATCGATAGAGCTGGACGCCAGGAGTTAAAGTTTAAAAAATATCAATTTTGGCATACCTAGTCGGTTATCAAAGTTTTCACTTAGGCGGTTATGCAGGTCAAACGACGATATGATTGTTTGGTGCGTGAAAAAGGATAAAAGACACGCCCGAAAATTTAAGAAAACATTTAAATCATCATCAGAAGGGGAAAATATGGATTTAAATATTACCCCTTAAGCGTTCTATTTCCTTAGAAAAAAAATTTCGACTGACATACTGGCTCGAAAACCCCCCTCAATGCTTTCAAGCAAGCTTCTGGAAATTCGAAAATGATGACGATAGCTCGGAACTACAATTTCAATGTACTAAAGTACACAATTCCTGGTAATTCGATTCGTTAGAAACAAGCCGATGCCGTCTGACCTTAAACTTTCTACAGCTACTTGTTCAATCTCATCATCGATTTCAATAGGTTCCATAAGCATTGTTACATTTCTTAAAAATCTCGGCATGTATGAAGATGAATTTGTGTAATAGCAAAGAGTGAATTGTAAGAATAAATTTTCTTCCTTCTTCCATTACAGCTGATCCGGCGGAAGATGCACTCATCGTGGTTCTTGTTTTGAGCCGCTGTCTAATGTATATATATTTCAATATAGGATTAGTTTGCATCCGTAGATTATAAACAACTTCCCGTTTCCATATTAAACCTTTTTTTTTTTTTTAATAAAAATAGCTATATAACTTTATTTACTACGTATGAATTTACTTTTGTATTTTCAAACACAAATTTGAATTCCTTTTTCACATTTGACATTTCTTTTTCTTCTTGCTAGTGACTTGCTAGTTGAAATTTGTCCAGTAAAAAAGTTAGTAGAACTATCATTGGCGGTCTCTCAAGTTTCGTTCAGTGCACTCTCAATTTTCGTTCAGTTCGCTCTCTTTTACTGGAGAGAAACCAAAGAAACAAAAATTATATGTCAAATCTAAAAATTAGTGTTTATTAACGTTAATTAGTGGGTAGAGAAACAAAGCTATTGTAGCGCATAGCAATAGGAAGTGGGTGGAAATAAAGGAAATTATAATTTGAATATGTAATTAATTAATAATACTATGGCACAGAAACGAAAATTTGTAATGAAGAATAATGTACTTACCTATGTACTATGTAGAAAAAATGTGTGCAAAGAACGAGGGCTCACAGTGGCAAGTGAAGAGATGAATGACCTTACCATGATTCAATCAATTGATCAGGCTTGGACCTTACTGTGTTGCTGCTTTGGCTGGCCAATTAAAAGGTTCTTTTCTTTACTTTCCAGCAAAACATTAACTAACATTTCTTGCTAATCTCTTTTAACGAAATTTGTGAGAGTAAAGTGACATTTGCTCTCAGTGAGAGATATTAGCAAAATAGATTAGGAAACTTGAATCAGCAAATGTTAGTGACATATCACCGTTTACACTTCGTAACCGCCCAAGTGAGACTTTCATAACCGCCCAACTCTCCGACTTCAGAGGTGAAAAGAACATTAGAAGGAAATAGAGCTTTCCAAATGCCAAATCTATGGTATAAATCCATAGAGCAGACCACCAGGAGTTAAAGTTTGGAAAATCTCAATATTGGCATAGGCGGTTATGAAAGTTTCACTTAAGCGGTTATGCAGTTTAAACGACGATATGATTGTTTGGCGCATGAAAAAAGATAAAAGACACGCCCGAAAATTTAAGAAAGAAAAAAAATTGAGATCATCATCAGAAAAGAAAAATATGGATTTTAATATATCCCTTTAAGTGTTCTATTGCATTAGAAAAACAAATTTCGACTGACATACTCGCTCGAGGGGGTTCAATGCTTTCAAGCAAGCTTCTGGAAATTCGAAAATTATGAGGATAGCTCGGAACAACAATTTCAATATACTGAAGTAAACAATTCCTCGTATTTCGATTGGTTAGAAACAAGCCGATGTCGACTGACCTTAAACTTTCTACAGCTACTTGTTCAATCATCGCTTTACAGTTCTTAAAAATCTCTGCATGTATGAAATTGAATTTGTCTAATAGCAAAGAGTGAATTGTAAGAATAAAATTTCTTACTTCTTCCATTACAGCCGATCCGGCGGAAGATGCACTCTCATAATGGTTCTTGTTTTGAGCCGCTGTCTAATGTATATATATTTCTATATAGGACTAGTTTGCCTGCATCCATACATTATAAATAACTTCCCGTGTCGATATTAAACCTTTTTTTAAATAAAAATAGCTATATAACTTGATTTACTACGTATGTATTTACTTTTGTATTTTCCAATACAAATTTGAATTCCTTTTTCCACATTTGACATTTCTTCTTCTTCTTGCTAGTGTCTTGCTAGTGGAAATTTGTCCAGTAAAAAAGTTAGTAGAACTATCATTGCCGCTCTCACCAGTTTCGTTCAGTGCTCTCTCAATTTTCGTTCAGTTCGCTCTCTTTTACTGGAGAGAAACCAAAGAAACACAAATTATATGTCAAATCTAAAAATTAGTGTTTATTAACGTTAATTAGTGGATAGAGAAACAAAGCTAAAGTTATGTCGTTATACCTATCTACGTATGAAGAGATAATAGTTGTATTCGCGTACAGCAATTTGTTGCAATTTATTAAAATTTTGCAACAAATATCCGCTTTTTCCATTTTTTTACGCAAAAAAATTGCAGAAGTGATGGAAATGAGAGAGCAAAGTGACGTTTATTTTTGTGAGAGGCTGCAAAATTCTGCAGGACAAATTTTTTCCATCACATTTGTCCAGCAGCAAAACAGCTGATGAAAAAACATATGTTTGTAATTTGCGAAAATTGCAAAATTGAAATTCAAAATTAAAAAAGTTAAATATGGACGAATTAATTATGAAAGATGTAAATAAATAACATTTGATTATGTCTGCATCTGTACTTGAGCTAAATGTCGGATGATAACAGCAGCATTGTATGTTTGTTGCTTAATGTAGGAAGTCCGCCGGTTACCCTCTGCTAACTTATATGTATGTATGTATGTATGTCAATATGCAATGCCAGCAGGCAGCCGCAGCTCCGCATTTATATACATACATACATGTTTCTTTATTAGTAAAATACAATGCAGGCATAATCTACAGCTGAAACTAATGGCGTTTTCGATTCTGGCAAAAATGTCGCACTTATTCTGCATTTTTATCGGGCTGTCAAATTTGTTTGTTCTATTCCACATAGATTCCACACATTTTTTTAGGGTTGCTTGTTCTATTGACAAAAATGTCGCCCTCTGCCCGACCACAGGGCAGCATTTTCTGCCCTTAATATGACCAAGGGGTTGCATTATTTTTGTTTCATACATCACATGAAAAGTGCAACATTTTCTTAGGGCTCAGGGCGCATGTTGATAATGTTGCCTTGTAATAATGCAGCATTTTGGTTCAGAATCGAAAACGCTATAAGCTAAAGTAATACAAATTTCGTATAAATTTTTGTAAATATAGGATTTGTATATATTTTGTTAATTCCCATAATTTTAATTTGATCAGCTGTTCATCTTTCCTGCAAGATTTGAATAGATTTGCATTTTTTTACTTTTTTGGATATTTTTCTCTTGTGAGAGGAAGAATGATATTTGGCGAGATAGAGAGTGATAGAGGCAAACAGAGAAAAGCTGCTGGAAAAAGTACGCGAGTACACATAATATTTGTTGACAAAGTAAAAGAAAATCCAATTGGGTTTTAGAAAAGTTTAAAAAATCTAAAATTCAAAGAAATCTTAATTCGAATCTGCAAGACTTGGTTACACATACTACAAACAGCACAAATCAAATCATTGCAGTGAAATGTTTGAATTCCCTTAATACACAATTGATAACCTCGGTTAGCTTATCGCTATTCTTAGGTCTTAAGTATATACATATGTATCGTCGTACCATACGAAAACTAGCGCTTTCAAATTTCTTACAAAGAAATTCTATGAATAAAATTTTAAAAGTGCTAGTTTTCGTATGGTACGACGATATGTAGTTGCTATAGAGAAAGTTATTTACATTCATATGAATTTGTTGTTATTACTTTTGCTGTACAGCGTACACCATTATGTATTTTGTGGCTGTGTGTTCAGAAAAGACAAGCGTAGCTGATATGATACGAAATGTGTTTGCCATGCATTGGTGATGCTGTGGCAAATTTCATGTTCCAACTTGATAAGCAAAGAAGTAGCAGAATATACAATTTACAATACTAGTTAATTAAAATTTAGCTCTTTGGAATATTTCAGAGATAAAATTCTTCGAATATCAGTGTAGATATAATGTTAGTTGGCAATTCTAAAAATAATTGTAAATTCTATCTTTATTACAAAGTTGTCGAAATTACTAAAAACTGCTATTGAAATGCGCTTAGATTTTATGTTGGCTATCGCCCTTGTATATCATAAGAATCAGACCTTTGATTGATCAAAGTTTCTCAAAAGCCTTTCCCGGTGAGTTCTAAACCCAAGCGAGCTGGTTTATGTATATATATGTACTTACAAAAGCCTCTTCTATTCGCCAAAGTCGGAGCTTATTAACGGTTTTTTTTTACATGGTCCTCCGCTCATTTCCCAAGAATTTGTCGTGAATACAAATTCTTATACCTACCAGCAAAGTATGAACATTTTTTCTTTTTAGATTTTTAACTTCCATAAAATATTAATTCAATCCTAATCTTATTCTGTTTCTCTTTCTTTCAGTTCCCTCAACTCTCTCCAAGACTGCCTTCCTCATCCCACCAAAAAGTCAACATCTCTTCGAACTCACCAATGCCGTGTCCATGCAAGATTTGAAACGATCCAGTGCCGAAGAAGCCAATTACATTTTTCGTACACAGCTTAAAGTTAATTCCGTTTGGAATTCGGCAAAAGAGCAACTGCTCGAGGTATTCATCACATACGCCAAAGTTAGTGCCCCGAAAAAGTCACGTAAATCAAGCATCACCGCAGAAGTGACAAAAATACCCGATCGGCCATTCTATGTTAGCCTAATCGATGGCAAACCACACAATGTCATTGCACACACATCTAAGGATCAATCACTATTGAATTTGGAACGTGGATTTGCATCACTACTACAACTGCAATATCAAAATGGTCCCGTCACAGAGTTGGATGTTTCGGGCAAATGTAATGCTTTTTATTCTGTGAAGTCAGCCACGCACATTGAGAAGATAAAGACAGATTGTTCCCATTGGGATTTGAAGGTGAACTATCGCGCGGAGAAGGCATTGGGTAAATGTTTTAATAACGACAATTTAGCTAACAATATTAAAATATTTACCTTTCAGGCATCAAGCAAGTCTCTCAAGAAATCGTTGAATATGAATTGGATGCCGAGGGCACGCTTAAGCAAGCCATATCCTCGGAGAAGCATCGCATAGCTTTAGCTTCCAAGCCGGATGTGGGCAGCGAGGTGAGCTCACAATTTAGCTTAACGCATTTGGTTGAGAGTTCGGAGCAGGTGAAGCAATTGGAATTTAAATCGCTCGATGAGGCGGTTAATAGTTTATTGGAATGGTATCGCGTATTTGATATTGAAGCGGATGTGGATGGCGCTATTAGTGAAATCAAAGACGATAGTGTAAATATTACATAAGACAATTTATTAAACATGAGGAGCTATACATCTCTCCTTCTTCTTATAGCTTTCGAAGCGCGTTCAAGTCTTCAATGCTGCGCTCACATACGAACACATTGGCAAACAATCGCTTGCGCTTATCATCGCTGAACTCATACCCATCGCACGCATAACTAAACAAGCTGAATTTGTTCAAATTTTAAAAAAGCATGAAAGCTCCGTCATACCATTAATTGATCTACTTGCCGCCGTGCAATCGATTGAGGCACACAATGCCATCTTGGAGTTGTATAAGTTCGATAAGGAAGAGGATGCTGATATGCTGGAACAATATATACAATCACTCGCTGTGGGCACACATCCCGAACGTGCCGTTATCGAAGATCTCTTCAAGCTCCTGCAGCTGCCGAAAGATAGCGACGAGGCAATCAAAAACGAAAAATTACGTGATACAGTTTTGCAAGCTGTTGCCGCTTTGACACGCCAATCGGGTTTTGATGAAAACGATGAATTGCTGCAAAATGTACGCAAATTCATCAAGCGCCACCTCTATCGGGAATGTGAGCAGGGCAATGATTGCATGATACCCTATATACGTGCGCTACAAAATCTACAAGATCCCAGCACGATCTCGCTGCTTATGACTAGTGCGTTGCATGGCAATGCTACAGAGTCTGTAGCCGCTTTGCAAGCGCTGAAAAGTTTTCCCATTGTACACCTCAATGAGGAGCATCATCGTAACTTGGCCGACATTTTCTATCAAACGAAAAGGAAATATGATACCACCGGACGTGTGATTGCTTTGGATATTTTGTTGGCACTCAAGCCGACTAGAGAGCAGCTGCTGGAGCTGCTCAACTACCTCAATTCGAATGATCGTCATTTTGAGATAAAGACTTTTGTTATACAAAAACTGCGAATGCTTGCTGCCAAGTGTCCACGTTTCAAAGCATTGTTAAATTCCTGTTTGGCTGAGTTGCCGGCTGTTAATAATTATCATGTGATTGGTCAGAAAGGTCTAACAACTGTGCTAACTAGAGAGCTTTCTCAAACGCCGGCTTTTAATGAGACGTTGCTAAGTGTACAAGAGATTTATCAGGGTATACTGAAGCGAGGCACAGTTGAGTTGTTGCTTGGCACGGAGAAAGAAGAATTTAGTAGCTTTAAGGTGAGAGAGAGATTTAAACATTCCAGCACTATAAACCAACGCATAATTCTTTCTTTTCCAGATTGGCATCTACACACGCGGTCTGACCTCCTTTGCTGGCGATGGCGATACAGAAACACCCGAGGATGAGGTGGATGATGACCCCGCCACGGCTGGCATGGAAATATCTGTGCAAGGTGTGCTTTTGCGTCCACTGGTCTTCTTTACCGGTCAAAGTGAGCTGATGGGTCATGTGTGGTCTGGAACCGCCTCTGAACACACGCCCGCCTATCAGGCCACCATTTTGGCAGAGGATCATGAACACTATGTTATATTGTCATCGGGCGCTACGGTTTATATGCGGGTAGTGGGTACACGTTCGATTGATTTGAGTGGCAAAGTGGAAATTAGTTTGTGGAATCGTAATGCCAATACGGAAATCACACAAAAGTAAGAAGTTGGAGATTATTTTGCTTTGTAATAAAAATTTATGAATATTTATATTACAGCACTGGCGCAGCAATTGTTGGCCATATGGTGGCTGGTTTCACTTTTGCCAAAGTCGAGAATAAATTCACCGTACTCAGTGAGCCGCGTTTGTTGCTGGAGGCGAAACTAGATTTCTACAAAGGCGTGAAATTATGTTTAAAATTGGAGCGCCCAGATATGTTGCTGAGGTGAGTTGTAGACTAAATTATATACATAGTCACTTCCTTTGTGTACTCAGTGGAGGTTGTTTTGTGTTCAAATAACGCTTAATAAGCAAATTTTACCTCAACTCGCTACAGGGTATACAAAGCTTGTTACCAGCTGAAAGAAAAACTAATTTAATTCCTTTCTCTTTAGCCATTCCAATGTGAAGTCTGTTTATTTGACGCCAAACGCCTATTACAAAAATATAAGAACAAAAACAACGCACATTTTGCCTGGTCGCACGTTGGCTTTGAATCAGAAGAATAATGAAATGTGCAACATTTTATCGGAAGAATAATGAAAAAGTGACTAAATTCAGGTTTAACTGAATGCTAATTTGGTAAAATGTGTAATATGTATACATATGTACAACACGCTATTCCTTACTCGAATATACTCACAATGGCACAGGAATCTATTAGCAAAGAAATGACGAATGGCCTTCACAAACAACGCACAAAGTTATTAGTTTTACAATAAAAAATGTAAATTTGATATTAATAGTGTTAACAAAAAAACATTACAAATATATAACATTTGTAGGTATTTTTATACACATTAAAATATGCTTTTACTTTACTAAAGCCACCTCATACAAATGTACATAACTACGATTCGATACGACGAGAATGCTAAATCGTTAAGCAACGGAATCACGAATTTTATTTGGGCTTGAAACCGATTTGCTTTTGCATTGAAAGTGTAAAAATTCCAACCAACAATTGAGAATTTTCCAATCGTAAAATGTCAATGCAACCCTGAGTGTAATAGCAAAATCGTAAAAACCGATAGGTAACAATCGATTATCGAGACATCGGTTTGTTGCCAACGATTTATCGTCAGTCGTCTATTTTCACTGTTTGAGTGTGCAACAAATTCTTGGAACGGAAAATTTGACGCCAAGCAACTCGAAAGAATCAAATGCCCAGACACAGCAAATAAAATTTCAAACACACTGAGCAAAATTGGAAAATAAAAACTCAAGCAAAGACATAAAGTGTGTGGAAAAACGCATTTTCTTCAATAGAGAAAAACAAAATTTACGGCCAACATTCGGTAATCGACACTTGCTGAAAAAATTTGCTGTCGTTTATGATTAGACACATCCAAACACATATCGACGTGTAAGCTAACATCTGCAGCGCAGTAAAGAAAACGTGAAAAAATGCACAAAAGCAAAGAAAATCGATTTTTCGTGTGAAAGATAAATAAAAAAAGTATTTGCAGCAAACCACAGAAAAGATTCGCAATAAATTTATGTAGTTCAATTTAGTGCGTCAGCAAGAACAAAATTAGGGCATATTGAGTGGATATTATTTTATATGTATGAAAACTTGGTCGAAACAGCGCAAGAAAAATTGAAACAAAACCCATTTGTTGCTCTTTTTCTTACGAAAAAATTCGCGAGTCAAGACAAAAAATTAAACAGTGGAGTTAAGAATTAAAAAGTAAAACAAAAATACCAAGTATTGGATTAAAATCACAAAAGAGACAAATGTAAGTCCTATTTTTCTACTGTTTAGTTGTTGCTACATATATCTCAGCTACTGGTGTATGTATTCGACCTGCAACGTGTTGCCTGCACGCAACGGAGCCGTGGGTAATCCCAGAAAGAGCTACACGTTTTGTAAAGAATTTCTTTCAGTCACAAACTTTGTCTTGTTTATGCATTGAATCATTTTGCCAATTGGAATGAAGGTGGTTGCTCATTTGGCAAACAAGTACTCACAGCTGATGCAGCGTCACTGTGGCGTAAGCTACATACATACATACATATGTACATATTTAATACTTTAACACTTGCCCTATTTAATTCATATCTTTGTAAAAAGGGGCATTTTCAGCTGTATCAATAATTCGTGGCCTTAATATTTAAGCTATTTACATATAAAAAGAGATTTTCCAGAAAAACTAGGTACCTAATAAAAAGTGCTCAATGATGTCATATCAAACATCGAAAAACCAGTTTTGTACGTTTATTGAATGAGTGGCTAAAAGAAGAAAAATAAAACAATCACCATTTCACAGAGGAACCCCAACAGTTTGAGTAGATGTCCTAACCACTAGACCATATGGGAAGTCACACTAACATACTAATGTATGTTGATATTAGTCGCAATTTTCGAGTCCCAATGATGGCTCTTGGCAATTTTATGCATCCGGAATAGTTACTTTCCATCCAAAGGGACTTGATTTCATTATATTATACCTACTTTGTGAATACAAACTTTTTATACAGTACATAAAAACTAATTTAATTTGTAATGCACAAATGTCAGACTATGGGTGCTTTATGCTTTGGCATGATATGCATGTACCGACATCAACATGTATTTATATTAAGTTCCCTGTAAAAAAGTGTGCGACGAGTCTCTAAAAAGATTTGTCCGGGAGCGCTCTCTTTCGGGTACAATTAGTCTACAATTGTTCCCAATTGTACCCGAACGGGTACATATGTATACTAATTGTAGACGAATTGTACCCGAAAGGGTATCAAACGGGTACAATTAGTCGCACAAATGGATGTGTCGCATTTGCTACCTGTTCGGGTACAAAACGGGTACAATTGTGCGCTTTTGCTACCCGTTCTGGTACAAACTGGGTGCAATTAGTCTCTTCATAGGACATGCTCAAACAAAAGAGAACACTTCAACCCATATAAAGAGATACAAATGGGTAGTAATCGCATGCTCCCTTGCGAGTTGTCCCGGATGTATCCCGGAGTGATCGCATTTTTTGCAGGGTTATTATGCTCACAGCAACGTTGGTGGGTGTGTCACTTCGCTGTTTGTACTTGTACACTCATACATGCATTTGTATTTACCAGATATATGTAGATAAATTAATCACCGCACCTTCGTGTCTAAATGTTTACACAAAATCCAATATTTTCCATCATAAGGTTTCATTTCAGAAAAATACATTTAGCGGTAAAGTAAACGAACAAGTGGTCTATTATTTCGTGATGAAACGATAATGTGTAAAAAAATCAAATCGTCCAATTAATAGGTCAAAAAATTCACGAAAAAAGCATACCAACCAAAGCACAGGTTCTCAACCAGTGGTCTGCATGAGCCACGTCGTAAAAATGCTTTTTCTTATTCTAAACTTTGAGAAGTCGCCTTGCGCTATGTATGGGAACAACGATTTTCTGCTTTGTTGGTAATAAAAACAAGGTGAGGAATCGCTTGAAGATAAGGCTTGACTTGCGTGTATCTTTGAGCAACAATATTAGTTCTAGGATTTCCGAATTCGTGAAGAAGGTGCAAGCACAGAAATCGCATTAATACAAAATTACCGAAGTTTATCCTAACAGCCAGTTTCAAAATTCACAAAATATCTAAAAATTTTTGATTTTTTTAAACGCGAGCCGACAACAAATACGTGTAGCACGACGACTGCCGATTGCACTAACATTCATAAAAAACACTCAAACTTGACAATCCAGATTATAAGTATACAAACAAACGAGTGTTCGAACATTTGTTCGGTCTACTCGAAAATGTTGAAAAAAAAATCGAGGGCTCTAATTTTTATTATACTTGCATTCTTGTACCTGCTAACAAGAAAAATATTTCCGTTCTTTCCATTTTCTAGACCCCAAAATATAAAATATCAATATACATATATGTTCAAAATTGTGTTGTTGTCGTAGATTGAATTTTTCATCGAAGTTTGCAGGTACCTGTTTAGAATATTTTAGCGTTGTAGTATTGTGTTATATTTCAGGTCATAGGCTTTTTTTTTTTATCAGAACCTGCTTTTGAAGGTCCAAAACAAGTTAATTTTTGTTGTTTATCCGACAGGGTAGGAATTTGATCTTTTGTGTAAGGAATTTCCGTCATACTTTGTCGAGGTTGATTTGGTTATAAATTGGTTTTGGCGATGTGCCATCTTTAGTATCTTTTTCAAAACAAGCCTTAGAAATTGAGCAAAATGGTTTTCTTGGTTGATGAAATTATCATATAAAGGCACATAAATCAGCCAATTAATTCCTAAATTCATCGAATGGGTGGTTCATCTTTGACCGATAATCATAATTGATTGCTTATAATCGGTTTGAGTCACAAAAGCTATATAAAAATAGATCCAAAAATGCTCTCATGCACACTATGTGTAGATATGCATGAGAACGTGACACAGAAACGTGATTTGACTGCCATATTTGTTCTAACCAGTGTTGCCACTTTAGCTATTTTGTAGCTAGATTTAGCTATAACTTTTGGCGTTTAGCTACAGATATTTGCGTTTAGCTATTAGCTATTTTTGTTAGCTTTTTTTTTTTAATAGCTTAGCTTTTTTTAGCTATTTTTCTTAATTTCTTTATTTTGCACATCAGTTTATCATTTTAAGCTAATGAGTCATCTGTGAGTTTATGAAAACTTGAAAGTGTATACTGATCCTTATGATTATCAAACTATACACAAGTTGATAGTCTGGCATGCCTTCCTTATTTTATCAATTATTGGTGCATTCATATGCAAGGTTGATCAATAAGGTTTTCGCAGTGTGCAAAAGCAACTCTGCCATGCATTTGGTTGTTGCCCATTTTACTATCTGAATTCACAAATGACCATTGGCATACGCTACACTGTCAATATGTATCGCGATATTTGAATCGGTTTGATGAATCGCAAACTAGTGCTGTAGGTTCAATGTGAATATTGCGATATTTTTCTCGCTCTGAGGTTCACAATATTTTACTTCCGTCCTTTTCACGGTGTATTCGTAAAATTTTTCAGAACTTTATTATCAAGTTAATTGAGCAACTCCGCCAACGCTTACCGCAGAATATTCAATCTTTAAAAAATATTGAATTTTTTTCTGTAAAGAAGCCAAAAATATTTGACACTTTCAAGGATGAAAAGGACCCCTTTAACACGGAGGAAATCCCTATTTTAGAAATGCAATGGAAAAAACTACACGTATACCCATGGAAGAGAACTACCTCTACAATAAAGTTTTGGGTAGACGTAAGAAAGCTTAGAAATGCTCTTAACGAAAATCCGTTTGAAGAACTACAATCTTTTGTGTTTAATTTTCTAATCCTACCGCTTAGTAATGCAGAAATATAACGTAGCTTTTCTGTTAAGAACGTAATAAAAACAAAGCAAAGAAATAGAATGCAATTATGTATTTATGTTAAACTCTCTATTGACTGTTAGGCATGGTCTAAAAAGGCTTGAAAAATTTTGTAATAACTTTAAATTCCTAACGATATTATTAAAGCAATGACTTCACGTAATATATATGATTCAATCTGTGAATTAAATGAAGATATGATTTTTAAAATGTTATTGAACCAAATTTTTAAGTAAAGTTTAAATATTAAGTAGTCGCCAAGGATGGAAAATAATTATTATTTTTTAAATTTTGACCAAAAAAATCAGTATGTTCCCACTATCACAAAATTAATTTAAATATACCACTATATTTATCTCTGTATAATCTGCGGCTATCTGCAATGATTTTTATTTTAAGAGTTTTATCCATAAATATCGAAAGTAATAATTACAGCCTGAGTTTTATTTTTTCGATCGAAAGTAATTATTATTATGTAATTTTAATTTTTTTGATCGCTAATAAGTATTATTCTTGGATTTTAATTTTTTTACTCAAGCATAATTATTATTTCTTGATTTTTACTTTTTGCATCAAAAATAATAATTATATTTGATTTTTATTTTTTCCCTTATGGCATAATGATTATGTGTAATTTTAATTTTTTTTACTCAAGAATAAAAATTATGGTCTGATTTTTATTTTATTATTCATAAAATAAAACTCAAAACGTCATACAGCCTGAACCATTAGGATTTTTGGCTTAAAGTTTCGCATGCATACACCTTCTCTTCTGCTCTAACTACTTCCGAAGATAAATCGTTGGAAATTTTGTTATAAATGGTGGAAAACAGGTGTTGAAGTATGCATGTAATTTGCTTTAAAATTCATGCAAAAATGTTACGTATACGCCACGGAAATATGCTCATATGTAAAACTAGCTTATATCCTTGGTTTTCACGCCGCGTTTCTATATGCAAAATAAATGAAAAAAGAACAACTTTAAATTTTTTATACAGCCTTTCCAGCTGTGTTTTAGAAAATTCTATTGTATTTCAATGTGTGTGTAAGATTTATTTAATAATTACTTTCGATCGAAAAAATAACACTTACAAAATAATAATTATTTTTAATCAGAAAAATATAAATCGAAGAATAATGATTATACGGTGATTTATATTATTTCGCTTATAATGATTACCGTCCCTGGTAGTCGCTATTATAATTTATTTTAATACTGCAATTGAATATACATACATACATACATACGTATGTAATGAATTGATTTTTTTTTTCATTGTAATAATCTTATTATGCGACGTACATTTATAAGTATATACATACAAACAAATATATGTATGTGGCTACAATATATAATATATGTATATATAAATATTCATATATGTGAAGTTGTTTTATGTCACGTCTTTTTAAATAAATGATTATTTGGCTATTTTTGAAAAAAAAAAATTTGGCTATTTATTTTAGCTATGAAAATAATTATTTAGCTATTTTTAGCAATTTTTTTTTTAATTTAGCTATAAGCTTCAAAATATTCTGGCAACACTGGTTCTAACTAAAGAAAACAAGCGAACCAAAGATCAATGCAAAAACAAGAGCAATAAACCGAATAGATAACAAGTAAGGAAGCCTAAGTTCGAGTGGAAACGAACATTAGATACTCAGCTGTATGCTTTCATTGTTTATTTGCGTTTGTTCGATATAGGGTGTATTTTATATGAAACGAGTGCTGCATAAACAGGGCGCAGCCACGCCCATTTTCAAAATTTATATCAATCATCCAAATAAGCATATAAATATTATTGTTAGTGCAAAATTTCATCCCTCTATGACTTTTAGTTACAAAGACTTCACGTTACAAATTCCAAAAGGGTGTTCCAGAAATATCTTTGTTAAAAAGTAGGCGTGGTCATAAACCGATTTCAATACATTTTTGCGTGTCTATTAACACATGTTATAAAAGTGTATAAACCAAGTTTCGTCATAATATCTCAGTTATTTGTCGAGTAATAGGCACGTAGATTCCTTTGTATAAAAAGAGGCGGTGCCACGCCCATTTTCCAAACTTTTTTTATTTTTTGTTTCCGGTCTATTGTAAAACTCATGTCACAAAATTTCAATGAATTATCTTTATATTTCACAGAGATATCGCTTAAAAAGGTTTTATTAGGTCACTTTATAATACCCATATATAAAAGTGGGAGTGTTCGTCAACCGATTTTGGTAATTTTTCGTCCACACATTTGGCTAAGTAAATATATCACGCGTACCAAATTTCATCGATATATCTTTAACGGTTTCTGAGTTATGGCTTATAAAACTTTCAATATTTGCCCCTTAATAAGTGGGCGTGGCACCGCCCATTTTCCAAAACTTCATCAAATTTCTTCATAAGGGCCTGAGCTCAATACGTGGGTAAAATTTTATCACTCTAGCTATATTAGTGGCTGAGATACCAAATTTCCGATTTTTTCTATATAGGAAAAGTGGGCGTGGTCATGGTCCGATTTCGCCCATTTTCAATACCAACCGTCCCAGTCTCGATACCAACATGCATTTCAAATTTCATCAAAATATCTAAATTTTTACGCGAGTTAGAGTGCGTACGGACGGACGGACGGACATGGCTCAATCGATTTCTCTTTTCACCCTGATCATTTTGATATATATAAGTCCATATCTATCTCGATTATTTCATTATGTTACAATCCACCGTTATGAAATCAAAATTATAATACTCTGTATACTAGTACAGCTGAGTATAAAAATACCAACTATTCAGTCTTGCCGCTCAAAAATTTCAAAAGGTGGCCCAAAAAATAAAAAAATTGGCCCCAATTTTTTTTTAGCTAAAACACATTTTTTGTATATTTTTGTGGTTTATTTAATGAAGAAAATGGAATTTAAAATATTCTCTACACTAACGCAGCGTTAAAATGATCGTTCGTTGAGCAGACGTAATAGCCCGAGAAAGGCAAGGAATTAAAAAAAAACTGTTATAGCGTTCGTTGAGCCACAGGAAAGTGCAAGAACTGTAGGAGTTTTACCAAAAAAGAGCGAATATGAGTGCAAAGAATGTAAATTGTGGTAAAATTCCTACATTTCTTGCACTTTCCTACGGATCACCAACCGCTATATGTGTTTGTGTGTGTCTGGGCTGTTCCGTGCGTTTTCATTATCTTAACGAACAGACCAAATTTCAAAGTATTCAAGGGTAGTGTTGGCAAACAAATTAAATAAAGAACCTTTCGAAACGAAGAGTTGCCAATGCAAAGTAAAATAGTAACAAAGAGGTTTTTTGTTCTTATATTTAAGAAAAAACTAAAAATTATTTAATAATTATAGTTTTGAAAGTAAAAAAGGACCAAAAGTGGCCCGAATTTTTAAAAAGGTTCAAATCTAGCATATTTCAAAAAGTTGGGTTCAGGTGGCCTGGCTTTAAAAAAGGTTCAAATTGCCACTTTAGTGGCCCAAACGGCAACGCTGCAACTATTCTTTTGTAATTGACAGACCAACAAACGCAAAAAACAAAAGCAGCAGCATAAAAAATAAATCTTTGGTCTAACGCAAGTAAATCGAAGAACAAAAACGATAAAGATAAAAACGAAGAAAATAACAAAATCAGCAGTCATAAGAGTATACAAAGAAAATAAAACAAAACAAAAAAGTAAAAATATAAATATAAGTAAGTAAGTAAAAAACACGGCTACCTACTTTGAGTAAGTGTGTAAAGGCACGCAGAAGACACGCATCAAGAGTGGATCAAAAACTCTCACGAAAAAAGCCCAAAAATATCTACCAAAGGCGAGTGCTCGAACAAGCGTATCGACATAATTAATTTCTAAAATAAGAGCAAAACAAACACTCACCATACGACGAAAACGTAAAAAAGAACTTAATTCGCTAGCGCAAAACTCGTGATCAAACAATAGATATACAAAAAGAACTTGCAAAACTTTTTTCTCAAACTAACAGCATTAATAAACATTGAAGAATCCAGAATATCAGCAGCAAAGTCTTCTCAGGTAATTTTCAGAAACTTAGTACATATTAGCTTAAGTGATTGTAAGACTGAATGAAATAATACTTAACCATTTTGATGAGGAATCGTAACAGTTTGGGCAGATGACTTAAGCCGGGTATCCACATCACAAGAAATGCTCAAACTCCATATAAAAAAACGCTCAAGAAATAAGCCGGGTATCCACATCACAAGAAATGCTAAAACTCCATATAAAAAAACGCTCAAGAAATAGCCAAGAAATTTTCTTGTGTCAAATTTCCTTAAGGCAGTATCCACTTCACAAGAAAATCTATTACAATTTTTGACGAAAAATGGCGTTGGCAATGCTGGTTTCGCCAAGAAATATATACGATTGTATATATTTCTTGAAGAAAAAATCAAACGTCAAAATTACTTAAGAAACATATGCTTATTTTTTCTTGAGCCATTTCTTATGATGTGGATACCCAGCTTTAGTCAAGAAATTTTCTTGTGTCAAATTTTCTTTAGGCAGTATCCACTTCACAAGAAAATCTATTACAAATTTTGACGAAAAATGGGGTTGGCAACGCTGGTTTTGCCAAGAAATATATACGATTGTATATATTTCTTCAAGAAAAAATGAAACGTCAAAATTACTTAAGAAATAAATGCCAATTTTTTCTTGAGCAATTTCTTATGATGTGGATACCCAGCTTTAATCACTAGACAATATGGGAAGTCGCAACAAAACGCTCTCAAGGTTACAGATTAAGTTGATTTTACATTTATTAACATAGGTTATTCGTCTACGTTCATATCTTGAAGCAAGGCCGTAGCGAGGATTTTTTTCGGGGGGGGGGGGGGGGGGGGGGGTTACACTCGGCCAAAATCGTCCAGACGGTTAAGTGCAAATTAAGTAAGTAAGTACACATTTTAAAATGAGGCTTTGCTTAGTTTCCGTTGGCATTTATTGCAAATAAGAATTCATAGATACACATGTATGTAAAAATTAAAACTTAAAACTTATTTCAGTAATCTAAATTCAAATTTCCAAAAAAATTAATTTTTGAAATAAATATTAATTTCATTTTTTTTTTTGAAGTTTAATTCCGTCAAATTCTTTTTGAGGAAGTAATTGTCTCTTCAACCTACGGAGAATTGTTTTTGTATTTTGACTTTCGGTGGGTTTTACAAACTAAAACTACCAGAAAAATACAGACAGCGTAGCCAGAGCAAAAAAAATCTTTTGCTCCAAAGCCCTGGTGTAAACACAAATCAGCTGATCATTAGTGTTCTCTAGTAGTGTGGATAGGCACTGTTACACGATCAATGGGTAAGTTTCTAAGACAAAGCTGCTCCACAACTGTTGAGCTCAACAGTTGGGTAGCAGTTGAGTTAAACAGCTACGTCTTACAAATGGCTTGATGAATTTATCAGCTGTTTGGCTTTACAAAACATATTGAGCTCAAGTAGCGAACAAAATTTCTGGTGGAAATAATAATAATCATCATAGTTAACTTTTCATTTTTATTTATTTTTAGTCTCCACATAACTTAATTCGCATTTGAATAATCACGCGAATAATCTCTCTAAATTTTCATCGCTTTGGTTAAGTTTCAACCTATGGCTTTGAATAAAAATTTAGCTAACATTTCGGGGGGGGTTCGAACCCCCCAAACCCACCCCTCCCCCCCTAAATACGGCCATGTCTTGAAGTGTGGCTGCATCTGCATAAAAAGACGTTGTATGCTGAACAGCTCTTGCACAGTCTCCGCCTGTCAATTTCGGCTTCGCATCATCCATACTTTTCTTCAAATATTGAAATATTGAAGACATTGCTCACATACACCTGGTCCAGATACATTGGGAATGCCTTCACCTCAGTTAGGTTGTATGTATGTACATATCGTCGTACCATACGAAAACTAAATTAAATCGAGTTTTGGCTGACGAAAAGTAATAAAATCGACTTTTGGCTGACGAAAAGTATCAGTAATTATATACTGTTTTTACATTAAAATTGTTGTTGTTTATACGAAATTGATAGTTTTCGTCAGCCAAAAGTTGATTTTATTACTTTTCGTCAGCCAAAACTCGATTTTATTACTTTTCGTCGGCCAAAACTTAAACTTTTTACTTTTCGTCAGCCACAAAAAATCTGAGACGATATGTACATATCGTCGTACCATACGAAAACTAACATATTTAAAATTTCTGGCGAAAGCTATCAAAAAAAAAAATTCTGTATAAAAGTAACATATTTCACTTTTGGCTGACGAAAAGTAACAAGTTCGACTTTTGGCTGACGAAAACTATCAATTTCGTTTAAAGAACAACAATTTTAATGTAAACAGTCGTCAGCCACAAAAAATATGATGTTAGTTTTCGTATGGTACGACGATATGTAGTTTAAACAATATTTGAAACAATGGAAAAAATGGCAAATGCCTACTCCACATACGTAAATATTGAAAAAAAAAAAACAGCTAAAAGCAAGATAAATCGATCACTAAACAAATTTATTTTTCTCAATTTCAATTTACGTTTTCTCGTTACAAACTTGTTTTCTCATTTTAATTTAATTTTTTCCAATACAAACTTTCGTTTTCTCATTATAATTTACGTTCTCTCATTCCTGGGTTTAAATGGTGTAGTTCTTTTAACACTCCAATAGTCGCGCGTTTTACAATAGTGGAACGCTTGTGCATATTGTTGAATATTATCGCTTAGTTATGGCCAATCACGCGCAGAGTCTCATTAATCTTCTATTACTAGACAATGCGACCGATTGTTGGAGAAATTTTACGACAAAATTACAGTTCTACAACTGTAGAATGCGCGACTACTCACGTCATTTTTCTCGTGAGCTACGGTCGATAGGTACTTATTTGTTGTTAGTATATTTGTTACCTTTTATTAATGTTTTTATGATATATACATTTTATTAGAAGGTTAGTAGTAACTAGAGCGATGACCTTTTTGCAGACTAATGGCTTCACGGATTGAACAAGACAGAATTTGTAGATGCCTTGAAGAGGAAGACACTGATGATAGAGATATAGTGAATTCATGTATAAAGCGTAGAATATCTATGGAAAGCATTCCAAATTAATTAAAAATAAAAGGAAGAATTCTTTTGGGTCTAAACGGTCAAACCGAGGTAAATCGGGTCCAACACAACCCCCAAACACCGGCTGTGCTGGAAAATGTTCCTTCTGTGGCAGAGCGCACAAAAGTCAACCAGGAAGCAATGTTACACTCCAAAAAAAAAAAAAAAAACAGATTCTCGATCAAAAACATATTTTTTCTTATTTTGAACACGCGTCCCAATACAAAATTTTCTTTGCTTTGTGTAATTTTTCTCATATATACATAAATATACAAGTGGAGTAACTCAGCTGTCTGACGGTTTTTATCAGTTCAATATCTCTAGTTCTTTTAATAACACTTACTTATAGGCAGTGTTTAAAAAACTGCAGTCGGAATTAGCAAAAGTCGTGAAATGTTTGATTTTATTTGATTTTGATATTCGTCGCTTTTTAAAATTACGATTTTGCCTGATTTTGATTTTGCGCTGATTTCATATTGCTCAAAATCAAAAGCGGCCTGATTTCAAAATGAACAATTTTGCCTGATTTTGATTTTGCGCTGATTTCATATTGCTCAAAATCAAAAGCGGCCTGATTTCAAAATGAACAATTTTGCCTGATTTTCATTTTGTGTTGATTTCATATTACTCAAAATCAAAAGCGGCCTGATTTCAAAATGAACGATTTTGCCTGATTTTGATTTTGCGCTGATTTCATATTGCTCAAAATCAAAAGCAACCAAATATCAAAATTAGCGATTTTGCCTGATTTTCATTTTGTGCTAATTTTGATTTTGTGCTGATTTCATATTGCTAAAATCAAAAGCAGCCAAATATCAAAATTAGCGATTTTGCCTGATTTTCATTTTGTGTTGATTTCATATTACTCAAAATCAAAAGCGGCCTGATTTCAAAATGAACGATTTTGCCTGATTTTGATTTTGTGCTGATTTCATATTGCTAAAATCAAAAGCAGCCAAATATCAAAATTAGCGATTTTGCCTGATTTTCATTTTGTGCTAATTTTGATTTTGTGCTGATTTCATATTGCTAAAATCAAAAGCAGCCAAATATCAAAATCAATGCTTTCACAGTTTTGCTATTTACGCTTACATGAAGACATGTACATACCCTGTAGGGAAAATCTCTAGTTCCGAACTAGGGCGCTTCTAGTGCATCTTTCGACACTACTAGTGCGAGATAAACAATCTCTTTTGCATGTTATCAACTGGCGAATTTAACACGGCGATGTCCTAGGCGGTGTCAATTATCACTCTCTGCACTACATTTTCGATAGTTCCGAACTAGTACTAAATTCTACACTTTTCACTAGTTCGTTTATTGGCACAATTTCGATAGTTCTGAACTAGCTACAAGTACCTAAAAATTCTACAGTTTTACATCTGCCGCTTAAGTGCAGCCTTTGACACACTTCATGCAAGTAGCGCGATGGCCGACTGGCTAACGCATGTACCTTTCAATCTGAGGGGCGCGGGTTCGAATCTTGTCGGTGCCAAGGTGCATGATAATTTTTTTTTTTATTTTTTTCTTTTTAAATAATATTTTTTTATTTATTTATTTATTAAAAATTTAATATTTAAAAAGTACCTAATAAAATAAAAAAAAAAAAATAAAAAAAAGCTTGAAGATCGGAAAGCCATAATTAGGGGAACATTTCATTTCATACAAGATGCAAATAGAAAAATCTTTATACAAAATGCTTTACTAAACATCTGAGAATTGCAGAAAATACAAAGCCGACGGCAATTGAATGAACGAAAAATTTTCATAGAATTTTTGTCACTTCGAAATTGCATACAAATCAAGGTGTGTTTTATAATGGTCACTCAATTCACTCCTTCTGAACTGGTGAGGGTCTAACTACAATTGATCTAGTTCAATTTTGACACCTTTTCGCTAGTTCGGAACTAGAAATTTTGCTCACTAGTTATTGAGTTCCCTGCAGGGTATGTATGTACATAATTTCTTACCCTCTGTATTACGTTTGTATACATACATATGTATGTATGCGCATGTAAGCGTAAATAGCAAAACTGTGAAAGCATTGATTTTGATATTTGGCTGCTTTTGATTTTAGCAATATGAAATCAGCACAAAATCAAAATTAGCACAAAATGAAAATCAGGCAAAATCGCTAATTTTGATATTTGGCTGCTTTTGATTTTGAGCAATATGAAATCAGCGCAAAATCAAAATCAGGCAAAATCGTTCATTTTGAAATCAGGCCGCTTTTGATTTTGAGCAATATGAAATCAGCGGAAAATCAAAATCAGGCAAAATTGTTCATTTTGAAATTAGGCTGCTTTTGATTTTGAGCAATATGAAATCAGCGGAAAATGAAAATCAGGCAAAATCGCTAATTTTGATATTTGGCTGCTTTTGATTTTGAGCAATATGAAATTGTATGAAATCAGCGCAAAATCAAAATCAGGCAAAATCCTTCATTTTGAAATCAGGCCGCTTTTGATTTTGAGCAATATGAAATCAACACAAAATGAAAATCAGGCAAAATCGTTCATTTTGAAATCAGGCCGCTTTTGATTTTGAGCAATATGAAATCAGCACAAAATCAAAATCAGGCAAAATTGTTCATTTTCATATTTTTTCATATTGATTAACTGCGACTTCTGATTTTTTAAAATCGGAATCAAAATCAAAATCAACAGAAATGAAACTTACGCCAGTGGTTCGTTTTCGTTTAGTTTAGTCGCTTGCTGGCCATTGACGTATGCGGCAGTGATGTGATAAGTAGAGAAAATTCCCTACATGTAGGGATTTTAGTCGGAAAAAAGTGACCGTAGGGAAAGAAGGACAGATTTTTATAAAATAGCTAAATGTAGGGATTTTTTGTCAAAGTCAAATCAAAATTTCAATTCAACTTTTTTTCACTTCAACACTGACAGTCGATCTGAATAATGAAAATGCTGCGAAGACGAGTTCAATCGCGAACCCTTCAACGACGTAATTGGAGAGGGAATACCGTATAGTGAACTATCTAATAACACGATACTGTTACGTATTTGTCGATAGCTCGATTATTTCTATCGGGTTCGTATCGCTGAATTGTTAAATAAAAGTCTTTATTTACTTCTTAATGCACACCGCTTTATTTCACGACTAAAAAGTCTACACTTGTTTTACTTGACTTGATGTTAACACTTCTACTGTTAAGTTACGACTGACTGCGGAGCGCCTGCTCGCCGCCTTATATAGTCTGTCAAACGCAATCTGGAAAATTCTGGCAACACTGGAAATTATCTGGTCTCTTCTTCTAGTTCTGGCAGTTTCTTTAGAGCTGTGTTCAGTCATTTAGTGATGTGAGAGTGGAACCGATTATATTCGCCACAATACTTTTAATCAGGGCATCGGAGCAAAAGATTTTTTTTCTCTGGCTACGCTCTTAGCTCCGATTTTTTTTCCGTTACGACCAACTAGATGGTATTTTGTTGGTATTTCGTTTGGCTTTTTCAATATAGCTTGCCCGCTTACACCAACGCAAAACTGTATTTGACCATCTCCTTCACACAAAAAACCTTGTAGAATACCAGAAAAAACGTAGTGTCATATGGGCTAAAGCAAAGTATTTGACGCAATAAATTTTTTTTTTTTTTTCTTTTTATTCAATAGGGATTTAACTAAAAAAAATTTTTTTGGGAAAACGCAAACAAAATTTTAGAGCCTATACACACTTGCGACTCAATCGATTTAGTCGGGCTTTGATTTGCATGGGAATGTATGGAAGCATTCACACTACCCAGCTAACAATTTTACCCGAAATCTGTTAGATTTCTATCAGATTGTCGGCAAAAAAACTCCGAAATCAATAAGTTTTCTGTACGACTTCTTCAAGAAAAATGTATGAAGACGTTGACAGGAATTCTTACAGACATGTCTTGGGAAATTCTGTGTTTTTTACCGACGATTCGGACAGATATCTAACAGATTTCTGAAGGAACAATGAGGGGAAATTCTATTGTTTTCCGACATATCTGATTGATATCGTACAGATATCTGAAGAAAATCGTTCAGAATTCTGCAATATTTGTCGATGAATCTAACGGATATCTTATAGATATCTCAAGAAATATCGTGAGGATTTCTGATTTAAATGCCGAAGGATCTGATGGATATCTTACAGATATCTAAAGAATTTTCAATTAAAATTCGCATAAATGTAGTGGCAAATTAATTATTAAAGTATTTATTATATGTAAATTAATTTAGATACATATGTACATATATGTATACCTGAGGGCTTAGTCTAAGATCTATTATATGTATTTAAAACGTTTTTCATGCATTCCGCCAGAGCCGTTAATAAGCTTCCTTGAGTATGGTAACGAATCAGCGATATACATTACAGGATTATTCGCACACTTTGGCTTCCAATACATGTTTGTGTGTACATAGGCAGCAATCTGCAAAAGCTGACTATGTCGGAAATAATAAAGAATTGAACCAAGTCCAAATCGGCACAGCTATTATTCCATTGTTTTTTTTAAGGCCTGACGCTACATATCCGGCTATCTTTATGTATATATCAAGTTTGTACATATGTATGCATATTTTATATTGCACATTTTGTTTTATTAATTTTTTTTTAATTCTGTACCGATTACAAATAGAAATTTTCTTGTACAAATTCAAAAGAATAATATGTATGTGCACGAAATCGGTCCGATATCTATAAGATTTGTCGGATGAGAAAAAATAATTTCCCCAGAAATTTTTGATAGAAATACCTAAGAAATCCGAAAGATTTGTCCAGATACTCAACTATTTACTCAGAATATTTTCAGAATTGTCTGAATCAGAAATTGTCTGGCAAAATTGTTAGCGGGGTACATTCAATTAGTCGAACAACCGAAACAGTTGGATTTGCATACAAAAGCCCAATTCGACTAAATCGATTGAGTCGCAAGTGTGTATAGGCTCTTATAATTTCAAAGAGTTTCCTTCTACGGCTAACTACAAAATCACTTTTATTTCCGCCATTTTTATCGTTTTGAGTATTTTATAAGACTAGACTCAAAGGCATGACCCAGTTATTGAAATATATGGCAAAACCCCAGAAATCGAAAATTTCGAGTTAAATCCCTATTGCATAAAACGTGCGATATATATGTTACATACAACGCATTAATACATATATTTTTTTATTATAATAAGAGCCTATACACACTTGCGACTCAATCGATTTGGTCGAATTGGACTGTTGTATTCACACTACTCCAACTATTTAGTCGAATCGGTGGCAGCTATTCACACTTGAGACTAAATAGTCGTGCGATTGACAATGACATAAGGTCCGTTCGGCGGCTGCAAATTGCCGCAATTTGCAATCAAAGAAAAATATGTCTTGCTCTCCGAAAGAGAGAAACTTATACAAATTTACTGGCATTTCAGCGAACAGAACTTTGTCAAAATTTGCAGCAAATCAGCTGTTTGCCTTTATTCACAAGTGCATAACAAAATTAAAATTTTACGAAATGGAATCCAAGGGAAAGCTAAATATGCAGTGTCCTATGTTCTACACAAAAGCACTGTGGATTGGTCCAGGAATAAATCCAGAAAAGGAATTCTGCCGGCTGAGGGTTATCTTTTTAAAGTGCGGCCCAAGGCCGTCAACGGAAATAGTACGCAGTTTTGGTGTTTGGTTTGGTGGATTTTACGGGAAAATTTTCCAACAGTCTACCACGCGCTGAAAAAAGGACTTGTCGGGCGTTGTAGAGGAGGTCCTGCTTATTCAAAATCCAAAAGTCCCGTCGACCGGAGATATTTGTCAGTTGTAAAATTTACAAAACAAAACCCCAAAACTGTGCAGTATTACCGTATGAAGACACTTCTAAAAAAACGCACTATGTATATTTGTGTGCAGAACACCTTTTTGCGTTGGCGGCCTTCGGCCGCGCTTCAAAAAAATAACCCTCAGCCGGCAGAATTATCTTTCTGGGGTAACATCTATGGACCCATCACACTACCAATAAACTACCAACAAATATCTCGTGAACTATAAGCCTCCGGCAGGTTTTGATTTTAGTTTTGAGATCTGTGAGAGGCCCTCTACCTCCCTGAAAAAGTCATTTTTCTCGGACCGTGGTTCCTTAATCTAAGGCCTACCCTCTTGGTAGACAGATGGAAATCTGAGCCGATTTTACAACTTTACCAACAAATATCTCATAAACTATAGGTTTCCGGCAAGTTTTTATTTCTGTTATGACATCTGTGAAAAAGTTATTTTTTCGGGGCGTGCGTGATTAATGGACAGTTTTCCCATTTAAGTAGTATACAATCTCCTATTTGCGATTCAACAACGCAGAATCCCGAGAGTGCAGACGATGATCCCACTGCGCTGTCATTAACAAGTTTCCTTTTAGCTGGTACCTTATTAACAAATTAAATCATTTAAATAAACTTTATAAATTAAAATAATATAATTTTCTCACTTCATTTTCTATTGAATCACATATATTCCCGATTTTCATAGTTTTTTGACTTGAAATCAATTTCGACTTTTTTTTTTAAATTGTAACCATATGATCGCAAATCATATGTTTTTTCTGTCTACTGAACTTTGCAATGACAAATTTCGTCAGTAAAACTTTGCAGCTTTCTTCTTCTTTGAACTGTCAAAATTGCGCTCTCTTGCGCAAATTTTGACTGAGTTTATGCCTCAAAAAACGCGAATTTGCAGTTTTTTCTGCAATCTGCAGCAATTTGCTGCCGGCGAACGGTCCTATAGTGTTGCCAATGTTCACATTTTACTCAGCAAATTTTACATTAGTGGTCTTCATATAAAGTGATGAAGTATTAAATTGTTAAAGTTTATCTGCATTCTTACATGAAAGCACCTTCTTGTCAGCTGTCAACTTGATTAATAAATAAAAAACAATAAAATAAACAAAATGTGCATACATTGTTTGGCTTTGTTTCTTATTAAACTAGCAACTAGCTGTCAAGTAAATGAAAAGAGAAAAACGGAAGGAATTACGCTCATAAAGGCGAAACGAACAGAAGTACAAGAAACGGAAAAATAGTAAAAATCAGCCATTAATAATTTTCATGAAATTTCATTTTCATTATTTCTATTTTAAAATGCGATTAATGACATTTGAAGAGAACAGCAATATCAAGAAACATATGAAAACGGAAGTAAATATCCTTAGTTAGATAATTCTTGTCTATAACTACACCATTTCCAGATGGATTTTAGAAAGCGTCAACTGGATTTTAGAAAGGGGAAATTGGATCTTAGAAATGTCAATTGGATTTTAGAAAGGGGAAATTGGATTTTAGAAATGTCAATTGGATTTTAGAAAGGGGAAATTAGATTTTAGAAATGTCAATTGGATTTTAGAAAGGGGAAATTAGATTTTAGAATAGCCAAATGGATTTTAGAAAGGGAAAATTGGATTTTAGAAATATCGATTTGATTTTAGAAAAGGGAAATTGGACTTTAGAAACTGTAAATTGGATTTTCGAAAATTTATATAATTATTAATTTATACTTTTATACGCAATAAAGAATTTCTATTCGAAAAATTCTGTGTAAAATTTATTTTAAACGCACATTCTGAAATCCAATTCACGCTTTCAAAAATCCAATTTTGTTTTCTAAAATCATTTTAACGCTTTCTAAAATCCAATTGACATTTCTAAAATCCAATTTCCCCTTTCTAAAATCCAATTGACATTTCTAAAATCCAATTTCCCCTTTCTAAAATCCAGTTAACGCTTTCTAAAATCCATCTGGAAATGGTGTAGTTAATAAGAAACGAACCTTTTGTTTTTAAACATTTTGAAAATATTAATTGAAATATTCAATCTCTACAATTTACCAAAAGTGAAATAAAAGTAGTGCTGTCAGCATGGCAACTCTTTCCACTACGAATATCACTGTTGTTGTTGTAGTCGTTCGACTAAATTGTCTCAAGTGTGAATACGTAGAAGGGCGCCTTGCTGATCAAGCAGTTGTACAACTGTTTCAGTTGGAATGAAATTGGGCTGCAAATCCAACTGTTTCAGTTGTACAACTAATTGAATGTAGTGTGAATGCTTCCATACATTCCCATGCAAATCAACATTCGACTAAATCGATTGCGTCGCAAGTGTGTATAGGCTCTAATTGTTCAAAACAGTAAATCATCAGTAGCCGTGTTTCACATACGGTGATCCTAACCCAGATAAAAATTTTTGCATGTAAATGCAACAACAAAGATTTCAGCTCGATTAAACCAGATAAATTGTTGGTTCAATTTCTGATCCGCCCTGTTCGATTTGTTTTTTCCGTGCTGATTTGGCAGCACAGTGCTTTTTTGATTTGGCAGAACTGAAAAGTGACATTTGTGTATGTATACATATACCCTGCAGTAAATTTGTTTCACTGCTAAATGATCATTGATCATTCTTTGTTGAATATTCGTCACTATCGTTTTGCGTTGGTGCAAGCGTGCAAGCTATATTGAAAAACCCAAACGAAATACCATCTAGGCGGTTATAAACCCACGAGCCAGCTTGTATTTCGGTAGGTTTTTTGACATTCGGCAGCTTTTCTGACAAATTTTTCAATTTGACAACTATAAAACAAATTATATATAAAATAAAAAATATATGGAAATAAAAATTTCAAATTTGCCTCTTGTAAGCTTCTGCTTTGGACGTAAGGGGAAAGAAGAAGTCCGGAAGAAAAATTATACTGCGCACTGGCTTCTCCTTAAAACATGGAATACATAGCTATCCCGCCATTTGAGTTTCATAATTTATTTCAGTAATTTAAATTCAAATTTCCCAAAAAAATAATTTTTGAAATAGTTATTTTCATTTAGTTTGAAGTTTAAAGTCAATCAAATTGTTTTTGAGGGAGTATTTGTCTCTTTTCAACGTACAGAAGAATTGTTTTTGCGCTATTATAACTCTGACGAGTTTTGTGGCCGAGCTTCTCTCCCAATTCGAGGTGTGCTCCTTTTGTTTTTCCTACCATTGGACAGTTTTATGCCGGCTCCGAACGGAGTCATATAGGCATTAGGAAAGCAAACCATTTACTTGAAAAAATTCAGCAGCCTTTATATGAAAGCATTCACTGATGCCTCCTCATGATGAATTTCACCAGTGATTCATAAAGGATTAATTTCAGATTTTTACTGCTGGGTATATGTTGTATATGTTTCTTCTTATTTTTAGTTCTTTTCAAGTGCAGCCAATTTTCATTATGAGCCGGATTGTCGACGTCCAAACACGGAGACACGAAGTTGAGCAACCCGCTGCTTTTGTTCGTTTGTGGGTGAGAAGGCGACGAGGAAAGGAGGGGGGCACCAAGTCGTCGGTGCTCGGACAACACGCTTTGTGCAGCAATTCTTATCGCCAGTGACCAATCAGAGCGTTCGAAGAATGCCAGAACAAAACATAATGAACAAAAGTTGGCCAGCGACGAGTTGATGTGTTTGGACAAATGGAAGACAGAACAGCGGCACAAAAGAGAATCGTTGGATAATTTCGCGGCAGAGTTGCTGTGTTTGGACACGGACACTGGCGATAAGAATTGCTGCACAAAGCGTGTTGTCCGAGCACCGACGACTTGGTGGCCCCCTCCTTTCCTCGTCGCCTTCTCACCCACAAACGAACAAAAGCAGCGGGTTGCTCAACTTCGTGTCTCCGTGTTTGGACGTCGACATTGTTTCAGTAAAAATTTATCTTAAAGGTCCCCACAAACAGAAGCGATACGATACAGCCCACATATGCAAATCGTATCGCGTCCTACACGATTTTGCTGTGTGGGCTGTATCGTATCGCTCCTGTTTGTGGGGACCTTAACCCAGACCCAGATGTAATAACTGAAATGCCCCTAGTATTTTATTGTAATTTTTTTTTATTTCTTTGAGAGCCAGTGTGTATGCAGTATGCAGTAGAACAGCCGATTTTCATTATTTAGTAAAAGAAAAAACGTTCATCTACTGCCGTGCGGTTTCTTCATTGTTCTAGCATGGAAATAACTAAAAAAAAAAGTGTAGGGAATTACGTAGGGAAAATTTGAAACAAGCGTAGGGAAAAGTAGGGATTTTTTTCTTGCTCTGTAGGGAATTTCCAAAAAAGGATCTACCATCACTGGTATGCGGTCGTTTGATGCGATAATAAAATCGTACATAACGTGAAATGGCAAGCGCAAAGTATTTTATGATGCGTAATGCTTTCGGGCAAATCCAATACATACATACGTACATTATTTCTAACGCAAAAACAAGCGATACCCACATACGATGTTGATTCGCCACTTGCTGAGTCAAAGATAACTAGATACGAAACTCTCAAATTTATCTGCTCTCACGGGGGCCTGAACTGTCTTTTCACTTTCAAACACTGACGAATCAGGGAAAACAGCTGACAGCAAAATCAGCTGATACCACAAACCAGATCAAATCCACCATAAATAATAAACAAATGAGGGATTTTGGATATTTGCCACCATTTCATTAAATGACTTTATTACTTATTATATTAATCGAGAAGTGAATTAAAAATGTATAATAAAGTTTGAAAAGGGGTGAGATTGGAATTGTTTGCATATTTACCTTTTTGAATCAAAAATATGCAACAAATATCTAGATATGGGAAGTAGGATATACTATAAATATAAAATATTTGCCTTAAAATTAATGCTATATTAATTGATTTCTCAATGAAAACACAATATCATTTTCCTTCTTAGCCTGGAAACAAAATTTGAATGAAATACTTGCGTGCATTTTATTAACTGGTTTAATAACATATAAACCATTTTACATGATTTTAAATACTCAAGTATAATTGCGAAGTCACTCTCATATTTTGCAGCAAAAATTACGTAATATTATTCATTTGCAAGAAATAACGAAATACCCCCAAATTTTATTTTAAAATACCCACATTCACTTTTTTACGCAGTGGCACCAATGGAAAATGTTATAAAAAATGCGCATTTTTCAGCGCTCTCACGAAACAAAGAGTTTCGTATCTAGTTATCTATGTGCTGAGTGACGACTAAATCGTTTACAAAAGAAAGAGCATAACGTGTCTGTGTGAAGTAGAGCTGCAAAACCATCGATAGTCGGACCACTCGATAGTTTCGATAGTCGAAAAAAAAACTATCGATACTATCGATAGTTTTTTATGAATATTTCACTAAAATAAAAAGAGGGATGGTTTTGTTTACAGTTTTCTTTCCAAAAAGTCTTTAATTTTTTACGCAAAACAATAATTAAATAAAAAATCAAATAAGAATTAGATACTTCACTTACACTGAGAGAAAAATCAACCAAAAGTTGGTTAATAGTACTAATTTCACACTTGAAATGGAATCAATGCGAATTTTGTTTAATATTACCATTACCATTGTTGATATATTAGACACTATTTTTGGTTATATAAACCATGATATTTGTTGATATAACAAAATGTTCGTTCAAATCTTCAACCAATTTCTTGTTACTATTAAACAATTTGTTGGTTATATTTTTATGCCAGTAGCAGCACTGCTATGTATGATCTATAAGAGAGTGTTAATATGTTAACTTAATAACAAAGAAAATTCCAAATACTCACTCTCTCGCTCTCTGCAATTCGGGTCCAGCCATTCAACTTCGTCAAGCACAAACGGTGTTGAAGGCGATGGTAACAACAGAGCCGAAGCCATAAAGCTTCGTAAATATTTTTACTTTTTTTTTTTAGATATGAATTAACCAATATTTTCGCTAATATAACAAATATACACGTTGGGGAAACCAACTTTCTGTTTGATATTGATTGTTACCAAAATATTGGTTAATGGTACAATGAAAATGTACATATCACATTTTTTCCTTTTGACATGAATAAATCAACCAATAAAACATTAACCAAGAAGTTGGTTGAAAAAACCATTGTACTTTTTTCTCTGTGTATGTATATAGCATTTTCTGGTTAAATTAAACCTTAAAAAGAGGGATGGTTTTGTTTACATTTTCCTTTTCAAAGTCTTTAATTTTTTTTAACGCATAACATTAATTAATTAACAAAAGAACAACAAATAGGAATTAAATACTTCACTTATATATATAGCATTTTTTGGTTAAATTAAACCTTTTTCAATTTAAAATTTGCACTTGATTTGAAAAAGATTTCATTTGACTTGAAAACGCTATAGTAATAAAACTAAAAGTAGTACTTATTTTATGTGAATTTAAATGAGGTATTGGCCATTTTTTAATGAAGAAAAATTGAAAAATTTTTTTGGTAGAAGTTATGGATCCATTTCGGAGACCACCACATCCCCTCATCAGACTTCTTCAAGCGGCCCCAACCGAGAATCGAACTTAAGTCGTTCGATTGGTAGTCACAGGTCTATCCCAATGAGCTACCACCGCCGTCAGGTTTGTTTCGCTTAAATTTCAATTTTCCCTCCATTACAATCCACATACCAACAACAGTAGCTTAATGACATAGTAGTACATTTGTTTTTTAGCATTTTTGGCGCTGACTAGTACATAAGGCACATTGTTTATACATTTCGTTAATGTAAAATACCGATAATCAAAAGGCACACTGTTTAAACATTTCATTAATGTAGAATACACTATGCTTTAAATAAATCAAAAAACAAAAAAATACGAAAAATTTCAGTTATGGGGGAGAATAGGTATGGGCCTGCTGAGCACAGAACAATTTTTTTTTTTAAATTTTTTGTATGGTTACATTTTTGAGATAACGGTAATTTTGTGTTTTTTGTTATCACTTTATTCAAAAATTATGTTCGCTGGAGTTACGCTTCTAGCAATATACAACTTGTAGTAATTGAACCGCACCTCGCTAAATGACATCTGGTCAATGTCAAAATTTTTAATTTTTTGCGATTTTTGAAAAAGTTTTGATTTTCAAATTAAGTTTTTTATAAAAACTTGTAAAAATCAGAAAAGTTTTATTTTTTTAAAAATTAGCCCGTTTAATTGTTAACGTAATATCAAGGATATCTGATAAAAACATTATTTTTAGCGATTTCTTTCATGTGAAACAAAAAGGATATTTTATGGACGAAAAACTTGGTTAGATGACTCATCCGTGTATAGACAAAAGATAAAATTTGTTTGTGACTTCACCCTCTCATAGGGTTAGCGTTAATCAGAGGTTGAGTAAACGGTCCTTAAGCTAAAGATATAGATACTTATGTATTGTGGAACGATCTTTCGTCATCCCTTGTGAAAAAATCGTTCCACAATACATCGATTCGAATCTTGGCGGGCGCCCAGAAAAAAAGTAGTCTGAGGAAGAGATCTCCGAAATATATTTAGGCATAACATCTCCCAAAAAAAAATTAAATGTTTAACACCAACATTTTTCTCATATAATGGTGTATTAGCCCATGGTATGGAAAAATTACCAAACCGGAAAAAATTTTACCAAATTACCAAAATCGGTTTTAGAGAAAAAAAATTACCAATTTTGGTTAAAAATAACCAAAGTGGCAACGCTGGTCCAGCCATTCAACTTCGTCAAGCACAAACGGTGTTGAAGGCGATGGTAACAACAGAGCCGAAGCCATAAAGCTTCGTAAATATTTTTACTTTTTTTTTTTAGATATGAATTAACCAATATTTTCGCTAATATAACAAATATACACGTTGGGGAAACCAACTTTCTGTTTGATATTGATTGTTACCAAAATATTGGTTAATGGTACAATGAAAATGTACATATCACATTTTTTCCTTTTGACATGAATAAATCAACCAATAAAACATTAACCAAGAAGTTGGTTGAAAAAACCATTGTACTTTTTTCTCTGTGTATGTATATAGCATTTTCTGGTTAAATTAAACCTTAAAAAGAGGGATGGTTTTGTTTACATTTTCCTTTTCAAAGTCTTTAATTTTTTTTAACGCATAACATTAATTAATTAACAAAAGAACAACAAATAGGAATTAAATACTTCACTTATATATATAGCATTTTTTGGTTAAATTAAACCTTTTTCAATTTAAAATTTACACATGATTTGAAAAAGGTTTCATTTGACTTGAAAACGCTATAGTAATAAAACTAAAAGTAGTACATTTGTTGTTTAGCATCTTTGGCGCTGACTTGTACATAAGGCACATTGTTTATACATTTCGTTAATGTAAAATACCGATAATCAAAAGGCACACTGTTTAAACATTTCATTAATGTAGAATACACTATGCTTTAAATAAATCAAAAAACAAAAAAATACGAAAAATTTCAGTTATGGGGGAGAATAGGTATGGGCCTGCTGAGCACAGAACAATTTTTTTTTTAAATTTTTTGTATGGTTACATTTTTGAGATAACGGTAATTTTGTGTTTTTTGTTATCACTTTATTCAAAAATTATGTTCGCTGGAGTTACGCTTCTAGCAATATACAACTTGTAGTAATTGAACCGCACCTCGCTAAATGACATCTGGTCAATGTCAAAATTTTTAATTTTTTGCGATTTTTGAAAAAGTTTTGATTTTCAAATTAAGTTTTTTATAAAAACTTGTAAAAATCAGAAAAGTTTTATTTTTTTAAAAATTAGCCCGTTTAATTGTTAACGTAATATCAAGGATATCTGATAAAAACATTATTTTTAGCGATTTCTTTCATGTGAAACAAAAAGGATATTTTATGGACGAAAAACTCGGTTAGATGACTCATCCGTGTATAGACAAAAGATAAAATTTGTTTGTGACTTCACCCTCTCATAGGGTTAGCGTTAATCAGAGGTTGAGTAAACGGTCCTTAAGCTAAAGATATAGATACTTATGTATTGTGGAACGATCTTTCGTCATCCCTTGTGAAAAAATCGTTCCACAATACATCATATTCCTACCCCGTCGGAAAACCAAGCAAAAAAAGGAATAATGAAAATTATTTAACTATTGCTTTTCATTTTATATCAGAAGATTTCAAATTGCGAGTAGCTGTACTGTAGACACAACAGCTGCTGTCAGATACAAATCATTCCGCAGCTAATATATTGGAAACCTTGCACCATGTTCCATGCGAGTTACCGTGTTTTGCACCTTCATTGAATTTAGCTGTGCGAGCAAATTGTTTCTTATTTTAAAGGCAGTACTATTGAATATGAGAAGTTTAATATCATGTTCAGACATAAAAATTAATTAAGTCAATTGGGGTTGATTGAACATCTTTAGATTTGGTGTTCAGACATATTTAATTTAATTGGCCCATTTAACAGGTCGGCTCAAGATACATACACACATACACGCCGTGAGCTGAATATCAAACTCTCGTGACCTAAATGTCAAAATTGCAAGGAGGACGAAATAATTTGACATTCCTCTCACAATTATTACCAATCGTAAACACGAATGCATGTATAAAATAAGCAGAAATAAAAACAAATTTGGTAGGTGATGAAGAAGAACAAGAATGCAGCTGATCTGACGAACCAACCTGTTTAGTGGACACTGACGCTAATCACATTTCTCTTTTCATGACATTTCATTTTACTTATGAAACAAGCCTTTTAACAGAGTTGCATGCAGAATTGTTCTTCATTAACAACTCATTAATTTCTAATGAAGCATTAACTTGGTCAATTTTTGTATGGTAAATTGAGAATCATTGGGCTTGAAAATTGAATGAAGGCTCTTAATGTTCAATTAAGGTTGTGTCTGAACATAACATTAGGCCGCGCAAGAAGTCTATAGTGTTTTGCAAAAAAAAAGTTGTAAAACGACGCCCTATAACGGATGAGTCATATAACCGAGTTTTTAGTCCATATAAAAATAGGTAAAAAAACTTTTTAAGTTAAACGGTTTTATGTTATACATACATTGTAATGTTTAAGATAAATGTACTAAAAACCAAAAAATAATAAAATAGATACAGTCGTGGGAATTATAAACATTTGCATAGACTAGACTAAAATAAAACCGGGGGGCACGTCAATTGTCTACAAATTATCGACTTAATGTGCGGTAGGAGAATCGTTTAATTCGTCGTTAGGCAGTTGGCCCGCAGACGGTGAGGAAATTACTTACTATTTTCTTGCTCATGGAAATTCCAATAGTTATACACTCCATGTTAATAAAAGAGATGTTTCAACTAGTTTATCGTTGGACATTCACACGAGGAATCGTTTCACTGCTCGTCGTTTGTCTTTAATCGACAAAACATATGATAAAAGTATTACTCGCTCACCACTATGAAACCCTAAAACTCGCTTATAATCGAGCTTGCTAGCTTTTTTCCACATTCTAGCCCTACTTATCACACGTTTATCGTTGTCGGTTGAACAACTGCCTAATTATAGTGTAACATTACAAAACAAACATTTTAATCAACGATTGTAGACAATTGACGTGCCCCACGGTTTTATTTTAGTCTAGTCTATGCAAATGTTTATAATTCCCACGACTGTATCTATTTTATTATTTTTTGGTTTTTAGTACATTTATCTTAAACATTGCAATGTATGTATAACATAAAACCGTTTAACTTAAAAAGTTTTTTTACCTATTTTTATTTTCTAGTTTTTAGTTTTTATTTCGCATTCTGTTTAATTCATTTAGTGCTTCATTATTGCAAGATTTCTTGCCCGTTAGTTTATTGCAGTCCAACGCCTCTATACGTAGTCCCTGCAAAGTTCTTACTCTACTAAGAGCCAAATCGGACCATAATGCGATTTTTGTAAATATAGCGACCCACGCGCCACCTATAGGAAGTTTTTTTAAGGAAAATATTTCTTTTCAAGGTAGTAATACATGTTCCGAATTTCAGCCAAATCGGACCATAAATGCGATTTTTGTAAATATAGCGACCCACGCGCCACCTAGCGGAATTTTTTTTTAAGAAAATATTTCTTTTCAAGGTAGTAATACATGTTCCGAATTTCAGCCAAATCGGACCATAAATGCGATTTTTGTAAATATAGCGACCCACGCGCCACCTAGCGGAATTTTTTTTAAACAAAATATTTCTTTTCAAGGTAGTAATACATGTTCCGAATTTCAGCCAAATCGGACCATAAATGCGATTTTTGTAAATATAGCGACCCACGCGCCACCTATCGGAATTTTTTTTTCATAATATTGCATTGTCATCGGGGTTATACATGCGTACAAAATTTCAGATTAATCGGTTGACAGGAAGAGGGCGAAATTTGAATTACTAAATTTGACCCAAGAATAAAACAAACGGGGTGAGCTAAATAAAACCGTTTAAAAATATCCTTTTTGTTTCACATGAAAGAAATCGCTAAAAATAATGTTTTTATCAGATATCTTTGATATTACGTTAACAATTAAACGGGCTAATTTTTAAAAAAATAAATTTTTTCTGATTTTTACAAGTTTTTATAAAAAACTTAATTTGAAAATCAAAACTTTCAAAAATCGGAAAAAGATAAAAATTTTGACATTGACTAGATGTCATTTAGCGAGGTGTGGTTCAATTACTACATGTTGTATATCGTTAGAAGCGTGGATTTTAGTCGCCTCTTACGACAGACATTCCTTACCACGGGTATATTCTAAGCAGGGACTTGTAACAAAACTCGTAACGAAACGAAACTCTCGTTTCTGGCGTTTCTGTTCCAAGAAACATGAAAGGATAGAAACTAAATTCGAAACCAAAAGATTGTAACGTTTCAAGAAGTAACAAAACCTGTAACGAAACTAAATTAATTTTGTTCCTTGTAACAAAATCCGTAACGAAACTAAATTAATTTTGTTTCTCAGAATATAATATGTTTCTCAGAAACAAAATTAATTTCGTTTCTCAGCCTCAGAAACAAAATTAATTTTGTTCCTTGGAACAAAAACAAAACCAGAAACGAAATTAATTTTGTTTCTCAGTGGTAAAACTATAAAAATTATTATAATACTATTTGCCGTACATTAGGATGGACTTTTTATTTTTAGGTATATAATATATATATGTATACCTGTGGCATTTTGATGTGCAAACATCTTTGCTGTAACTACGAGTAATTTCGAAAAACAGGTAAAGTTTACGCGTATCTAATGAAAACTTTTGGGCAGGGCTTCTAGAGGGAGCCCTATTCTTTATGATTCCTAGGTCGGGTCGCGAGATATGGGTCAAAACGAGGACCCGGATGATCTTGTGTGTTTCTGAGTAATATTGGTATCTAATGAAAGGTTTTGAGCTGGCCTTCTACAATATTGTTATCAAATGAAAGATGTTGAGCGGGGCTTTCGTATAGAGCTCTATTCTAGACCGGGTCTCCACATATGGGTCAAAATGAGGATCCGGATGATCCTTGAATATTTCTGAGCAATGTTAGTATCAAATGAAAGGTTTTGAGTAGGACTACTACACGGAGCCCCGAGATATGGGTCAAACGTGGATCCGAATGATCTGGTATGTTTCTGAGCAAAACAAAACAAATCAAAATCAATGAAACGCCTATCACTGGTTTAAAGTGACAAACAAAAGGAAAAAGAAAGTAAAGCGATAAAGTTAAAACTACTGGTAGAATTTAAAAGAGTATGGGTTGCTTTACTTAAAATAATTCTACATAAACCTCAATTGAAAATGGGCAAGCTCGAAATCGATTTTAGAGGCATGCTCTAGAAGACTTTTTCATGGAATTTAATGCAGAATCCGAATTTGCTAGGAACACAATGGCTTAGAAAATTGACCCAGCCTAATGTACATATCTATGGCAATTTGAAATAATCGCTTAAGTCGAAAAATATGATTTCGAGATACATACGTACACACATATGTACATATGTAAATACATATTATGAAAAACGAAGGGAAAAACGGTCGGTGAATAACCCAGCAGTAAGAAGCACTTACAGAAACTTCTCTGGTGTTCAGCGGGCCTTATCATCCGGGTGATTTCGTTAATTACACAGGTCAACAATGACCATGGGACGCTAAAAGTAAACCTGATTTCACGTATGTATATTAGAGTGCGTTTAAAATACAAATTAACGATATTTTACTGTATCGCCCCCTCAATCTATAGTAACATGGTCAAAGATATCACACATAATTTTTGGTCCCGATTAGTGGCGGTTAAGGCGTGGCGCATTGAGGTCAAAGTTCAGAAAACTCTATGAAGGGTCAAAAAATCAAAATATTTTTTTTAATTATCTAATATCCAAAATTAATACTTCTATACCCAAGGATAACAAATATAAATTTTGGTTCCGATTGACGACGGTTTAGTGGTGTTTTAACGGGGTCAATGTTCAGATTGCCATAGAAGACTACATTTTTAGTGTCGCATATGGTAATCTGAACTTTGACCCCCTTGAAACACCAGTAAACCGTCATCAATCGGGACCAAAATTTATATTTGTTATCATTGGGTATAGAAGTATTAATTTTGGGTATTAGATAATTAAAAAAAATATTTTGATTTTTTGACCCTTCATAGAGTTTTCTGAACTTTGACCTCAATGCGCCACGCCTTAACCGCCACCAATCGGGACCAAAAATTATGTGTGATATCTTTGACCATATTACTATAGATTGAGGGGGCGATACAGTCTTTTTATGAACTTTTAAATTTTTCATACAAATTAAACGCACCCTAATGTATATTTAGTACTTCCTTTTTTGTTGTTTGTTTGTTTGTTTGTATGTATGCGCATTTATCTTAAATTTTAATAGAAAGCTATGAATGTGGAAAATCTCGCTGAATAATTTCATGCGATTGTAACCAATTAACGGCACAGCATGACTGCAGTGTATTTTGATACCAAACATATAATTTATGGATGTATGTATGTAGATATGTATAACACCGCATGTCGTCGTACCATACAAAAACTAACATATTTAAAATTTCTGGCGAAAGCTATCAATAAAAAAATTCTGTACGAAAAGTAGAACATTTGACTTTTGGCCGACGAAAAGTAATAAAATCGAGTTTTGGCTGACGAAAAGTATCAGTAATTATATACTGTTTTTACATTAAAATTGTTGTTGTTTAAATGAAATTTATAGTTTTCGTCAGCCAAAACTCGATTTTATTACTTTTCGTCGGCCAAAACTTGAACTTTTTACTTTTCGTCAGCCACAAAAAATGTGATGTTAGTTTTCGTATGGTACGACGATGTATAATACTTATATACATTAGATGCGTTTTTTGATCTAACATACCCCTCCGGCCACAGAATATGAAAATAGGATGTTGTAGGATAACTAAGCTGATTTCTATTTTTTTTTTTAGAAAAAAAAACTGAGTGGGCTACTCCAAAAACAGCGATTTTTTTTTTAAATTCCATGATAGGTTTAGATTCATATATGAAAAAAACCACAGAATTACAAATAAAACAACAAAAGATACATATTCTCATGTAAAGTTAACGGCTTAATCGAATGGTGTACTCAGTTTTTTAGTGCGAGCCATAGGGAAGGTACCAAGATCGCCTAAAGTGGAATTTAATTTTTTTAGTCACGGATTTTCAAGTTTGGACCCGGGGATTTTCAAGATAAGGTAAATGTACATAATTCCGTGATACTAAGGACTTTTCTGAATTGCAGGATTTTTGGAGCTTAAACTATAGACCGCAAACTGAAAAATAAATATGTTACAAATAAATTGATGCATTGAGGCTCATTCTCAATTTCCAAAAAATTAAAATAACTAATTACTACTTATTTTAATTAAAATTTGATATACATGCAAATGTCCCTAATTCCGTGACAAAAATTGTCTCATGTCCCTAATTCCGTGAATAAATGTACCTAATTCCGGCCTTGTAACAAAATGCACAGAAATAATTTTTCAAATCAATATATTATGAAATTGAAATTTGTGTTTATTAACAAAATAAATTTAAATGAAGAAAAAAAATTATTAGAAATTAAAATTTTTTTCTTTATAAAAATTCAGATACTTATTAAAAAGGCCAAATTAAAAATAATAATAAAATTAAATTTCATTAAAATATTTTTAATGTTAAAGAATTACATTTAGATACAAACTTAAACGAAAGACAAAGAAAGTACAAAAAAAACATAAAACGTAAATGTGCGATATATCACGGAATAAGGAACAGTATGAAGACTCTAATTCCGTGAAAGTATCGCCAGTCACTTATAAGTTGAATATTAGCGAATAGGTTAAAAAATCTATATCACGGAATTAGGTCAAGAACTTCTCTAGGATTTTATTTAATAGAAAAATGTTTTATTACCATTGTTTCTTTTCAAAAAAGCTATTTAAAAGAAGAAAGAATTAAGTACTAAAATTTCCTATTTCCGTGATAGTCACGGAATTATGTACATGGGGAAATGAAAGATGTCCCTAATTCCGTGATACAGATTTTAAAAGTTAGACCATCAATAGAAAGGAAATTCTCTAGAATAGGTCCATTTTGATTTTCATTAAAATCGGTTGCAAAATACGTGCACAATCGCCGTTGGAAAATTTCTGTGTAATTGTTGTTGTTGCAGAAAATTCCTATGTTATTGTTACTGCAAAACACAATAACTGCCATAACTTTACCTAAATTTTTTTGTTGCCTGCATTTAGGCGTAATAAATGGGCTGTGTCCAAACGAAAACAAAAAAACCAGTGCCATCCAAACTAAGGTAAAAAAAATTTTGTATGAAAAATTTTAATTAATTAAAAATGGAAAGGGGTTGTGCTTGAACTACAAATGGGTTTTGAATCAAATAAAGATAAATTTTAATAAAAAAATATCATAAAGTTAAAAATATTTTTGCATTCTGGAGTAGCTAAACTACTAGAAAACTGTCGATTTTCGACAGTAGCTGGAACTTCTAGTATTGATAAAAATCTTAACCAGTAAATTTTTATAGCCTTAAGAAAATACTCGATGCTCCTTAACCATTCGCTTAAGAAATTTCCTGTATTATGCTAATTTTCTGACCTGTCAGTTTTAAAGTGGTTTTATTAAATCAGTTGTTCAATATGAAAGTGATTTTGGAATGTTTCATTAAAACCAAAGTAGCTTGGATGAAAAAAGCTCAATTTCGATCAAATAAACTTTTCTGAAAACTGCATTAATTTGCGCAGATTCCTGTATATTTTGATTAAAAAGAAATTTAAGGTATCTTGAAAATTCCCGGGTCCAAACTTGAAAATTCGTGACTAAAAAAAATAAAATTCCACTTTAGGCGATCTTGGTACCTTCCCTATGGCTCGCACTAAAAAACTGAGTACACCATTCGATTAAGCCGTTAACTTTACATGAGAATATGTATCTTTTGTTGTTTTATTTGTAATGCTGTGGTTTTTTTCATATATGAATCTAAACCTATCATGGAATTTAAAAAAAATCGCTGTTTTTGGAGTAGCCCACTCAGTTTTTTTTCCAAAAGCTTAGTTATCCTATAACATCCTATTTTCATATTCTGTGGCCGGAGGGAAGGTCTGAGAAACTTTGCCGAAAAACACGCATCTAATATACATGTGTATGTAAATTATTGGGAATAACAATTTGATTTAAAATACATTTTAGGAAGGCCTAACCCTAAGCAAAGTCGAAGTATCAGCCATTTGCATATACATAGTCTTACATAAATACACACATACATACACTCTTCAATAACAGTTAAGTACTTAATCCTTCTTCAGCTTTGTTTACCAAATGACAAATAAATAAATAATAGCTTACAAAAACTAAAAAACACGCTTTAATCTTAAAAATCGTACTAAAAATTGAGAAATAATTTAATTAGAAACAAAATGATGAACGAAAATATAAGTATTTAAGGAAAAGCGTCGGGTGCTCAGTATGTCAAAAAATATTTAAAATCGCTGTTTTTTTACTAATATTTTCATTTTGACTTTTTTGAGATTTCTTATATCATACTCTTTAATTTCGCAACTAGGTATATTTTTGTACTAGTTGTACGAATCGAATATTTTCATGTTCAAATATTGTTGAGCACCCCCACGCTTTTCCTTAAATACTTATATTTTCGTTCATCATTTTGTTTCTAATTAAATTATTTCTCAATTTTTAGTACGATTTTTAAGATTAAAGAGTGTTTTTTAGTTTTTTAAAGCTATTATTTAATTTTAACTTTTTAGTAAAATTTTTCATTAAAGAATATTTTATGCGGACGCAAGAATAAAACTAAAAAGAAGTCTGATGAAGGGATGTGATGATCTCCGAAATAGATCTACCTACATACATATGTATTTATAACTTCTACCAAAAATATTAATATTTCACATAAATTTTTTCCTTATAAAAAACATTGATCATACTATATGTATCGAAGCAAAACTATTTCGGTTTTTAATTGCCTGTGCATATTCACAATGAACAGTCAGTTCTTCAAAATATTCTCATTGTGCTATAATCACTTCCATATTTTCTTGTATGCCAAAAATAGTAAAAAATTTCTTGAAAATAAAAATACCCAAACACATGTGAAGGTTACTAAGAAACCAACAGCGAAAAAATAACCTATTTTGGTAATTACCAAGTTCGGCAACCGTGCTATGTGCTACTATAAATAGAATTTGAACAAACGAAAACACAAAACCAGTTCTTGCTTTGCATACGTATGTATGTACATGCGGTTGATTTCATTGTTTTTGCAAATACAACAACAACAAAACAGACAGCTTGTTACTTATTGGCTTGCAGCGTAAGTGAATTGAAATTCATAGAATCTATTTCGAAGAAAGGTAACTTAAAAGCCTCAATGAAGCATGGAATACAATGTTGAATGTCTCACTATATGATGCCGGTGGGCTGAATATAATTTGATGTCATGTTCGAATCCGGAGGAGAATAGAAATAATAGAGGAGAGAACACAATAAAAGTAAAGTGAATGTTTGAAAAATATAATAATTTAGTTAAACTTTGCAACTTTTAGGATGGGATGAAGTTACATACATACATATGTACATACAGGTGAAGCTAATAAAAGCGTGTTAATAACTAATTAATAAGTTGAGTGAACTCTTTCGCGTCACACAAAACTCTTCCGATGACATTTTGAACAAAAAGTTTAATGAAATTTCAAACAAATGGACATGACTTTTATTATTTTGGCCGACACGTTCATAGGCATTATTGAAGTGGACCGTGCATGCATTGCATTTTTTTTTTTTTTTTTATCGTCATGTACGAAACCATCGTGGCAGTAATAACAGTTATTTATCACAAAGCGAATGAATTCTTGCATATTTAATTTTAATATTCGATTCACGCGATGTGACTGACCGACCGGTGATGAGGCGCTACTTTAATTAACATTTGTTACCTACAGCAAATACACACGAGACGTAATTGGGTTATACATATGTACATTAAGCCGTATCACGTTATATGGACAAAAAAAAAGTTTAGTGTGTGTCAGTTTTATTTGAACACTTATGTCGAAAAAATATTTTTGGTGTAAAAATTTTTTTTTTAGGCCCGCGTTAAAAACAGCTAAATCGCGTTTTTTGTAATAACTTCCTTATTTGATGTCGGATCTCTATGATCTTAATGTCGCAGAAAAGGTCTCGCTCAGCACTATATTTGGCCCATATAAAGTTTCGACCTCAAAGGTTGTCCTGAGTTTTACCTTTAAAAATTTTGGAGTTACTATCCCTAGATTTTTTTATTTTTATCACTACTACAAAGCTCTCAAAAAACCATGAGGAATCCCCCAAAGAAATTCTAGCCTTTATTCACAAACAAAAAAGTTATAACGTTGTAAAATGAAACACTTGTTTTTTTTTTATAAAAAATTACCACAGAGAAGCGGCGAAACACGTCAACTTAATTTTTGGCTCCAGATTACGATGGCGTTTTTAGAAGTGAAGTGTATGCACTCCCATTTTCGAGATATTTAAGAAAACATTTTCAGTTTTCACATACAAAGCGATCCGATGTGGGGGCGTATGAGTAACTATTGTTGAGGTAATAAAAATAAAGAAAAGGGGAAAAAACTATACGTACATATATGTATATAAAATGCATATGAGAAGGAAGAGAATTCCCTGCACATAAATTCCAATTTGTTTTAAACGTTCCAAACCTGCACTGAAAAAACAACTTACCCAGATTATGGAAAAATGGGAATGTTTCGGCGCTAAAGACACATTTTCATTGTTTTGATGTACAATTTTCTTTAAATCAAGGAATAAAAACAACGTTTTGAAAGAAAATTTTATTCAAAACAATGAAAATATGTCATTAGCGGCGAATCATTCTCATTTTTCCATAATCTGAGTAATTTTTTTTTTTGAGTGTGAGCAAAGTAATATAAGCGACGAAGAATTCACTTTCAGAGCTCTGAAACTGCTTTCATAAATATCTCTAAATTTGGAGGACATCGTCATTTTTGGTCTCGGTTATCATAGATAAGAAGATGTTTTGGGGATTAAAGTAAAGTGCGTTGTTTTCAATTGTAGGCTGAATAATTAACTGCATTTCTAGGGGCAGACGACGCATCCAGCGCAAGTATTGATAATACATTTAGACTTCCGTTGTCTCTTCTTAGGCGCGTATAATTTTACAACGAACTATAGCAGTTTTTCTAAATAACTTGGATGATTTTACGATACGCACGGATGCAGAAATCGTGAAGCCGTTGTAAGCCAGCGCGTTGTGCTTAGAGATCCCACTTGAATACTTACCAAATCTTCACTACAGCCATTATCATTCAATATAAATAACGTTGATCAGCACGAATAGTCCAATCATCAATAATTTTTGGCATATCATGTATCCAGTATTGGTAGCTGTTCCATCGCGGTACAACATTCTCAAGTCAAGCGAGGACTTAGAATACTTTTTAATCAAAAACTCATACTATATGGCGTTACTGCCTCATATAAATAAGAACTTGGGATAATTTTTCAAAAAACAGGTTCTCTGATTTTAAAACGGTATAACTTTTTTGTTTGTGAGTAAAGGCTACAACTTTTCTAGCGGAGTCCTCATGGTTTTTTGAGAGCTTTGTATTAGTGATAAAAATAAAAAAATCTAGGGATAGTAACTCCAAAATTTTTAAAGGTAAAACTCAGAACAACCTTTGAGGTCGAAACTTTATATGGGCCAAATATAGTGCTGAGCGAGACCTTTTCTGCGACATTAAGATCATAGAGATCCGACATCAAATAAGGAAGTTATTACAAAAAACGCGATTTAGCTGTTTTTAACGCGGGCCTAAAAAAAAATTTTTTACACCATAAATATTTTTTCGACGTAAGTGTTCAAATAAAACTGACACACGCAAACTTTATTTTCGTGATACGGCTTAATGTACATACCTCCTATTACTCCAAAAAATTTATTGGGGCTGCGAAATTGACGTTTTAGCATTACTTAAATGCATGGCGCACATAACACCTTGGCAAATTCAAACAAATTAAGTGTAAACCCTTGAACTGTGAAAGTGCAACCGAAGATTTCATACCTTCATAACTGCAGTGGTATGTGCAGTGTGAATAAATACTAGTGAATCAACTTCCGAACTCATCATTCACAATAGGGTACACTTCAGTATGGCAGCCAATGTGATTGTTGTAATCGTTCACAATAGGCATGTGGCAGGAAAAGTCAACATCGTTTCAGCAAAAGAATTGTGAAAAATCGAGGTACTTCTTAGAAACTTGAAACTTTATAAGAATAGACTTATCTATGCTGCAAAATAACATACATATGTATTTAGAAATTCGCTTAAGGTCTTTTAAAAAATTTCATTAAAATAGTAAAGCTAAAACTATTGTGAACGAATAACAATAAAATCTAATTGTGTGCAAAATTATTCTCAGCGCGCCCACAACAAAAACCATGTCCATAATGTCGCGTCAACGCAACTGCTAACTCACATTAAAATTCTATAAATGCACTCGCGTAATGATAAACCAGACCAGACCAGACTTCAGTCACTTTGAATGCGCCAAACATCGTCAATTCATTAGTTCGCTTTTATTTGGGTTTTCGCACAACACGCCTTCCTTTTTTTGTTTCCACGCAACGAAGCTCTTTCAACATTACTCTTCATATAATTAAATTTGCTTGCTCCTCGAATTTCACATGCGTACACATGTATGCATTTTTGTATTTGTAAGCTTTTCCGCGCCACGGAAACTCGAATATTCAAAGCAAGCAAGCGAGTCACTCATACGACTAGGTGACGGCGCGCCGGATTGGACTGGGAAACGCTTTGTCTTGTTCTTTTTTATTTTGTTCTTATTTTCATTGTATGTTTGTATGTTTTTTTTGTAATAGCTGCCATTGTTGCTTTCTTTGTTTACTATGTTTAATGCATTGCACTTCCTGCTGTGTGTTCTCCTCAACTGGTTGTAATTGTCTTTCTTTGCGGTTTCTCGTCTTCTTCTTTTTTTGCAATACTACAGTTAACGGCGGCTAAACATGCTGTTAAACAGCAGCACTTAAATGTTGCCAATATTGTGGCGAAGTTAGATTTTTTTTCATGTTCATGTTGAAGATGTCGAAGTAAGTAATTAAGCTAAAATCTTTTTATTCGGTGGCGATTGTGGTCAAAATCGCGCGTGATGGTTTTGCATCATTGTATCAACTGTTCCATATGTTCTAGTAAGAAGTTAAATTTTTCTCAAATGAAACTAACATTTAACAAAAACTAGCATTTAAAATTACTACTTAAGGAATTGAAATTAAGCTTTAAAATAATTACTACACTTTTACAAACCTTAGACAGTAATTTTGTCCTTGAAACAATAATAAAACATAATTTACTTATTGACAGGCAAATATAGATACTTAATTGATTTAAATACGGTTCCTTTGTCTCATACATCTTCCCCTTTTCATTTGTATACATACCCAATAAACATAAGGCTCGGCTAACAGTTCGAAAATGATTTAAAAGTGAGTCTCTTTTCCGATAATGAATGTGGAAAGTTTGGTATTCGATTCGATAACTAGGTGCTTGTCCAGCAGAATGAAACCTACGTTATCCGTTATGAAATTCCCATTAAAATTAATAATGTTTATAATTTTTTTTTTAATTTTAATGATTATTTTAATTGTCACCTTAATGTATAAAAAATCATATAATTAATCAAAATTAATCAAATCATTGTTTGATTATCTTTAATTGCTTAATTATTTGTAATTGTATAATGGCTTTTAGTTCCATGATTATTTTCAATTATGTGACTATTTTTTACATATATGATTATTTTTAATAATTAATGGATTAATTAATTAATCAAATAATTTTATAATGTAATTAAAATTAATTTATCGATTATTATATTATCGGCTTTTTTAAACAAATTAACTAAGTATTAACCATTAAATACCTCAAGTTGTAGGTCTAGTCAGGTATATAAAAAATCCATACTTTGAATTTCCAATATACCCCCAAAATCTGGAGATAGGGGCCAAAACCCCCCTTTTCATAGGTTATGTCATATGTACATATATTGTACCATAACTTTTTCCCTGGACTGGCTTTGTTTGCTGCTAGACTATGTATGTGGGGACCTAATCAGTTATCTTATTTAATATCCGACTCTGAATACCTACATACATACATATATGTACACATAATTCTTAAGTGCTTTTTATTTATATTTTTTTCATTTAGCATAGAATTCTTTTGAATTAAAATCTCTACGCTGCTTTTAGTGAGCATCATAGAAGATCACATGACCCTTTTGTCGTTCTTTTTTTCAGATCGCTTTCTCTTGAGTTTGTGATACATTTTGTGTGCATATAAAATGAAAGACGTTGATGAGAGTTTTAAAAGGGAGTGGTCTTTAGCTCGATATATGAACCGGTTTCTGAGATACCGACCGGCATGTTGACCAGAGGTGACCCAGACTGTGCTTTTACAACAGGACTGTTGATGAGGGTTTTGGCAAGGAGAGAAAGGGAGAGTTATACAAAATGGTATAGGCAAGATTTCTTGGCTACTACTATTTTTCATTCGAGAAATAAGTCGGAAAATTTCTTGAGCCAACGTCGATACAAGCCTTTACCACAAACCAAATGCTGTGTTCAAAGATAAGTATTTCCGATGTATTGTGGAACGAATTTCCGTCATCCCTTGTCAAGTTTGATTTGGTTATAAACCGGTTTCGGCTATGTGCCATCTTCAGTATCTTGTTTCGTTCGAACGAAATGACGGAAATTCGTTCCACAATACATCGCAAACAACAAAAAAGAAAATAAGTATTTCCATTTTCTTCGTCAGGGTCTCTGTTACTTTACTGTAAAATTTGGTAATCCCAAAATCGCTTTCTCCTAAACTCACAGGCAAAGGTAGCAGCATTGTTAGTTTCTTTGTTTCTTACATACTTAATCTCACTTCGTGCCATCGGTCACGTAAACAAGGTTAATCAATTCACCATCGTCAGCTGGCGCACTTCATCTTCCTAATTTTAAAGCTTGCTTATTCAATTTGCATATTAATTTTGCTGACAAAAAAAAAATGTCCAAAAATCATCAAACGTGAAAACGTTGCAAAAATTAAGCTAAATAAATTAAATACAGTAAATAAGTGTTATTGCCGTGGTGGCGTTTGTCATAAGACTTTGCATAAATTCCGTATCAGTTTATAGCAGTATACTTTTTTCACAATTTTTTTATTGTGTCACTCTACTTATTTAAATTAGTGCTGTGCAAAATACGCTCATTTGCTCGTATTTCTGTTCACTTTTGCCACAGGAAACTAACAATTGTCAGAGTACTTGTTCATTGTCGCAGATCGCAGTTGTGTGCCCGTACGTAGCCCAGAGAGTATGTATTTAGCTTTCGTGTCTTTTAACGCGCAAATAATTTGCACTTGCGTTTTTCTTTTCTTTTTATTATACATACTTGTTTTTTTTTGCGCTTTGTATTCAGATTAAACTGTGATCGCGCGTACGTAAGCTTATCTGTCACAGCTGAAAGCCGGGCAAAATGTGGGCGTTTACTATTTATCACACACAAATTATTGTCCAGATTGACCGTGTGACGTGCCTCTTTTGCGTTGCTCTGCTCTTAATGTTCATACATATTTGATTTGATTAATTTAATTTAAAATTTATGGGAATACATACATTATACGCTTAAGCACAGCGCTTCTCTTCCCGTCTACGTGACTCCATTGGAGCGTAGGTTACAGGGCGAGTTTCAGTTCATTTTTATTTAATAACTGCGGTGCGTTCAGCAGCTTTTGCGACTTACTTTGTAAAAAAAATGTGTACCTTCTGCTGGGAGGATCCATTGTCATTGCTTATGCGATCATTTCTTGTTATTTATTTATCCGATCAGTCAGTCAATTAAAAAGAATCAAAAATAAAAAATAAAAAATTATTGTATTAATCATACAATTAAAATTAAAAAAAAAAAATCAAAACATACCCATATTTACTATATCTTATTTAAAGGGTATTTGCATGAGCTGCAATTGCTTTCCACAAAAGTATTTTTTTTGCATAAAAGGTATTAAATTGACTATTATTAGCGTCCATGTCCATTTAAACCAATTTAAATTAGTATATATGGGTAAGTGCGGTTGGCTTATCTGCTTGGTTAAATTGCTCTTATTTACATTTAAAAAAAACTAGATGATATTTTAGTAGCACAAATGAAAACGATTAAGCTATGCAAGTACTGATTCCCCTGTGATTTTTAGGATGGCTATTAAATGTTTTGACTTTGACCTTTTATGAAGGACTAATGTAAATTAATGTGGAGGGAAAAGCATGGCCTCTTTAGGTAAATAAAATGTAAGATGAGGCCTCGAATTTGGCTTTTGAAACGTAATGAAAAATTTTTAGGCAGCATTTCAAGCTGCTATGCTATGTTCGTATTTTAAGATCAGATTTTTTACAAATTTTGAAAATAATTTCCAAATAAGTAGTTTAACCCACTTTCTCTACGCGTTAAGTTCTTAGTTCTTTCAAAATAATTTTTTGTTTGTCTACCACTTTTGTTCATGGTTACCATTTTGTGTGGTTGCCCCTTATCATGCATTTTTTTCATTGATTAGATAAGCAGCAACCTGAGTACAAGTATTGGTTACTATAATGTATGTTTAGCTTTCGATCGGCAGTAGGGTTGCCAGATAACTTTCCCGAAAACATCAGTACAACTTTCAAAAAAAAAAACACAATCAGCGCATTTATTTACAACACATTAAATTGGCTACAAAATAATATTAAAATGTTTGATTAAGTACTTATTTGTATATATAAATGTTTATACATGTACAGATAACATATCAGATTGTTTTAAAAGCACTAGTTAGCATACAATTCCGTCACTTTTCCTCGTAACGATAACAAAATTAAAAAAAAAAAACAGTTTTATTTCATTCTTTTTCATTTTTAATTTAAACATGTTTTTTTATAAATCCCAAATACATTTTAATTTCAAAAATTCCATTTTTAATTTAAAAATTTTCATTTTTAAGTGTACAAATTAATTTGTTTTTAGTGTCGGCTAAATAGGACGGCGAGGCATGAGGCTATGTTTTTTTACTGACATAGCAAAAATCACTACAAATCAGTACGGAATCCAAAAAATTAGTACATCAGTACAGGGCATGAAAAATCAGTATATTACTCATGAAATCAGTACGTCTGGCAACCCTAATCGGTAGCGCGATATGAAGTATTACATATTACCGTTTATTGCATGTTGTTTGGAAGTGGTTTCATTAAATATTTGGTATTTTATGCGGCCTACTTTTACATATTTATGTGTTTTAAATATAAAAAATTTTCCATAACAAAATCGCCTTATCAGCCTTTTCTAATTATAATTACATACATATTTTTATGTCCTTTGTTTAAATAATGCGATGGTTTCGAAATAACACAATTGTAAGCTTCAATGATTTAATCATATATTTTATAAAAAGATTGCTGATTACTAAGTATTTATTATTTTGTTTGGTTGATTATTATTTATTTTGTTCTGATTATTTATTTAGTTTAGATTATTTATTTTGTTGCATTATATTACACCATGCAACCATTCCAAACAGCCCTGTCAATTATGGTTAATGATGCTTGACACTTACAATCGGCCAGCCGCGCACTTAATAATATCTTTTTATAGCACAAGTGTTAATAAATCTACTAGGGTTATTGATTGACGGATCCATTATTTGTTAAATACCGATTTCTTATTGTAATTCATATTCCCTCTAAGGTAATAATTACATTTTTAACAAGTAATATTCAATTCAATTGTAAAGCATTCCATTCCACACTACTGCCTCTTAACGCCTGAAGCCGGATAAAGAAAACGCCTCAATTTGACTAATCAATTATGAAATAAAAAATCAATAAAGTGCGCTGAATAATAATAGATAAAATATAATGTCATCACATTCCGCGATTTATTTATAGTTCTTATGTGTGCGGATAACTATGCATACAACAGTTCTTTGTAAAAAAAATGTGTTAACGAGGAGAAAATAAATAAATATGAATTGTAGGCGAGGAATCGGAACTTGTTTGAAAATTAAGCGGATAGACTTCTTTCAGCGAGATTTGAGTTTTACTAACAAATCCGCTGAGAGCAGTGGGTTTGAAGCGGGTTCAAACCCTAGGCCACCATTTATTAAATATGCAATTAAAAAAAATCATAAATAATTGAAAATAATCAAATAATTATTAACATTCATGTAATTGAAATATCGAAAAATAAGTAATTGAAAAAATAGTCAAACTAATCATGCAATTAAAATTAATGAATCGAATTAGTAATGTACTTATTAGTTTCATCTATCTACATATATGTATATATATATAAATCAAGCCTATTTCTTTGTCGCCGGCTTTCGCCCAAACGCGTGGAGGGATTTTGACCAAATTTACACACCAGCTGAGTACCTTGCCCTAGATGGTTTATATGCATATTTTTTTCAAATCCGTAAATCGGTTCCCTATATATAGGTCAAAAGGTCAAAACGTGGACCCGGATTTCCCCTGAATATTCTTGGACGATATTGGTATCAAATAAAAGGTATTGATGAAGACATCGACATAGACCCCTTTTTAATTGTGATGCCTAGGCCGGGTCTCCAGGTATGGGTCAAAACGTAAAACCGAATGACCCTCGAATGTTTTCGAGCGATATTGGCATCAAATGAAAGGCCTTGATGAGTACTTGAACATATAAGCGTTCTAATTGTGATGCATAGGCCGGGTCTCCAGATATGGGTCAAAACGTAGACCCGGATGGCCCTCGACTGTTTCTGAGCAATATGGGTATCAAATGAAAGGCCTTGATGAGGACTTCGACACAGAACTATTATAATTGTAATGAATAGTCCGGGATGAACTCATTATGGTTCCTAGGTCAGGTCTCAAAACGTGTAGTTACCCGAATAGCACCAGGAAATTTCTCTGCGATATTGGTATCAAATGAAAGGGGTTGAACAGGGCTTTTACATAGAGATGAACTCATTATGATTCCTAGGGCGTGGACCCGAATGACCCCGGAATATTTTTCAGCGATATTGGTATTAAATGAAAGATGTTGACCAGGGCTACTACATAGAGCTCTTTTCATATTGATTCTTACGCCCGGTACTCAATTATGGGTAAAAGGTGTACCCGGATGCCACGGAATGCTTTTAAGCAACGATGGCATCAAATGAGAAGTGGAGAGGACAATTAAACCCGGTTCCGTAGGGAAAGGGGAAGGGTAATGAGAATGGGAAAGGCAAAGGGATGAAAAAGGAGAGGGAAAATATAATGAAAAAGGAATGAAGTGGATAGGGAGAGAGAGACAGTTAGACAGGGAAGGAATAAGGGGGAATGAAAGGGAGGAAGACAGACAAGGAGAGGTACGAGAGAGCGGTAGAGAAAGGAAGCGGAAATGTAACGGGAAAAGGAAAAAGAAAAGGGAAATGAAAGGAAAGGAAAGGAAAGGAAAGGAAAAGATAAATGGAAAGGGAAAGAAAAAGAAAAAGGGAATACTAGAGGGAAAGGGAGTGTGAGATTAATACGAACAAAAAAGGTATAAGGACATGAAGAGGGCAAATTTTTGAAAATATAAATTTTTTCCTTCACTTTTTTTTTAAACTTATCTGACTTTTTCTGAGGTCTTGCAGCCCGAGGAAAGTTCGGTTTCTTATATTAAGTTGTGCCGTTTTTCGCTTCTAATGCCTATAATAGGAAGTTGGCCAAAGCAAAGCTTGGCCGGGTACAGCTAGTTAACTATAAGTAAAGCTTAAATTAGTTATGCATTAACTTTATTTCCATAATAGTAACAGTATCGGTATTAATTTGGTCGATTATTGGTGCAGTAACAGTAAACAGCTGAACAGTGATCATAGCCCAATAAAGGTGACCATATTAATAGAGTCGCTCTTCTTCTTTTGGTTTTTTAGGTTGCGAAATTATCATATTTTGTATTAATGCTAATTGCGTGTTCTCTTTTGATTGCTACGACCATATTATTATTGGGTCATGACAGTGAACAACTGAAATAAACAATCGATCAGCTGGTTAGCGTTACGGCTGAAAACCAAAATTCATTTGGTTGTTACCGATAGCGTTACCGACTAGCGAATCACTAATCAAATACATTGTTTCCCATAAGGTTGGTTGATCAGCTGTTTTATAACGATACTGTTACTGCATAACTAATTTGAGCTTAAATCATTAAAAAGTAAAAGTAATCGTAATCGTTAAAGAGTTACAAAAACAAAACATGATTTAATTAATAATCATTAAAAATTTGAATCATTAAGTAAATAACTGCTCTGCATGGTATGTAAATTCTTCTGAGTTTTTTGCTGTCACATCCAAATATTATTCGATTTTTAATAGCTATACATTTCTGGAAAGAGCATTAAATAACGCAGCCTACCGTGTGATTTAATTAAAAAATAGTGACCGCTTTCGGGAAGAGTATGCGAAAAGAAGTTGAAGATAAGAAAATGATCACTTTAGGCCGCGATATTACCTTCCCTGGGGAGTGTACCAAAAAACTGAATACGCCATTCGCTTTAGCGGTTAATTCTAGATATCAATTTTTTTCTTGTGCAAAATCCTAACTTGGTTCATACATCGCGGTTTTTGGTGTAGCTTCATCCAGCTTTTGGAAAAGGGAAATTTTTTTCAGTTTACTTACTCTAAATCACCCTATTTTCATATTCCGGTGCCGGAAGGTGTTTAGTCCTCGTACATTTACCACTAAATTTTAAAAATGTTTCATTATTCCATATGTACAAACAAGGCTTATCTAATATCTAATTGGTTCTCAGTTTTATTTCAATATACATACGTATCTATCTTTCTGATACATGAGATTCTACCACCTTCACTTTAACTACATACATGCAAACTATCATCAAGTACTCGCTTATGACTCACTACTCGTACACTAATCATATTAAACTATCCTTCAAATTGTCACCAATTAATTTCCAACGTCTTCGTCACCTACAAAAGCTTCGGCCATCTGTCTTCTCTCAATTTAGTGTGCTTTTTTTGAATTTTTGCTATTATAGATTTACATTCTTTGAAAAATTCCAATGAATTGAAATTCTATACCCGTTTGCTTGTTTGTGTTTGTTTGCACATTTGTTTGTCGCGTCGCCAAGGCGAGGCGTGCCGCTTACGAATAGAACGTTTTTCATGCGACTAATTGCCGGTCTAGCAGCGGCGGCGTTACTGTTGATTGCATGGCTGAGTGAGATTGGTGCCGGTTATTATAATACGAGTATATAAATGGAGGTACATTAGGGTGGACACAAATTGTTAACATATTTTCTCAACCACATATACATTTTTGAATCGATCGGTGACGGTATCGTTGAGTCAGCAGTATTGATTTCGGGGATAAGACTGAAAAAGATGTTCATTTGATTTTTAAGGACCACCCTAATGTACATACATACATATATACATACATACATACTATGTAAGTTAACTAATTAGTTCAAATACTGTGATGTATCGAATCGCTTTAGTCGATTGATTCCGTTGATTAAGTCGTTTACGTTTTCGCCGGCATCACGTGCTTTTTTCTATGCGAGCTTCTATAAAGAATCATGAATGTATGGATAGTTAGTTGGCAAGAATGAAAGTGCCCTACGTGAGCTGAGATTGCATTCAAAACTTTCTTAAATATGTCTTTTAGTACTAAAATTAGTTCTATTTAAGCGGTACTTGTAAAGGTGTTTCTTCTGTTCTGTGCTTCCTCAAAATAATGCCCCTAAATTAATCAAGAGCCGCTGCTGGCCATGAAATTTCAACTGTCATCGCGGAAACATGAAATGTCATTTTTTACCCTTTTTGTTACCTTTTAGGTTCGCCTCATATGCATTCATACGGATATACATATGTACATAGGTACATACAAAAGTAAACACTGGGTCAACCTTAATTGCATTTAATTGAATTACATTTATTTATTTAGCGTTTTGTATTGATCGCCACTGTTGTTGTACAACAATGAAGCATGTGACACTTTTTAAACTGATTTAGAGGGTGTGTCTTATAATAAGTGTGTAATTAGTTGCTAAAATAAAGAGATTACTTCTCTGAAAAAAATACCCGTAGTTAAACCAACAACTTTCGGCTGTTGAATCTTCGTCTTTGATTCAACAGCAAAAGTATTTGTTTTTACAGAAAAGTTTTTGATCCAACAATTTATACAAAAACGGGCGTTGTTGATTCAAAAACTTGCTTGCCTTTAAAAATTTTTTTGTGAGAAAATATTTTTTTGTGAGAAAACCAACAAAAAAAAATAATGATGGAGAGAAGATGAAGATAAAAATCCAAAAAAAAGTTTATTTTTAGCAACAATTTTCTCCCCGTTGTTGATTTAACGGCAAAAGTATTTGACCCAACAGTTTCCGTTGTAAACAAAACTAATGAGAACAAATTTTTTTAAATTTTGTTTTTACAATGATTCAAATAATTCATGGATTCCTTTTTAGGAAATGGAAGTATAAATAGGTTACTACAATTCAATATAATGTTTAATGTTCCACTATGTGATGATTGGATAGAATTTCAGGTTGATGTCATGGTTCGAATTCGGAGGAGAATATAAAATAAAGAAGAAAAATCAGAATAAGAAATAAAGATAGCAACCAGTGAATGATAAGAAGTAGAGAAGAATAGGAGAACAAGCGGAGGCTACATATTTGCAGTTGGGAACCGGGCGGAGAGAAGATGAAGAGTAAAATGCAAACAAAAATTTATTTTTAGGTGAAAATTTTTTCCAACAATCTCCGTTATTGACTCAAATCAACAACGCTCGCACCTTTGAAACAACAACGGAGCGTTGTTGGGCACATTTCAACTGCGGAAAGTAGTTGATTTAACAGCAAAAGTCTTTAGATTTACAACGTTTTTTTTTCAGAGTTGCATTGGAAACTAAATTAAATTATCTAGTCAGTTGACTGGCAGCAACAATAGTTTCATTGGTGTATTTATGTACAAGCACTTGCGTTTTTGAGTCAGTTTGCCTATCTGTTTAAATTGTGTCTAAATTTAGCGATGCGAAAGAGTGATTTCTGGGTGTTCTTGATTGAGGTTGAGGAAACTCTCCCTTACGATGCTTTTCAACTTTTTCTTTCAACTCTTGTGGTTTTATAAAAGACAATTTGGATATTAATTTACTTCTTTCAAATCCTCCCACTTTTCTTTCAACTCAGCTCATTCGCTTACATTCACTTAAAGACAAATTTACATAATCAATATACATATGTAAACAAGACATCTTTTATCGTTAAATATCGTATGTGAAAAACATCTGTTCGTGTAAAATATATGTATATACATACATTAATTGCTTTTAATTAATTTGTTCAATTGCAGTGCAAATATGTAAACTTGCATTTAATTGTATACAATTAGGCAATCACTTGTTGTAATTTGTAACAGAATATTATTACATACATACATACAGAAATAATTATTGCAATAATTTCCTTAAAAATTAATGTGTGTGGGAGGTGTTGTCATACTACTTCTTGTTGAAATTCGCTCAGAAGATTGGCTTTTGCTTTATACGAAATGTTTGTAAGAACTTTCTGCAAATATTTCATCAGAAAATACTAACGGGTTTCGTTTCAAATTATATTTAAATTATCATCGTTTGCCACCACAGGAAAATCAAATTTCAAAAAATAGTACCGTAATGTACTTATGTATGTACATTAGGCCGTCTCGCCTTATAGGGACGTAAGAATAAAGTTCGCCGTACGCCCCCGCATATGATGTATTTTTGGAAAACATTTCCGGAAAAGTTTTTTATTTTTTTTTTTTGGACGCCGCTAGATGTCGCTAAAATTCATTTTTCTCATATCTTCGGTATTTATAGTCCGATCTCTAAGCTTAATACACCAATGTCTTTGGCCTAAAAGGACGCCTTATACTATGCAACACTATTAACCCTATGTCCGTCATTGGGGTCACTACCACCCAGTACTTAGTTCATACCACCCTAATGCAATTTTTTTATGCCTGCATGTTAAACATAGTCTAAAATCATTAATCTTTTGCAAAAGAAGTATTTCGATCGCTTTAGTAGAATCCGAAATAATACACGTTCAACATTCCGAGGAATATATGTTTTTCGCTGCCTTTGGTCTTTTAGGTTCATCTTACAAAGATTTCTTCTGAGGGGACCCCTACTGAAATTTTATGGCGAATAATTTTCTAGAACATGTTAACCCTCTAGCACCGCCAATAAAGGGTTATTTTGACCCCTATTTTTTAGAATATTAGGAAAAATACTATTTTTAAGATCGCTAGAGGGTTAAAATGTTTTAGAAAATTATTTGGCATAAAATTTTATTAGGGGTCTCCTCAGAAAATTTTTCTGTAAAATTAACCTAAAAGACCAAAGGAACTGAAAAAACTGTATTCTTTGGAATGTTGAACGTATTTTATTTCGGGTTCTGCTCAAGCTATCGAAATACTTGTTTCGCAAAAGATTAATGATTTTTGACTACGTTTAACATGCAAACATAAAAAAAAGGTACATTAGGGTGGTATAAACTAAGTACTGGGTGGTAGTGACCCCAATGGCGCACATAGGGTTAATAATATTCCATAGTATAAGCCGCCCTTTCAAGCCAAAGACATTGGTGTATTAAACTTAGAGATCGGACTATAAATTCCGAAGATATGAGAAAAATAAATTTTAGCGACTTCTAGCGGAGTCCAAAAAACAAAATTAAAAAATTTTCTGAAAATGCTTTCCAAAAAGACATCATATGCGGGGGCGTACGGCGAACTTTATTTTTTGCGATACGGTCTAATGTACATATGTACATATATTGAAAGTAGGTTACTCATACGCCCCATCCCATCTTTGGCTGAACAAATTATTAATTTTTGGTATTGAAATTTTCTGAGAAATGTTTTAAAAAATGGAAAATTACCTTGTAAAATTGTGTCCCTTAAATTTAATATAAAATTCCATTAAATCATGCTAGAAAGGGTATATGTATGTGAAGGGTGAAACGCCGCGGTCAGCTACGATTTGGCTTAAACGAAAAACGTTTCAAATTTCACTTATAGACACATATACATGTACATATGTACATATGTATTAATGTAAGTACATATATATGTATTTATTTAATTGTTACATAGCTATAATATAATTTAAACTAATTTTATTGAAGGCGTGCTTTGTTGTGTAATTTAATTTTTAATTGACATATCGTGCAGCAAAATTCCCAAGCGAAGAAAATTAAAAAAATGCATGTCTAAACATTTTTGAGAACGCCTTTGGTATGCTATATCTACGCTAGGCACAAGTTCAACTATTTTGGGACATTTGGGAACATACATAATATACATAACTTACATATGTACATAACAAGGCTTTTCGCCTTGTTTGCTCTTTGTGACTGATGATTAAAGTCACTTATTTTTGTACTATTTTCCATCCTTAGATAACCAAAATACAAGGAAATTGCATTTAATTTCAGTCTTGTAAGTTGCCTAAAAATAAACGAATGGCATTTTGCTACATATGTATATGTAGGTACTTACATACGTACAAATGCCTAATAGCATTAACCGTATATAAATGTCAAAAACGGCAGACAACCAGCCAACAAAAAATAATAGCACAGAAGAAAATAGAACAGTTAAGATATGCGTGTGCGTGCGAGAAAAGTGGGCGCCATGAAAAATGCCTTTACAACAGACACATTAGCGAGTATGTACGACTGTGCTGACTATCAACGTTGTAACCATTTACGTAGAATATTCACAAATAACACTACCCGACAAAATTTCAAAAATTTTCATATCCTCGACATTTTATACATGTATCCTATGTAGAATTTTCTGCTGATTCCAAATATGTAATCAGATGGTTCAGAAGTAGAAATTTCAGTTTCTGAGATAAGAAAAAAAAAGTAGGATTACAAATTAGTCAATATCTCCGCCTTTAACGTTTCGATTTTTACGTTATGAGAGGATAAAATGCCCTTTCCAAAAAAACATATTAAATATCCTGGTTTCACACGTTGAGGAAATAGCCTATTTCTTGGTGAACATTTTGGCACTTTCCAGATTATAATCAGTAGAAAAATTACAATGCTATACGAGATTTAATGAACAAACCTATCTTTATTTTTTATCACAATCGTGTTTTTAACTTCATTTTTTTATTTATATGTATGTATATTATTATATCACATAGTTAGTTGGGTCACCTAACCAACTTTTTCGTCTATAAAATATTTTTTTCGTTTCACCTGAAAAAAATCGCTAAAAATAAAGTACTAATGGGATCTTGGTAACATTACGCCTAAAGTGTTTGCAATTTAATAAGCTAATTTTTAAAAATAAATCTTTTGCTGATTTTCCCAACTTCTTATAAAAACCCTACTTTCAAAATCAAAATTAAAAAAAAAATGCAAAAAATCCACAAAATTTCGATTTTGACCAGCTATCGCCCAGTGAGTTTTTACTCAACCACCACAAGTTGTATGTCGTTAAAAGCATATTTTAATTACCTCTTGAACGAGGTACTGTTATCAGCATATAGCAGTTATCGCACATGTAACTTTAGCGAAAAATATTTTTGAATGGAGTGATAAACAAAAAAACGGAAAATAACCGTTATCTAAAAAACCTAACCGTGTAAAAAATAAAAATAAATTGTTCTGAGCTCAAGGGCCCATGCCAGATTTCCCTTATACCCCGATTTCTTGGTATTTTTTGCTGTAAACTAGTGTTTTTGTTACAGTGGTTTACATTTGCCAGATTTGGAAGTTCAATGAAAATATATTTAAATATAAGTTTCTTCACTTAATCTCTTATAACTTTGCCATTTTTCCACAGATTATAATCCGCAAAGAGCCAAAACGTTCACCAAGAAAGGCTATTGACTCAAAATGTGAAACCAGGAGGATATTTAATATTTTGTAAAAAAAAATTGCAAAGATGAATTTCGAAAAAACCTGAAAATTTTCATAAAAAAAATCTTTTGTTCGCCATAACTCCGTCACTTTAACGGCGATTTTAATTATTTTTGCTTCGTTGGAAAGGGTATTTCATCCTCTCAAAACTAAATTAAATAACGCAAAAATCGAGACGGTAATGGCGGAGATATTGACTAATTAGTAATTCTACTTTTTTTTAACTCAAAAACTGAAAAATTCTACATAGGAATCATGTATCAAATGTCGAGAATATTTTTTTTGTCGGGTAGTGTAATACACAAAAAGGGTGGTCTGTGAATATATACTTACATATATATATATATTTCCCCCACATGTACATACATATGTACATATGTATATGCCTCGCCACCCAAAAGCAGGCGCATGCGGCTTACGTTTCTTTTAGTTTTCATTTTTTTTTTTGCTACTCTACCTAACAAACACTGCGGGAAAAGTTGTTTTCTATCAATTCTTGTGACTTCTCTTTAACGTTTTAGTTAGTTGCGGATGGTCGTGCTTACGTAATCTTTTAATAACAGCGAGTCTCCATAAATGGTTGTATGTGTGAAAAGTTGTGAGTGCATTTGGTTTTTAATTTCGCTGTGGCGTCGTGGTTTTGGCCTACATGCATTTTTGTCTAGTTTTTGTGAAAGATTTTTTGAAGGACGTTGCAGCAAAATATGTACATATGTACATACTAGGGATTCCAATCCCGGAATCCCGGGATCCCGGGATCCCGCCCTTTTTGACACCCCGAAAATCCCGGGATCGCTAGAATTTTATCCCGGGATTTTCGGGATAAGATAAAGAGAGAATATTCCGCTATTATAGCAATGAAAAGTTATATTTTATATAATTTTTATTGGTCTCAGATCTGTATACTAATAGCATTTCCTATTCTGAATGAAAATGTTGCATTATTACATTGCAGCATTATCAACATGTGTCATGTGCCCTATTAAAGTGTTGAATTTTTCATGTGATTAATGAAACAAAAATAATGCAACCTTTTACTTGTGCTAAGAGCAGAAAATGTTGCCCGTAGTCGGGCCAGTTTTATATTTTGTCAATAGAACAAACATCCCCAAAAAAGTGTTGTGTCTGTGTAGAAGAGAAGAAAAAAATGTGACAGCCGGAAGAAAGTGCGACATTTTTGCTAGAATAAAAAAGTGCATTAGTTAAAGTAAGGATTAAAATTTTTGATTTTTTTTTAATAATTAAATTTTTTTGTATTGAAGTACGCGTTGTAAGGAAACGTACGTTAGGTATTTTTAAAGCTTTTAGCTTGTGGCAAAATTCATTCGATAATTTCTATTTCCTGATTTTTGGTCATTTATAGGGCATGGAAATTTATGCAAATACATGTTTTTCTTAGATTTAGGTAGAGCAAAATAAATAAACAATCTTTGCGAATCGTGAAATTGTCTTAAAAATGGCATTCAAATGTTTTTGCATATTTTGCATATTTTGGTCATATATGCATATTTTTACATATTTTGCGTTGTTTGCATTTTTTTATTACATATTTCGCATTATATTGCCTATTTTTGTAATTTGCTAGTTGACAGTTTTATACAAACGAAATTCATGCATAACAGTCATCTGACGACGAATAGAGTTTCGTGTGAACACGGCTATTATTAGTATATTCGATACGGTGCATACCTGTCGACAAAGAGCCGTTTTCAAACATGCTCCTATTACCTCTGTGGATTTAGAACGTTCGTTTTCTATGTTTAAGAGCTTTTTTCGACCGAATCGGCAAATTTTTCTTTTTGAGAATATGAAAAAAATATTTCATTGTGTACGCTAATGAATCGTTAAATAAGGATTAACCTTTACAAATTATGAAATGTTCAAGACTGAATTTATGTACATATCTATAAAAACATACATACATATGTATAAACGTACAACGTAAGAGCAAAATTGAATTAAAAAATATTTGTACCTAATTTATTTAACTATTAGCCGCTTTCGATTCACAATTTCTCTGCTGGCTATAAATTTCCCTCTGCCAAATTTATATGTGAATGATAGCGAGCAGAGGAAAATTTTTATCGACCAGTTAGCGAGTATGGCTACTACTCATTATGAGTTCAAACATTTTTGTTCGATCCGACCTCGCTTGTCTGATGGCGAATCGAAAGCGCCAATTGTAACTTCAATAAACATGAATTAATGCATTTTTTTTTTTTTTCATGCATATTTCTCAGTTTTTGTTGCATTTTTTATGCGCATATTTTTTATTTTTTAGTACATAAAATTCCATGCCCTAGTCATTTATTTCTCAAATGTTTTTTGGAATTTTCCCACATGGAAAGTAAATAATGGAAGAAAATGGAAACAAAATTTTAATTAGACTTGTTAGTCTTACAACACTGTACTAAAATTAAATACGCAGCTGCATACTCGGAATTCATATCAAAATTTTGCCTCCGATGTTTATCTATTCAGAAGTTGCATTAATTTTCTGAATTTTTCGGCAAGCTTGGAAATATCAATAATTTTTCTTTGCACTTTAAAGTTGTAGCGTTCCTCGAAATATATATTTCCTTTTTTCAACCCCAAATGTGGGAAAATAATACTGGTCGAAAAATTTTTGTAATAGAAATAAAATTCTACGTTTCAAAAGGATTTCGGTGTAGTTTTTGAGACATTCATGTCCAAAAAGGCGAAAAACGCAGTTTGTGGCCATATTCACTCCTCAATATTTTTAAAACTACTCACTTTCATTAAAAACTCATTACATCTATTGAAAGCACGATCATTTCTTTTGAAGACAACGTAGATATCCGAATAAGATACCCGAAAAAGGAAAGCGCTGTTTTCAAGAGAAATGATCGTTCTTTCAATAGCTGCAATCATCTTTTAATGAAAGTAAATAATTTAACAGATTGAGCAGTGAATATAGCAAAAAATCGCATTTTTCATCTCTTTGGACACGAATATCTCAAAACCTACACGCATTACCGAAAATCCGACTTCAAATTCAGAATCAGCGCACCGAAATCCTTTAGAAAAGTAGAATTTTATTTGAGTTAGAAAATTTTTTGGAAATATTGTCGGCCTGTGTAATTAAAGTCCAAATCCCGGGATAAATCCCGGGATCCCGGGATTTTAAAAATAAATCCCGAAAATCCCGGGATCGTAAAAATCGGAAAAATTGGAATCCCTAGTACATACATATGTACATATACAATTTCCACAAGGCATGATACAGTATTGTGTCTTACGTGTTCGCCAAGTTATCTCTTACAGAATAATTCTCTTTTGCTTCACAATACATCGTCTTTTTCCACTTTGCCTCTAAGTATTACTCTACTGCCTGTGTATTGCAACACTTTCGAATTTTTATTGTTTCCGTTGAATTTTTTAAAGTTCATTCACCCACCGCTAAGGCGAGTAACGAGCGATGTAACAATGCAGCAGCGGCAGAAGCTTGCATGTGTGCCACCGATTCGACATTATTAAGTATTGTATTTTATTTTTAACCAATTTTTTGGTTTGAGTATGTTGTTTTTTTTCTTGATTGTGGCGTGCATGTTTTGGCCTCACATTCGGTTGGCTACATGGCATGTTCGTGTTTGGAATCAGCTTTTTGACTTGCTTTTTCTGCTATCGCTTGACTTCTACTTACATGTTTTTACTGTGCTGCTTTGAGTGGCGAAATTTTCTGTGATAGTGGGTTAATAGGAATGAGAATATTAATAACAGGTAGCTTGTAAATCAACTTGTATTATTTGCCTATATCACCAACACCGTCGGCGGCACCGAAATGACGTTTTCGGCAAATCTCCATTATGAAAACCGACGGCGCGCCGAATCTTTCGCAGTTCGGTAATTCGGCATTATGAACACCGAATGAACGAACATTTTGACAGTTTTTCGCGCCGAAATTAGACGCAAGTATTTGGCTGCGGCGATATTAACAAAATATCAAAAAATTACAATAAAAGTTTAAGTAAATTGTGTAAATGCATGTATAATAATATAATATAATACAATGGCGCTATTATAACTCTGACGAGTTTTATGGCCGAGCTTCTCTCCCAATTCGAGGTGTGCTCCTTTTTGTTTTTCCTACTAATTGGGTGGACCTACAGTTTTATGCCGGCTCCGAACGGCGAATGCATTTTTTGTGAGAAGCTTTTTCATGGCAGAAATACTCTCGGAGGGTATGCCGCCCACTGCCGAGAGGTGACCGCTGCTCTTAAAAAACCCAATAATTGGATTTTTACTAATTAGAAAAATTTGTTTGGCTCGGACCGTGGTTTGAACCCGAGACCTCTGGCATAGCAGGCGAGCACTCTACCCACTGCACCACAGCGGCCACAAATGCATGTATGGAGTTGTAATAAGTGTGAATATATGTAAATACATTAATAAACCAGTCGCGAGAAGCCACAAACATGGCGTGGCTCTATTGCATTTTCCACCGCGATTGAATTGCTGTTATATGCAAAAAACTTCAAAGAAAAAATTGTGAAATAATGATAATAAGAGTGATTTACGTGTATGTAGGTTTTGTAAATGAAAATATATTTTCACCCAAGAATAATAATGTATCTTCTGAAGTTGATAATTATTGTGTTTGACTACTGTAAAAAAGCAACTAACGAATTATGAATGTGTATTACCAACAATTTACCATTTCAGTAAAAACTTTCGTCTCAATAAAGACGCGTTCAAATAGGTATTGTAGGTGGTGGAGGGACGGCTAACTAATTTAAACACTCCCGACTACGCAAAATTACTGGGAATCTCTCCAGATATAACTCCAGAAAGGTAGTTTTGTCGGCTGAGAGTTATTTTTCAAAGCGCGGCGGCCTTTGCAATGCATAAGAGTGTTCTACGCAAAAATGCTGTGTTATTAATGAACTATAAGTTTTCGCAAGATTTCGTTTGCATTTTAGTGATCTATCGCCAAACAAAGAAACGAAAAATTCCGGTTCCGGGTGCATTGTTATCGAAATTTTCACCTGTTTTTGTAGTTCAAAATGATGTCAGCTTTTACTTTCTCGAGAACATCAACCAGCTGGGCAGCGGCACCTTCCCTATTAAGGGTCTGGACGTTCCAGGTGCATACCTCAAATCATAGTCCTTTAAACGTTTGCCATGGTCGTCATTAAAAAGAGGTGGTCTCATCCGAGGCTTTATTTTGCTCTTCATTGGATAGGATTTTTACGTAGCGGGTCCCAAGCCCGACGCACAACCCGCACTGCGGGAGTTGTTTATTGTTACATGTTTATATAGCGAGCCGCTTGCTCCAATCCAGACGGCCGCTCGAAGCCGCACCTACTGGTGAACAGTCGCTGCAGTTATTCCCCTCAACAAGCCCTTAAACCGAATAAGTCGGAGTGGCCTTTTCGAGTTGTCGCCTTCTCACTTTAGTTCACCACCAAACGGGTGTTCGGTGGCTATCCAGAGGACATTGCGCGGAAGTCGTGAGCTACTTGCTCCGCATGCAAAAGAATCGCTCTGGCCACCCCCAGGTGGATGGCAGTCATAAGCTTTCCCCATTTACGTGGACTTCTACACACGGTGCCATCCTCCTCTACACACGGAGCCATCCTCCAGCATTAACACCAAAAATAATGTCAGCACTGAAATCCAACGAAGAATCACTCTTGCCAATAAATGCTACTTTGGACTAAGTAGGCAAATGAAAAGTAAAGTCCTCTCGACGAACCAAAATCACACTCTACAGGACACTCATCGTTCCAGTCCTCATGTATGGCGCAGAAGCATGGACTATATCAATAGTAGATGAGATGGCGTTTGGAGTATTCGAGAGGAAAGTTCTTCGGAGGATTTATGGACCTTTGCGCGTTAGAGAGGGCGAGTATAGACGGAGATTTAACGACGAGCTGAACGAGCTGTACGCAGACATCGACATTGTTCAGCGAATAAAGATCCAGTGGCTGCGCTGGGCAGGCCATGTCGTGAGAATGGACGAAGGTGCCCCAGCCAAGAAAGTATTTCGATCGAAACCTGCTGAACGCAGAAGAAAAGAGAGGCCTCCACTGCGTTGGGAAGATCAGGTGGACAGTGATGCTGACTCCCTAGGTATTCCCAAGTGGCGCCATGCTGCACGAAACAGAAATAGCTGGCGCGCTTTATTGAACTCGGCCAGAATCGTCTAGACGGTTACGTGCCAATTAAGTAAGTAAGTAAGTTGTAGTTCAATATAAATCTATAAGGTAAAGATTTCTTTCACGTAAAATTAAGACTTTGTTTCTTATGCCTCGTACCACATCCGCAACAGCCACGAAAAGCCCCGAGAATCCCAAGATTCCCCACAACCACAATAAAACACAATCGTCTTTCGTCACTGTCATTTTACAACTAACTTCATACATTTTACTCTCCTCTTTCTTCGTTCAATTACAAAAACAGGGTTGCCATGCTTTCAATATTAAACAGACTTTTTTCATTTTAATACTTGCTATTTTATATATTTTCAGCCTCTAATTAAATTTACGCTTGTCCACTTAAAGTAAAAGGACCTTCTTTCGTTCAGAGGATTCCTTTGCTCCTCTTCCTCGACTAATAAAGCTGCTATCGCAATGGAATCAACTATTTTATTATTTAAAAGGATTATATTTTGTAAAATAAAGTAAAAATGTATTCGTTTTTATCAAAAAGATAAGAAACGTCAGAAAAACCCGCTAAATTTCGCATCAGCACTTGGCACGCTGATTCGAACATAGTTCATATAGTTGGCAACACTTAACTTCGAACCGACGGGGTAGCTAATCCGGTTTTCGCCGAGTTCGGCGCCGTGGCTTTCGGCGTTTCGGCAGTTCGTTCGGTGTTTGTGATATTGGCAATTATGTTACTGTGTTCCATTTCTTAAGCCGCATTTACTTAAACTGCAATGGGAAAACATTATTTACCGATATATTGAAAGAGAACAATAAATGTCTCTGGAAATACATTTTAGGCACATACCAAAGAAGGTATTTCGAGCTTAGAGGCATTCTAAAGCAAAATGCGAGCCATTTTAAGTTCAAGTCACATACACACAACGGTGCTGTGCATATAAGGGTTAAAGCAGACCGTATAGACTGGCCTTTACTTGCAACCTGTTCGCTCATGTTCATGTTTTATTGTTTGTTTTTGCTTTTTGTAGTCTTTTTGTTTGTGTCCGCTTGTCAGCTGTGCAACTAAAATTTTATTCCACGCCCATTTGCCCCTTTTCGCATTCTTTCGCGGCATTCATGCAGTTGCTTCGTCTAAATATCTTGCACGTTCTGTCAGAGCTTTTTTTAGAGTTTTTTCTTATTACTTTTGTTTATCTCTGATTTTGTTTGATTTATTTCCTTTTTTTCATTTTTGTTTGTTTCTTTTTCAACTGTTTATTTTTGCTTCTGCATTTGACTCTTGTCGTCGCCGTTTGTTTCACTTACTTCCTTTTTGCTTTTGTGCTTTTTTTGTTTTTTTTTTTTACTTCATTGCAGCAAATGTTGCAAGTTACATGTTGTTGTTGTGTTTGCTGAGTTTCTGTTGCTTGTCTGCTTTTTCTTCTTCTATCTGTCATGATTTATGCTTTGTCGTGTGCGCGCCTTTTGCTGCCGTTGCACGTTCCCAAATTAGGTCACATACCATGAAATTGTTCGTTTGTCTTTTGCGCAGCTGCGCGTATTTTTAGTTGTGTCTCTTCCTATCTATAATTACTTCCGTGACTTTGCGCGCTTTCTGTTTCTTTTATTTGTAAGTCAATGCTTTGGTGCAGGCTGTTTTGACCTTTCCCATTTGTTTGGAATGTTTGGAAAGTGAAGTTTTTAACATGTCGTATATGGGTATTACTCGGGAAGGACAGTAGGTAAGAAAATAAGCTTCCTTTGGAATAGTTTGTGAGCCCACGGCTGGGACAGGGTCCTTTAATGTACATATATGTACATATCTAATAATATAATAATACAATGGCGCTATTATAACTCTGACGAGTTTTATGGCCGAGCTTCTCTCCCAATTCGAGGTGTGCTCCTTTTGTTTTTCCTACTATTTGGGTGGACCTACAGTTTTATGCCGGCTCCGAACGGCGAATGCATTTTTTTGTGAGAAGCTTTTTCATGGCAGAAATACACTCGGAGGGTAGCCGCCCACTGCCGAGAGGTGACCGCTGCTCTTAAAAACCCCGATAATTGGATTTTTACTAATTAGAAAAATTTTTTGGTGTTTGCTGGGGTTTGAACCCGAGACCCCTGGCATAGCAGGCGAGCACTCTACCCACTGCACCACAGCGGCCACTCACTCATACACATTCTAACCAGTGTAAAAGCCCGTCTCCACATAACTTGATTCGCCAACGAAACATGTAGCGAAACATCTCGCGAAATGACCCGTCTCCACGTAGCTGACCGCCGCTCACTTTGATATTTCTCATTCATGTTCTGCTTCATTATTTTTGCGCTTTTGTTTTGGTCTGTGTGAGATTTCGATAGATTTGCGATACAAAATTAGAGAAGGCATCAATATTATCGGGGTTGGCAAGAGGATTGAGAACTATTCACGTGTTTCATTCTTCATTCGCTCTCAATTGAAATTCAGAAAGTTACATTTGAAATTCAGAAAATTTGTATGAGTAACTTTGGGAAAGGTCTCTGAGTTTCAAATGGAAATTCTGAATATCAATTGGAACTTTCTGAATTTAAACTGAAAAAGGTGTAGTGTCATTGAAGTACTTATCAAGGATGGGCATTTTTCAAATACCACTCATTTTGAACTACCACTCAAATTTAGTGGTAGTTAAAATCAGATATTTAACTACCACTCAAACCTGAGGCTGAGTGCACTCAAAATTAGTTGATTCATGCCCAACCCTGGTACTTATTAATAATTTACACTTTTGATGGTAATTTTTCTCTTTCCATTAACACGACCCTTCCGCTTCCAATTTATCTTGCTTTCACCTTTTCAATTAACGCCGTAATCGAATCGACAATCAATCATGATAAAGCAATTGAAAATTTATCGCTACGATAAAGTTTATTGGAACGTGCAAAACACCTCCGCAGCAGCGTGTACATACGTAGGAGTGGATATTATCACATCATCCACTGTCATTGACAGATCTGTCGCTACTTAACAGGCGAACGTTATATTGGTCATGTGTTAATAACGAGAGTTTTTTCTATGAAATTCCCAAAGTCACTGCTACCACGTGTGTGGGACATGGAACACTCACAGATATGTGGTACATACGAACATACATATGTATATATGTGTATTCAAGAGAGTGTGCATCAGATTGGCAATGGAATTAATACAGAAATTCATTTATTAATGCCCTAACAAGAATACATACACTCAGGGAAAAAAAATTATAAAAACATATGACAACGTGATTAAAATGGAAAAAAAACGTATTTAAAAGTGATGTAAATACTAGAGCCTACGATTTCTCGAGTTCGAGCGAGACGAGATTTCTCGCGAGACTCGAGTTCTCGCGAGATTCTCGAATCTCGAAAATATCGAAATGCTCGCGAGCTTCTCGACATTCAACTACATCGCAGAAATAGCGGTATAAGCGTACTATGCTGTTTCGTAGCTTGTTCTGCTTGTATGTACTTACATGCGTATGCATATGTGCCATTTACACCATTCCCAGGTACATATAATTCATAAAATTCCAAGTGAAATCATATATATTATTTCTAATTGGTGTTTTATAAATATCCCTTTTTCTGCTCACATAATTTACCAAAATTAATAAGTAAGGCATCGTTTTAAAGGTATTAATTAGCTATGCATGCGACACGGTGTTTTATTGGGCGTGGTACTTTATATGAAAAGTAAGGGGGGTAAAAAGGGGGTTTACCCCCGCAGCGGGGAGTGTTATGGAACCCACATAAAATGTATATCAAACAAAAGGGATTCAAAATACCTATCGAATGGTATAAAAATATTTGAAATCGGTTCAGTACTTTTTAAGTAATTGCAATTTAAACAAGGAAGCCTAAGTTCGAGTGGAATCGAACATTAGATACTCAGCTGTATCAGTATGCTTTCATTGTTTCTTTGCGTTTGGTAGATTTTATATAAAGCGAGTGCTGCATAAAGTGGGCGTAGCCACGCCCATTTTCAAAATTTTTATCAGTCATCCAACTAAGCATATGAATATTATTCTTTGTGCAAAATTTCATTCCTTTATGACTTCTAATTACAAAGATGTCACGTTAAAAATTTCCAAAGCGTGTTCCAGAAATATCTTTGTTAAAAAGTAGGCGTGGTCATAAACCGATTTCAACAAATTTTTGCGTGTCTATAAACACAAGTTATAAAAGTATATAAACCAAGTTTCGTCATTATATATAAATTATTTGTCGAGTTATAGGCCAAGGAATCTCGTATATTCCTGCTTCTAAAAAGAGGCGGTGCCACGCCCATTTTCCAAAATTTTTACGGTTTTTGTTTTGTGTTCGTAGTAGGACTCCTGCCATAAAATTTTAATGATTTATCTTTATATTTGACAAAGATATCGCTTAAAATGTTTTTATTAGGTCACTTTATAATACACATATATAAAAGTGGGCGTGGCCGTCAACCGATTTTGGAAATTTTTCGTCGAAACATTTGTCTAATTAAGTATATCAAGCGTACCAAATTTCATCGATATATCTTCAACGGTTTCTGAGTTATGACTCATAAAACTTTCAATGTTTGTCCCTTGATAAGTGGGCGTGGCACCGCCCGTTTTCCAAAAGTTTTGTGTTTTTTGTTTTATGTACATAGTTGGACTCATGCGACAAAATTTCAATGATAGATCTTTATATTTGACAGAGATATGGCTTAAAATGTTTTTATTAGGCCACTTTATAATACACATATATAAAAGTGGGCGTGGCCGCCAACCGATTTTAACTATTTTCCGTCCAAACGTTTCCCTAAGTAAGTAAATCAAGCGTACCGAATTTCATCGATATATCTTCAATGGTTTCTGAGTTATGACATATAAAAGGTTTGGCCCTTAATATTTTCCAAAATTTCATCAAATTTCATCCTAGGGGCCTGAGCTCAACACGTGGGTAAAATTTCATCGCTCCAGCTATATTAGTGACTGAGATACCAAATTTCCGATTTTTTCTATATAGGAAAAGTGGGCGTGGTCATGGTCCGATTTCGCCCATTTTCAATACCAACCGTCCCAGTCTCGATACCAACTTGGATTTCAAATTTCATCGAAATATCTCAATTTTTGCACGAGTTAGAGTGTTTACAGACGGACGGACGGACGGACGGACATGGCTCAATCGATTTCTCTTTTCACCCTGATCATTTTGATATATATAAGTCTATATCTATCTCGATTATTTCATTCTGTTACAATCCACCGTTATGTGATTAAAACTATAATACTCTGTGTACTAGTACAGCTGAGTATAAAAATGAATAATATAAACTTTGACCTTTAATAACTTTGGTTGTTGTTGTTTCCAAAAAAAAAAATTCACTTTTATACTCAACTTAGCCTGTTTATCAATCCTCATACTTGTTTTTTTTTATTTCATAATTGTAGAAATTTCACATTTGTACCAGATCGTGCTATTTTTTCAACTTTGTGGGGCTGAGGGCACCTCTAAACATGCGAGTAGGTCAACAAAATTTTAAAGGCTTATTACTGGGCTAGAAAGGTGCCGTTCTGGCTTTGGAACAAAGTGAATTTCCAAAAAAAAATTTTCACTCAACCTTAATATATAAGAGTATATCAAAACGATCAGGATGAAAAAAATGATTGAACCATGTCCGTCCGTCCGGCCGTATACACTCTAACTTGCGCAAAAATAGAAATATTTTAATAAAATTTGGTACATAGATTCTAATAGGAACAGAGAAAATTGGGGTTGAAAATAAGGCATACGTGTGTATTTCGAAAAGCACGTAAAACATGATAATTCAATCACTAATAAAGCCCGAGTGATGAAATTACGTTATGCAGTTATGAGGAAACGTGCTGAAATTTTGAAAAATGGGCCAAGAGGAGCAAATTTTCAAAGATTTATAAGTCAAAACTCAGGAACTGTAGCAGATAAATCGATTAAGCCAAGGCAAACGTGTGGAAAAAAATTACCCAAGCCGGCAAGAACCACGTACGCACATAAAAATATATTTAAAATATATAAAAATATATTGCACATACCTATATAGGAATAATAAAAACATTTTATGCGATATCTTTGTCAAACATATATCTATGTAATTCATTGAAAGTTCCATAAGGTCCACCAAACCAAATAAATAATGTTTTTTAAAATGGGCGTGACAGCACAAACCATGCCGACTGGCCACGTATGTTTTGTTATTTTTTGCGCAAGATGCGCACGGGTCCGGCTAGTAAAATTAAAATTAAATAATATAAAATGTTTTCTTTCCAATGACATACGACAAATTTTTGATATTCATATTTTTTTGACACAAGACACATAATATGTTATCGAGAAATCCGAGAAACGAGATTTAATCGAGAACCCGAATCTAGGTTTTCTCGATCCTCGAATTTCTCGACACTGCTCGAGATCGAATCGTAAGCCCTATTATTTTAAAAATGTTCATTGTAAAATTTTTAAATCAAGAAAAAACATTTTAAATTTAAAAATGTTTATTTTTATTTCAAGCACTATGAGAAAAAAAAACGCTGCAGTGTTCTCTATATCATTTTCTCTTCGGGATTCGAAATTGTATCCAACGGCATTATCTTCATCTTCTCTCAATCCGAGTCCCAACTACTAAAATATAGCCGCTTGTTCTCCTCTTCTTTTCTACTTCGCCTTAACTGTTTGCTATCTTTATTTCTTATTCTCCTTATTCTCGTTTTTCTTCTTTATTTTATATTCTCCTCCGGATTCGAATCATGACATCAGCCTGAAATTCAATCCAACGCCATCACATAGTGGAACATTAAACATTATATTGAATTGTAGTAACCTATTTATACTTCCCTTTTCCTAAAAAAGAATCCTTGAATTATATGAATCATTGTAAAAACAAAATTAAAAAAAAATCGATTCTCATTATTGTTTTTGTTGGATTTCTCACAAAAAAATATTTTCTAACAAAAAAATTTTGAACAAAGAGCGAGTTTTTGAATCAACATTCATTTTCATTTTTAATTTAAATATGTTCCCCTTTTAAATCCAAAGTGCATTTCTACTTCAAAAATTTCATTCTTAATTCAAAAATTTAATTTTTAATTTAAAAATTTTTATTGTTAAAATGAAAATGGTTTGGTTTAAAACGTACATTATGAAAACAAACATTTTAGTTTTGATTTTAAAATGCTGTTTTTCCCTGAGTGTACATACATATATGTATATACCTACTACAAATGAACAAAACATGACACCCAACACAAATAAAAGTGATTCAAAAGCATTCTGTGGTATGTACCTATGGAAATACACTCAACAACTTTTTTTTCGTACTAAAAATGAGTTTAAAACTCATGACACTCAATTTATATTTCACACATTAATCAACATTAAGTCGCCTCAATTCCGTTTCCCTTAACACCTTTAGCGGCCTTTAACCTTCTGGAAAATTCAACTCAACCCAATCATACCTTCCACTTGCTTCCTAAAAACAATAAAACAAAGTTTCAAAAATTAAAATTGGGGTCACGTTGCAGCTGCTTAATTGTGTGGTTCACATCTATTAAAGACAAAAACTGCCATTTCGCTTTAAAGACAACAAACACATACTACGCAGAAATATAGAGAGTACACAAATTAAAACCACCCCCAAATCGTCCTTCACATTTTGACCTGGCTGGCTTTTGAATGTATGATTATACATACATACGTACCCAGTAGAACTTGGGGCGTGATCACCCCAAGAGATGAGTAGATAAAAGAGTACTCTATTTGACATCCTTTTCTAGAAATATTAAACATTTTTAACTCGCTTTTATTAGAGTCACCTGTATGTATGTATGTATGTATGTATGTATCTATATATGTATGTAAGCATTGCATACTTTTAGGCGAAAGCGTGTGTATTCATACACTAAATAGAAGCTTTTGAGTGTGAGATGTGTTTATTAAATTTTGTTTTATTTTATTTGTGTTTATTAATACCCTTCCTAGGACATAAAATCTTAAAAGCGAGTATACAGAAGTATAGGGAGTAATGGGGAGTAATGGAGTACTCCCAGGTTAATAAAACGATGATCCCATTTCTACTGGGTACATACTCGCATATACTCAAGTATGTCATAACAAATCCCTTCATGAAATGCTACCGAAATTTCATAAAAGCGGGAAGGAAGGAAAAGAAAAGGCATTAACATAGAGGAATGTAAAAAAAAAACCGACGCGAAATTGAAAAAAGAGATAGCGATGGCTTACACACAGATTTGCCATGTGCGATTTATTTTGTTTGCATTCAAACATTTTGCGTTCTAAAATTTAAGTAGAACGAGTGCGGTAGGGTGTTTTAAAAAAATTCCATTCAATTGCTTAGTTGTTTTAGTGACGGGCGAGTCTGAGATGTTTTATTCGATTGTTCTCGATGATTTTCATTGACTCGAGTCCAGTCGCCAATACACGTCAATCGAAGCAATCGCTAAAACATCCCGGACTCACCAACGATTTTTCTCGCTTTCAAAGTCACACGAAAACATCTCGGACTCGCCCATCACTAATTTGTTTGCTATTTGTTTTCAAATTAGTGTTTAATTGTCATTCCAGGACTTCTGTCGTGTGTCCCTATATCTATTCGATCAGTAAAATGACTTCAAAGGTTGCTTGTGTACCGGATTAGCCTAGACTAGTTTTATTTACTGATTCAAATCACAATACGACTTTAAATGACTTTGGCTCGAGAGTATTCCAACGTTCTCATAGAAAGAAGGAACTAACCTGCTCTAAATGCAAAACCCTATAGCTGTTATGACGTCCCACTTTCAAAGTATTATGGGTACAATAGCTTCTTTGTTGGTATACATATAAGTACACAATAAACCAAAAGGCTTGAGAATAATATTATAACAAGCTTACAAATATAAGCGTTAAGCTTGAGAAATACTTGTGCAAACTATTGAAAAAGACTTAAGAACAATTGTAGAAAAATCAAAACGGCACCCTTTTTATAAGCTTACAAATGTAATTGCAGAAAAATATTACTTGTGAAAGCTTGTTGTAAGCTTATAAATACAATTGATGTATAAATAGTAGAAAAAAGAAAAAACTTAATTTTTATTTACATTTTTCTTTTCATTTAATTTCCTTCTTCACCTTTACTACAAAGTTCTTTATTTTATATTCTCCTCCTGTTTCGAAACATGACATCAACCTGAAATTCAATCCAACGGTATCATATAGTGGGACATTCAACATTATATTGAATTTTATTGAGGCTTTTATACTTCCCTTTTACGAAAATGGAATCAATGAATTATATGAATCACTGTAAAACCAAAATTTAAAAAAATTTTACAGCAAGCTTAAAACAATATTATTATTAATAGTTTTTCAAGCTTTCATTGCAAGTGTAAAGTAAGCTTATTGTAATATTGTTTTCAAGCTTTTTAACATAAGGAGTATTGAGAAAGGCTTATATAAAGTAAGTGTTCCTCAATTATTACAATCATGCTTGTGAATAAGCTTACAATTAAGCTTATGAAAACTGTATTGCAATAAGCTTACAATGGACAATTGTTATAAGCTTGTCCTCAAGTCCTATTACATTTCGCTTACTTCCTGGTCTGTTGGGTATGTACGTACATTGTATGTGGTATGTATGTATGTACATTGAAAGCAGAAAGTTTTATTGAACGAGTAAAATGAAACTTTGAATGAAATGGGGTCACTGCGTAGAAAATTGTATAAGGGTACGAATGAAACGAAATGAAAAGGAAAAGAAAAGTATGTAAGGTGGGGTGTGTAAGATTGTGTCATTGCGTAGTTAGGAATGTCGGAACGGAGTTTGTTGAGGTTAATATAACGTTAGAAATGAAAGGATATAAAATCCTACGCGACTTTTTTGCATAGTTCTACCATAACTCATTTTCATACCAAAACTTCTAGTCCAAAAGACAATAGACTTTTGATACCGCTGTTGTATATTTTAGAGGTCTAGCCATTGCTCTACTGTCTACGAGTACAAGGCTCAAGTTCTGTCTCTATTACGATAGCATCAGTTATTATCGACTAACGTACTCCATTTGCACATCTCTGTTGACCAAAACATATCGTCGCTATAGAAGAAAAAAGACGCAAAGTGTTTTGTTGAGGAAGAAAGACGCAAACTTTTTTTTTTTCAAAGAAAGACGCATTAAAAATATTTTTGGAAAGAAAGACTTTTTTTTTTGATAACGAAGAAAGACGCTTTTTTTTTTTGGGAAAGAAAGACGTATTCGAATTTTTTCTTTTCTTCGTCAATATTAATGCTAATGCGTCCATCTTCGTCAACATGTTTTGTAAAGCGTCTTTTTTCCCCGACATATTTTTAATGCGCCTTTTTTCGTCGACAAATTACTGGCATGCGTCTTTCTTCTTCCGGAGCGACGATATATACATATAAACAAGTACATAGGTACATACCCTAAGTACGAACTTGCGCGTTAGCTGCTTTCATCAACCGAACTCTGTAACATTATGTGAAGTAGAGTAGAATATACATATGTACAGTGGCTTTCAGAAGTATTTTGCATAATTCATTTATTAAGAAATCGTTAGAAATTCGCCTTTTTTTCGAATTCTTTTGCAAATTTTTTTAATGTGGTATTATAGCTGAATCTTCATACTACAAAAATACATTCATTAAAAAACCCAAAATGCATTTCATCATACATACATTTTGCTCACAAAAGTATTTTGCATATTGGTAATTTTGGTGAATAAATGCATCTACAACCTGTTTAATATTTTTTATGATATCCGTTCTTTTTCGAAATGGCTTCCAAGAGTCTAGGAATGGGCTCTGCTAATTTTTGGCAAAATTTCCGGAGGTATTTTGTCCCATTCCCCAGTCAAACCCGCATTTGGGTTATTTTTTGGGGAAATCTTCGATTTTCTCACGTGATCTCCAAGACAGGACTAAAAATTTTGATTGGTTCTTATATCAGAGATTTGAAAAAGAGTTTGGAAGTGTTTTTTATTCCAAAGTGTTCACATTTTAGCATCATTAGCGGTATTTTTCGAATTATTATCTTGTTGAATTAAAAACCCATTGAAACCCATTGTATATCATACCCATTTTTTCTGCACTAGAACGTAGGTTTTCCCTGAAAATGGAAAATCGAGAAAGCTCGTCCATCGTACTATCCACTAAAATAAGTTTTACAACTCACTGAGGTGATATACAAACTCCCTGAGCCTCGATTGATCACAAACTCCTACAGTGCTTAACAGTCGCTTTAATTTTTTTTGATTTTCAGCTGTTAATTGGGCTTCCGCCATGAAATACGACTAAAAAATATTATATTTGCTTTCGGCACATAAAATTATGATTTTAGAAATGTCAAATTCTTCCTTATTTTGTGTTTGTTGGGGAAATTAAGACACTTTCTTTGAGATAGAGAGTTGGTTGCGCAGTACTTGGCGGTGAATATGGTTTTTCTCGGTACTCTGTGCACTGCCTCGTCCGATACTTGATTATTGAGTATTGGTTTTGTTTTCTGTTTATTGTAGGAGCTTATGTGTGAGGGTTTAGTTGATTTTCTCTCAATATTTCGCGTTCTTCTAGCGACGTTCTTCTTTGTACTAGCAACTTTTTTCCGAAAAATATCACTCAAAATGTTAAAATGTCAACACTTTCGAATAAAAAACACTTCAAAGTTTGTGTTCAAAGCTCCGATATAAGAACCATTAAAAATTGTCGATCCTATCTTGAAGATCATGTGAGAAAATCGAAGATTTCCCCAAAAAATTATCCAAATGCGGTTTTGCCGAGGAATGGGACAAAATACCTTCGAGATTTTGTCAAAAACTAGCAGAGCGCATCCCTAGACTCTTGGAAGCCATTTCGAAAAAGAACGGATATCTATACTAATTATATAAAATTGATTGTATGGAAAATGTATGTAACGCGATAACTCAAAAAGTACTGGACCGATTTTAATAATTCTTTTTTTAAAATGTCACAAATGGTAAATTCTCGACAACCATGTCCTTTTTTTGCGCATTTCTAAGACTTTAATACCTTTTTCCCGGGTTTAAATTTCGAAAAACTCAAAAAAGCGCAAGCATAGACAGATTCGTTTGGTCATTTGCCCTGTTCAGTTGAGGCGTCGCAGTCGTGCCAGGCAGCGCAGCGTAGGCGACTCTTGTGTTTGTTTTTGCACGGTTTGTTGTTTGGCTCGGTGGCAATCAAAAACCTGTTTGCACATGCATACTATGCTATAACTCAAGAACGCCTGTACCTACACGTGCGATATTGGTATCAAATGAAAGGTGTTGAGCAGGACATAGACATTGACATAGAGTTATTTTCATGATGATACCTAGACATCCTCCCCAGTCTGGGTAAGAATGTGGACCCAGATCACTCCGGAATGTTTTTGAACGATATTGGTATGAAATTAAAGGTATTGAGCAGGGCTTTAACACAGACCTATTTTCATTGTGATTTCCATGCCGAGTCTTCTGATATGGGTCAAAAGGTGGATCCGCATGACGTAGAGATGTGTCTGAGCGATATTGGTATCGAATGAAAGGTCTTGCTCTGGACTTCAATATAGAGCTATTTTAATAGTGATGCCTAGGCCGGGTCTCCAGATAAGGGTCAATAGGTGGACCGGATGACCCTCGAATATTTCTGAGCGACAGTGCTACCAAATTAAAGGTCTTGATGGGGTCTTCGATGTAGAATTATGTTATTTGTGATGCCTGTGCCGAGTCCCCAAATATGGGTCAAAAGTGACCCCGGATTAACCCGAAATGTGTCGGAGCAATACTGTTATGAAATGAAAGGTTTTGAACAAGGCTTTTACATGGAGTTCTATTCATAATGATTCCTAGACCGGGTCCCCAGATATGGGTCAAAATGCGGACCTGGATGTCTTTTGGCGATGTTGGTATCAAATTAAAAGTGTTGGGAACGGCTTCAACATAGAGCTGTAGTGATGGCTAGACAAGGTGATCAAGTGGACCCAGATAACCCCGGAATAACTGAACTTAAATTAACTTGGCTTGACTTGACTTGAATTGACTTGGCTTGACTTGACTTGAATTGATTTGAGTTGAGTTGACTTGCCTTGACTTGACTTTGGTTAACTATTATTCCTCATTGCGAAGCAACGGGTATTTGCTAGTCATAAATAATATTAAACAGGTTGTAGATGCATTTATTCACCAAAAATACCAATATGCAAAATACTTTTGTGAGCAAAAATGTATGCATTTTTTCGTTTCTTTAATTTTCTAAAAAAGATGAAATGCATTTTGGTTTTTTAATGAATGTGTTTTTGTAGTATGAAGATTCAGCTATAATACCACATTAAAAAAATTTGCAAAAGAATTCGAAAAAAGGCGAATTTCTAACGTTTTCTTAATAAATGAATTATGCAAAATACTTCTGAGAGCCACTGTACATATCTACATACATACGTATATTCTTACTTTCCTGTTGTGCGTTCAAAGTATAAACGAGCGGGTGTAATCAACGTCAGCAACATTCGGTTACATAATATGTACCTATAGAGCAACTATCTAATATACCATATCAAAAGCCAAGAATTACGTATATCAAAGGCAAACACGTAATAAAAGCAATTGCTTGAATGAAATGAGTTGCATTGAGATTGGCATGAAGAGATTAATGAATGAAAATTTTATGATTGCAATATACACACAAGTACATCGATTAATGTCAGGTTTCCTGAAGAATAAATTTCGATATCAATTAGTACAATGAGGCGCATCTCATTGTGGGATTAAGAAACTTGTTTTGAGAATATTATTTTCTTGGTAGAAAACAAAGTGATAGGAAACAAAATCGAAATCGTGGGATACAATTATTATAGTATACATAAGTATGTAGATGATAGTGAAGGTAAAGGGCCGTACTATAAAGGAAGTTCTTGTACGAGCAGCATAAGTAGAATTTTAAGTTCTTATTGAACCTACTTATGTATTTATTAAATTCCCATTAAAAATAGTAATGATAAATTTTTGGGATTCTTTAATTCCAATGATTATTCGAATTGTCTGGCAAGAAATTATAAAAAATAATCATGATGAATCATACTATAATCACAATTAATAAATATTTCTGCTGCATATTTTTTTGAGAGACAAAAATAGGCCAAAAATATAGACTTTACAAGCATGCAATTTTTCTTTGGAGCTCATAAACAAAATTAATTTGTATTGATAAATGCCGCTGTATAATATTAAAGCTGTTTAATTTATTTTGATATAGATATTATTAAAGAATAATTACAAAAAAGTTTGATTTGTTTGCCACATGCTGTGCTAGTTTTCATCAAATGATTTATGACATGACAACTACATGTGTACCGATCTTTCAAAATGTCGAGAAATCGAATATTAATCGCATATGCTTGCGTATTGCCGAATGTTTATGCAGTAATTAAGTCATATGAGGTAGCTAATGCATACCCATTAAGCATTCTGGCGATTAGTCGAAAGTGACTTTCGTTATCTACTTAATTTAAAACGTTCAAAGCAACTTCAGCGTAAGCAAAAAGCAAATAAAATGCCACCGAACTTTTTTTCACATAAAAAGTTTAATCAAAAAGTCCACAAAAACGCAACTAAAGCGAACACTCACCCATTTTTGATAGTTTCATATGTACACACAAATTTTTTTCACAAAACACACTCGTACACACCTATACTTATGTAGATGTCTTTTTTTGTATGTCGAATTAACACAATGTCGCAAATTTTCAATAAACTACAACAAAAATTCAATTTAATGCCATACCTGTCACTCTAAATTATCAGATTTAATATTTAACATTGCATGAATAATCGGAATTACTTAGCACATTCTTACGAATTTATTCATGCAAATTGTTTGCCTTAAAAGGCCACAATTGAAGTGCAGAATAAGCTTTTGGATGCAAATAAAAAAGTAAAGTTAGTCGAATATGTAAAGGATTCATAGGCCTTTTTATAGACCTTGTGCTTTATGGGTTGGTACAATTTGCTTATTACGTTTCAGATGCATCGCGAAAGGAGTCCAGCTGAACGTCCAAAAAGGCTACTCTTATATGACATTTCCTTTGTTAAGTTCCCACAAACTTCTTCCACTGAAAATTACCTTGTGCAGAAATCTTAAATCGGTTCATAATACGATTCAAGTGAATTGTTATAAATTAAGTAAATTCGTGAGCAAAATTGCTTATAAGTACCCTAAATACACTCAAAAAAATAAATTACTCAGATTATGGACAAGTGGGAATGATTCGGCGCTAAGACAATTTTCATTGGTTTGATATACAATTTTCTTCAAATCAAGGAATAACAACCACGTTTTAAAGAAAATTGTACATCAAAACAATGAAAATTGTCTTTAGCGCCGAATCATTCCCACTTTTCCATAATCTGAGTAATTTTTTTTTTGAGTGTAGAACATCAAAGACTTCAAATACCACCAAATATATAAAAATGCGCCAACCGAAGAAAAAACTAATTGCACATGTGATACATTTAATGATGCCAAATACCTACCAGAGCGGTAAAACTGCCGCTTATTGGCATGTATAGCCAGAAAAGGCAAACAAAAAACAAAAACTTAGTGCAAAATTTATTACAAATCAGCGTTACCCGCTACATTACAAGCGCTGTATTTGAAACTTTTATGGGCATGAATAGTTAATGATGCATGCAAGTGGTTTGAAAGTCCGGATGGAATTTTCCCAGCTATGCTGCAGAAAACGTGTACACTGGTGACCCCATGGTTGGAATGCATTTTCAGGGCTTGCATTCGGCTGAATCATGTCCCTCTGAATTGGAGAGAGACCAGGGTTGTCTTCATTCCAAAGGTAAACAAGAGGGGTCATGACAAGCCCAATGATTTCAGACCCATTAGTCTCTCGTCCTTCGTTTTGAAGACATTCGAGCGACTACTGGACATATATATTCGCGGAAGGCTAAACATTTCCGGGCTGTCATCAGCTCAGCATGCTTATCTCAAGGGTCGCTCCACAGAGACCGCATTGCACGAGGTGGTACACAGGGTGGAAGCATCCCTCGAGAGTAAACAGTTTACTTTGGGTGCGTTTCTGGACATAGAGGGGGCCTTCAACAATGTTCGCCGGGAAGCGATCGAGGACTCTCTCTCTGCTCTGGGTGTGGAAGACGCCATAGTAAACTGGATAGGGTCAGCTCTGCGTTCCAGAACCATAAGCGCAAGGCTAGGAGCGAGTGAGATTAGGACATACCCGGGGAGGGGAACTCTTCAAGGTGGCGTTCTATCACCCTTGCTGTGGCTATGCGTTGTAGACGGAATACTTCGCCAACTCGACGGGAGGGGAGTAAAAGTAGTGGCTTATGCGGATGATGTCGTGGTACTAGTATCGGGTCTGTGTACCGACGTGATCAGTGGGATCATGCAGGGGGCTCTAAGGAAACTGAGCAGATGGGCGGAGTCCTGCGGTCTCAGTGTAAACCCCTCAAAGACAGAACTGATGCTTTTTACCACGAGGAGGAAAATCCCTAACTTCAATTTACCTGTTCTCAATGGTCGAGAACTAAGTCTTTCACACAGTGCAAAATATCTAGGAGTTCTTCTGACGCCTAAGTTAAACTGGAGGCTTAACACGGAACATAGAACTAAGAAGGCTTACGGTGCCTTGTATGCCTGCAAAAGAATGCTGGGAAAAAAGTGGGGTCTGAGGCCAGAACTCACAGCATGGATGTACAAAGCAGTTATTCGACCAATCTTAACCTACGGATCACTGGTGTGGTGGAGAGCAACCGAGGTGAACTACATGGCTGATATGCTACGGAAAGTTCAACGAGCTGCTTGCGTTGCAGTCACAGGGGCGATCAGATCATGCCCCACGGAGGCTCTGAACGTGATTTGCAATATCCTGCCCATTGATCTTTTTGTCAAGGAAGCGGCATCCCAGGGTGCTCTTAGGCTGCGGGAGTTGGGACTCTGGAAGGAACGTACATATGGGCATGGACGTATACTGCTCCAAGTTACTGACTCCTACATCAACACAAAGTCAGACTATGTCTGTCTTTCAACAGTATTCGACACAAACTATGAGATTATCTTTCCATCTAGGAAAGACTGGGGAGGTGGCAAACTTGCTCATAGTTTGGACATTTCTGTTTTCACGGATAGGTCAAAGATGGGATGCGGGGTGGGAGCCGGTGTCTTCGCAACTCATCCGGACATTTCTATGTCAATTAGGCTGCCGAACACGGCGAGCGTTTTTCAATCTGAAGTTTTCGCCATACTGGAGGCCTGCAAGGCTCTAATGGCAACAGAAGGTGCCGAGGTCGGAAACAGGATAGGATTTTTCTCTGATAGTCAGGCAGCTCTGAAGGCTCTGGGGTCTGCAAGGGTGTCATCGAGCCTGGTGGGTCAGTGCAGGGAATTGCTCATTGGCTTGGCGGGTCGACATAGCGTGTCCCTGATCTGGGTGCCGGGGCACCGCGATATTCAGGGTAACGAAATGGCTGATTTGCTGGCCAGGCGGGGCTCGGCTCTTGATGTCGCAGAGGCGCGAGAGGTTCTTGCGCCCCTGGGATTTGTCAAGGGTCGAATCTCTCGGCACTGGTTCGGGGAGGCAAAAACTAGATGGCAACGGTTGCGGACCTGCAGGGTCTGCAGAAGTCTGTGGCCTTCATATAATGAGATGCGATCCTCAGCCATCCTAAAGATGGATAGAAGAGACATTTCCCGCATAACTGCGGTATTTACGGGGCATTGGACCATTGGTACACACGCGGCCCGACTGGGATTGGACCACAATACCTTGTGCCGAAGCTGTAACCTTCCTGGAACGGAGGAGACGGTGGAGCACCTGCTATGCGAGTGTCCTTCGCACTGCCAAGGCAGAATGAAGTTCCTCGGCAAACCTTTCTTCGGCAGTCTCTCGGAACTAAAGGATGTCAGGCCCGAGGGGCTGCTCAAATATTTAAATTCAACGGGATGGATATAGGTGTAGGGCCGTCCCGGTTTCCGTACCGTTTCATTATTCCCCTTTACTTTTCAGTGGTTTTAGTCACGAGTTGTGGTAACAAAACGGCGCATCGGCGCTATTTGGAGTCAATGGGACTCGCCACTCAAACCAAACCAAGTGGTTTGAAAAGTTTAGACGAAAATAAAGTGCATCACCAAGCGTGTGTTTTTGAAGAGAATACGATTTAATCAGAAATAATTATATGGGCAAAATTAGCCAAATGATTTCTTTTAGTTGTATGGTTATTTTTAATTACTTGATTATCTTCAATTGTTTGATTATTTTATTTTTCTTCCGTGACTTTTTATAAGATTATTTGTTTTAATTGTTTTTGAAAATAGCTGAAATAAAACAAATTGACCCCTATTAATCATTAAAAGATTAAAGTAATCGCATTTAACCATTAAATAGTTACAAAACCAAACATGCTTTAATTAATAATCATTCAAATTTTGAATCATAAAATAACAGATCTGCATCCAACTACCTAATTATAATATTCTTATCACCTCACTTTCGAGCACCTTGTATTTATTCTGAGCTAATATTTAGAGTTTATGATGCTTAAAACGAAACGAAACAATTTTTTCGCACAGTTTAACTTGATAGCAGCGTATCATGTGATTGAAAAATAGCGCAGCTTTCAGCTAACCAAATAATGGCCAAGAAAAAAAGCCACACAAGGCTGTTAGGTAGGCATACATAAGTTAAATAATAAAAAAATAGTTTATATTTACATACTTTTGCGCACAAAACACATATGTATGTATGTATGTCAGTACGTATGTATTTTAACATATGCTTGCAATTAAATGGTACTAGTTTTAGTATTGATAAATAAATTATGTTTGTGCTCAATAAAGTGTGGGTAAGATCTCGGTATTTATTAGCTTATGCTCTCTTAAGGTGCTGACAGACGATTCAATGAAAGTGCTTTCAGAAAGTGAAAAAGTAAAATTTTCTCGTATAGCCACCAAAAAGTACTTTCCGAAAGTGTTTTCCGAAATTTCAGCAATTACTTTCTTACGAAAAACTTTCATCGTCTAGCTGCGAGAAGAAAACTTTTCAGAAATACTTTTCACTTTCAATTGTTGCATCTGAAAGTGTTTTACTTTCCGAAAATTGCTAGCTGATAGAGTGTTGCCTAAATGATCGAACCGGCATCTAAATATGTTTTCTTTATAAAAATACATATGTAGGTATAAACAAAATACAATTATTAAAATAATTAATTATCACGTTATATTTTTCATATGAACACAAAAAACAAAAGTCTCCACCATCACCATTCCACGCACAGCTGTTTGCTCTCACACAACAAGCTGTTTGCTCTCCTACATCTGTATTGCTCTCACAACTGTTTGAATTTAATATGACAGCTGCCAGAAAGTACTTTCGAAAACTCATTTCCCTTTCACCGTGTGGACAAACGAAAAGTAATTCCTGAAAGTTTTCGGAAAGTGGAAGTAAAAAGTGCTTTCTGAAAGCACTTTCATTCCATCGTCTGACAGTACCTTTACTACTTTTAAGCCAAGGAATTTGGCTATTTTAATAGATGATCTCTCTACTTAGTGCTGCATTATTTCAAAATGTGGCAGACATTCGCACAAACTGACGTTTCGCTTAATGTTTGTATGTCCATATCTGTAGTAGTTAATGTTTATGCAGTGAAGGCGCGCGCTGTCTGCTTTGCTTTTTGTCGTTCGTTGCATTTGAGTTCAATTTTCTAATTCACATCAATTGAAGCTTATTGTGAGGTGGTATTAATACCTCATATCGCCCGTTTTATGCAATAGGGATTTAACTCGAAATTTTCGATTTCTGGGATTTTGCCATATATTTCAATAACTTGGTCGTGCCTTTGAGTCTAGTCTTCTAAAATACTCAAAAAGATAAAAATGGCGGAAATAAAAGTGATTTTGTAGTTAGCCGTAGAAGGAAACTATATGAAATTATAAAAGTTTATTTGCGTTTTCCCAAAAAAAAAATGTTTTTGAGTTAAATCCCTATTCCATAAAACGTGCGATATGTATCTCCAGGAATGAGAGATAGTTTTTAAAGTCAAAAGGCGAGTGACGAACTGAAAAGGACAGCGTCTTTTAAGCATTATCAGTCTCGGAGAAATACGTAAAACGGTTAAATGTGTTTAATTTTAATTAAATAGTTTTGATTATTTTTATTTTTTTTTTTTTCGATTTTTTAATTACATGATTAATTAATTAATCGATTAATAATTTTCAGTTGTATTGTCATTTGTTCATAAAAATGTTGCTCATACGCCATGGCGTACAGTTGTTTCGTACGGAATTAACAAAAAATAATAATTGAAAATAATCAGATAAAAAGTAAATAAAAGCATAATTGAAAATAGTCTAGTAATTAAAAAAATAAAAGAATTAAAATTATTAAGCTATTAAAATAATCATACAATTAAAAAAATCATTTGATGTATTTCGATTATACGATTATTTCTGATAATTTTTTTATGGCTGTTAATCATTATATTTCTTTTAATATAATTGAATATTAACTGGCGGGTTAATGTAATACAATTAAATTAATTATTAAATTTAAAAAATCAAAAAAAAAAAAAATATATATCATTACTAATTTTAATGGAAATTTAACACGTCCAGTCTTAACAATTAATATTTTATGTACAAAATAAAATAATGTCATTATTCATTCGCTTAAAATGCTCAGAGTGAGCAATCAGGTTTAATTGATGATAATAGTATAAACGAAAATGCCTTTAATATGAGTATAAAAATATATATGAACGATTTATGATCGATAAGTTAAAAAAACATAAACTACTTGAGAGATTTGCCGGGAAGTTTCTCTCGAGATTAAAAAGTAAAGCAGATACTACATTAAGAGAAAAAAAAAAAAACAAAAACAAAATTTTTATTTTTATAACACACGTTTTAAACCAGACCGTTTTTATTTTAAAAATTTAAATTTTTAAATTTAAAATGAAACCTTTGAAATAAAAATGTGTTTTGGATTTAAAAAGAATAGTTTTTAAATTAAAAATGAAAACGAAGGGAATAAAAACGAAAGTTTTGGGTTCAAAATCTCATAGGGCATAAATTAAAAATAATAAGCATTTTTAAATTTAAAATGTTTTTTCTTGATTTTACAATTTTACAATCAACCTTTTTAAAATAAAAATGTTCGTATTTACGTACATACCTTTTAAATACGTTTTTGCCCATTTTAAGCATGTTTTCATAAGTTTATAAAAAGTTTTTTGTCTGAGTTTATAGACGTGATTCGGATCATTATTTTTGGAGCTAAATACGATTTTAAAAAACAAAAAACATATAGATAACTAAAAAAAAATGTAAACCCGTGTTCGTTAGTCATTATCGCGGCAAACTGCCTTGCGGCCCTGGCTTTCTAGAACAAATGTCCACAAAATCTATAAAAACAATCATAAAAGCAAAGAAGACCTTGAGCATTCAAATTTATTTGCCTTATCTGGTACGTCTCGACGTTAATCCGTTAAAATATGACCAGTCAGTTTTACACCACGCCATGTCAGCCACCGTCTACCACTCATTGTGTAATGCACAAAAATGCAATTCGGCAAAATGAAAAGAAAACGCACAAATTCGAGGTAAATATTTATATTTTCGGTTGTAAGCAAGAATTAACTTATTTACAAATCATAAGGCAAGCGGGCATATCAGAAAAGTGTACAAACATGAATGCATGCGAATGTACGTACATATGTACATACATATGCACATCCAAGTCTTTTTTTTATGTATGTAAGTACGTATGCGTGGAACGAAATAAAAATGCAACCTTGTGTTTTAAGCGACTGACCTCCGTTCTCCCTTTTATGCAAATGAAGTGTTGTGTATTAATTGCACAGTTTTACAAAAATACATGAATAATTAGAGCACTTTCGTGCTGACATTGTCAACGAATTAGTGGAAAATATAAAACAGAAAGAGAGAATAAAAAAATATAGTTTGAGCGCGACCAATTACTGTGGCAAAGTCAAGTATTTTGGAATGCATAAAAAGCAAAATGAAAAACTGAAAAATAAATAATAAGTAATATATGTATGTAAGTACTTAAGAACATTTATTGGGTTTCTTATCCAATAATAATAATAATAATATAATACAATGGCGCTATTATAACTCTGACGAGTTTTATGGCCGAGCTTCTCTCCCAATTCGAGGTGTGCTCCTTTTTTGTTTTTCCTACTAATTGGGTGGACCTACAGTTTTATGCCGGCTCCGAACGGCGAATGCATTTTTTGTGAGAAGCTTTTTCATGGCAGAAATACTCTCGGAGGGTATGCCGCCCACTGCCGAGAGGTGACCGCTGCTCTTAAAAAAACCCAATAATTGGATTTTTACTAATTAGAAAAATTTTTTTTTGGTGTTTGCTCGGACTGGGGTTTGAACCCGAGACCTCTGGTATAGCAGGCGAGCACTCTACCCACTGCACCACAGCGGAGAGTGATTTCTTATGCTCGAATGGCTGTGAAAATTGTAATTTATCAGTCGCTTTGTTGACACTTTGGGGTGATAAATAAATCAGCAAAAATTTTAAAATGTTGGGCAATACAATTTGAAAAACGCAAAAGTCTCAAAAATGGGAAATTTTCCAAATGAGTTTATTAGTGCATAGAATTCCATTTGGGAAAAATTTTCGGCAAAAAAATATGAAAAACAAATATAAAAATATGAAAAATAAAAACTTCCCACAAAAGGGAAATATTTTCAATTAAAAAATAATATGTGTATGTGATAAGTTCGCAGGGCTGTACCCCAAACTCACCTCATGTGAAAATTGATAAGAATTTATGTGATACACGAAATATATGGATTATACTACACTTGTTCTAAATTAATGAATGAATTTTTGTACGTAAGCATGTACGTATACATACATACCTACTGTCGTATATCAGCTGTTGTTAATAAAGAATGCAAAACATGTAGGCCGTTAAGTTTTTTGGACTACATAAAACACACTTTTATTCATTCAAGAACAACACATACATACATAAATATGCAAATATATAAATGCATATGTAATGTTTAAGTATGCATAGCTATGCAGGAAAGAGAAGGAGAGAGATATAACCTAAATAACGTAGGCGACCATAAATAATTGTTTTATATATTTTTTTATTTTACCTGTGTAGCTATCATTTAATACAAAAACAAACCGATATTACCCGGTAAAACATGGACGTATTTTTTCGGTTGTTCGCGCTGTATGTACAATGTACATTAGATGGATTTTTTTTTAGATTCCCCTCCGGCACCAGGATATGAAAATAGGGTATTTTAGAGCAAGTAAAACTAAAAGAATTAAAATTTTTTGAGATGGGCGTGACACCGCTCCTATCTAAAGAAGAGCATCTACGAGACTTATGGGCACCGACATTCTCGACAAATAATTATAATTAGAATATTATGACGAAACTTGGTACATTTCCTTTTTTCACATGTGGTAATACACGTGCAAGAACTTAGCGAAATCGGTTCGTAAGCACGCCGGCATTTTAACAAAAATATTTTATTGCAAGTACAGCATACAGCTGAGTATCTAATGTTCGATTCCACTCGAACTCGGGCTTCCTTACTTGTTATTAACGAAATTCTTTTTTTTGTTTCCCTTTCAGATTCTCTCCATTGACCTGCCTGCCATCATCATTATTGGATTATGCTTTTTGAGGATTTGACATAAATTTTAAAATATTCATAATGTTGCATTTAAGCACACGCCGTCGTGGAGTATTTTTATCTCCATAAACATTTAAAAGTTAAGTAAATCAAACAAATTATCAAAAAGTCGTGAATAAAATAAAATTAAGCACAGTATTTAAGGCAATAAACCTACACAAACAACCAACAACAGCACATTTCTAGTCAAATCGTAATAAATAAAAGCTTTTAAGAAAGCCAGCAATAGTAATAAACGGAGTCTGGGGGGAGAGAGCGAGCAAACCAAAGAAAGAAAGAAACGAAGGTGGAGCGAAGCAGCGAGAAGCGTGAAACATTGGAAACACACTTGTGAAATAGCGCAATACCTACTTAGTTATAATTAGAAATCGAGCAACTGAGCCACAATAAGAAAACAAAGCACTTGTTTGGATACAATTATGCCCTATAATCGTGACACATCGGGCGCTCAGGCCGATAAATTGAGCGGCATTGTGGAGGAGAGCGATTTGTATGAGGGCTTCGCACCGCACGTTGACACCGCAGAAATTAAGAGTTTAGATTTCTACACGCAAAAGCCGACGAGTGGTAAGTACTTTGCGAATTTGAGTGAAATCTTATTTTATTTTAATTTTTAAATTATTTTATAACGAATACAAAAAATAATTAGTTATTATTTTGGGCCTGTCCTGAATGTGTAGCGGCTTTTAACACCTGTTAAAGGAATTCCTATTTTGTTCCTAAATCAGCACTGTTGTTATGGTAAGGAGCTGTTAAAGGAAATAATAACGCAAACTGTTTAATTTAATAACTTTTTTACTTTTCTGGCAATTGGCATGCCTGGTTGCTCTCACGTATTTAACACTTATTATAGACATAAGATATATAATTTATGAATGTATGTTTTGTTCTGTATGATCAAAAACGCTATTTGAAAACGTTAAGCAGCGCTGCCAGTGCCACGCTGGTGATGCGAGCATCTTCCAGTGGAACTTGTGGTCAAAAGGCACAATCAGAAAACGCTTAGGCAAGACAACTTGCGTACTTTACACTGTAAACAACAGTAAAAAAATACATTAGCCTAAAACATTAACCTTAATCCCGTTAAACGGGTAAACAATGAGTGTTGCTCGAGAGAAAAACAAAAGGCGCGTACAAAGACATTTCAATAAATTTTTATTATTATTAATTTTATGTATTTTATCATTTGTTTACTTATAGCTTAGAGGTTCTCGGTAAATATAGGTAAACCAAACTGACACAGGTATCTAGAAATAGCAGTCCTATATACATATGTACATGCATATAGTATGGCTATATTATAAGTATAATAGGAGCCATCGAAAAAGTAAATTCCTAAATGGGTTTTTCTCAATAAATAAATTGAAATGTGTTTGTTAGCCATAATACCTATTTTTTATGTTTTTTTTTTTTTGCAAATCTTTTAAATATTTTGTTTGTTGCGGTCATGTTTTTTTCAATTGATAGCTCTTTCGTTGAATGATACAGTGTATGCTGCTATTATTCATATTAACAATACTGATTATGTAGAATACAAAAAAGATGAGACCCTTCTCCAAAATGTGAAGCAAATGAATCGATCGATAATTCGTTTGAAGTTCGAAGGGCCGGTTTCACCATCTCCGGTGAATTTAATCGCTGGTTAGTTTGACGTAAATTGTATGGTGAGCTGTCAAATAAATTGCTTAACCGGGCAAAAATCTCTGGTTAAATGCTTAACCGGAGATGGTGAAGCCGGCCCTAAGTTGAACAGAGAATGATTCCTCAGAAAACAAAAGTCCCATTTTTTTCATATTTACTATGGTAACAAAAGCTTATCATTCTATGAAAACCCATCTATAGCTTATTTTCATTATATCGACCCCTTTGCGCGATTTTATCGTAACGATCATTTTCTGGGATTTCACTTTTTGATGCAAGCTTAATCTACAACACTTTTTGGTTGCTACATCTACATCCGTCAGCGCATCACCTGGTAAAATATTATAGCTGAAATCCTTATAGTTGTGCCAAAAATTGGCCTTATTTTTTATCGTAAGGGACAATCGACACTTTTTTCTTGAGCTCGAATTTCTCGTATCGCCCATATAAAAAATATTTTGAATATAGCTAGCAAGTAATTTTATGTACTATTTATTTTGAAATTTAAAATACAATGAAGGAATTGTAAGCGTAATGTAGCCATGGTACCATGATTATGTTTGGATTATCTTATAACCTTAAACGAATTATTCTTGTATGTATATTAGTTTATTTGTATATTTCTATATCCCCTACTATCTCGGGAACGGCTGAACCGATTTGGATGAAATTCGTTTTACAGATAATATGCCTAATTTTAAGATATTCAATCCACGTGCTGCCCCTGGGGATGTATTTCCAATACTGCCACCTTTTTGGAACTAAAAAAAAATAGATGTGATAATATGGGCATCAAATGAATGGTGTTTTACGACGTATTTCAATTAAAATATTGCTCAGTGGGATTTCTACATGACCTAATTTTATTAATTCCTTTGTAAACTATCGCGAAAACGGTTTGACTGAGTTGAATGAAATTTTATACATCCATTTTTGGCTCATTTACTTGATTAGATATTTTTATATTTCTATATGGTGAACTAGAATTTTCTAAGGCAAATAATCACGCCTGAGCTCGACCACCCAGGTTCTAGTAATTTATAGAAAGAAGAGAATGCCCCACTTGCATGTAAAATAATGAAAACTAGCGATTAAAAATACTTACTTGTTTAGAAAAAATTACAATACACTGAGAGAAAAAAAAATATATGGAGGGGTCAAAGAAATTGTTTACCTATTTTGAACACTACTTTCTTTGTTTTGAGTAAATTTTCCTTAAAACATGTTAAAGGGTTTATAAAATATTGTTGTTACATGCGTTACCATGGTTTCATATACTTGTTTTGAAAAAATTCATACAATAAAATAATGAAAAATTCTTTAAGCGCCATTCCATTCCCAACTTTACTTGTTTTGAAGACTTGATTTCTTTAATTTTGAGAAATTAAATTCCCATACAAATCCCCATGGCAACGAATTTGTTTGAAAGTTTTTTTTATGTTTTTTCCACATTTTTGAGAAAATTTACACAAAACAAAGAAAATTTTGTATTGGGACGCGTGTTCAAAATAAGGAAAATTATGTCTTTGATCGAGAGAAATTTTTTTTTTTAGTGTAGTATTCTCTGTTCTTGTGGCGCCTTTAAACGGCATCTGCTAATATAATTTGTTTTTGGAGGGTTTTCTGACATTTACTGATTGGGAGTCGCTGGTTCAAATTCACGTTCAATGTGTAGTTATACATATGTTGTAGACTAGAAACGCCGACAGATGTTGCCCTGTCCAACCATTGATTTTTCGGAATAATGTAAAATTTTTATATTTCCATTTACCTCTCCTTCTCCCTGCTCATTTACCTCTCCCCTTTCTGTTACTCCCCACACTCGTTCCATTGCTCCGTCACAATACAGGAAATAATCTACCTATTTACCAAATTTCCAACAAACGTACATATTATAAAAACCAATTTTCCCAATAGATCGGTCCCTGGTCTGCCGGAAATCGAACGTGGAAACTTTAGAATGGAGGACGAGTACACTACTCACTATATTACCATGACCCCATCATTAAAAACACAAAAGTATGGAATAAAACACTTGTATTTGTCATACAAACCCTTTTTTAAATTTTATCGTAAGGGACATTTATTCAAACAAACTCATAAAAAATTGAGAGCGAAAATTATCGTAAGGGACAAAATTATGATTTTTTCGCAAACTGCATATTTTTTCAAGAAAAAAATTATCAGGTTCAGTATATTAATTAATTACCTAATCGCGTGTTCAATTTCGTTTCAAAATACCAATAAAAAGTAGTAAAAAAACGAAAAAAAATGCTCCCCTGTAAAATTTGCTTTTGTCCGTTACGATAAAGTCGCACAAAGGGGTCGATATGCTCTATGAATGTTGGAAAACCCAGGTTGGTGTTCGATATTCATAATGGTCCATTTCGAACGAACAATTACGAAAACACACTGTATATTTCACCACGCTCTCGCCATTTTTCTTCAAAACACTACACAGAAGAAAATCAAAAAGAATTGGACGACGATGAAAGTTATGGAAAAATTTAGAGAAAAAAACAACAACAAATGATAAATAAAACATAAAAAACAAACATAAAAATTAATAGCGTTCTTCAACTTTGAGCGCAATACTATTGCGGTTTTGTACTTTTTTGGTTTTGTTTTTATGCATTTATTTGTTGCTGGTTGGTTATCCAAGTAGCAATTCGATGTTGTTCCTAGAAAAAATTAAAAAACAAAAGTTAAAATTGCAAAACAAAACAAAAAAACAGCAAAAAGCTTATGGTAGCCATACACGGTGCGACCGTTGATCCAACTCGGTTGCAATCGGGTTGGGCTGTTTGCCTACATATGGTGCAATTTATTGTACAACCTTGTTGTACAATCTCATTTTCTAAAAAAATACTTTGAGTGAAGATGGAATAGGATAATATTGTGCTTGTAGGAAGAAGAAGAACGTACAAAAAAATTACGATTATTTAAAAGAAAAAAAATTGCAAAAAAGTGGTTCCTACGAGCTTTTCATTTTGCGTTATTTATTCTACAAATATTTATGTTTTTTGTGTTGAATTCGCTTATTTTTACTTATTTTAATTTGATGCGTTCACTTAGGGTTGCCAGATACTTTTCCCGAAAAAATCAGTACACATTACCTTCCAAAAAAAAAACAAAAAAAAAAAAACAATATATGCGGAGAAAATCGTCTTTATTACTGGCATTTTATTTTTGTTTCCGTATCATTAACTGTAAATCATGTTTCTATGACTTTTTTAACGTTCGCGTTGCTTCCTCCTTCCTAAGTGTTTCATGGTTATACCGTGGTTATGTTTACGAGCAAAAGACCGATGAAATTCGGACACATTTTCGTCATCGGTGAGAGGTGGTTACGCTTAAATCAATGATTAGAGCGCACATACACACACATTATTACCCCGAAACCTCGGCGTGCTGGGTGATGTTTCACCCAGCAAATTTGATCGATGTGAAAGTCCGAAAATTCTCTCACTCGTCGGAGTGCACAACAACAATTACACGTTGCTCGTCGAGTATTGTCGTAAGGATAACCACGGCATTACAAACGTCAAATGAAAACAGTTGGAAAATTAAAAACAGATCATGGTGATAAAAATGAATTTTTTTTAGTGTCGGCTAAAAATCAGTACAAATCAGTACAAAATCCAAAAAATCAGTATTTCTTAAGGTTTTTAAAACCATCAGTACGGAGCACGAAAAATCAGTATTGTACTGATCAAATCAGTACGTTCACTTCAAGAATTCTCATAAAATGAAATGTTGAACAACATGCCCCCAAACGATGCAACCAAGTTGTACAACTTGCCAAAAAATGAAAACTTTTTGATTTTTCGTACAACCGATACACAACTTCATACAACAGCCCCAAAAACGTTGCGATTTCCAGCGCAACAAGCTCATCTATTATATAAAAATAAGTCGCATTTTCCTCCCTGATGATTTAACTCCAGAACGGCTGGACTGAATTAAATGAAATTTTGCACGTAGTTTTCGATTGAGCCCGACATGGTTTATGGCCAAAAAAAGTATAAGAATCCGGGAAGGTTTTGGAGATATTACACAAAATGTGGACCAGGGTAACCCTGTAACGGGTTTGTACGATATGGGTATCAAATGAAAGGTGTTGATGAGTGCTTGAACATGGTGTAGTTATTGGTCCCATATAAGACCCCGTATTCGAGGTATTTCCTGAAATATGAACCAGGTGTGACCCCAAACGGGTTTTCTACAAAATGGGTATCAAATAAAAGGTGTTGGTGAGTATTTAAAAAAGAGATGATTTTCAAGACCCTATGCGACCCGTTTTCCGAGATATCGACCAAAATGTGGACCAGGCGTGATCCTAGAAAGTCTGGAGGGATAGAATAGGGATAGGGCTAGGGATAGGGATGTGGATAGGGATAGTGATTAGCGATTAGGGATTAGGGATTAGGGATTAGGGATAGGGGTAGGGATAGGGGCAGGGATATGGATAGGGATAGGTATATGGATAGGGATTAGGGATAGTGATAGGGATATAGATAGGGATAGGTATATGGATAGGGATTAGCGATTAGGGATTAGGGATAGGGCTAGGGCTAGGGATAGGGATAGGGATAGGTATATGGATAGGGATAGGGATAGGGATAGGGATAGGGATTAGCGATTAGGGACTAGGGATAGGGATAGAGATAGGGATAGGGCTAGGGATAGGGATAGGTATATGGATAGGGATTAGCGATTAGGGATTAGGGATTAGGGATTAGGTATAGGGATAGGGATAGGGATAGGGGTAGGGGTAGGGATATGGATAGGGATTAGCGATTAGGGATTAGGGATTAGGGATAGGGATAGGGATAGAGATAGGGATAGGGATAGGGATAGGGATATGGATATGGATATGGATATGGATATGGATATGGATATGGATATGGATATGGATATGGATATGGATATGGATATGGATATGGATATGGATATGGATATGGATATGGATATGGATATGGATATGGATAGGGATAGGGATAGGGATATGGATAGGGATAGGGATAGGTATATGGATAGGGATTAGCGATTAGGGACTAGGGATAGGGATAGAGATAGGGATAGGTATATGGATAGGGACTAGCGATTAGGGACTAGGGATAGGGATAGAGATAGGGCTAGGGATAGGGATAGGTATATGGATAGGGATTAGCGATTAGGGATAGGGGTAGGGGTAGGGGTAGGGGTAGGGGTAGGGGTAGGGGTAGGGGTAGGGGTAGGGGTAGGGGTAGGGGTAGGGATATGGATAGGGATAGGTATATGGATAGGGATTAGCGATTAGGGACTAGGGATAGGGATAGAGATAGGGCTAGGGATAGGGATAGGTATATGGATAGGGATTAGCGATTAGGGATAGGGATAGGGATAGAGATAGGGATAGGTATATGGATAGGGATTAGCGATTAGGGACTAGGGATAGGGATAGAGATAGGGCTAGGGATAGGGATAGGGATAGGTATATTGATAGGGATTAGCGATTAGGGATAGGGATAGGGATAGGGATATGGATAGGGATAGGGATAGGTATATGGATAGGGATTAGCGATTAGGGACTAGGGATAGGGATAGAGATAGGGCTAGGGCTAGGGATAGGGATAGGTATATGGATAGGGATTAGCGATTAGGGATAGGGATAGGGGTAGGGATAGGGATAGGGATAGGGATAGGGGTAGGGATAGGGGTAGGGATAGGGGTAGGGATATGGATAGGGATAGGGATAGGTATATGGATAGGGATTAGCGATCAGGGACTAGGGATAGGGATAGAGATAGGGCTAGGGATAGGTATATGGATAGGGATTAGCGATTAGGGATTAGGGATAGGGATAGGGATAAGGATAGGGATAAGGATAAGGATAGGGGTAGGGATAGGGGTAGGGATAGGGGTAGGGATAGGGATAGGGATAGGGATAGGGATAGGGATAGGGATAGGGATAGGGATAGGGAGAGGTATAGGTATAGGTATAGGCATAGGTATAGGTATAGGTATAGGTATAGGTATAGGTATAGGTATAGGTATAGGTATAGGTATAGGTATAGGTATAGGTATAGGTATAGGTATAGGGATAGGAATAGGAATAGGAATTGGAATAGGAATAGGGTTAGCGATAGGAATAGGAATAGGGGTAGGGATAGGTATAAAGATAGGGATAGGGATAGGGATAGAGATACATACGGCAACACGGTAATCTAGGACTTTTCCTTTAGGCTTTATAGGAATAAATTTTAGGCAGAACAACGTCTGGCGGGTCAGCTAGTGTTATATAAAAAATTGCAGGGTGTGTGGCTATCATTATGTAAAAATAGAGAACTGAAAAATGTAATGAAGTAAGAAACATGAAATCAGAAAGAACACATATAAAAACAAAGTATAATGCCAATATCACGAACGCCGAACGAACTACCGAAACGCCGAAATCCACGGTGCCGAATTCGTCGAAAATCGTATCAGCTACCCCGTCGGTTCGAAGTGAAGTGTTGCCAACTATATGAACAATGTTCGAATCAGCATTACCAAGTGCTGATGCGAAATTGAGCGGGTTTTTCTCAAGTTTCATTTCTTTTTGATAAAACCAAATACATTTTTACCTTATTTTACTAAAAACAATTTCTTTAAATAATAAAATAATGGATTCTATTGCGATAGCAGCTTTTAGAGTAAAGGAAGAGGAGCAAAGGATTTCTCTGAACGAAAGAAGGTCCTTTTACTTTAAGTAAACAAGCGTAAATTTAATTAGAGGCTGAAAATAAAAAAAAATAGTCTTAATTTTGGTGAAAGAAATCTTCACCTTGTCCTTTTTTCTGTTCATAGATTTATTTTGAACTACATAAAAGAAAATTGTATACAAAAACAGGGGAAAATTTCAATAACAATGCACCCGGCACCGGAATTTTTCGTTTCTTTTTTTGGCGATAGATCACTAAAATGCAAACGAAATCTTGCGGAAACTTATAATTCATTAATAACACAGTATTTTTGCGTAGGGCACCCTTATGCATTGCGAAGGCCACCCCGCTTTGAAAAGTAACCCTCAGCCGACTGAACTCGCTTTCTGGAGTTATATCTGGAGAAATTTACAGTAATTTTGCGAAGTCGGGAGTGTTATAATTAGTAAAATTATCATTCACAAACTTTTCCTGAAGGATTCATTGAAACATTCTTAGTCGTTTGAAAATAAATACGGCGGGCGCATTATACTGAAACCGACCTTCCACCACCTGCAATATTTATTTGAACGCGTCTTTATTGAGACGAAAGTTTTTACTGAAATGATAAATTGTTCGTAATACACATTCATAATTCGTTAGTTGCTTTTTTATACTTAGTAGTCAAACAATAATTATCAACTTCAGAAAATGCATTATTATTCTTGGGTGAAAATATATTTTAATTTCCAAAACCTCCATACACACATATAACAGCAATTCAATCTCGGTGGAAAGTGCAATGGACCTACGCCATGTTTGTGGCCTCTCGCGACCGGTTGATTAATGTATTTACATATATTCACACTTATTAACACTTATTACAACTTCATACATGCATTTACACAATTTACTTAAACTTTTATTGTAATTTTTTGATATTTTGTTAATATCGCCGCAACCAAATAATATAATAATATAATAATACAATGGCTCTATTATAACTCTGACGAGTTTTATGGCCGAGCTTCTCTCCGAATTCGAGGTGTGCTCCTTTTTGTTTTTCCTACTAATTGGGTGGACCTACAGTTTTATGCCGGCTCCGAACGGCGAATGCATTTTTTGTGAGAAGCTTTTTCATGGCAGAAATACACTCGGAGGGTATGCCGCCCACTGCCGAGAGGTGACCGCTGCTCTTAAAAAATCCAATGATTGGATTTATACTAATTAGAAAAATTGTTTTGGTGTATTGCTCGGACCGTGGTTCGAACCCGAGACCTCTGGCATAGCAGGCGAGCACTCTACCCACTGCACCACAGCGGCCACCAAATACTTGCGGCAAATTTCGGCACGAAAAACTCTCAAAATGTTCGTTCATTCGGTGTTCATAATGCCGATTTACCGAACTTCGAAAGATTCGGCGCGCCGTCGGTTGTCATAATGCCGATTTGCCGAAAACGTCATTTCGGTATCGCCGACGGTGTTGGTGATAGTGGCAATAAATAAGATGGAATACTTAATGAAAGAAAAAGTCAAATGATTATAATTAAAAAAAAATACATAAGTACATGCATACGAGTACAATAGATATGAATAAAATATGAAACGCAAAGAAAACAAGTAAGAGCGCGGCTGTCTTCGGCCGTACAGAAGACTTCATACCTTTCATAGAGAATGGATAAATGAAACGTTGCATAGTCTGATTTTCCTTAATGCTCTTAGCTATTTAAATAACGTAGTTGTAATGCCTATAACTGAACAATCGGTGGTATAGCAGCTATATGTTAGATTGGTCCGATACATACTGAATTTCAAGCAGATACATATCTCAAAACGCAGGAACTAGTTTACGTTCAATTAGACAGATATATTGGTCCGACTCAGACCTAAACGACACAGAGCATGATCCTAATCACTTTGGTCTATAGTTTGGTGGGTCTGTCACGCCTCCCTCTGGTACTTAAAACCATCATGCTGAAATTACGAAGTTATAATACCATTTCATATTCGTGAAAGATGTAAAAAGTAAAATAAGTAAATGTAAAATGTGAATAAACGAAATGAACAGCACAATTCCGACTTTGAAGCAACAGAACTGGTAATGGTTCATAGGAGTGAGTTTAATCAGGAACAGAAATCATACACATATGCATGTACTATGTACATGTAATGATTCATGCAGCTGGGTATACAATTTTTAAACACTAACAAACCAAACGCATAACAAATAACAATTAATGGACAACTAACTAACTAATTATTTCTTATCATGCAATGGGTGAGTTTGCTTGCTTGTAAGTTTTCATTTCTTACATTATAAAAAAACTTAAATAAGTACTTGAGGCAAAAAGAAAGAACTAAATCGCTAGCTTAGAGTGCAAATTGTGTAAGTCCTTTTTTAAAACTTTGTAGGAGAGACAAAAAATAAAAAATAAAAAAATTTCAAAATGAAAAAAAATTTTCTGTTCATGTAAATATTTTGGACTTACACAATTTTCTTCGCTTTTTGGACTTACACAATTTTCGTATCACTGAATAACAACGAGTAGAAATATGACAATAGTCACAGACTGTTATAGCGCGGGGCGTATTTGATTTTTCTAGCGTTCTACATAAAAATACACTTTTTCATAAAAATGGACTTACACAGTTTGCACTCTAAGCTAGCGAAATACGAGTATAAAAACAATAAATAAAAAACTGCTAACTACACTAACCTTAAAGATAAATAAATATGTATGCATGTATGCACTTTGCATAAAGTGTTTATGAACAAGTGACAGTCGGTCAGCGCTTGTGTAAATTATCGATTGTTATTTAAACAAATATAAAAAAAAACATACCTATGTATATGAAAAGGTGCAGAAAATCATATTCAAACACACACATATAAATACTTTACCGAATTCGCAACAATTTGTCACTTTATTTGGTCACAAAACGCCAAACCAAACAAATGCAAACTTGCACGTACATATCGTCGTACCATACGAAAACTAGAATACGATTTTTTATGGCTGACGAAAAGTAACAAGTTCGACTTTTGGCCGACGAAAAGTAACAAAATCGAGTTTTGGCTGACGAAAACTATCAATTTCGTTTAAACAACAACAATTTTAATGTAAAAACAGTATATAATTACTGATACTTTTCGTCAGAAAGACCTTCGATGGAACGATCGGGTTCTAACTGTGACTGTCAGTATAAATAACCCAATGCTTTTATAATTGCTAAAGTGGTACTTGGGAAATTAATAACCTAAAAAAGGCGTTTATAATTTGGGGTCACACTAACTTGAAATAGCACTTATGCTCACATTCTCTAATTTATTGAAATCTTCCTATATCTATATGTAAATTCAATCGATATTGATACTTTCTCAAAGCCTTTCGCATTGGGATATTTTAACAGCGAAAAATGTGTGGAAAATTTCCAAAATTTTCTACCTTAACCACACTTAAGTATATACAAATGTGCAAATATTTGAATGAATGTACATATGTATATAGAAACGTTTTATTTTTATTGAATTATACTTACACGGTAAAAATTTTAGTTTAATTTTAATTCCATTTTGGTATTTATATATAACAATGCCAAAAAGCAAAATAAAAGGCGTTTATAATTTGGGGTCACACTAACTTGAAATAGCACTTATGCTCACATTCTCTAATTTATTGAAATCTTCCTATATCTATATGTAAATTCAATCGATATTGATACTTTCTCAAAGCCTTTCGCATTGGGATATTTTAACAGCGAAAAATGTGTGGAAAATTTCCAAAATTTTCTACCTTAACCACACTTAAGTATATACAAATGTGCAAATATTTGAATGAATGTACATATGTATATAGAAACGTTTTATTTTTATTGAATTATACTTACACGGTAAAAATTTTAGTTTAATTTTAATTCCATTTTGGTATTTATATATAACAATGCCAAAAAGCATAATATTAAAACCATTCTGGTTTAAAAAAAGAAGAGAATATTGAGAGACAGAAATTATCTTTGGTGTCAAATTAATACTTCCTTGACATTAAACCATTAGTGGTTGCCGTGCCAATTTGGGAACACCCAATGATATATTTTATATTTACAGTACGTTGGCTTCGACCACTAATGGGTTAAAACAAAACCAAATTTTGATTATTTTTTAGAATATTTCTGGTATGAAAAATAGTTGAAATGGTATAAAATCAATCCAAAATTTCAATAAATTCTATACTTTTATGGAATTAAATCAGAATCAAATTTTGATTATTTTTATAATATATTGGGCAATAAAAATAGTTGAAATGGTATAATTCTATCCAAAATTGGAATAAATTCTATACTTTTTGGGATTTAAAAATAAACCCCCATAAAATTTCCAGTGGATATACCACAAATAACACATTATCCCAAAAATTAATGAGAAATTTAATAACGTTAACATTGTTTATTGGCATAACAATCCAAAACAGTAGTAGCAAACACTAAAGTACCTTATATATCGAGCCCTAATCCCCATAAAGGTGTATCCAAAAAAACTAAATTTTACAGGACACAGTTTTTTTAATTTGTTTTGCATTTAGTTTCTAACCTCGAAACTGCACATTTCACAGATATGAAATTTGGGGAGTTGATGCATGTGATAATAAATTTTTGATTTCCATAAAAAAGCTTAAATCGATAATTTTACTTTTATGGCGGTTAGGACTCGATATATGTACATATATACATATTGTCAACTTTTACATCAATGATTTGGAGATGTCCAGGGAAATTTCGGCACCGTCGCTGTTCTTGCAGTGATACTGAACTGCCTTCAGACTGAAAAAATAAAGCAAAATGTACCCTCATGATATTTAATTAATCTCCTGCATTACTCACTTGATACAATTATTTCATCAGGCGTCAAAAATTCGATTCGGCCATTTAATTACTCCTCCGGATTGCAATTTTAGAAACATTTTGTTTGATTTATTTTGATTTTTTTTTCTGATAATTTTTTCTTAATATTTTTTTTTTGTTTTGATTTCAAACCAAAAATTCTTTGAAGGTAATATAATTGAGAAAAAGAAAGTTCTTTATACTTTTCAGGATTTGTTTTTAAACCATAAATGATTAAACTTCTTTAGAGAGAATTTTAATACTTTTCAAGACTTTACTTTGAAACTATTTTGGAATAAATAAAATTGTAAAACTTCTCATAGTTTAAAAATAAGACCTTTTGGCATTAAAATTCAAATTAATTCCAAGAATGATTAAATTAATTACCAAATGATATTAGAAATAAACTACCATTTTTTACTGTGTATGTACATAAATTTGTCCGTTTGTAATTTGTAGTGGCAAAAATTTGCTTAAGGCACGTGCGCTTCACCGCTGATAAGCCAGCAGCCGAATTGTGGGTGAGTAACCGACCGCTCCCCGCTGTATTCGCCAGTAAATTGAATTTGAAAAAATTGTGTTTGCGGCTTTTTAAAATGCTGATTGGTTTTACGTTGTAAGAAACTCTAATAAAAATAAAATTTTAAAAGGAAAATTAAATTTCGAATTATTGAAATACATTTGTAGGTATGCATGACAGTAAGGGAAAATAAAGCAAAATCTCAAATTATTAAAATTACAGTAAATTAATTCACTTACTAGGTGAAATTCCGGAAATTTTTTGCGAGTGAGTAATTGAATTTAAATACATATACATACATACATATGTACTTATGTGTATATGCTGGCGCCTTTTTATGGCATTTCCCTCTGTGGTTATAGTTAAAAATTAATAAATAAGAATAAAAATGAACATGTGTTAAATGCAAGAGAATAAAGTCTCTCAAGTGCAAATATCCATATGTTCCTCCTTAAATGCATACATAGCCAACATTTTTCATACTTAAGCCATTAAAAACTGGAAAACCCGACATACACATAAAAAACTGCTAAAATTAATTTTATTTTATACTCACATCTACATACATACGTACTATGTGTTATATTTAAGGTGATTATAAATTTAAATATTTTAGTATTACGATCACTCAAAGCAAAACAAACAAAAAACGAAATCAAAGAGAGAGTGGAAACAAAGAATAAATCAATAAGAAGAAAGAAAAATCGAGGCTGACTTCGGACTTCGATTCAGCTTCAATACACAGCTTCTTCCTACTACTGGGTATAAAAAATAGCTATCACGCAGAACAATAAAATATAGTATAAATTATAACAATATAAAAAATGTCCATTCGGGGAATTTTCAGTAGTCAACCTTTTTGGCAATGTGACAAAAATTTCGGAATTTCATATTGCTTTTAAAAGAAAAATCCCATTTTTTCACAAGCAATAATTAATATGTGACTAAATATATAATATATACATATGTATAATTCTTTATTTAAATAGATTTCTCTATGTAATTTTTTCAGTTTCTGCGGCTTTGTGCGCTTTCATGGTATTAAATGGTTTTTGGTCGAATGCCAGAAGTAATTTATTCTCCATTGGAATTTTCTTGCATTCCTTTTGTTTTTGGTATTCCATTTTCTTAAGCTTTCTTAGCGAAACCAGACGAAAGGACATTTAAAGTAAGTGAAAGGTGTTAACCTTGATTTGCCATAGCTTTTAGCACCCTAAATGTATACTATGAAAAAACCTGTTACACTAAGCGTGTGCATACGGTTACTCATACGCCGTGTAGCACCAGAAATCAAAGGCCACTAGATGCATATGTATCAGAGCTGTAAACTGATTCAATCATTTGCGATTCGAAATCAGTGAATTTGTTTGGTAATGATTCAATTTTTTCATTCTTGTTTCCGAATGCGGTATTGAAAATTTTAACTCAGCACTCATCCAAACGAGACATAAATTTAGCATTCAATAATTGCAATCATTGAATTTAACTCAAATGCTCATTCAGTTGATTCAAATCATTAAGTGAATGGATTCCCCATTCAGTTCCAATCATTCAGTACAAATTGTTTGAAACAACCCTCGTTGCTACAGTAACGAGCAGTTGTGTATTGTTTGATAGGCAAGAGGGGATTTCAAAACAAAGGGGTGGGGACGAAAATTTGAGCGAGCTGTGCCTGTATTAGTGAGCACAAATTGTTTGAAACAACCCTCGTTGCTACAGTAACGATCAGTTGTTTATTGTTTGATTGGCAAGAGGGGATTTCAAAACAAAGGGGTGGGGACGAAAATTTGAGCGAGTTGTGCCTGTATTAGTGAGCACAATGAGGGAAAAATTATTCATTAATTGACAATTGAATTTTTTTTGTTGCTCACAAAATTTTCCATTAACCCTATGCGGTCTAATATTCGCTTCGCTTCCTACTATTTTTCAAAAAAGCTTTAAAGACATAAAAGTAGGTAACATATCGCACCCTAAATCAAAAACTGATACAACTCAAAATTCAAAAATTTTCAGGAGAGCCAAAAAACTGTTTCTTTTTTATAGGCAATGATATGGGGAAAGGCCACGTTAAATAGTTATTTTTCAGTTGAAAAAGACTCTGATAAAAATGATTTTTTGGCAGTCGCTAGATATATATTCTGTGTACCGATTTATGCAAGAAACACGATTTCGAAAAATTTTGAGTTGTATCACTTTTTGATTTAGGGTGCGATATGTAAGTGTAGATAAATTCACAAAAATCTTCCATTTTCGATTAGATGTTTTACTAATGAATTCATTATTTTATCATAGTATAGATCTTTCCAACTCGCTGTACATATTATAGAAACATGTCCAGAACCCCACATAAGAAAGTTATGGTTAAAGTCAATAGGCTGTTTAAAATTCTAGAAATGGATACAATGGATGTGAATCTAGAATCATTAAAACCTTAAGTTGTGATGGGAATCACTTGATTTGAATAGACTTTTGAATGTAGGAAAAAACCAACTCGAACGACCTTCGCGACCTACAAACCGCACACACGTAAATGTTCGGGACCCCTTCTTCGTTTTTTGCTTCGTTGAACTAATTCACACTAAACTTTATTTTAGATATAAATAAGAAAATTTTAATGGGTTAATTTTCTGTATCTCACGAATTATTACCAGGGATGCCAACTTCCAGTTTCAATTTAAGAATTTTTTCGGTGGATTTTGTTTAAATTTAATTAAAAACAAGTAAGGAAGCCTAAGTTCGAGTGGAATCGAACATTAGATACTCAGCTGTATGCTTATTGTTTGTTTGCCTTTGATGGAAACACGGTGTACTTTATATAAAGCGAGTGCTGCATGAAGTGGGCGTATCCACGCCCATTTTCCAAAATTTTTCTATTTTTTGTTTCCAGTCTATTGTAGAACTCATGCCACAAAATTTCAATGAATTATCTTTATATTTGACAAAGATATCGCTTAAAATGTTTTTATTAGGCCACTTTATAATACCCATATATAAAAGTGGGCGTGGTCGTCAACCGATTTCGCTAAAATTTTCAACATGTATTGCTACAAGTAATAAAAGTGTATACACCAAGTTTCGTCATAATATATCAATTATTTGTCGAGATATGGGCTCCAAAATCTCGTATATTCCTGCTCCTAAAAGGAGGCGGTGCCACGCCCATTTTCCAAAATTTTTGTGTTTTTTGTTTTATGTCCTTAGTTGGAATCTTGCCATAAAATTTCATTGATATATCTTTATATTTGACAGAGATATCGCTTCAAATGTTTTTATTAGGTCACTTTATAATACCCATATATAAAAGTGGGCGTGGTCGTTAACCGATTTTGGCAATTTTTCGTCAAAACATTTGCGTAAGCAAATATATCACGCGTACCAAATTTCATCTATATATCTTCAATAGTTTCTGAGTTATGACTCATAAAACTTTCAATGTTTGCCCCTTAATAAGTGGGCGTGGCACCGCCCATTTTCCAAAATTTCATCAAATTTCTTCATAGGGGCCTGAGCTCAACACGTGGGTAAAATTTCATCGCTCCAGCTATATTAGTGACTGAGATACCAAATTTCCGATTTTTACTATATAGGGGAGGTGGGCGTGGTCATGGTCCGATTTCGCCCATTTTCAATACCATCCGTTCTCGTCTTGATACCAACTTGCATTCCAAATTTCATCAAAATATTTCGATTTTTGCGTGAGTTATCGTGCGTACAGACGGACAGACGGACGGACGGACAGACGGACGGACGGACGGACATGGCTCAATCGATTTCTCTTTTCACGCTGATCATTTTGATATATATAAGTCTATATCTATCTCGATTATTTCGTTCTGTTACAATCCACCGTTAGGAAATCAAAATTATAATACTCTGTGTACTAGTACAGCTGAGTATAATAATTTCACGCTTAAATTGCTTATAAAATATTTAAGAAAATAAATTATATGAAGCAGTAAAATGATCCATAAACTTCTTAATATTATAAATGGTTTAATAGCTAATTTATGTCTCTGGCCCCTGAAAATATTCAAAGATTTGGCGTTGAAATTATTTTTATTTTCTTCTGCTCTCCTCATTTAGTTAGTTATTTTATTTATTAATTTTACACAAAACCAATTCAGCTGCCAAACATGTTAATTACTCATTTATCCTATTTTTCATATCTTAAGAATATTCTGATATCGCTAGAGAACTTACATATAAAATTTTGTTGAGATATCTCAACTTACGGTACCGACAGACGATTTCATATTTCGTCGTACCATAGGAAAACTAGCACATTTAAAATTTCTGACGAAAGCTGGCAATTAAAAAATTGTGTACGAAAAGTAGCACATTTGACTTCGGCTGACGAAAAGTAGGAGTTTAAATTTTTGGCGTATGGTACGACGATTTATTCTGAGCATTTTGATTTGTGCATACATATATGTATTCTAATTCGCATATACCCTTGCAATGCACTGCCAGGAGATCAAATTTGGTATATTTTTCACATATATAATCAACAATAGTAAAACTAAAAAAAAAATACCCAAAATTTATATCTGCAATCAGTAGCTGTGGCAACTCTTACTCAGAAGTTTTTAAATTTCAAAAAACCACCCCATTTTACTATTTAAATTTTAAAAACTCTCAGTTTTGCCAAAATGAAGTGCACTGTGTGCGATATCAAACAAATTTTGTAGTCCAGAATTTTATTATGCTTCTATTTTAATTTAATTTCATATCACTTTAAAATAAGAAGTTGGAGGAGAAAATAAAATATCAACAAAACTTATGCACATACATATTATCGTATGATTAACACAGGAAAGAAACTAACAACAAATTTCGAAGGCAGACAATGGCTCAGCGGTTAAAGCTGTAGTAATTGTACTTCAAAGGTCGCAAGTAGAGGGATCTACGGTGAAACAGCTGTAGTTACATCCATGCTTAATAATTGGTTGCTAGTTTCTAAAAAATAAAAAATATAACATGGGCCTGTGCTCGTTAAATAAATAAATAATCAAAATTCATTTGGTTGATACCGATAGCTTTACGACTACCGTTACTATTACTGAATCACTAATTAAATACATACATATATTGTTTCCAATAAGGTTGGTTGATCAGCTGTTACTGGTACTGTTAACGCATCACTAATTTAAGCTTTATGCCGAGCTCCTCTCCCAATTCGAGGTGTGCTCCTTAACTTTTGTTTTTCCTAACAATTAGGTGGACCTACAGTTTTATGCCGGCTCTGAACGGCGAATGCATTTTTTGTGAGAAGCTTTTGATGGCAGAAATACACTCGGAGAATATGCCGCTCACTGCCGAGAGGTGATCGCTATTTCTAAAAACCCAATAATTGCGCTTTAATCAATTAGAAATTTTTTTTTGGTATTTGTCCGGACTGGGGTTTGAACCCGAGATCTCTCGTATAGCAGGCGAGCATTCTACCCACTGTACCACAGCGGCCACTTGGTGCTATACAAAATGTGCATTAATTAAAATAAAATAAAATTAGTAAATTTTAATGAAAAATTAAGCTGAGGAATCTACTTTCTGATGCCAATGTTGGAGATATTATGCGAATAGCTGTAGCAAAGAAAATATCTCCTAATAAAGAGGAGCTAAGGAAAGAAAGGTAACGAAAATGACATTTTTAATGTTTATTTCCTGTCATGTTATTTCATTATTCTTTGAATTTCGTTAATATACATATAAAATGTATCTATTAAAATCAGTTCATTCCAGATATGAATTAACAAAATATTTTTATTTTCAAATAAAAAATGTTTAAATTATATTAACAATATTTTATTGATTTTGTCACACTGTGCTCATCCTTATATCCATGACACAAATATGTACTACTAAGCACGTACGTATTCGGGGGTTTTCTGGGGGCTCCATCCCCTTCAGAAATTTAGGGATTTCCACATTAATTTTTAATACTACTGAAAATTGAATGTGGTTCTTTATTATGCCCCGATTTCTGTACCTTTTTTACGAAGAAGTTTTTTCCATAATTTTGTTTTATTTTTAATTTTATAAGGAATTTTTCCTTGTATATTTACAAATGTAAATTTTTCTTCGATATTTAAATTTTCAACTGTGATTTTGGGTACATATTTACTTATATTCAGCCATCGTTCAAACATTTACATATGTATGCATTCAAATATGGGCGATTGCAGGATTCCTAAAAATTTACATAACTGTTTTTTTATTCACAGGGACGATATGTATAAATATGGTGAACATAAATATTCGAAAAAAAATCAAGGCCCCCCCTGAAATATTTTTTTGGTGGCCTTATTTGGTTTTTGAAAGTTTGACTATAAAATTTTTTTTGGGAGTCAAGCAAACATATAATCTTTAAATACCCACCTGTGGGATTCCATTGCAAGGGAAAACTACAATATATCGACGGCTGAGAATAAGATCGCCCTATTTCAAAAATTGTTTCAAAAATGCCCTATTCCAAAAATTGTTTTAATAACGTCCTATTTCAGATTTTGCTTCAAAAAATTTCATATATATTTCTGTGAAATAGGGCGCTTTTGAATTATTGCCTGAAATAGGACGTTATTGAAACAAATTCTGAAATAGGGCGTTTTTGAAACCAAATCTGAAATAGGGCGTTATTCAAGCAATTTTTGGAATAGGGCATTTTTGAAACAATTTTTGAAATAGGGCGATCTTATTCTCAGCCGTCGATATATTCGTTTGAATAATGAAAAAACATATAATATATGGCTCCTCTATACATGTTGTTTCATTATTCACGCGACGATATATGGAGAAATATCTAGCTAAGATATTCACGTATACAGTATATTGACCAACATTTGAGGATGGTAAATATTTTAATGGATTTTAATATCTTAAATGATTTCTCTTAAATTTTACAACTCCCTTTAGCATGCCGGTAAGTATATTTTAGTTTTCTCAATTTCTTTTTCCACTTATTGGATAGATAAATTTATCAAGTTATCTGCAATTTAATCTTTCGCTCGCATATTGTCTTTTAGTTATGGTTTCATTTTTTGTTCAAATCGAAATAAAAAGTTAGAAAAATTAACAATAGCTACCTCCAATATTACCCAGTATAATACATATACATATGTATGTACATATTTATGTACGCTGTGAATAACTCAGCTAGACATTTCTCCATACATGTATTTAAGTATTTAGTCCTTCCTTGTTATTAAATTCCACAGGCGGGTATCTAATATCTCCTTATTCCTGAACTTGAGTGCCCTAAATTCCGCTCTAAAAAAATAAAAAATATTTTTTAAACTTCAAAAGAAATAGCCAATGGCGTGCAGGCTGAGATACAAAAGGAATGCCCATTTTTTAGAAATAATACTCCATTTTCTATGGTATTCCCCAAAAATCTCCCCTATTATACGAAATATCTGGATTTTCGTTTTCTAAAAAATAAATTCATTTATGTAACTAATGCAACATTTGAAATATGTATATACATAGTAAACAAATAAAATCACAATAAACAAAATTCAATGACAAAATGTATCTACAATATTTTTCATATATTTTTCTTCAGGAAGAAAATTTTACCCACCGTAAGTTTCTCCATCTAATTTGTGAAATATTGATTTTATGTCGTACTATCGAGGCCCGGTTATACTTGCATAGCATAGCAAAGCAGGGCAGAGCATAACATATAGCCATAGAGCTGATTATACTTCGCATAGCCGTGCAACTATGGTTCAATAATAAAGTTTTTCGCATCCCGACATTCGTACATACATGCAAACATACACACTCCATGTAAATTGTTTGTGTATTCTGTAGTGCTTCTGCCAAAATCATAGTACGCCTTTGTAGAAATCAGGGACCCAACCAGTTATGACTTTTATGATAAAAGTTACGATCAAAAAGTTATTTTTTGACTTTAATTTTTTTCGGCAGACTATAACTGTTAAAAGTTGACTTTTATTTTTTCAGTCAAATAATACAGTTAAAATGTGACTTTTATTTTTTCCGGCAAAAATAAAAGGCAGTTTGAAATTACTAAGAGACCGTTAGCCCAACTAGGGTAAATTTGGTATCAGTGGACTCGTCGTAAGTCCTAGATTCCAACGACATATAATACATGTATATACATACAATTATATACATATATTATGACCAAAGATATAATTTATGTTATTGTATGATGAAAATATCAAGCACTTCTTAGAAAAAAAAACTGCCAAAAATCAAAACGATTTCCTAGAAACCTAAAAGTTACACTTTGTTAGGCTAGAATTATTTGGTCTATAAGACTGTATACTCAGAAGTTTTCTAGAAAATAAAAAAATTATACAATTATATACATATGACTAGGGAAGCTAAAAATATGCCCGAAAAATAACTGAAATATGCTCGTAAATTGACATAAGTTTGTCATAAGCACCATTATTAAAATAAGAAAAGTAGAAAAAAGGCAAAAATCAGCTGTTTAGTAAGTTAACCTGTATAAATTAGCCTTGCGTGGAACCCTTCGCACACTCACATATTCGTGTGGCCAAATGTCAAATCGCATAGCACATAACACAGAAATCAAATTTCGTATGTGACAGTTCTTGTGCGCTGCTCTGCTATGAAAATATAACCGGACCTTCAATCATAAAAACCACATTTGCTATAAATTTGGCAAGCTTATACAATAACATTTTTTTTTATTCCGAAGTTCAAACATCACTACAGGTTTGAATTTAAATTGTTATATACACGCTTTAACCAATTTCAAACAAATATCCACACGAAAAAATCTATCCCTAAATGTTTCCGAAAATCCCTTAAAATGGGTGGTCTCCATATATGGCAACCTAGAGTAAAGCTTTGCCATGCTCTCTTATTTACAAACACATATGCAAAAGAAACATATAAGTACACGACTGTTTCTTACCCCTCGGTTCAAATTTTTTTCCCCTAACATCTATAACTTGGCTTGGCCCCTCTGCTATTGAATTAAAAAAACTGATTCAATTCATCCCATTCACATTCACATCCCCTACTGAATGGTTTCCTCGCATTCAAAATCACACTCATTGAATTTTTTATTGGAAATTTACAATCCTTTTGAAAACCGATTTCAATATTTAGAATCAGACACTCACTTTTTTGAAAAGAATTATGAATGAATGAAATCGACATTGATTCAATCAGTTTACAGCTCTGATATGTATGTACCTAGATGATATCTTCGTAACCTTCAATCAGTAATCGTCATGAATTTCTTATGAATTATTTAATTTTGTCTCCATTTTGCAATAAAAATGCATAATCCAAAACATAACTATGTGACACAAGTAAATCAACCAGTCAGCTGCTGACTATTTATTGACAACTCATAAAGTTGTCAACCAAACAAAACACAAAGAAAGATCGAAACAAAAGAAGGCGACCAATAAAATTGACAAGCCATGCCAATAATTTAATGATATCGAAGAAACGCACCAACTGTTGGCGTTCAAATGCGCGTCAGCAAACGGCTTTTTAATTTTATCCCTGTTTGACGTAAATATCAACAGCAACACATCACCTTAAATTATCTTTTTTTCGTAAATGTAGATATACATAAATATATAAAAATACTTTATTACAAAACAACATTTATGTCTGAAATACCAACAACCACAAAATATACACGTATAATCGGTTATTTTGGGATAATTTAATGAGACCCAATTGTAGAAAATGCTGCTACGCCCGATTTCAGCGATTTGGAATTGACACGCATACAAGTGCAGGTAAAGAAGGCGTTGGTTTGGGTATTATTTTTATCAATATTTTTTCTTGTTCTTTAATTCTAAAATTCATAAAACTAAATATAGCATTTTTGTTGCGCATACAATTATTGTCTTTTACATAATAAAATATTTGGGTCTGCCTATGAATCTAAATTTCAAAATTATAAAATTATCCACAGATAGCGATAGACTTTTTGGAGCTGAAATAATTTACACTCAATATGAAACCTCTAAATCAGTAATCGTCAAGTTATAGCCCACGAGCACTCTCTGAGTATACATATGTATGTAGATATGCATGTACCTCTCACGCATTTAGTGTATGTAAGCCAGACCTGGGCACCTTCAATTACAATTACATGTAATTGTAATTGCCATTTTTCAATTACCAATTACATATAATTGGTAATTGAAATTCTACAGTTACAAATACATGTAATTGTAATTGAGATTTTTCAATTGCAATTACATGTAATTGGTAATTGAAAATTTCCAATTACAAGTAATTGTAATGGAATGGCATCAATTACATTTTTCTTGGGTTTGAGAAAATTTAGTTATACAATTTGTTTTTATTTCTATTCTTGTTTTTTGTTATTGTTATTGTTTTTGCTTTTGTTTTGCTTTTCTTTTGCTTTTGGTTTTGTTTTTGCTTTTGTTTTTTTACAGGAGATTTTCAATTACATTTGCAAGTAATTGTAATTGAAAATTTTCAATTACAATTACATGTAATTGTAATTGAAAAATATCAATTACCAATTACATGTATTTGTAATTGAAAAACCTCAATTACAATTACAAGTAATTGTAATTGAAAAATTTCAATTACCAATTAATGTAATTTTAATTGAAAAAAAATGTAATTGAGGATGCCCAGGTCTGATGTAAGCTGCATGCAAATGTATGTATGTATGTATATACATACATATGTATTAGAAGGCTGCACGAATGGATTCGAAACGGCCAACAAAATATTCGCGGCCGTCCAATTACAGTACCTACTTGTTTCTGTCGTTTTAGAATAAACGCAAGTAGAGGACAACCATAAACAGAACCAATACAATTACTTATTCGTAGCGACAATTACATGACCTTAAAAAGGTTCTGCAAATAGTGTACACTACTTGCGAATACTTCGAATATAATCGAAATATATATACGTACATACATATTTTCATAAACACACATCCAAACGTTGTGTTCAGCAAAATTACGCTGCTAGTGTGAGTGTGTGTATTTGCATATGCATACACACTAGGGCGGGTCGATTGGTAGGGGCAAAAAAAAAAAAAAATTAACAGGGACACATCGCAATTATAAAAATTTGGGTAATTTCAAGCTTTTTTGCCCAAGAAATAAAATAAATTTCGAACCAGAGCTTTTTATGATCTACATATTTCCAACTGTTCTATATATTTTAAAATAACTCGGTAACAAATACTTCGATTCTTTTGATTTTTTCGGCATTAGTTAGGAAACTTATTTGGCATATTAAGGTGGTTTTATGAAGGAAATAAAGTTCTCCCGAAATTCGCGGAACAACCCGATTTGGAATATAATACGGAAATCTATACCTAAAATTTTTCCTTAATATATTAAAATTTAGAGGTCGTGCAAATGCCTCCAAATTTCTTTCTCCTTTTATATCAGTGATGATACATAATTTTTTTCAAAGTCCATAATGTACAAGGAAACATTTCTTATCATTAAAAAATGGAACATATGTTTGTTGGGCTTTTATTTTTTGGTCCACCTTAATGCCATATGCACATTAAATAAACAAACAAACCAAAGAAGCAACAAGGTTTTGCGAATACTTCATAACATGGTTATTATTATGTTCTATTCTATCGTGGCGAATAGTGTACACTAATCGCTCTAACAGAGCAAATAGAAATAGTATTTGTATTCCAAATGAAAAGTATGGGTTATATTCGTATGTGCATTGAAATTGTGCTGTGACTAATTGTACAATGCATAGAGTATTCGAAAATATAGAAGAGGCAAATGGTATTGTGCAGAGGTCTAATATGTATGTCTACATCACAGTTATCGGCTGATGACACTTCCAGAAAATTATTTGCTGGCTCACCCTAGGAAATTTCATACGAAAAAAGTACATAAAGCGATGAAATGTAAGATGGAAAAGTACTTCAGTCATTTTTCAATTTTCATGGCCGCCACGCATTAACTCGTGATCTTGTGTTTGTAAACAAGGAATAATTTTAATGATCAAATATTAAAAATGGAAATAAAGTTGTTATAGTGGTGGCATCTGGTATGCATAGATTACGACATGGACCAATCAGTGGTGAAGGTTTTTTGATACACTTGAAAGAAGATGAAAAACAATTTTATAGTATGCAATTGAAGGTTGAACGTTTGTGTGCTGGACAGACAGACAAGCGAGGAGTGATGATTTGAAGTCGTACAAAGGTTATGGAGTATCAAAAGAATAAGGAATGTTTCTTTTCTAATTATTCTAATTCATTCTTTGGTAGTTTAGGTACACAATAGTAAAGTCTAAAGTGGCGCCAACAACAACAATAACTTAAATGCTTTGCAAATATAAAATACCACACTTTTAACTCGTATTTATGTTAATTTGATTAAACAAAAAACGAGGGAAATGTTTGCTGGTCTTGTGCTAAAAAATGTAGAAGTAGTTTTTTGCTTACTAATTTATTAATTTTTTTTTTCACTGCATTTCTCTTCGCATACCACATGATCAAGCGTTTGCCAATTCCACTCGATGTATACAAATAAACAAAGGAACTTGACGATTATTACGTCACAAGCGATTTGTTTGTAATGGAAATTTGTCAAAATGGAAAAAAAAAAAAATAAATTATCGAATTTGCGTCTATAAAAATCTTAATTTCAATTCAAATTTTATTTATAATTTATTGTATAGATTGGCTAGCAGCCAATTAACAACGCACAGTAAGATTGTACAAATTATTATTTACAGTTATTTATTTATTTACTTTTTAGTTACATGTAATGTAATGGATGGAAATGTGTAAACAATTTGGCTTTGAATTTACTTGCGAAACTTTCTTTTTATTTAGCTTTTTTCTGCTAAAAATTTCGCGAAAAACATAGGACGTCCAATTTGTGAAGAACTTGAAATTATCTGTGTAATATTAAACAAGAAAGGAAACAAATTGCCTCAGTTATTAACCGGTCTTTTATTTCATTAAAACAACTTGTTCCGTAGTGGACAGTTTTTAAATGGTTCTAATAAGTACTATTTACTACTAAACCCAGTGAAAATGATGCTTATATTCAAAAAACCACGGTTTGTATTTTCGAAATATATGTAAAAACCACTTCGTTAGGTTTTCTCTAAATATAGGTTCTTCACGAAAAAGGTATTTTTTTCGACATTGGCAGTTGCCTGAGCCACGTCTTCTATTTTGACTTCACAGTGCACGTCTCGTTCTCCTATTTATACCTCATCAAAGTTTTAACTGTTTATATAAAAGTCCCTTTTCTTTTTCATTTGCCATTTTAAGTTAAAAAAAATAATTCACTTCATGACTCATTTGGTACCCACATTTATGTACATACGTCAAGGAAAATTCTTAATTTTATATTGTGGTAGGTGTAAATAAAATGTCAATATGAAAGACATTTGCATGCGCTACTACAAATGCTTTTAAATATTTATTTATTAGTGAAGAAGACATGTGTTTATTTTTAAAATAATTCACATCGCCGTTTTTTTTCTTCTAGTTGGTTGACAGAACTTTGAAATGAAAGCACGAAGACAAGTGCATATAAACAGTTTACTATATGCCGGAATCGCAATTTAGTGTTAGGTTGATCGATCGCAAGCCTAAAGTTGGTTATAAGTTCCCTTTCTTCGAATGTGAGCCACAATATGAATGCTTGATTTGTAAATGGTAATCAAGTATTCAAAAATTACACTTTTCTTTACCTATTGATCGTCCTTCACCAAACCAGTTGATATATTCTTTCTTTTGTTGCCTGCTTGCTTATAAATCAAATTAGGAAATACATTGTATGTATGTAATCAAAATAGTTTAGATATTGTAAAAAAGAATACTGGATACTTAAATTGGCATATGAATTTTTCAAGAAACAAAAATAGAAATTAATAATAAACAATTCATTATTTTGTTTGCAAAAGAACAAACTTCAATTTCAACAAACCTTCACAAAACTAGATTCTATTTTGGTATATGTACATAATTTTACTATGATACACTCATATGCATACTCTTGCTATATACATACATACTCGTATCGGTTCTATTTAGCTATCTTTCTTCATCTCTATCTTTCTACATAACTTTTCTTAACTGTCAAACTTGTCACTGCTTTCGTAATTGTTGTCTTTTGTTTTTAATTCCATCCTTTGCTGTCGTGTATCGCCCTCAGTGGCCGCTGTGGTGCAGTGGGTAGAGTGCTCGCCTGCTATGCCAGAGGTCTCGGGTTCAAACCACGGTCCGAGCCAAACACCAAAACAATTTTTCTAATTAGTAAAAATCCAATTATTGGGGTTTTTAAGAGCAGCGGTCACCTCTCGGCAGTGGACGGCATACCCTCCGAGAGTATTTCTGCCATGAAAAAGCTTCTCACAAAAAATGCATTCGCCGTTCGGAGTCGGCATAAAACTGTAGGTCCACCCAATTAGTAGGAAAAACAAAAAGGAGCACACCTCGAATTGGGAGAGAAGCTCGGCCATAAAACTCGTCAGAGTTATAATAGCGCCATTGTATTATTATATTATCTTCTTTTTATTTATGCATACAAGCAGCCGACAATCATCGAAAAATAATAGGAAGCGAGTAATAATTTGTAGAACAATGTCAAGTCTTCCAAATTTGGCGGCAGTGAGTACATACTATGTAGATAAACGTTTAAAATGTCCGCCCATTCGGTGGTTAGAGCGACGTGCGAGGTGCTGTTTGTCTTCAAGTCTACTACTCTTTCTTTCTCGTTTTTCTTTTCTAAAAAATTCTGACTTGATTGTCTGCTTGTTTGTTTATTGTTCTGATATAATAAATATGCCCGTTTTTGGGGCGTCATGCCGCATATTTATTTATGACACCGAAAAGTCGCGATAACAATTTTAGATTTATAAACTTTTTGCTGATTTCACATTGGGCGATAATTTTGATTGACCACACCAAGCAATGATGTTTGTTTTGGTGTTTTTTAAAGATGTTACTTTTTTCGATATAAAATTTATTGGGATATTTTTTCCTAGAATTGATATTTTTGGTTTAATCTCTTGGTTACGAGCATTTTTGTAAAACGGTCATATAAATTTCAATTGTTATGTATGTAAATGCTTCTGACAACGTTGATTCATTTGCAGTTGTTATTGAGGGGATTTTTAAGCGGTTGTGAACGAATGACAGATTTTAATGGGTATAAGTAGGTTGTTTTTTGTATGTATGTGTAGAGTAGAATAATGTAACCATAAATGCCGAAAGCCTTGCTCAAAGCACGTTCTTTCCTATCCAGAACATGCTCTTAAATTATATTTAGCATTTTCGTGTCTGCTTCTAGTTGTATTTTTATTCAGTTGAATTTATCGTAATTAAATGAAGTTATTTCTAAAATTATTTTTCATAGTCCCGAAATTTTCATCTCGAACTTCATTGTAATGGAAAGTGCTGCTCTACTACTACTCGTTTCATTACGCCTGAAAGTATGCTACAAAAATTTTGCTACTGCAAATGTTGCCGCCGCATTTTCCTTATAAATATGTTACGTATACGCACTGTAAACAAATGTTGTGTGATTTAGCAAAAGAAAGCGCTCACTTGTTTTGCTTTTGCTGATTGCACTACTCTCTTTTGTTTTTGTTTACATTTTCGTGCGAATATCATTTTCGCTCTGCTCTTTTCTGCACATGACTATTGACGTCACTTAAAATACATATGTATGTTTGTCTGTATTTTCGCACTCCGCTCAAGTACAAAGAAGCCACTTCATATTGGCCGAGGGCATAGCGCTTATTTTTGTTATTTCATAATTATTAGATATAAATCCATAGGTATATTGCACCTACATACTTAGAGATTCAATTACTTGTATGTACATACATACATACATATTTATTTATTTTATTTACATATGTGTGTACTTTTCCCTTTAGAGTGAAGATAAGTCTCGCAAAGCGGATAAAGATCGTTATCTTAATAAGCATAGTGTACTCTTGATTTTCTTTTGTTGTAGTCGCTGTTAAGTAGTAGTACATACATATATAATTTGCTTTTGTTTAAATTTTACTTTTTCGCCACACTGCTATTTTCGCATTATTTATTGACTATACAAACATAAGCTCCTACATTCATGTTTTCCAATTGGCTTTTTATACCTTTCATGAGAATGAAATGGTATTATAACTTTGTGCCGAAACACGAATGGTGAAAGTACCAGAAGGAGGCGTGGCAGACCTACCAAAATATATACCAATATGATCAGGATCATGAGCTGAGTCGTTAAGCCATGTCCGTCTGTCTGTCTGTTTGATCGCAAACTAGTCCCTCAGTTTTTGAGATATCTGCTTGAAATTCGGAATGTGAGTGTATTTTTAGGAGAAGCTGATCATTTGTCGGAATGGGCCGAATCGGACCACTATAACATATAGCTGCCATACAACCGAATTGTTCAGATATGGACATTTTGGGGTATAACTTCTCCATTTAAACGGCTAAGGGCATGAAACTTTGAATTATTTGTACCCATATGGACCTAAATAATGTCACTGAAATTTTTCAAGATCGGACCACTATAATATATAGCTGCCATACAACCGATTGTTCAGATATATATATTTTAAGGTATAACTACTCCATTTAAATGATGACACTCCTTTTTCTAAGGAATCTTTGCATAAAACCCACAGAATTGAAAGTATAAACTAAACAATGGCAGACTATTTAAATTTTCATTTCCCCATTCATGAAAGGTATGAAGTCTTCGGTACGGCCGAAGACAGCCGCACTCTTACTTGTTTTTGTCTGTCTCTTTTTCATTTGCTTAAGTAATTCTCTTTTCTGTTCATCTTTGTTCTAGCTGCTTTATGCGGTGTTTTATTTTTTTCTTTTTATCTTTATCATTGAATAAATGTTTTATGTTTACGTTTTAAATAATACATAAATATGTACATATGTATCTATGTACACATGTACATAGGTACATACATATGTATACATGTTCTATAAATTGGATTTGGGCTTTTTATTTTGAAATCTCGGTCTTTCAAAAGTTTGAAATTTGCGCATAAGTGCTTTTGGCAAGCGCACATAATTATGTGATTCACATGTGCACTTACTAAGTATTTACATACATTTAAATGTATACATATATGTATAACAGGTGATAATAAAAATAATTCCATAGAGCACAGCCCTTGACTCGGCATACATTTATTTGTATTTTCTATATTCCGTTGGGGTTAAAGTTTTGCCTGCCTGCAAATAAAAAATACTTGCGTGAATTCATTAAAAAGAAATATTTACATTGAATTGCTGACTTTTACTTTCCGTTTGTTGCTTTTTGCTTTCTTCTGCTTGCTATACAAAGTTGTCTTAAGCAACATCCGATTGCTTCAGAGTATTCGCAATTTAAATAGTTAATTCTTCTATAGCCGGTTTTACATAATGCGTTTTTATCATGTCATTTCTCCCCTTTTTTCTTTTAATTTCATTAAAAGCCACACACATTTTTTGCACAGTAAAAATTTTAGTTTAATTTTAATACCATTTTGGTATTTATATATAACAATGCCAAAAAGTATAAAATTAAAACCATTCTGGTTTAAAAAAAGAAGAGAATATGAGAGACAGAAATTATTCTTGGTGTCAAATTAATACTGTTTTGGAATTAAATCAAAACCAAATTTTAATTATTTTTAGAATATTTTTGGTATTAAAAATCCGAAAATTGGAATAAATACTATACTTTTTTGGTATTAAATCAAAACCAAAAATATGTAGAAATGCTCATTTTATTTCATGTATATATATGTAATATTACAACGATAGGAATTATCACATAGTCTTTGTTGTGTGTATTCCTCGATAATAGGATGAGCTGCTCCCTTATACCACCGTCAGTAAAAAACTGCTACAGCTACTGGCCTTTGCCAGAGAAATTTCGGCACCGTCGCGGTCTTGCAGGGATAAAAACAAAACAAAATTTACCCTCAAAATATTCATTTAATCTCCTGTATTACTTACATGATACAATTGTTCCATCAGGCATGAAAAATTCGCTTTGCGGGTAATTTGTTTTAATAAATTGAATTTCTCCTATTTCACTTTAAAAAACATTTTGTATTTATTTACATATTTTGACAAATTTTTTCTAATATTTTTTTGGTTTTGATTTCAAACCAAAACTGAGAAAGAGAGAATTTTAATTCTTTTCAAGACTTTATTTTTAAACCATTTTGGTTTAAATAAAATTGTAAAACTTCTCATAGTTTCAAAATAAGAATTTTTGGCATTAAAATTCATATTTAATTCCAAGAATGATTAAATTAAATACCAAATGATATTAGAAATAAACTATCATTTTTTACTGTGTGTTGATTCAACCGCAAATAACTCGTTTATTCTAAAATGATTTCACCTTCACCTTTCGCCGGCTGTTTTGCGCTGACAATAATGTAAGTTAATAAATAAATTTAAACTTTTATTGCGTTTGACTTAATTTTCCAGTGAATTTGTTGGCGTAAATGTATGTACATATGTATGTTAATTCAGCTGCAACATTTTGTATTTCGTTTTTGTTTAGTGTAAGCTTAAATTGCTCAGTGCTAAATGAATATTTATGTGTATACTTTTTTTTAATTAAATGTTAAGTGATATGTTCAATTAATTTATCACCCACAAACGAAGAAATCCAGTTTTGGTAAACGAAATCGAGATTTGCTAAAAATTTATAATTCGATATGTTATTTAACACCGCTGTTGGACTTGTGGATAAACCTTTTTGAGTTTCGGTAATGCATACTTACTCGGCAATTGTGGTAGTTATAGGGTGCTAACGTGGTGCAGGGTGATATCGGCCAAGCCAGTAGAACTGGCTTGGTCACGTGAAAGACTTTGAAAGATTGAAAACTACAAAATTAAAACTACTCGCACAGAAAACCACGATCATTCATCTAGAGCTCAATATATGCCTACCCATTTGGAGTAGTCACTTGACCATATCTACATAAATCGTTGAACATGAACAGATCGCCAATAAACATACATACCTATCTACTATGTAATATGTACATACATACATAGTATGTATGTAAGTACATATGTACATACATATATTTGCACTTGTATCTCCGTACATTTATCAGCGGCAATGATTTTCACGTCACTTTTCCATCAATCAAAAGTAACTGAGAAGCAAGTACTTAATAAAGTTGCGCTCATGCGATGCCATTTTCCTCCAATTTTTTTTGCTTCGCATTTTCTCTGCTATCAACATATGTACATACATATGGTCACAGTGTTTTCCCTCATTTTAACAAGATCAACTTTTAAAATGTGCACACGTTCTCAGCGTAAGAATTAGTATAGCTTTGACAGTGTTACAGTGCGGTACACGCGCCGGCTGAAAATAATACAAATACAAACATACATATGTATAAACGTTCTAAAAGTGTCTTGGCGTTATTTTTTTTTTATTTTGTTTTGCTTTTTCTTCGTTAGTATCGGATCAAGTTTTTGTGTAGCAATCAAACGACGATCGATAGCAGCACAAGGAGAATACCAAAAAAGAGCTCAAAAAGACACAAGTCCATTAACACACATTTTTTTTTAGTGAGCGATAACAAATACTTATTTAAGCTTGTTTGATTCGTGTTTTCATTAACTTTTCTCTCATTTTACGCTAATCTAATTCAGTTTTTTTTTTTGTTTGTTTAATAACGTGATTTTTTTTGTCTTTGTGCACATGCGATAAATCGTGCGTTTTGTGCGCTGCGTTCATAACGCATTTTCGTGTGTTTGTTTGATCGTTGTTCGTATGCTCGTGCGTTAATTTAAGCAAAAAGCACTCGTTTCGTTGCCGCAATTAATTACATAGGTACTTATCAAATGTGTTAAGATAAACAATCAACAACAATTTTGAATTAGCAATTCGCATTCGTATTGGGTCTTGATTTGAGTTAAGCTCGTCGTCGCAACACGAAAAGTGTGTATGTGATAGACGTGTTTTGTCGCCGCTACTTCTGCCACTGCCGGTTGATCGTACGAGTTGGCTGGATTGTGCTGTTCTTGCTGCTGAAAGTCTCGTGATTCGTTGTTACATCCACGATCGTATGAATGTGGCCATGCGTGTGTGCTGACGCATCACCCCTCGTCTTCACCCAAAATGATTAAACTCCCCCACATGCCCTGCCTTCAAGCAGCGCTGATTGACTGAGCGACCGATAGCCCCAGTTTACGCCATGATCATAATGACCATGGTCATATCTCTGCTATTGCTTTTCCATTAAAGCGAAAAGTGAGAGAGAGAGAGCAGGCGCTGACACCGAATCAACATGCAACCAGTCTCTCACAGAGAATAAAAATCGAAAAAAGTGTATTTTGACCATGGTCATTTTGATCATGGCGTAAACTGGGGCATAGCGGTAACGACCAACAAACCGATCAGTCGTTGATTGACTTAACAATGTTTTCGCTCGCTTCTCGCTTTCTCTATTTAATCTCTATATTTCTCTCGCCACCTGCTCTCTCCCTTTGCATTGATTTATATATTTCTCTCGCTCTGTCGAGCTGTGTATTTCTTTCTCTGTGTGTTCTTGTCTTTTTTTAACTCTTTTACTTACCTCATTTGTCCTCATGTTCATTTTCCTTTATGATTTTCATGATTTTTCTTTTATTTTTCGCCTAATAAATCATGTTGTTTTGCATGATTTTTTTGTGGATTTCCTTTCTTCTTTTTCCCATTTTTACTTTATGGGTAATTTAATTAGCAGCAATTTATTTTAGGCCTCAGGTATATGTGCTAAATTTTGTTGTTTTTATATTTATATATGTACATATTATGTAAGTATGTATGTATGTATGTATCTCATCGTTCGTGAGCGCAAAAGTGCATGATCTTTGCAGTTTACGCTTTTTAGCGTTATTTGGCAGCTCTTAGTGCACTTTTTATACTCACCTGTACGTAGTACATACTATCTCAGAAACTGAAGCAGATATACGGATGAAGTTTGGTATGCGTGATTTTCTTGGCAAAGAAATAGTTTCGACGAAAAATTTACAAAATCGGTTGACGACCACGCGCACTTTTATATGTATATAGGTATTATAAATGGGCTTAATAAAACATTTTAAGCGATATCTTTGTCAAATACTATAAAGATAATTCATTTAAAGTTTGTGGTATGAGTCGCACCAAAGACAAAACAAAAAAACCTAAAAAGTTTTGAAAATGGGCGTCGCACCGCATCTTTTTATACAAAGGAATCCACGAAATTTCGGAGCCCATAACTCGACAAAGAATTGAGATATGAACAAGTAAGGAAGCCTAAGTTCGAGTGGAATCGAACATTAGATACTCAGCTGTATGCTTTCATTGTTTGTTTGCGTTTGATGGAAACACGTTGTAGGTACTTTATGTAAAGCGAGTGCTGCATAAAGTGGGCGTAGCCACGCCCATTTTCTAAATTTTTATCAGTCATCCTACTAAGCATATCAATATTATTCTTTGTGCAAAAATTAATTCCTTTATGACTTCTAGTTACAAAGATGTCACGTTACAAATTCCCAAAGGGTATTCCAGAAATATCTGTTAAAAAGTAGGCGTGGTCATAAACCGATTTCAATAAATTTTTGCGTGTCTATTAACACAAGTTATAAAAGTGTATAAACCAAGTTTCGTCATAATATCTCAATTATTTGTCGAGTTAAAGGCTAAGAAATCTCGTATATCCCTTTGTCCAAAAGGAGGCGGTGCCACGCCCATTTTCCAAAATTCGTCTATTTTATGTTTCCGGTCTATTGTGGAACTCATATCACAAAATTTCAGTGATAGATCTTTATATTTGACAGAGATATCGCTTAAAATGTTTTTATTAGGTCACTTTATAATACACATATATAAAAGTGGGCGTGGCCGTCAACCGATTTTGACAATTTTCCGTCAAAACATTTGCCTAAGTAAGTAAATCACGCGTACCAAATTTCATGGATATATTTTCAACGGTTTCTGAGTTATGACTCATAAAACTTTCAATGTTTGACCCTTAATTAGTGGGCGTGGCACCGCCCATTTTCCAAAATTTTATAAAATTTCTTCATAGGGGCCTGAGCTGTGGGTAAAATTTTATCGCTCCAGCTATATTAGGGACTGAGATACCAAATTTCCGATTTTTTCTATATAGGAAAAGTGGGCGTGGTCATGGTCCGATTTCGCCCATTTTCAATACCAACCGTCCCAGTCTCGATACCAACTTGCATTCCAAATTTCATCAAAATATCTCAATTTTTGCGCGAGTTAGAGTGTTTACAGACGGACGGACGGACGGACGGACAGACGGACGGACGTTTAGTGTTCTTTTTGGCGTAGCGTTTCCGTAGCGTTCAGTTTATTTGCGAACTCTGGTCAACTCAAAGTTTTTCATATTCAAGTTGAATATCTTTCATACTTGAACGGTTGAAATAATACGTTTATATTCAGATCAAGTTGTTTCATAGTCATATTTCCTTGCTTTCATAGTAAAAAAGCGAATAGTAAAGCTGAATATTTTCATAGTAATTTTTACGCTGCGGGTTTTCTCTGAGTGTATTCAGCCAATCGGTCCAACCGTTTTCCAAGCGATATGGAAGTAAATGGATATGGAAATGTATTCATATGAAAGATCACTACTTCATATCAGCGAGAGAACACTCACATAAATACATATCATGGGTTTATAAATTTTAGATGTTGGTAATTGGATTTTTAGTTCAACAAAATGAGGCAACCGTTACAGTGGTTAACTATCGGTTAGCATTTACTCATTGGTAAACACACTTGTGTACAATTCTGTTGGCCGGAGCGGGATTGAATTTAATTTTATTTAATAAGTTTCTAGTTTTTCTGACATACATACATGCGAAATGATTTCATCATAATCCAAAAGTACTTACTCATTATTTTTATTTTTGATCACATCACATTTTTTTGAAATTCTTATCAAATTTCGCACTGAATCTAAAAATAATTTGCATGTAATATAGAAGTTTATTTGATTATAACATCCATTGTAGAAATATTTGCATATCTACTTACATTGTATGTACATACATTAGGATGTCCCGAGAGCAGTTCCTGCAAAGGTAATTTGTGAAATGGTACTTACAAAATAAGTACTTAGACAATGCTATAGAATATTAATTCACATATTTAAGATATGCTCGCAATGTATTTCTATTTAACATTTTGCAACATTTAGTATTACATATAAGGTAAACAGCGTCTAGTGGGCGTATTTTTGTGCTATAAAAGCTGTCTACTTTCTTTTAAAGAAGAATTTAGTTTTTATGAATATGAAGCACCTTATTGTATGCATAGCTTAAATATTCGGGTTTGTTTATGTATTAAATTAGCATGCATATCATAATTGTTTGTTTCAACTGTGATTGATGTGTTTCCAACAACAACAAAATAGCGAAAAACACATATTTTATTTTCATATTTGATAATAACCCTGTAGGGAAAATCTCTAGTTCCGAACTAGGTCGCTTCTAGTGCATTTTTCTACACTACTAGTGCGAGCTAAATCTCTTTTGCATGTTATCAACTGGCGAATTTAACACGGCGATTTCCTAGGCGGTGTCAATTGTCACTCTCTGCATTACATTTTCGATAGTTCCGAACTAGTACTAAATTCTACAGTTTACACTAGTTCGTTTATTGGCACAATTTCGATAGTTCTGAACTATCTACAAGTACCTACAAATTCTACAGTTTTACATCTGCCGTTTAAGTGAAGCATTTGACACACTTCATGCAAGTGGCGCGATGGCCGACTGGCTAACGCATGTGCCTTTCAATCTGAGGGGCGCGGGTTCGAATCCTATCGGGTAAAAATTTACAATAAATTTAAAAAGTAATAAAATAAAAAAAATAAAAATAATCCCGAGGGATCGGAAAAGCATAATTAGGGGAACATTTCATTTCATACAAGATGCAAATAGAAAACTCTTTATTTAAAATGCTTCACTAAGCATCTGAGAATTGCAGAAACATATAGAGCCGACGGCAATTGAACGAACGAAAAATTTTCATTGAATTTCTGTTACTTCGAAATTGCATACAAATCAAAGTGTGTCTTATAATGATCACTCAATTCAGTCCTTCTGAACTGGTGAGGGTCTACAATTGATCTAGTTCCCCTTTGACACCTTTTCGCTAGTTCGGAACTAGAAATTTTGCTCACTAGTTATTGAGTTCCCTGCAGGGAATAAAGAGGAATTCGTGTGAGAGTGATTTTCTTTATTCTTCTCTCCTTTTTTATTTATTTTTTTTTTATTTTGACCAGCCTTGGGCAAAACCTTAGCACCTGCTAAATGAGAGTAAGCGCCCGTGTACGTATACACACCCTGCAAAAAATGCGATCTCTCCGGGATACATCCGGGACAACTCGCAAGGGAGCATGCGATTACTACCCATTTGTATCTCTCTATATGGGTTGAAGTGTTCTCTTTTGTTTGAGCATGTCCTATGAAGAGACTAATTGTACCCAGTTTGTACCCGAACGGGTAGCAAAAGCGCACAATTGTACCCGTTTTGTACCCGAACAGGTAGCAAATGCGACACATCCATTTGTGCGACTAATTGTACCCGTTTGATACCCTTTCGGGTACAATTCGTCTACAATTAGTATACATATGTACCCGTTCGGGTACAATTGGGAACAATTGTAGACTAATTGTACCCGAAATAGAGCGCTCCCGGACAAATCTTTTTAGAGACTCGTCGCACACTTTTTTACAGGGCACCGATTGTCACTACTACAGACAAATAAAGAGCGTAAAACGAGCGCTTACGATGGGACTTGGCGATCGTCGCTTAGGAAAAATAATCAGTTTGCCTTCGACTGGCGTGAAAGCAAGTGGTCGCTATGTGATCGTCGCTTGAAATTCTTTTATTCTATTTGCAGATGCCAAACAACAAGCATATGTATGTGTATACGTACGTTGTTTCATAGTTTCGCGTAGCGTGCGCGCATGACCCTGCTCGCTCAACATCTGCATGCAGACTGATTATTTTTAGTAATTTTTCACTTTATCCTACAGTACCCTGCAAAAATCATTGGATTATATGCTCCATTTGTGGTAGGTTGGAGTACTTTCAAAGTGACCACTAACATAGCCCAAACGACCGATTCGTGTATCTGCATCGGTTCGTAGTTAGCCGAACATAACAAAAACCAAATTTTTATCGCGACGACGACGATATGTGTATACATATATAACTACATACATACATATGTTTGTATGTATACACGTCATTCGTCGTCGTCGCGATAAACATTTGTTTTTGTTGTTATGTTCGGCTAACTGTTAGGTACTCCATCAATTAATCCAATGTAGCTACTCCATGGATTAATTTGTTTGTTATGCGGGGCTGGAGTATATACTCCATTGCAATGACATGCAATGTTAAATGGACCATATTTTTTGTATGAAATGTGGCAAGTTATGGAGTAATCGGTTGGTCCATAGCGAGCACTCCATGGATTAGCGACTGGAGTATTCGGAATTTTTGCAGGGTAGGCGCACCAACACATACTCATTTTTTAGTAATGGCTTGAGTGTAGTGGTGCCCAAGGCTGATTTTGACACTTACCATTCGTCGTCAGCGTTGCCACTTTGGTTATTTTTAACCAAAATTGGTAATTTTTTTCTCTAAAACTGATTTTGGTAATTTGGTAAATTTTTTTCCGGTTTGGTAATTTTTCCATACCTTGGGCTAATACATCATTATATGAGAGGTACCAATCCACCTTGTCCGATATCGGCAATTTTTACATATTTTGTATAATTATATCCTATATTTCAATGCTCTAACACAAATAGTTCAATACATATACAACGCGAAAATGTTAGTTTTCAAGGGAAGAATCACCCCCTCTTCACTGACATCTCCATCATCGCATCGGCATGAAAAAAGGTTCTGCACATCTATGGAAGGGTTCCTTTCATATGATATATATGTATTTTATTCCGACACGATGACATTAAGACCTTCATTTTGGTACGTCAAAAAAAATATGTTTGTGTATTAATATATAGATGACAAACTAAACTACTTGGAACATATATGTATAAGGGATAACCAAATAGAGCAGGTTGACATCCTACAGATAAAAAATATATACAATTTTATTAATTAAGTAGGTACTTCAATTTTGGGCTTTTTTACAACCATACGAGTATAAGAAACATTTTGGTGTTAAACATTTAATTTTTTTTTTGTGAGATGTTATGCCTAAATATATTTCGGAGATCACCACATCTCTTCCTCAGACTTATTTTCTGGGCGCCCGCCGAGATGCGAACCTCAGATTTTTCGGTTGGTAAGCTAATGGCATAACCAATAGGCTACCGCCACTCTGCATTTTGCTTGGATTAATTTTTCTTTTGTTTTTTCTTTTTAAACCCTACCATCCAGCATCAGTGAATTTGTCGACGTTTGTCGCCAGTATGTTGGTGGGGTTGTGTGCTTTTGTAACCGTAGCTTTCCAGAAGAAAATGTGTAACTTTTGAAGTAAGTTAGTTAGTGGCCGCTGTGGTGTAGTGGGTAGAGTGCTTGCTTGCTATACTAGAGGCCTCGGGTTCTAACCCCAGTCCGGACAAACACAAAAAAAAAATTTCTAATTAATTAAAACCCAATTATTTGGTTTTTAAAAAATAGCCGTCACCTCTCGGCAGTGGAAGGCATACCCTCCGAGTGTATTTCTGCCATGAAAAAGCTTCTCACAAAAAGTACATTCGCCGTTCGGAGCCGGCATAAAACTGTAGGTCCACCCAATTAGTTGGAAAAACAAAAGGAGCATCCCTCGAATTGGGAGATAAGCTCGGCCATAAAACTCGTCAGAGTTATAAGAGCGTCATTGTATTATTACTATAAGTTAGTTAAAGAGTTTGATATATAATATGCGATATTTGTGTACTAAAATGAAAACTTATAGGTAGTCAGAGATGTGATTTTTATTATTTATAAAGAAAATGGTAATTTTTTGGTAATTTTTTTTTTAATTTTTGGTAAATTTTTTATTTTGGCTGTGGCAACGCTGTTCGTCGTGCGCTGCTTTTGACACTTTTACTCATAAGTTGCTTAAGTAGATTTTGGTTTTGTTTTGTACATACATATGTATGTATGTACATACATTGAAACTTTTTACAATTGGCACTTGCAGCGCTGTTTCTCTTTTTCTCTTATTTGTATATGAACAAAAGATTTATTAATAGACTAAGATAATTTTATAATAATATACACAGCAAGCAGCAGCACCATCCTTTACGAAATGCTGCTTCTTCCAACACAATCACACAAAAACAGAAAAAAATTATCGCTTTTTGCTTGTGATAACTCCAATCCTTCGTAAATATTTGCAAACGTCGAATTTGTTAATATCTTATTTTTAGCAACGCGAATAAAATGTGTTAGACACATTTTAATAAAATTTAAACTGTTTTGTCAACCGCGTGACTTTTCTTATCGCATTTATTGCTTCTTCTCCCATGTACCTATCGCGCAAGAGTCTTGTTTGATTTGACATATTAATGAAAGTTAGCTCGATGTGCTCTACTTTATTAAAATAAGCTTTGTGGAGCATTTAATAAAAAACATAAAAAATTTCTACAAGTTTGCTTAGCCGAATGGCAAATTAAAAAAACATTAAACGCGTGTGTGAAGTGCAGTGCCCAACTAATTATAGACGCACGTAATGCAAACCTAATTATTCTTGGTGTTGTTTTTCTTTTGAGAATAAGAACATACTTGTTTGTAAATTAAGAAATCTAATGCAATTTTTACGGCTGACCAATCTATAACTTGTACTTTATTTATCGTTTACGATCTCATCAGATCGATCGCTGCTTCGTCGTTCAAACGCTAATTGCATTCATTTATAAAACTTTGTGTGACTTATATGAAGGTTTTGTGTAATTATTTAAGTGCTGCTTACGTGATCTGGATCAATAATGATTTAAAAGTACATATGTACATATATACACCCGTTTGTATAGGAGTCTAATGTGGTACAGGGTGATATCTGCCAAACCAGTAGGATTGTGGAGTTTCTAAATGGAGCAGTCGACGCGGATTAACAAAAAAGGAAGTAAGAGCGCGGCTTTCTTCGGCAGTACGGAACACTCCATACCTTTCATGAATGGGAAATGAAAAGTTAATTTAAAAGTTGATTTAATTTAATTTATACTTTCAATTCTGTGGGTTATTTATGCAAATATTTATTAGGAAAAATAGTGTCAGGAAAAATAGTGACGGACAGACAGGCAGACGCACATGGCTTAATCGAATCAGCTTATGATTCTGATCATATCGGTATACATTTTAGTGGGTCTAACTCTTCTTTTTCTGGTTCTTTTTCTGGACAAACATTTTTTGGCACAAAGTTATAATACCATTTCATATTCATGAAAGATATAAATATCAGTAACATTTGTTGGTACTTTAACCGCCTTAAACAACATACTGATGAGTACTTGAACGAAGACATTTTCATATGCAGCTGACTTTTTTATCGTAAACTTTTTTATGTTTGCTATGTCGCACGTTTTATTCTATAGGGATCTAACACGAAATTTTCGATTTCTGGGATTTTGCCATATATTTAAATAAATGGGCCATGCCTTTGAGTTTAGTCTTATCAAATACTCAAAAGGATAAAAATGGCGGAATTAAAAGTGATATTATAGTTAGCCTATAACTATGTTTTTGCTTGCTTTTTACTAAACACCGCAATTTTCGGTGTGTTTTGCTTTCTCTAATTTCCTGCAGCTGTGCCAATTACAAACTAAATAATAACATGACGCAAAAAAAATTAACAAAGAAATGTATGAAACAAAAAGTAAAACTAATAATAATAATAATAATAATAATAATAATAATAATAATAATAATAATAATAATAATAATAATAATAATAATAATAATAATAATAATAATAATAATAATAATAATAATAATAATAATAACCCACGCCCTCCAATCCCGCCCGACCGCACGAGAGACACACCCGCATGACGTACGGATATTTTTTATTTACATCAAATGCCGAGGTGTTGAGTGGCAGGAGTTTGTTAAGCGTCGAGATCTTAAACTGCTCAGCTACAGAGAAATAAAATCATCAGCTGAGTATAGTACATTTGAAGTTAGTCTTGAGAATTATAACAGAATAATCGCTACTATGTGTTAAGATAAGACAGTATTTTTTCCCTTATAATGAAAAGTGAGTCCGAAATATCTAAAAAGCTGGAATAGGAATTAAAGCTCTTACATAAACCCCGGAAAGGTTCATTTAATTCAAAGTTTTATTTACACTGCTTTAAATAGATAGGGTTGAAGTGTCTTGTTGAACGAGAAGGAATGTTAAAGTTTATTTCAGCTAGCAAGAAAGGAGAAAGAATTAAGCCATTCAAGAGCTTAACGATAAATATTACCCCTAACATTTCTCGTCGACTTGCAAGAGTCGGAAGATTAAGGAGTTTTAAACGGCTAGTATACGGTGGAAGATTGTAACCAGAATCCCAAGGCAAATTTCTTAAAGCAAAAATCAAAAACTGTTTTTGGACAGACTCTAAGCGATCAGAGTGAATTTGATAGTATGGATTCCAAACTATGGAACCATATTCCAATATAGGTCTTACTAAAGTTGTAAAGAGTGTTTTAGTTATGTATGGGTCGCTGAATTCCTTTGACCAACGTTTTACAAACGCTAAGACACCTCTTGCCTTATTTGCTGTAGCATTAATATGAATGTTAAAACTAAGTTTGCAGTCCATTATTACACCTAAATCCACAAACTCATTTACTTGTTCGAGACCTAAGCCATGTATTGCATAAGAAGCTGGCTGTACGGTTTTCCGGGAAAAGCGCATGAATTTACATTTATTGAGGTTAAGTGGCATTAAGTTAGTGTCACGCCAAGAAACTAAGGAATTTAAATCTTCCTGAAGCAAAGTTCTATCATCAAAGAGATTGATCTAAAAAGCTTTACGTCGTCCGCATACAATGAAATTTTTGAGTGTTTAATTGTAGTAGTTATATCGTTAATAAATAGCAAAAACAGAATCGGGCCAAGGTGACTGCCTTGAGGAACTCCTGAAGTAACATTAATAATAGACGAGTAAGAATTTTCGAAAATCACCCTTTGTGTTCAATTTAAAAGATATGAAGATATCCATTGCAAAAGGCTGGGCTGAAAGCCAAGAAGATCAAGTTTAAGAATCAGCAAGGAGTGATTGACTTTATCAAATGCTTTGCTGAAGTCCGTGTATATAACATCAGTGGGCAAGTTTTGAGAAAATCCATTAGAAACACTAGTGGTAAACTCCAGTAGGTTTGTGACCGTTGATTTACCCTTACAGAAACCCTGTTGGGAATCACAAATTATTGAGGACGTTGAATGAGACAATCTATTGGTAACTATTGATTCAAATAATTTAGGAATAGCCGAAATATTTGCTATACCTCGATAATTTTCTATGGAGGACCTACTCCCGCTTTTATGAAGGGGGATAATGAATGACTCTTTCCAGAGCATAGGGAAAATGCCTTGTTCTAAGGAACTATTGAATAATGCAGTTAGTGGTTTAAACAGGTTTATGGCACATTTTTTTAGAAAGCATGTTGGTATCTGGTCAGGACCATAACTAAATGACTCTTTTAATGATAATAAAGCTGATAACACGTCATCTGCAGATATATATGGTTTGTAAATTGATGTATTAGGATATAATCGATATGGATAGTTACGAAATGGAAGTTCTTCTATGTTGGAATAATTATGTTTGAAAAATTGTGCAAAAAGATTGGAAATTTCTTGACTTTCACTTGAAGTGTTTTCTTGATATCTCATAGCAGACGGAAACCCATTAACATTTCTCTTGGAGTTTACGAAACTGTAAAACGATTTTGGATTACGAATAAAATTAGACTTAATTTTACGTATATAAGCTCTATAGCATTTTTTATTTAACACAAAGTATTGGCGTCTAAGCTCAGCATACTTTAAGTAGTCGGCATGCAAGCCCGATTTCTTGTATGATTTGAAAAATCGGGATTTCTTAATTTTTAAAGTTTTAAGCTCTTTTGTGAACCAAGGTTGTAATGGCTCACTGTACTCACGAACACGTTTAGGCACAAGTTTTTCAAATAGGCAATGAATAATTTTATTAAAAAGTAAAACGTTTTGCTCGACATCGTTATTAAATTTTGGCCATGTTAAACTAGCTAACTCATGATTAAGTTTTTTAAAGTTGGCCTTGGAAAACTTATAATATGTACTTGTGTTAGCTGAACTAGAAATGCAGCCACTAATATTGTTTACAATTTCGTATGTAATCTCTAGATAAGGGTGGTATAAGTCCTCCGGTAGAACAAGAGGGTCACAGCGGTGAAGGACACACTTAGAGCTATCATCTACAAAAACTAAGTCTAAGATTTTCCCGAACGCATTCTGAAATATGTTCACCTGGTTGAGGGAAAGATCGGCAATCTGATCGAAAAAGCTATTCATGTCCGATCTCGATGAGTTCGGAATAATATTCTCCTCTGAACGCTCCAAGAAATGCACGGAAGATTAAAATCGCCTAACACAAGCATAGAGTCAGAGGAGTTAATCAGCGCGTGTACATCTTTAAGCACAGATGCTAATTCCATATACACGCTTATATTGCAGGCTGGCGGGATAATAATAATAATAATAATAATAATAATAATAATAATAATAATAATAATAATAATAATAATAATAATAATAATAATAATAATAATAATAATAATAATAATAATAATAATAATAATAATAATAATAATAATAATAATAATAATAATAATAATAATAATAATAATAATAATAATAATAATAATAATAATAACAATAATAATAATAATAATAATAATAATAATAATAATAATAATAATAATAATTGTATTGTATTGTATTGTATTGTATTTATTTCATGCCGATTTTGTTACAATTTCATTTACAGGTTAATCTGGTCCCGCGAAGCTTTCATGCTTATCTGCGGGTATTAAATATTTAACATCTATTTTGTAACAATTTTCACTTAATATCTAATTCACAATGTATCTTAAGATCTAATTTCATGGATACATTGTATGGATTTTTGGAAATGAAAAATTATAGAACAGATTATTGTAGAGATACTGTAAAGGGAAGAAAGGACGAAAGAAAAAAAGGAAAGTGGGAAAGAAAGCGAAAATAAAAATGAAAATGAAAATGAAAATGAACGCAACGTATAATTATACACATGTTTGCAGAATTAATGCATTAAACTTTTTATGTACTTTACCAGAGCAGGTTTCCGAGACGGTGTTTTGGGTAAATTGGTGAGTTCAGTAGGCAAATCATTCAGGATTAATGGGAATTGCAGGGCTAGCGTGCGTTTAGTGTAGTTGTTGAAAAAGTTCGGTACGTTCAGTCTATTTTCTTTATAATAATAATAATAATAATAATAATAATAATAATAATAATAATAATAATAATAATAATAATAATAATAATAATAATAATAATAATAATAATAATAATAATAATAATAATAATAATAATAATAATAATAATAATAATAATAATAATAATAATAATAATAATAATAATAATAATAATAATAATAATAATAATAATAATAATAATAATAATAATAATAATAATAATAATAATAATACAATGGCGCTATTATAACTCTGACGAGTTTTATGGCCGAGCTTCTCTCCCAATTTGAGGTGTGCTCCTTTTGTTTTTCCTACTAATTGTGTGGAGCTACAGTTTTATGCCGGCTCCGAACGGCGAATGCATTTTTTGTGAGAAGTTTTTTCATGGCAGAAATACACTCGGAGGGTATGCCGCCCACTGCCGAGAGGTGACCGCTGCTCTTAAAAAACCCAATAATTGGATTTTTACTAATTAGAAAAATTTGTTTGGCTAGGACCGTGGTTTGAACCCGAGACCTCTGGCATAGCAGGCGAGCACTCTACCACAGCGGCCACAAGTAAAACTAAAACTAACGAAAAAAGAAGAAAAAACAAACAAAAAAAAAAAAAAAAATATATATATATATATAATATATTTGCAGCAACAACAGTCGTCAGATATCAACTCTTAGCGACAGCAGTCAACAATTCTACGAAATTTCAACATATGTACTATTTTTACTAAAAATACTTTTGAATTAATTGTGCTTGTGTGTAGATAATTTGACAAAAAGGCATTGTTTTGCCAACACTCTTTTTTGAGAAATTTCGTTTGCACTAAATTTATTTTATCGACGTAATACTTCGTCGAATATGTAGACTTTCTTAGTAGTATGTAGAGTAAGAGAGAAACAAATATTTAATTGCAGCAAAATATTTATTGTTTTATGTAACGAACTAATGCATGTATCCCTGCCATTGGCTAATGTCATAAGTGCGGCAATTTAAGAGCTCTTCTAGTTGGTGGTTTATGTGGCGATTTAGTGGCTGATAGAATTTACAGATTATATTTATGCATACATACATACATATGTACATACATGTGTGTATATAGTGCATATATCGCTAGCTCAGAGTGCAAACTGTGTAAGTCCACTTTTAATCAAATACGCTCCGCACTAAACAAGTCTGTGATATTTTTACTCGTTGTTATTCAGTGACTAGAGGTTACCCGCGGGTTTCACACCACGTGCTTTTAAAAATATTAGCATATTGAGTTAGTCCAAAAAAGTTACATAGAAAAATATCATTCTTGACGTCAAAGATAGTTTTCTTATTTTTTTTTTTGTCCGTTGAGTACCTAATTATCTCATATGCCCAACACCAATTTTCAGTACCCTACTATAAATATTTCAAGAGATTTTCGCTGTAAAAATTTCAGTCTGTATGGGAGGTGCCCATCCCTGCGTTACCAAGACCTAGCGTTTTTACCCGTTTAATACATAGTTATCTCACATGCCCTCACACCATTTTTCAGTACCCTACTACAAATATTTCCAGAGATATTCGCTGTGATAGTTTTAGTTTGTATGGGAGGTGCCCATCCCTGCTTTACCAAGACCTAGCGTTTTTACCCGTTTAATACATAGTTATCTCACATGCCCTCACACCATTTTTCAGTACCCTACTACAAATATTTCCAGAGATATTCGCTGTGATAGTTTTAGTTTGTATGGGAGGTGCCCATCCCTGCTTTACCAAGACCTAGCGTTTTTACCCGTTTAATGCATAGTTATCTCACATGCCCTCACACCATTTTTCAGTACCCTATTACAAATATTCAATTACTGGGTGAAAATACCTAGGTGTGCAAAGATTCGTGAGGATCCGTTCAGCGGTTTTCTCGCCAATTGAGTTTAGACACAATTTCCATTTCACATTTATAATATAAGATATGCAAATTGTGTAAGTCCAAAAAGCGAAGAAAATTGTGTAAGTCCAAAATATTTATATGAACAGAAAATTTTATTTTCATTTCGAAACTTTTTTATTTTTTGTTATTTGTCTCTCCTACAAAGTTTTAAAAAATGACTTACACAATTTGCACTCTAAGCTAGCGATGTACTTCTTTCTCATGTACATATGTATTTATCTACATATCGACGGCTGATAATAAGATCGCCCTATTTCAAAAATTGTTTAAAAAACGCCCTATTTCAGAGAAATATATATGGAATTTTCTCTGAAATAGGGCGTTTTTGAAGCAAAATCTGAAATAGGACGTTATTGAAACATATTCGGAAATAGGGGGTTTTTGAAGCAAAATCTGAAATAGGACGTTATTCAAACAATTTTTGGAATAGGGCGTTTTTGAAACAATTTTTGAAATAGGGTGATCTTATTCTGAGCCGTCGATATATTGCATTGCTTTCCCCTTTTTCCTAGTTTATCAGCATAAATCAAATTTGCAGTTGCTGCTAAAAGACTTCTCGTACCAAATTGTTATTATAACAGCTCTCATTTTTAATCCCGGCTACTTTTATGGCCGCTATAATTTCTTCTGTCTGTGACGTACTGACTTTTATTTTCGCTGACGTTCTTTTGCGTCTTTTCTTTGAAGTGTACATTCTTTTATGTTTTGAATCTATGTATGCATTTTCGACACGTGAAGCTTCATTGTACGTCTCTATGTTTTTTGGCATTTTTCGAAATCTCTTTTTGTTGTTTATTTACTAGACGATGCATTTTTTTGATGTTGCACGTCAAGTGTAATCGCCTACAAATTTATTTTTTGATTTTTTTTGTGCAAGCTTTTTTCTTTGATTTATGAGTCAAATAATGTACTATTTTAGAGAACATAAAGTTATGCTTTCCAAAGCATTTTTTTCTTTTTCTCTGATAAAAATTGTGCAAACAAAATTTTAACAAACACTGCCGCTAAAAATTCGCGAAATTTCCCTTAAAATTATACCCAGTTCTGGCCAACTTGTTATTTTACAAATGGGGTACAGCTAATCACCCTTCAATTAAAAAAAATAAGAAAAATACGTGTGTATATATTCGCAGTCAGTAACTTATTGTGATGCATCTAAGTTGGTTTATTGGTGTATTAACCCCTAAAATATAAATTAACGCCTTAAGTTTGTTTTTTTTTTTTTGCGATATTTCTAATAACGAAAACACACACTTTAACTAATTGTTACGTCATTTGTGCCATATAAAGTATCAGCCAGCCTCTCCTACGTCTTTTTTGTGTAACCCGCTTATAAAATAAACTTTTATTCAGTGTTGCCGCAGCCTCAAAAAATTTGGTATCAAAAATTGATACTTTCATGGATTTTTTCGTATCACCGAAAAGTTTTTGGAAAAAAACTTAAATTAATCAAAAATCTGTTTTTGGGCTTTTAACCCATATAACAAATTGATATGGCAATTTGTTTTTTCGCATAACTGAACAATTTTTGAAAAAAATTAAAATTAATAAAATAAGCTGCTTTCATGTTTTTAACATGACATCGGTTTTTTTTATTACATTTACCAATATAAAAATATAAAGATAATGAATAGTTAGGTATCATTTTAGATTTCTCGAATTCAATTTAATTCAAGAAAATCATAAAGGCTATTAAAATAATGGTTAACATAAAACATAACGCTCTTTGCTCATGCCTGCCATGGGCAGTGATGCCTACAGTTTGATAAAATTTTGCCCATTTTTGGTATATTCAAGACCCTCACAATACATATTTTTCGCGGCAAACACAGGTTGTTACAATTTTTAGAAGATATTAAAAATGAAAAAGAATGCTATTGAGCAAACCTTTGCTAATGAAAATTACTGCATTCACCTTAAAAAATGGTGCAGTAAAAGCTTTTTCTATCTACTCACCGCTGGTGGGTGGTTGTTTGCTTTGTAACTTGCCACCAGCCACCAGCGAATAAAAGCAGCGCACCGCACCGGTATGTTGACGTGCCTTTTTCTCATAGCTCTTCGCTCAACGTTCACCGATTGCCGCCGCCTAAGCCCGCCAGCTGATCGCGCACAGCAGGCCGCCGGTTGATGATCACACTAGAGCACGAGCAAGATTATCATTGTACATATGTATATTTGTATGTACACAGTAAAAATTTTAGTTTAATTTTAATACCATTTTGGTATTTATATATAAAGCATTAAATTAAAACCATTCTGGTTTAAAAAAAAGAAGAGAATATTGAGACAGAAATTATCCTTGGTGTCAAATTAATACTTTATTAGAATTAAATCTAAACCAAATTTTGATTATTTTTAGAATATTTCTGGTATTAAAAGTAGTTGAAATGGTATAAGATCAATACAAAAATTGGAATAAATTCTATACTTTTATGGAATTAAATCAAAACCAAATTTTTTTATAATATTTTTGGTAATAAAAATAGCTGAAATGGTATAAGATCTATCCGCAAATTGGAATAAATTTTATACTTTTTTTGGATTTATAATAGCTCATATATATTTTAAATACTAAAAATTTTAATAAACACTAGCCATACACGCACTCATACATATATACAAATAAAATGGGAGTAAATCAGCTTCTCAGTCAGCAAATTATTTGGCTTATACAAAAAGCCTTTATCTAAATCTCAAACTCTTTTTGTTGTATATCATCTATTTTTGTCTCTTTGTCGGGCCCAGGCATTGTTGATGTCATCGTCGGTGTCGTCGTCGAAGCATCCGTGTTAGCTGGTGTCTCTGAACTGCGGTTTCGGTCTTATTATTGGCCACCGTTGTTTCTGCCACCACAGGCTTAACATGCAATTTCAATGGTTGTTCCATATCTACATTTGTTTGAATTTCCACTTGTATTTGCTGTTTCTTTTCGACGCTCAGCATCTGTTTGGGCACCACTGGCACTTCAATATCACCCACCATCTTTTTCAACTCGGTCTTTGGCTTTTTAGCTGTCACTGACGCCAAAGCTTTCATAGCATCTTGGTCCTGCTCCTCCGCCTTACACGCCTGCTGCATCAATGGCATATGCGTATGTGCACCCAAACCAATTTTTTGCCTAACTTCCGCCATCGTTGACGAAGCCGTTTCACGCGCCTTCTCTGCGCCCATCTCAAGCAAATAAACAAACTCATTACGTCGCAACAGCTGTTGTTGGATTTTATTGCGTATGGGATGTAAATGTTCGATTATCTCCTCTGCGACAAGTATTTTATATTTGCCAGTATCGATATCTTTGGCATCCTCACAAATCTGTTGCACACTTTTGCCCGTGAGTAACGAATGTATTGCTTTTATATTGCTTACACCTTGACGTGTTTCCGGATTGTAATGAACATCAGAGCAAAAGTCTGTTACCGCTTTTTTGATCTTTTCCACTATGGTATCTGCGTCATCTCTTAGATAGATTACTGCTTTGGGATCAGCATCCGATTTGGACATTTTCTTACTTGGATAACGTAGGGAACTTTTAGAAACATTTTGTTTATGTACATTAGAGTGGCCCTTAAGCCTATGGGAAAAATTTTTTTCTACTTTTTTGAGACGTTACCCCCTGAAATGGTTTCATGTACGAAGAAAATATGCCTTGTTTAATATTTGCTCGATTGGTCAACGTTAACCCGTGCCATAGTGTGTTGAAATAATGAACCAAGTATTATATGGTTCGGTGGACGTTTATATTGGACGAATTCTCTTATATTTTTGAATTTTAGTAGATTACAACGTTGTTATTTATTACACTCCACAAATAAATTATTTATAAACAAAATATACTGATATTCTATATATTGAAGTACTGAAATGTCATGGATCCTTATTTACTCATATATGTATACATACAAACAATTTAAGAAAATTGAAATTTTTAATGCATATTTTTCATGTAATCGTACATACATATTTATATAGGAAATTTTAAAAATAAGTGCCCTCTATTAGTGTAATTGTACATTCTCGTACATGCATACACAAATAAGAAATACAATTCAGAACTTTAATTCTCTTGAAAGTCCATTGAAAGCGTTTGAGGAGCATTGTAATAGCTCCCAAAAAAAGAAATTAAATAACTCCCAAAGAAGGAAATCAAATAAGTCCCAACACACTGCGAGTTATTTCATAACGAAATAAGTTCTATTTTGTATGAAAATATTTGTAGTTTTTTCATGTTTTTTGGAGTTATTTCACTGCGCCAGCGTTTGCTGCTGACAATTTTGGTATTTTTTTCTATAACACACTTAATTCTCACACAGAATGAAAGACCAATATCCACATAGTAAAACCCGCAAAAAATTGCCATAACTGTAGCTTTGTAGACTACTTTAACCCTCTAACACCCCGACGATGAGGTCCCCACATTGAGGACTCTATCATGACTAGTGCTGGACCGTCTCGATATTATATTTCTGAACCATTTTCAAACGGTAGTAACACTGACTACGCGTAAAATGACCATGATACGGAGACAAACTTTCCCAATGCCGACAGATACTCACTTTTGCTATGTTTGTAAAAAACTAATTTGTCTCACATATGCTAAAAAGGTATGTGTGGCATGTGCTTCAGTTAACTGACTTCACCAGTTGCACGTTTTAAAATTATTGTATTGGAAGAAAATAATATAGACTACGATTTTAAATTAATACATAATTCTTAAGTGAAATGTTTGATTTTTTTGTTGTACTATGTTGCTTTATACGTAAGAACCAAAATTTAATGTCATCTACATACGTACATACATCTTCTACGATTCTTGCTACTAAAGCAATTTTAAAATAATAAAAGTATTTTGATTAATTTCATGAAAGTTTAAACTTGTAAATATCTCAGAGTTAGGTTTTCGGGTTTACCTACGCACATACATATATTTATCACGGCATAGCCAAAAGAAGCGCTTACTAAAAGTGATGTTGCCAATTTTTCAACTTCAACTTGTTGTGGCACGGGTTAGAGTTGTTCAATCGGGCCAAAATTTTCAGGGTATTATTTTTTTATTAAACAAAAACATATCAGGGGGTAACACCTGCAAATTTCCGACTTTCGAAAATAAGGGCCACTCTAATGTACATACATATGTATCTATTTTGACTTTTTTTATGAAAATTTGTTTTAATATTTTTTTGGTTTTGATTTCAAACCAAAAAAGCTTTGATGGTAATATACATTGAGAAAGAGAAAGTTTTTTATACTTTTCAGGATTTATTTTTAAACCATAAATAATTAAATTTCTTTAGAGAGAATTTTAATACTTCTCAAGGCTTTATTTTGAAACTATTTTGGAATAAATAAAATTGTAAAACTTCTCATAGTTTAAAAATAAGACTTTAGCATTAAAATTCAAATTTAATTCCAAGAATGATTAAATTAAGTACCAAATGATATTAGAATTAAACTATCATTTTTTACTGTGTATGCATGTTTTATAAAGCAGCGTTTCTGCTTGTCATCGCTAATATTTTTATTGTTGTTGGTGTTTTTATTGTCTATCGTCTTCTCATATCATTCTTGATTTTTCATTTTTACTTTATTGTTTTTTTTTTTTTTTCATTTTTAAATACGAATGTATAGCAAAATGTTATACATATTTTCCGATGCTTTATGGGGCTCTGATTCTGCAAATACCGGGCAACGATCGCCATTCGATCATTGAGCTAGTAAACGAGCAGAACTCAAACGCGGACACAGTCGGTACGTTCTACGGGCAGTTAGTTGAGGCATTTGAGGTGGCGCGTGATTGCTTAATTAGAATAAAATAAAATACAAGAATTTCTGGCGTAAAATACGAGCAAAAAAAATAAATTAAAAGCCTGAAGAAAAAATATACATACATAAATTAATTTTATATGAGTTGTAAATTGATTATTATTATTTTCAAAGCTACGTTTGGTTGTTACACCAAATAATTAATTAGTGTGAACATATTTTTGTTGGTCGCCAAATGTGAATGTAAAAGCGACATATTTCTCAAATACATTTCAACACGGCGGAGGTGTTAAGTGAAAGAAGAGAAGGAGAGTGTACATAAAATCAGATTTGTATACTAATTTTTTCGTATTTATATAAAATAAATGAGTTGCAAAGTGAACAATGTGCAAATTGAAAGGTTAAAGGTTAAAGGGCGCTACGCTTACTAACTAAGTGGTTCAACGGGTCGCTAGTTCAAACTGCAAATTTATGAACAAGGCGAAAATTTCGTGCGAAAAAATTGTGCTAAAAAGGTTGAAAAAGAAAAACTCAAACTAACAAATAAAAGAAGGAACATTTAATAAAAAGCAATAAACACGCTTTTAAAGTGAATTCTATACAAAACGCTTTTGTTATTAAATTAATTTAGTACAATAAAAGCAGAAAGAACAAAAAACACAAATAACCACAAAAATGGTTGGCAAAATAATCGCGCTGCGCGATTTGGATAACTTCAGTCGGCGCAGCAGCGTTTATGTGGATCCAGAATGTGATAAATTCTTCGAAATGCCACTCTTCATTGCGGCCAGCGCCACAGATATGACAACGCAATGCTATTGCTGGCAGTTGGGTGCAGGTAATAATAACACTGCTCTACAGCCAAAAAATACTCTAAACGTGACCATCCTATCTATATGTAAAATCAGTCGCTGATTCCGAAAATCGGGTTCATTTTTAATTCTATGGGAAGGTTTTTGAGATATCGGCAATTTACCGTTATTTGGCCAATGGCTCCACTTAATCCTGTATATCTCTTTACCGCAGTAATATATCTTCCTCGAGGTTAAACCAAACGAAAGAAAATTAAATTTCCTTTTCATCGCTCCTATAACATTTTTCTCTAACTCTTATAGTTTCTGAAATATTGACGATTAAATTTGAATTTTTTCGATTTTTTACGATTTTTTGAAGAAAAAATTGACTTAGTCAGGCAATATCTTTAAAACCAATGTTTTCACCTTCGGTTTTACTCCTTTACGTGAAGCTCCATTCTATTACCAAAAAAATAAGCTATCAACGAAGAAAATCCGTGGTAAAATGGAAAAGTTATAGGCGATCATATAAATACAGCCAAATCGCGCAATGCCGCTATACGGCACATTCTATGCATATTGTACCAATACCTAAACAGCTGCAGTAGCAGCACATTGGCAGCGCAGTAGATACAAGCCCATTTACGGGTATAACATGCATAAAATATACCCGTGCAGAGGCATTGCGCGACTTAGCTGAATTTACTTGATCGCCTATAACTTTTCCATTTTACCATGGATTTTCATCGTTGATAGCTTATATCTTTCCCAATAGAATAGAGCTTCAGGTAAAGGAGTAAAACCGAAGGTGAAAACATTGGTTTTAAAGATATTGCATGACAAAATCAATTTTTTCTTCAAAAAATCGTAAAAAATCGAAAAAATTCAAATTGAATCGTCAATATTTTAGAAACTATAAGAGTTAGAGCAAAATGTTATAGGAGCCATGAAAAGGAAATTTAATTTTCTTTCGTTTGGTTTCACCTCAAGGAAGATATCTCACTGCGGTAAAGAGATAAACAGGATTAAGTGGAGCCATTGGCCAAATAACGGTAAATTGCCGATATCTCAAAAACCTTCTCATAGAATTAAAAATGAACCCGATTTTCGGAATCAGCGATCGATTTTACATATAGATAAGATAGTCACGTCCAAAGTACAGACAAAAAATTTCATTTTGTGATCCAGTGTAATTAATTGATAATAAGGAAGAAGAACATGAAGTGGAAGTAGAAGTGAGATTACTAGGAATATACATATGTATTAGATATATTAAAAAAAAAAAAACGAAATAAAAAAAATGAATAACAAATGGCACAACTTCCGCTGCTCTTTTAAGTGATTTTAAACTCTATAGGTACTCTGTAACACCTTCACAAAGAAATTTTTGTTATTATGTACTTCGTTTAAACCTGCTAGACACGTACATCCACTAATTTGTGCTATAAAGCATACGATAATCTGTGCATAATTACTACATATAATAAACGGAAGATAGAATAAATGCAATGAAAAGCTTCCCACTTATAATACTCTGCAAAAAAACAAATAATCATAAGAAAGCTTGCATAAGTATTTAATTGTTTACACTTTTGTCAAAACAAATAACATCTTCTTCATAAGATTCTATATATAAAACTTTTATGAGTACAATAAATTTAATTTTATTGCAATATTTTTTCTTACTTGTACTTCAAAACTAAAACATAAACAGCAACACACTCCACTGATAAAACTGAACTGATGAAGAATAGAGATTTATTAGCTGAAAACATTAGGCAATAAGGAAAATTTTCATAAAATTGGATAAAATTTCAAAAAAAATTTAAAGTTTAAACTACTATATCCCAACTTTTAATTTTTAAACTATTCCTGAACCATCCATATTAGAAACAGTTCAGAAAGCGTTCTAAAATTCTGCAGAGGGGTCCAAACGCCACTTCGGAGGACAGTTGAACGGATTTCTCATTTTCCTGAATCAATACGCCATACACCACATTGCCTGCTGATACATACATGTATATGTACGTATGTTTACTGCTTCGCTGCTGCGTTGTATTGTTATATGTACCTACTTCACTCCTGAATAATAAAGAACCTATTTGTATATAAAGTATTTAATGCGGGTAAAATTAGAAATTCAAATTACTTTATGTCTATGGTATTGTTTACGATCTACTAGTAGTTCTATGTAGAATTTATGGGAATTAGTTGATTGTGTACCATTTTTGTTGTTATTTTATTTTATTATCTTGATACATATTTGCATATAACAAAAGATATATGTATGTACATGAATATGTACAATAAAAAATACTACCCGTACACAATATGCTCTCATTACTAGCCTCTTAAGAAACCAAAGGGAAATGACATCGATAAGCAAGAAAAGGAATATAAAATAAAACAAGTAAGGAAGCCTAAGTTCGAGTGGAATCGAACATTAGATACTCAGCTGTATGCTTTCATTGTTTGTTTGCGTTTGTTCGATATAGGGTGTATTTTATATGAAACGAGTGCTGCATAAACAGGGCGCAGCCACGCCCATTTTCAAAATTTGTATCAATCATCCAAATAAGCATATAAATATTATTGTTAGTGCAAAATTGCATCCCTCTATGACTTTTAGTTACAAAGACTTTACGTTACAAATTCCAAAAGGGTGTTCCAGAAATATCTTTGTTAAAAAGTAGGCGTGGTCATAAACCGATTTCAATACATTTTTGCGTGTCTATTAACACAAGTTATAAAAGTGCATAAACCAAGTTTCGTCATAATATCTCAGTTATTTGTCGAGTAATAGGCTCGTAGATTTCTTTGTATAAAAAGGGGCGGTGCCACGCCCATTTTATAAACTTTTTTTATTTTTTGTTTCCGGTCTATTGTAGAACATATCACAAAATTTCAATGAATTATCTTTATATTTCACAGAGATATCGCTAAAAATGATTTCATTAGGTCACTTTATAATACCCATATATAAAAGTGGGCGTGGTCGTCAACCGATTTTGGTAATTTTTCGTCCACACATTTGGCTAAGTAAATATATTACGCGTACCAAATTTCATCGATATATCTTTAACGGTTTCTGAGTTATGACATATAAAACTTTCAATGTTTGACCCTTAATAAGTGGGCGTGGCACCGCCCATTTTCAAAAATTTTTGTATTTTTTGTTTTATGTCCGTAGTTGGACTCCTGCCACAAAATTTCAGTGATAAATCTTTATATTTGACAGAGATATCGCTTAAAATGTTCTTATTAGGCCCCTTTATAGTTCCCATATATAAAAGTGGGCGTGGCCGTCAACCGATTTTGATAATTTTTAGCCAGAACATTTGTCTAAGTAAGCAAATTACGCATACCAAATTTCATCGATATATCTTCAACGGTTTCTGAGTTATGACATATAAAACTTTCAATGTTTGCCCCTTAATAAGTGGGCGTGGCACCGCCCATTTTCCAAAATTTTTGTACTTTTTGTTTTACGTCCGTAGTTGGACTCCTGCCACAAAATTTCAGTGATAGATCTTTATATTTGACAGAGATATCGCTTAAAATGGTTTTATTAGGTCACTTTATAATACCCATATATAAAAGTGGGCGTGGCCGTCAACCGATTTTGACAACTTTTCGTCAAAACATTTGCCTAAGTAAGCATATTACGCATACCAAATTTCATCGATATATCTTCAACGGTTTCTGAGTTATGACATATAAAACTTTCAATGTTTGACCCTTAATAAGTGGGCGTGGCACCGCCCATTTTCCAAAACTTCATCAAATTTCTTCATAAGGGCCTGAGCTCAATACGTGGGTAAAATTTTATCACTCTAGCTATATTAGTGGCTGAGATACCAAATATCCGATTTTTTCTATATAGGAAAAGTGGGCGTGGTCATGGTCCGATTTCGCCCATTTTCAATACCAACCGTCCCAGTCTCGATACAAACTTGCATTTCAAATTTCATCAAAATATCTCAATTTTTACGCGAGTTATCGTGCGTACGGACGGACGGACATGGCTCAATCGATTTCTCTTTTCACCCTGATCATTTTGATATATATAAGTCCATATCTATCTCGATTATTTCATTATGTTACAATCCACCGTTATGAAATCAAAATTATAATACTCTGTGTACTAATACAGCTGAGTATAAAAACAGGATTGTGTAAATTTTGTATTGACATGCCAAGCTCTTAAGTGCGTACTTCCATCACGTGTCGAGCTTGCTTCGTTGTAGTGAAGTAATGGGAGTTTATCTCATCACAGATTAATGACCTGGAAGCAAATAATAAAAAAACATACTTAAATACTTAATACAGACAATGAAGCAACAATTACAATCGCACTTTTTCTCTTGCCTGAATTTCATGCGAACAATATTTGCAGATACAAAATGATCTTTGCTTGAAATGTGATAAGATAAGACAAGCTAAAAATATGGCAATTGGCAGTGAAAAATCAAAAGTTTTCAAAGTCCTTGTTTTTATTTCTATATTCGCATAATTTTTTTTTCCCAATTACACGAATGTCTCAAGTGGTGATGAAAAGTTCAAGAGTACAAATATAGTGGCTTAAATAATGGAAAATATTAATGAGGTATGTAGAATCTGACATATTTAACTTTTTTCTGAAACATTCGCATCGCTGATATATTCTTAAGATTAAATATACGATTTCTTATATTTTTTTTAGTTTTTTTTTGTGTCTAGTAGAGTAAAAGTAATGCGATTCCACTGATTTCTACGCGAATCATATAGACTCAAAATTCTCTCTTCGACGGTTATTCGAACCTCTTATTCTCTCATAAACTATATATTGTCATTCTTTTATATCACATAAATCGGGTAACTGTTTTATACCTCCCCTAAAAAAGAGACAGAGTTGGTTCTCCATCTATCCCAAAGCAATGCTCTTAACTGTCTTTTTTAACACGGTGATGCCTACTAGGTGGCAATTGCTCCCCTCTGCAGAACTCAAAAATCCAATCTGAGCTGTCTGTATTATAGGAAGATCTGTAGAACTTAAAAATTAATAGCTCGAACCTCAAGACTTGTTTGTACTTTTATTAAATTTTATAAAATTTCTCTTTTTGGAAAATTTTGGTAATTAGTAAAATTTCGTAAAATTAATCATTATAATTCACTGAAGTTTAAGGCAGACATAACATTTTTTTTAATTTGCCCTTTTGGGAAATTTTGGAAATTAGTATACAAAATTGTGTGAAATTTACCATTTTGACTCAGTAAAGCTTCTGAGCTTCTTATAAACTCTCTAATGTGAGACTAAAGCTTTACGTGACTGTTCCCTATATTTGCTGCAGGGTAGTCTAGTAGTGGTCATACAAATAACGAAATTCCGAAAGCAAGGCTGTTTTCTAGGCAACTCATGTTCGAAACATCCACATAGTTTCGAAAGAGCTAAATATTTTGAGGAGATTGAAACTGTTGGTCTGTATAAGAGAATACAAGAAGATAATGTTAATGAATAAATGATAAATATCCAGTACAAATATACACCCCACTGCACCTATATTCATATCAAGTACCCAAGAGCGCCATGAACTAATTTGAACTCATTTTAATATCTTATGTTAACCTCATCAATAAATGCAAGAAGTGCAAAACTTTTCCTCACAGTCGGAAAGGGGGCACGTGATAAATGCGTCAAGTATCTTATCGTTATTTGATTTCAAATTGATGAAAAACAGTAACAAAAACCAAATTAGCTCACAATCTTGAGTATACGTATAAGTCAAATTGATTAGATCAATCAATTTAGACTTACATATCGTCGATCTCCTGCCAGAAACACGAATGTGAAAATTTTTTTAAGCACAATTTCTGCTCTTTATTGGCTATATATTGATGTAATTACAATTTATATTTGTATAAATTCTTGTGTAAACATACATACATAATATGTACTTGTATGTACATAAGCATATATACCAATATTAATTGCTATTATATCAATATACACCCGATAAAGAGCAGACATCACACTTAAAAAAATTTTCACATTCGTGTTTCTGGCAGGAGACCGACGATATGTATGTGCACACAGAAATTTGTTTATGGTAGCTTAAATACCTGGAACTTGTGGACATACATATCTATAATTTTACTAGCTGACCCGGCAAAATTCGTTCTGCCAAAAATAGATTTTTTTATTAATTTCTATTTCAAAAATTGTTATTACACCGGTATTATTTTTAATAGAAAATTAACGATTTTTCACTACTTCATTGTGTATACAACTTCAAAAATATATAATAATACACAACATTTTTAGTTTTCTGTTCCGGATATTATTTTCACTGAGTATTGGCTATTTTAACTAAGTAAGTAAGAGTATTGATATAGTATACCTCCATAATGGTTTTCAGGCCCCTCCTCCAACCCTTTTATATATATTCAGCCTCAAAAGTTTAATACGTATGGGAGGTGCAATGCCCCATTTTTCGAGAAATCTTTTTTTTTTGGTGAACATGGTATTGATATCGTATATCTGCATAGTGATTTCTATGTACATGCCATGAACGCTTTTAGGGATATTTAGCCTTAAAAATTAAGAACGCGTGGGAGGTGCCACACCCCCTTTTCCCAAAACTACTGTTTTTTTCATAAATATGCTATTGATATCGTTAATCTCCTGATCAATTTTCAGGTCCCAACCTTTTGTAGAAAGCTTGAAAAATTAAGTTTGAATGGGAGGTACCACGCCCCCTTTTCCGATAACCTACACTTTTATGCGCAAAAATTGTTTTGATATCACATAGCTCTGTACCAATTTCCAGGTCCCTGACTTAAATCCTTTTAAAGATATTCATCTTAAAAAATTAAGTGTTATTGGGAGGTGCCACGCCCCCTTTTCGTATAACTCCTATTATTTTGCGTTAATATGGAATTGTTATCGTTTATCTCCACACCAATTTCCAAGTCCATAGCGTAAACAATTTTAGAGATATTCAGCATGAAAAATTAAGTTTGTATGGGAGGTGCAACGCCCCTTTTTTCGATAACCCCCAATTTTATGCGTGGGAATGGTTTTGATATCTAAACCAATTTTCAGCTCCCTACCTTGAACTGTTTTAGAGATAATCAGCTTTAAAAATTAAGGTTGTATGGGAGGTGCCACGCCTCCCTTTCTGACAACCCCCACTTTTCTGAGTGAGAAGGGTTTTGATATCACCTACCTCTATACCAATTTTCAGCTCCCTATCTTGAACTGTTTTAGAGATAATCAGCTTTAAATATTACAATTTAAAAACCATCATCGATTACATTTCGCAAAAGAAATGTACCGTTGAAGGTTGAGGTACATGCTCTAACTTCAATTCTTTTTATTTTGTAAACTTATTTTACTTTGTAAACTTATACATTTATTACTACACTTGTACAGATTTACAACACAAACTACTAAGTACTTAATTCGTCAACGCCTAATTAACTCAATGATTTCCGTTCAATAATCGATCAATTAATCATACAATTTGTTAAGTACTTGCATAAGTACCATGAGATATGCTTTGATTTATGATGCAGATAAACGCAAATCGAAATAACTTAACCACTTTACAAGTTGTCCGCTGTGGTGCAGTGCTATACCTGCTATACCAGAGGTCTCACTAACCCCAGTGCGGACAAACACCATAAAGAATTTTCTAATTAAATAAAACCCAATTATTGGGTTTTTCGAAATAGCGATCACCTCTTGGCAGTGGGCCGCATGCCCTCCGAGTGTATTTCTGCCATGAAAAAGCTTCTCACAAAAAATGCATTCGCCGTTCGGAGCCGGCATAACAACTGTAGGTCCACCCAATTAGTAGGAAAAACAAAAGAAGCACACCTCGAATTGGGAGAGAAGCTCGGCCATAAAACTGGTCAGAGTTATAATAGCGCCAGTATATTATTATTATATTATTATTATTACTTTTCAAGTTTACATTAAGTATTCATAAAAGTTAAATTTAGCGATAAGATTATATATGTATGTATTGTAGTTTTATGAAAGTAGAACATTGGAACCATACTTAGTACATATATAAGGCAATTTATAGTATGTGGAACACTAAGGTAAGAGTCTCAACCACTATCTTTCAATGATATATAATTAAGTACTATTTTCTTCTCAAGTACATGAATTCACGAGCTAATGCGCTTACTAATAATTCTAAAAAAAAAAAGAAATTTAGAATAAAGTATTGTAACAAGTGTTTTCTGACATTAAAGTTTTCCCAGATATTATTCAAACCTCAAATGGGCCCAAATACCATTGGCTCGGTCTGGGCGTTGGGCGAGTCTGAGATGTTTAGACAATCGAGAGAATCGCCATCGTTGCAAAATCACAGTCGATTCGAAAGGTGACTCGACTACACAATCGAAATGTTTTGCGATTGTTCCAAGTCGGAGTTTGTCTCGATAAGTGATGGGAGAGTCCGACACGTTTTAGGGTTGCTTTGAAGACGAGAGAATCGTGGGCGAGTCCGAGATGTTGAAGTTATTGACGGCTACTCGCAACTGAACTGGAATACGGATGAAAATCATCGAGAGCATTCGAGGTGCCCGTCACTAACGTCAGAGTCGCCCGTCACTAACGAGAACAGATCATTATCCAGCCAAACGAAACGCTCGTTATCAGGGCCGTACCCAGGAATTTTTTTCGTGGGGGGTTCATCGTTGTGTTTTTTTTTTTTTTTTTTTTTTTTTTTTTGAGAAAAATATATATCCCATTTCGTGCACTAAAAATAAAAACGTCGCTATAGAAGAAAAAAGACGCAGTGTTTTGTTGAGGAAGAAAGATACATACTTTTTTTTTCAAAGAAAGACGTATTAAAAATATTTTTCGAAAGAAAGACTCTTTATTTTTTTTTTGATAATGAAGAAAGACGCTTTATATTTTTTTACTATGAAGAAAGACGCATTTAAATATTTTTTAGTAAAGAAAGACGTATTCGATTTTTTTTTTCTTCGTCAATATTAATGCTAATGCGTCTTTCTTCGTCGAAATAATTTTTAATGCGTCTATCTTCGTCGACATGTTTTGTAAAGCGTCTTTTTTTCCTGACATATTTTTAATGCGCCTTTTTTCGTCGACAAATTACTGGCATGTGTCTTTCTTCTTCCGGAGCGACGAAAATAATAAAAAAAAAATTCTGGTTTCTAAAGTGCTATTTAGATGAAAATTTTTTTTACAAAACTTTTGATTTTCAAAATAATGGTTTTTATAAGAAGTTTTAAAAATCAGGAAACTTTTATTCATTTAAAAATTAGACTGTTCTATTGCAAACACGATGATAAAGTATTCATTCATTTTGGTGATTTTATCCAAGTGAAAAAAAAATATTATTTTATGGACGAAAAACCCGGTTAGATTACCCAGCTGTTTTCAGCTGTAAAAGTACGCCCCAAGATTTTTAGCTTATGTTGAGACTCTAACTCGTTTCTTTTTTGCAACTTTGTTATTTGACATCCGATTTTTAAAATTGATAGATATGTCACTATTCTAGTGTTTTCAGCAGGGTTTGAAATTGTTTTCAACTTTTTTTTTTATTTCCATTGAATTTCATTTTCATTGGGAATTAAAAAAATAAACAGCGCAGAAGTATAAAAAATAAAAATTCTACTGTACTGCAACTGCGCATCCTTAGGTTTCAAAAAATTATAGTCGATTGTTGCTGTATTGTGGAAATTTTTACAGCACAGCAAAGGGCAAAAATAATTTTGAGTTTTTACAGCACTGTTGTTATTGTTTTTTTTTTTTTTTTATTTATGGGAACAATCGAAATTGTAATGTACAAAAAAAAACCAATTTTAAAAAGCCGCACTGAAAACTAATATTCTGTTTATCTGTGCTGTCGACTGATCTGTTTGAAATTACACAATAAAGCAACAGCACAAATAAACAAACAACTATATTCGACTGTTCTGTGCTTCGACTTCAGATATCTTCAAAGGAAATCGAAATGCAAAAGCAACAGCTTATTTTTTGAGACTGTTGGTGCTATGCCGGCAAACAGTGCCTGGGAAGCTTTGTATTTCCCTCTAATGTCCTTTGATCTGTGAAGTCGTTTTCATATAGTTGGGTCACCTAGCCGAGTTTTTCGACCATAAAACATCCTTTTTGTTTCACTTGGAAAAAATCGCCAATAATAAAGTATTCATCGAATCTTTTTAATATTACACTTAAAATGTTTGCAATAAAACACAATAATTTTAAAAAGAATAAGAATTTCCTGATTTTTACAACTTCTTATAAAAACCCAAATAAAAGCCAAATTTTTTCAATAATCGCAAAAAATCAATAAAATGTTGACTTTGAAAAGTTAGTATTGAAAATAGGTGAAATCGGACTATAACAACGCACACATCCCAGATATGGGATTTCGAAAAATAATTCACACACTAATATAACCCGAGTAATAAATTTTCAGCCATGTAATGACTTTATGCAGTTATACTTTAATTATCTAGCGAACGGAGTAGATACGGCTTTCGGGTATTTGTAACTTCAGCGAAAAGAATTTTTGCTTGAAGTTGTAACCAAAAAAACCCAAAATTACGTTATCTCAAAACCCTAACCATAAGAAAATGGTTTTGACCTCAGCAGGTTCATGCCAGCCCTCCCCTATACCTGAAATTCTTGGTATTTTCTCAAATTAGTATTTGTAAACTAGTGTTTTCAACATATAGCTTTGAATATGATAGAAGTAAAATTTATCTACCAGAATTTCGTGGGGGGTTCAAACACCCAAAGCCCCCCCCCCTAAATACGGCCTTGCTCGTTATCAATTCAAAATCCAACCGAGGGACAATTTTAATGAGAGAGAGAGGGAGTTATCACTTTTCCTTTTGTTGCATATGATTACCACTTCTTCTCGATCGAATTTTCAATATACTTATATTATCGACCTTTAACAACTAAGGTTAGTGATCTGTTCGATATTCATACAGGATACCAAATCTCATTTTCGAAGCGAATCTATGTAAATTGTTTTATAAGTATACTGAAACTCTGTAATTTAATCAGCTTATCCAACACAATGTAGAACAAAAAGTAAGTATAGTGAAATGATATTCAATAATCGTTATCTAAAAAAAAAGCATAAAAAAAACAAAAACTAGTATGTGTATCAAATTGTTAACACAGGTCGTTGGCGCTGAAACAACAAAAGTGCAAAAAAGATAAACTGATTAAGCGATTTCGAACTCTCAAACAAACTACAAAAAACGGGGCATACAAACAATTGTTACAAAGATCTATAACATATATGTATTAATGTATGTAGTTATAAATGTAGTGTTAATTATTGTATTACATTAAATGTGCTAATGTCAAAAGGGGGAGCTGTTCGGTGGCAGCAAATATGTCATGTAACAGATTGGCTGGGCGGTGGGCGAGCGTAGCCTCGTGTATAACGACTTATCATATTTAGTAGCAAATATTATAGTTTTTAAATGCTAATTGTTATGTTCAGACTGCGAAGCGATACTCGCATGATCTATGTACATATGTAATTATGTAAGAAAATACGAAATCAATGCAATGACCTGTCTAACACCACCCGTTGGAAGATGAGGAAAGGAACCTAGTGATAGGCGAGTCTGAGATGCTTAGACAATCGAGAGAATCGCAATCGTTGCAAAATCAAAATCGAGTCAAAAGTTCACTCGCTCCTCGACTACACAGTCCAGATGTTTTTGTGTTTGTTCCAAGTCGGAGGTTGTTTCGATTTGTGATTGGCGAGTTGAAGATGTTCTAGCGACTCGCTACATACACTGCCCATTGGAAGATGAAGAAAGGAACCTAGTGATAGGTGAGTCTGAGATGCTTAGACAATCGAAAGAAATGCCAGCGTTGCAAAATCACAATCGGGTCAAAAGTTCTCTCGCCTACACAGTCGAGATGTTTTTGCGACTGTTCCGAGTCGGAGGTTGATTCGATTTGTATTGGGCGAGATGTTTTAGCGACTCGCTACATACATAGCAAATATGCTATTTTAAATAATTCACAATTTTGCTAATTATTTCGTAAAATTAATTATAAATCAATCAACCTTAGGTATCATGTACGTTCATTAAATTTTATTTCGTTCTGTACGCGTCATATAAAATATTAAACCTGAAGGCGCCAGAGAATTGCTTCAAAAGAAGGAATGCAAAAAGCAACCAATTTTGGCGTATGTGATAACAGTCGCGTTCACGTTTGCCGAATATTGCTTTATGCAGTTCAGCTCAGCTTTCCCATGGCTTAATGATTACTTATTGGCGAAATTTGGTGTGTGTGTGTGTGTTTGTTGTGTGTCCAAAAAGCTATGCAAATTTTGATTATTTCTTTTGCATTCAGATATGGAATTTTTTATTTACTTATTACAACTTATAAGCACTTTGAATATAATTTTAAAGTGACCGAGTGTTTCACCATAAATCACAATTCCTTTCTAACCTTTGATATTAAATGATTAGGGAAGCTAAAAATATGCACGAAAAATTTAAAAATATGCATGCTAGTATGCCCCAAAAAATAACTGAAATATGCTCGTAAATATGCACGAAAAAATCTTATTATATGCATATATGCCTAAAAAATAACTGAAATATGCTCAAAAAATGTATGTGTGTATTTAATTTCAAGCTTACATTTTTACTTAACAAATTTTGCAAAATAATATTAATATAAGAACTGAAACGTACAATTCACATTTTCCCCATTTAAAAAATTTGTTTTTAAATACTATAAAATACTTTAAATAAATTTTAGATTTGTATTTATGTAAATACATGAGATCTTTTTCAAAGCAAACGAAACCATTCCATTAATACTGCGCAGGGTTGCATTGAACTATCATATGTTTTACTGTATTTTCCAGTGTGAATTTTTTCGGGTTTTCCGAGAAAAAGCTCTTGTATGCGGAAAACGATTAATATTGACCGTGGATCGCAAAATATTTAGAAATTTTTAAATCCGCGATCCGGATTGCAATATTGGCAATAAACGAATTGAAAATGAAAGTGTGAAAAGGACGGAAGTAAAATATTTTAAACCTCAGAGCGAGAAAAATATCGCAATATTCATATTGAACGCGTAGCACTAGTCTGCGATTCATCAGACCATCAATATGAATCGCGATCCAAAGTGATATATTTGTCCTACACAATACTCGTATGTATATTGCATCTTTTTTGGTCAATAGCTTCAATAAAAGAATAGAAAAGAGGGAGCATGTGCTTGTGCCAGAAGGTGATAGGGAATCACACGTACACAAAACTTTTGGGTACATTTTTTGATTCACTATTAAGAATGTTATTGCAAATGTAACTAGCAAATAGGGTACGCGTTGTCGTAACGTTACTAGGATCGATACTGCAACATGGCTGGCTGGGTAGTGTTTGTCGTGGTGTATTTTTATAAGGGAAATGCTTCGCTCCGGGCCCAGATTAATATTCAAATAGCCCTGTTTTTATGTATACGCAACTATCTGAATTAACCACAGATATGATGTTGCCAGCTTAATATTTTTCGATATTGCTCGATTAAGTGTCAAAATATGCCAAAATAAGCACGAAATGCATTTTGACCGTAAATATGCATTTTAGGTCTAAATATGCATTTGCATATGCAATATGCATTTGCATATTTTTAGCTTCCCTATAAATGATCCAATAGAATTACATCAACTTCTACCAAATTTAATATCTAAAAACTCTAGTCAACGGGGTAGTGATGACTTGTGCACTCATTTAATATATGATAAACACTTTTTGACAGCTGTCGATCTATTTTTTTTTTCATGAAATGAGTACTTCACTCACTGTAATCGTTCTCAGCGCTGACAGCTACCCATCAATATTGGAATGCGTCAAAAACTGTGGTGATAAATTTGTTTGTTGAGTACTCGAACTTTATATGCGCATATTTTACAAAACAGTGATTTTGTTTTTTTTTTTTTGGAATTATGCAGGTTGAGTTAGGAGTTAAATTATGGCGTTTTCTTTTCTCGAAATAATGTTGCCCTGTTGGACTTTCTTAGCCATTTCGTATGTCTGTCTGGTAATTTCACCGAATATTTACTTCTAACTAAGTAAGAGAGCAACATTATCTACAAAATCAGCCATTTTATAGAAAGTCACGTTACGTAATTCGCTAATTAGGATATAGGAGGGCAACATTTTTTTGTAGAAAAGAAAACGCCATTAGATTGTTAAAAAAATGCATTTGAATGAATAAAAAAGAAAGCGTAGGCTTGTTTCAGGATCCCTGTAAATCCTACCACAATGACCTGCCCTAATCTGACCGCTGTGGTGCAGTGGGTAGAGTGCTCGCCTGCTATGCCAGAGGTCTCGGTTTCAAACCACGGTCCGAGCCAAACAAATTTTTCTAATTAGTAAAAATCCAATTATTGGGTTTTTTAAGAGCAGCGGTCATCTCTCGGCAGTGGGCGGCATACCCTCCGAGAGTATTTCTGCCATGAAAAAAGCTTCTCACAAAAATGCATTCGCCGTTCGGAACCGGCATAAAACTGTAGGTCCACCCAATTAGTAGGAAAAACAAAAAGGAGCACACCTCGAATTGGGAGAGAAGCTCGGCCATAAAACTCGTCAGAGTTATAATAGCGCCATTGTATTATTATTATTAATCTCAAATATAAATTCTTTTAAGTATTCACTTCCTATTTCTAATTCCTTGTATCTTTTTTTCATTTATTTACAGGTAAAGAACCAGCCTTGCGCTCTTTCACCGAAATTCAACAACTACTGCAGCAAGGCAAAAAGCGTGATGTGAAAAGTATTCTACGTGAGAATTCATGGCCCATAAATTCACCAATACGTGCACAGCTATGGCCGCTACTGTGCGCACAACATCAGACGAAACAGAATATGTTGGATGGTTTCTATTGGGATATGGTGCATCAGGTGAGGGATTATTAAGCCATTTTCTCGGAACTGGAAACACAAGTAGTGATGGGCGAGTTCGAGATGTTTTATCCGATTATCTCGAATGTTCTCGATGATTTTCATTCGTATTCGAGTCTAATCGTGAATAGGTGTCAACCGAAGCAACCGCTAAAATATCTCGATCTCGCTAACGGTCCCTCTTGCTCTCAAAGCAATTGCTAAAACTTCTCGGACTCGCCCACCACTAATCAAAACAACCTCCGATTCGGAACAATCGCAGCAACTATAATATGTATCTCTTTCCTAAAATTATTTTTTTCAATGTTTTGAAAGTGATTAATAGCACATTTATTATTGTTTAATATATATGATACTAGACTAATCCCTTAAATTTCTTCCTTTTACAGGTATTTGGCACAACAGAACTCTCCGAAAAACCCATAATGCTACCCGCCTTCGTTGATCCTGCTCACTGCCTAACCTATCATCTCACACGAACTGGGCGTGCTGTGGCCGATCGCATTGTGAATGTGTTGGGTTATGATTGTCCCGATATAACATACAGTCCAGTATTGTATCCGATTACATCGATTCTATTGCATTTCATGTCAGGTGAGTACAACAATATTTTTATGCCACATGAGATAAGCTGTATAAAAATTAAAAGTGTTAAATACCCTCCTTTGCTTTGGTCGGCGTTTTTGGTATGTTGGGGTTTTTTTTATATTACAGGTGTTTTTATATTTCAATTTTTTATAATGTATGCATATGAGATTCTGTTAATTATCTGGATTATACTTGCGTAGATATTAGTTTGTGCATATGTGATTTTTATACATAAATATACAAAAGATCTATGAAAGAAAGCACATTTTTTCTGGTTTTCGCTATTTCATTATCTTTTAGATATTATTCTACGTACTCGTTTGTGTACACACACATGTATTCATTAGTCGTGTTCTCGTCGTGTTTTTTGCACAGCTGTTATCTTTCCTCAAATTTTTTATTTACATTGTTGGGCTATTTTATAATTAGTATAATAAATATTTAACTATTCCTAAACCCCTATTTTGTTTACATACCTTTATTGGTTATTTGCAGACTTGCAAATCGTAATTTACGTTTATGTTTATTTTATTTTTTGTGCTTTAGAGTACATTCTTTGCTTCTCTTCTTTGAAGCTTTCATTCTATTGTTGGATCAATGGGGTTTAAAAAAAAAGTAGGAAATTAATGAGATAAACGTATGTACAAAAGCAACTAATATGAGATATGGGAATGAGATGTGTGATATATTATATGAGGCCTGAGATATTAGATATGGTGTTTAAGACATGAGTAGAGATGGTATTTTTCCGGCTAAATTTTTTTTGGAGGATATTTGCCCCATTTATTTTTGTTGTTTGTTTTTCCGACAGGAATATAATCGAGATGTTAAATTTGCGATATTCAATCTCTCAGATATGTATGTATGTGATCTAAGAAGCTCCAAACATGACTCCATCACCTACATATGTATGTACATACGTATGTATAAAACGCAGTCCCCAATTTAGCAAATTCTCATTTTCAATTTGTTCATAAACCACAAATCATCCATTAAAATTGTATATTGTCGCAAAATCACCTCAACAGCCTGTCCTTTGTTATACAGTTAATAAAAAGCTTCAATAAAACGTTGATAAAGCCGGTTGATATCGCAAATTACGGGTTGCATTTAGCGTAAACTGGTTTTCCAACCACTTTCCCACATAAGCAACTACCTTATAAAGGTACATGCATATGTACATACAAATATATATATGAACTTGTTGAGCTCGTAAAGTATATTGACTTTTGTTGTTAATAAATATTAGCTTTTCACTTGATTTTATTTACAAGTCGCAAGTTTTTTTTTTCATATACAATCACAAAGAAACATATGTACAATAACATATTTAAGTATTTTATTCATTTAGCAGGCGTCGTCTCCATTCTAGATCAATTCCATCTTCTGCTCAGCCAGTTTGTACCGTCTGCTGTCTGTTGTTTTGTTTATTTATTTGCCACAGCGCTTCATTGACTTTATTCCGATTATAATTAACTGTTATTAAAATTGTTGTATTATTAACTGCATCTACTATAATTATATTGTTTACTACTTACTAGCCTACGAAAATTCATAATACACTGAGCGCATACGTGCATCGAAAGGCGTAGTTATTAGTAGAAGAGAATTAAGATTACTTTACACGCAAAAGCTTTGTCTTTGTCTCCTGATTTTGTTGAGCTGTTTGATCCATTTAAATATGCACAGTACGCGGTCCAATGCTTCAAGTAATGAGCATTATCATCGAATGCAATCATTTGACCCTACATTATCAGCGTTGTTTTCTCATGTTTGTTTGAAAATAGAGTACCTTGTAATCTTATTTGCCCGGCGCTTGTATGGCTCTTTGTCTTCTATGTATTTTGTTTTCCCTATTGTCCTCCATATCTCGAGTTTGCATTTTAAAACAGAAGAGTCTTATCAGGAAAACAAAAACCATAAACAATCATGTGACTATTATAAATATTTCTGGTTGGCTTATTGGTTGATGGGCGACAGTTTTTGCATATAAACTTGTGTATCTATACAGAGGTGTTCAAATAAATAATACCGAAATGTGAGGTGTTCGAAAAATCTTAGAGCCAGACTTAGGTTCACCCAGAGAAAAATCGCATCTGAAAAATAACTATGAGAATATTCAGGTTTAATATTCACTTTTATACTGTGAAAACACGGAAATTTCACTATGAAACAACTTTTTCTGAATATAAATGTATTATTACAACCGTCTAAGTATGAAATTTATCTATTCTATATGATTATATAGTCCGAGTAATAAATTTCGTCTAAGTATTAAGTTCAGGCCCTTAAAAAGAAATATGCTGAAATTTTCGAAAATGGGTGGTGCCACGCCCACTTATTAAAGAACAAATTTTTAACATCTTTGTAACTAAAAGTCATAAAGGGATGAAGTTTTGCACTAACAAGAATATTTATACGCTTGGTCTAATGATAGATACAAATTTTGAAAATCGGCTTGGCTAGTATAATGATGTATGAAGTGCAACATATAATCACCATTTTCATACTAACTGCAAAGCCATTATAGCCAGATCAAGGCGAAGATAGTTAGATTTACGTGCGTTTTTTGTAGGGTGCCCATATTTAGGTTGTTATGTTCATAATATAGTGGAAATCGGACCTGTTATTTAATGATTAAAAATTGTAATCATTATTAGGTAATTAGAGCATATGTTGTTTTTGTAACTCTTTAATGATTAAATACGATTAATTTCACCTGTTTAATAATTAACAGTTGATTAAATTAAAAAAGTTGATTAATTAATCAATTAACAATTATTGGATGATTATTTTGATTTTTCTCAATTATTTTTCCATTTTTTAATGCATGATTAAATAATCGATCGATTATTTTTTTTCCATTTTTGGGTTTTGTTTTTGTTATGTTTTATTTCAACTTGCGAATAATTGGTACATTGTAGCGTCTCACCTATTTTCAAAAATAGTTAAAAATTATCATATAAAAAGAATATAACAAATAAATAAAGATCATAGAGCAATTAAAAATAATTGAACAATTAAAACACATTATTTGATTAATTAGAATATACGATTAATTTTTTTATTTAATTGATTATTGATTATTATTTGCCATCAAAAAATAAAAAAAAATGAATAATTCATTGATCATTTTTTAATCAATTAATCAGATACTATATATCAGAGATACTTAACGAACGAACGGATTCTATTTCGTTTTGTTAATTCACAATGCTAAATTATGAAAATGGTTTTGTTTCGTTAATTCGCAACGCTAAATTATCAAAACCATTTCGTTTCGATAATTCACAAAACTAAATTATCAAAATGCAACCGGTAACGTTGAAACAAAGTAAATCAACATACATACACAGCCGTCACCCAAATCGTAGCTGTTCGTGTGCATATGTATATGTATGTATGCGAGTACTCGACCGATTGTTCGCGACGCCATTGCGAGCGCACTAAGCATTTCAACGTTATAAATTTGGTTATGATAACGCTAATCAACGAAATGAAATTATTTTGATAATTTCTTTTCGCTAATCAACGAAATGATATTATTTCGATAATTTCATTATCGTTATTTTGCGACTATAAATTATTTTGATAATTGCGTAAACGGTAAAAACCTGAATAGTTTCAACGGAAATGATTGCTTTTTTTCGCTAAACGATAATGTTAACGTTACGATGTATCCTTGCCATATATTATCTGCCTTAACGTTTTGAACCTATTTCCGTGTCCATAACTGTATTGTACATATGTGTGCCAATTAAAGAGACATTTCAATCAGCTGTGATACATACATATCAGCGAAAAGATGAAAAAAAGGTAAATAAAACAAAAACGTAAAAAAAAAACAAACGATTTTGCATTTTACCTTTTATTTCCTCATAAATTTTTGCTTACGTTTTGCAAACAAAGCACATATGTACCTACAAAAGTTTTAGAACAAACTCGCTAAATTTAGTTTTTGTAAGTGTGACTGTGCGGCGTGTGTGTACGATTTCGTGAAAAAAGCGGAAATGTTTTATGTATACACAGATCAAGGTTGTAGACCTAATAATTTCGTACATATGCTTGGACACAATTAGAATTATGTATGTTATTAGTTTTATACAAAACATACATACATGAATGGAGGGCATAAACTGTATATGGTAATTGTATAGGGAATGGGCTGGTTAAGGGCACATAATTTTATTAAAGTTGTATATATATGTACATATATAGCAAAAATCTCTTGACCAACACAACGGCTGTTTTTTTTTATTTTTCTTCCTCCTCTTGTTCAAATATCGAAATTGATTTTGACTACCCAATCACAAAAATTGAATTAAATTACTTAGATGTTTACATATGAGAGAGCCTAAAAGCCCGTTTCCACCTAACTTGATTCGCCAGCGAAACATTTCGCTAAATAACCCGTCTCCACGTGGCTGATCGTTATAGAGTTTAACATTTCTCTATCTTGTTCTTCTTAAATGGTTGTATGTTTGCTTATTTTTGCGTTTTTGTTTTGGTCTGTGTGAGATTTCGATAGATTTTCGATACAAAATTAGAGAAGGCATCGATATCATCGCGTTTGGCAAGAGGATTGAGAACGAAACAAGTGTTTCAATATTCACTCGCTCAGAAATTTGTATGGAAATTGGCCAGTTTCGGCACTCGTTTTAAGGTCGAAACAAGATTGAGAGAGCGTGTGCAGAAAAAAAGAACGAAACACGTTATGTGGAGACATGGTATTAATTAGCTCAACGAAGTGACAACAAAGTCGGGCCCAAGTTAACAAATGTTTACATACATATTTACAGTAGACTCTATTGAATATACCAAGTGGGACCGACAAGTAGGCAAAAAACACCTTTTAGTTACCTAGCAGTTACCTACTGGCTACCTTCCAGTTATCTACTAGTTAATAGCCCTGCTGGGGTCATTTCTCTAATAATATTGTATGTACATATAAATATGATACGAATTAGTCCTGTTGACATTTTTGATTTCTTTTAGTATAACTAATCAAACTGTCATGTCAAAGCAATTAACACTTTGATTGTCATACAATATGCCAGCTATGCCATGCGACATTCGTATACAAAGTTATAGATGTATATACATATGTATGCACATATATCTTGAGAAACACTTTGAGCTCCTTTGGATTGGATTTTTACAGAGCTTATAAGCTGAAATAAGTATTAATACGACATTTGATTTCTATTCATAGCCTGACTAAATTAATATCAATTGCTTGTCCGTCTGCTTGCTAAATGTTAGAGCAAACTTTGGTAGCATTTTATGTATTACGATTTTCAGAGTTGTAGGGAACTGGTAAGTTTATACTAAAGGGAATCTCAAATGAAATATTTTAAAAGCAGCTGTTAAGCCTTAGCTTTGCTCAAAAAAGTAGACACATCACAATCAAAGTTTGGTATAATGAGAATAAGGGCAATAAGATACTTTGTAGCCCGAACAATGCTATCTTCTTTATTTATTCTTGAATTTAAACTAAATTAATATGCACTGCTTAACTTGTCAATTTAGTAAATACTCGTAAAACTTGCAGTCGTGCGTCAATCAAAATCATGTAGGCGTACCGTGCATAATAAATAAGGCATAACGTAATAATAACAAAAACAAAGTCATGAAAATGTCTCAAAACTTACATACATATATATGTGCATTTACAGATTATATACATACATACATACGTAAATATTAATGAAATCATATACATATTCTATTTACTTATTAAAATTTTTATTGCGCAATTTAAATTGTTATAAAAAGTAAACGCAGTTATTGATATACATACACTCGGGGAAAAAATGTTATAAAAACATATGAAAACGTGCTTAAAATGGTCAAAAACGTATTTAAAAGTGATGTAAATACGCTTATTTTTATTTTAAAAATGTCAATTGTAAAACTGTAAAATCAAGAATAAACATTTTAAATTTATAAATGTTTATTTTTATTTTAAGCACTATGAGAATAAAAAAACGCTGATTCACTGCAGTGTTCACCATTAAATATTTTCTTCCGGATTCTACCATGAAATTAACCTGAAATTGAATCCAACGGCATCGTAGAGACATCTTCTCTCAATCCGAGTCCCAACCAGGGATGCCACTAAGAAAATTTTTTTCCTACCAAAAACCTACAAACATGGCTTCGAGCCTACCAATTTTTTTTTTATACCGAGATTTAACCATATTCAACAAATTCATTTAAGGTAACTGTGCCAGTAACCGACCACCCTGCAGTAACCGGACACTTTTGTGTTTTTACCGCTTAAAGTAAATTTTTATTTTTTATTTTGAAAACTTTAGTATTCGATTTAATATTATTTGTGAAATTTTAATAAATTTTAGAATGAGTGATAAAAATGTGAAGGAAAATAGAAGGAAGCAGCAGTTTCCAGATAAACAAAAATTTTAGTTGGCGTTAAATGATATTCGGACAAGGTTGGATTGGGTATTAGTGGCTGCCCCCGCTCGTTCAGTGCGGAGCAAATCAGGATTTACTTTTGTGGAATAATATTTGATGAATAATGAGGGCAAGCAATTGATACTGAAGGAAACGTAAGTAGATTTATCGAGGGAAATAGCGGACATGATTTCAACTTGGTACAGCAAACACATTTACTACCACACGGAGCTCTTTATTACACACCATGTAGACGAACCACCTTGTTTGCTTCATATAGCGTAAAATGTCAGATGCCTTTGTTTTCAATATCCTCCAGTTGTGTATGTGGGGGCAAGTGTACTTGAAGCTCAAAGAAAAGTTTCTATTTAGCAGAGTTTTGTGACAAAACTCTACTGAGAAGACACGTTTTCTCAACAGTGTTGTGGCAAAGTGACCAAATGTGCTAAATCAGTGAACCATAACATCAACCTGAAATTCAATCCAACGGCATCGCATAGTGGTACATTCAATATTATATCGAATTTTAGTGAAGCTTTTATACTTGCCTTTTTCCGAAAAAGAATCTATGAATAACAGGCACCGTAACGATTATCATTTCTATAAAAAATATCATTTTTAATCGTAATAATTTGATTTTTATTTTTTCGATCAAAAATAATTTTTATTTCTGGATTTAAATTTTTCCGATGAAACGATCGATATTTTATGATTTTTATTTTTTCGATCAAAAATAATTTTTATACTCAGCTGTACTAGTACACAGAGTATTATAGTTTTAATCACATAACGGTGGATTGTAACAGAATGAAATAATCGAGATAGATATAGACTTATATATATCAAAATGATCAGGGTGAAAAGAGAAATCGATTGAGCCATGTCCGTCCGTCCGTCTGTCCGTCCGTCCGTCCGTCTGTAAACACTCTAACTCGCGCAAAAATTGAGATATTTTGATGAAATTTGAAATGCAAGTTGGTACCAACCGTCCCAGGTATTGAAAATGGGCGAAATCGGACCATGACCACGCCCACTCGGAAATTTGGTATCTCAGTCACTAATATAGCTAGAGCGATGAAATTTCACCCACGTATTGAGCTCAGGCCACTATGAAGAAATTTGATGAAATTTTGGAAAATGGGTGGTGCCACGCCCACTTATTAAGGGTCAAACATGGAAAGTTTTATATGTCATAACTCATAAACCATTGAAGATATATCGATGAAATTTGGTATGCGTGATTTACTTACTTAGGCAAACATTTGGATGGAAAATTGTTAAAATCGGTTGACGGCCACGCCCACTTTTATATATGGGTATTATAAAGTGACCTAATAAAAACATTTTAAGCTATATCTCTGTCAAATATAAAGATATATCACTGAAATTTTTGTCGAATGAGTTCAACTATGGACATAAAACAGAAAACACAAAAATTTCGGAAAATGGGCGGTGCCACGCCCACTTATTAAGGGGCAAACATTGAAAGTTTTATGAGTCATAACTCAGAAACCGTTGAAGATATGTCGATGAAATTTGGCATGCGTGATATACTTACTTAGGCAAATGTTTCGACTAAAAATTGCGAAAATCGGTTGACGACCACGCCCACTTTTATATATGGGTATTATAAAGTGACCCAGTAAAAACATTTTAAGCGATATATCTGTCAAATATAAAGATGTATCATTGAATTTTTATGGCAGGAGTCCAACTATGGACATAAAACAAAAAACACAAAAATTTTGGTAAATGGGCGTGGCACCGCCTCCTTTTAGAAGCAGGAATATACGAGATTTCTTAGCATATAACTCGACAAATAATTGAGATATTATGACGAAACTTGGTTTACACACTTTTATAACTTGTGTTAATAGACACGCAAAAATTTATTGAAATCGGTTTATGACCACGCCTACTTTTTAACAAAGATATTTCTGGAACACCCTTTGGGAATTTGTAACTGATAAAAATGTTGAAAATGGGCGTAGCTACGCCCACTTTATGCAGCACTCGCTTTATATAAATTACACCGTGTTTCCATCAAACGCAAGCAAACAATGAAAGCATACAGCTGAGTATCTAGTGTTCGATTCCACTCGAACTTAGGCTTCCTTACTTGTTATTATTGGATTTAAATTTTTTCGATCAACTTTAATAAATATTTATTATTTTTTCCGGTAAACTCTAAAAACTTGTTTCTTTTGTACCATCTGCTATATAATTAATGCGCTAACATATATTTTGTTCTCAAATAGAACTGCGCCAATTTTTATTAAAATTGGTTGGAAAATGCGCCCATAATCGCCGTTGGAAAATTACTGAATGGGTGTTGTATGCTTTTGAACAGAACGGAACAGAGCTATGGCAATGTGCACGCATAGGTGTGTTCGTATGTGTATTCCAAACTTACCAAGCAATTCTGAACACAACATGCACAATTTTGGCAATCGTCAACTTCAGGCCATCAAATATAGGATTCACTAACGTTTGAAAAAATAAAAAAAAATATTGATTAAAGTTGATCGGAAAAATTTAAATCCAATTATAACAATTATTTTTGATCGAAAAAATAAAAATGATAAAATATCAATCAAATTTGATCGAAAAAATAAAAATCATAAAATATCGATCAAGTTTCATCGGAAAATTTTAAATCCAATAATAAAAATTATTTTTGATCGAAAAAATAAAAATTTAAAAATTTAAAAAATAAAAATCTTCAGAATAAAGAGGAGGTCATGTTTGGATAGAATGTGCGAAAATCATTGTATCGGCATACTTGCATTTTATTGTTAACGAAGTACGCTACGAAGATGATTTTTCATCCGAAGAAATGAAAATAAAGATTAAAATCGGTTCCTAATGAATTATGTATATGAGTCATTGTAAAAAAAATTTTTTTAAAAATTTATTCTCATTATTGTTTTTGTTGGATTTCTCTCAATAAAATATTTTCTTACAAAAAAATGTTGAACAAAGAGCGAGGTTTTGAATCAACATTAATTTTCAGTTTTAATTTAAGTATTTTTCTTTTTAAATCCAAAATACATTTCTATTTCAAAAATTTCATTTTAAATTTAAAAATTTTCATTTTAGAATAAAAAAATGGTTTAAAATCTGCATTATGAATATAAAAATTTTATTTTTGATTTTAAAATGTGTTTCTATGAGTGTGCATACATACATTTATACTTATTTATGCATATACAATATGGTCTTGCATTGTAATGTGCTCATCAGGCTTAAAGTGCTAAACGAATTCTAGTATACGATGCCTACTTATAATGAGTCGAAAAAATCAATAGGCTGTATGCTTAGTGTTTCTCATTGCTTTTAGTCTGACTCGACATTTGTACTCAGAAAAGGTATTGAAGGCTGTCCAAGCGCTTAATTAGAGCTATTCTAATTCTATTTTTGCAAGAATCACTTAAGCTTAATACATACTCCGCTATAAACACCTTTTTTTTAATTAAATTTCCTCAAAATATACACTTATTAAACTCGCTCTTTGTACTCGATACTTGTCAGACCGACAAGAGATCTCCGAAATCTAATATCACAACATCACTATTTTAAGTGCGGAACGTGAACAGATGCCTATTTTTGTTGTTGTTGAAAGCTTTGCAATTAATATATAACAAATGTGAATAAGATGTGTGAGGAGAATATTTATCTCGTAGGCGTGTTGCCTGTTTCGCTTTAATTTGCAATTGAATTAGTAATTTATAACAACAAAACAAACATACGATACATACGTACATACATACAAATGTATTTGGATAGCTTTACAACTAAGTATTTAAGCATGAATGAATTAATTAGTTTTACATACATACATATGTACATATATACATACATATGTACATACCCAGCAAATTATTTAAGAATTATTAGAGAAGATTTAAAGGCTTACGAAATAAGACCTGAAAATTTTAAGGGAAGCTTAGTTGTATGGGCAAAGGCTTAAAATAAAGCTGATTTTCCTGTGTTAATATCATTAGGCCATAAGGAATACCCTCTCTCTCTCTGAGATCACACCTTATTCATAAGGCTTATCCGCATGTGAAATACGGCTTATTTAAGGCCTTATTATGGCCTGATAATCAGGCCTTATGTGGTGTATTTATACCTTATAAATGGTTTAATAATAAGGTGTTTTTGCTTAGCTGCAAGCGTTGCGGCAATTTTATAACAAAAAATATATTCTGCTAGGGTTGAAACGTTATTGTCCATACATTTATACATATGTATATGTACATGTACATATGTATATGTATATATCGGAATGAGATAAGCGCGCACACTTAACCACTTAAAACTTCATTGCATGTCAGTTGAAAATGGACTGAGGCGACAATAAGCAATTTTTACGCTCGCCATACATTGTACTTTGCTCATAAAAACTCAATTCCCTTTCTCTCTGTTTAATTATTAAAACATTTGGAGCAGAGAGAATGAGAGCAGCAAGCAGTGCTGCCAGCGTATTCCAGTTTAACACCTTAGCTTCAGCTTAGGCTTACGAGTCTGTTTGCTGGGTATATGTATATGTACCTACATACGTTGTACATACATACATATGTATGTCAGAGGCAAAGATTTGTAAAAAAAGTTACAATATGCAATAAATAGTTGGTTGCTTGTTGCTGTAAAAATTTTCCATTCGCCAATAAAAAATGTGCATAAATTTGCGTTACAATTGAAGATTATTGTAATTTATAATTTGTCTTTAGTTTTATTTAGATTTTTTATGTAAACAAATCATACATACATATTCAATCATTCATATGATTTAAAAGGGCTCGACTGTTGAAGCATTAATGAATAATAAGCAGTGTAGAAATTCTCTTCCTAGAAAAATTCTCATAAACATAATATAATAAGGAAGTTTGATTGTAGAACATTTCCTATAGACTTCATTAGTAATGGGCGAGTCTCGATTGTTCAATCATCTCGAGTGCTCTACTATGAAAAGACGCTGTAAATTCAAAGACGTTTGCAGTTAAATCAACAACTTTCCGCAGTTGCCCAACAACGCTTCTTTGTTTTTTCAAAGGTGCGAGCGTTGTTGATTCAAATACTTTCGTATTTTAGTCAATAACAGAAGCTGTTGGATCAAATGATTTTGCTATTAATCAATCTCGCCCATCAATAATCGAGACAATAATCGGAACAATCCCACAAACATTTGATCGTGTTGTTGAGGAGCGACTAAAATTTTGACTTGTTTGTGATTTTGCAACGTTGGCGATTTTTTCGATTGCCCATCATTACAGCTTACACTTACAGCTTTTGTTTCTTCTAGGACCTTAAAACAAAAGCTGGAGAACTGATTTACTATCCTCATCTGATTTGGAAATTAAGTGATTAACTAGTCTATAAAAGTCAAATATCACATACATATGTATTTTGTAGGTAAATAAACACATTCGTGCAAACTTGGTTATAAAACCTTTTATTCCTTACAAAATGGGCAATTATCATTACAAGCACAATTGCAAATAGAAGGCAATACTGATCAGCTTATATTTACATGTTGTAGTCTAATAGCATATGCATGGCACGTATGACAATTGTTTCAATGACGAAATCGATAAGCAAAAACACATAAAATTGCATTGGACTGAGTTCATACTTATACTGAATCGGGGGGAATCTATTAAAATTTACTTTGTTTAAATTAAACTAGTTTAACTGAACTTACCTTAAAGCAACTAAACTTAACTCCACTTCTATGCAAAAAAATAAATTGGTGATTTCGTATTGGAGATAACCCTCTATGATCTACGCACTATAAAAAAAAACGAAGAAAAATATACATAATTGATTGGCCTAAAAATATTTTCTATGTGGCCCAAGCAGTAACCGCTTAAGTCGACATAGGAAGATTTCGAGTTATATATACCACGTTATTCTCCTTTTAAAACTCCATATTTTTGTAAAATAATATATATAATAGATATACATAAAAACATTTAGGCTCAACTTACAATAGAGGTATTTTAAACTTGCTATAACCCAGCAGTATTTATCAGCTGGAAAACAGCACATATTTCCTACTGAATATTCAGTAGAGATGTAGTTCTAATATCTGAACTTTCCCTTTCGTTTTTATATAGAGGTGGCGTCGAAAATCAACTACCTAAAAACTGCCGAACGAGAAGGGAGAGTTTCTGTAGGAAAAAAGGCCTGAATACGCAGGGAGAACTTCCATAGCATGTATTTCAGTACACCTGATGTCTTCACTGCGTGTTCAGTTATTTTTTCAGCAATGAATTTTGAACTTAGTTTCAGGCTATTTTTCATAATGAATATTCTACTGAATATGCAGCTCCTTACCTCAAATACTGCTGGGAACAGCCAAAGTATACGTATATACATATGTACTTAATCAAATCTCTTCATGACATTTTGTTTTATTTACAAAATTTAATCGTAACATTGTGGATGGCTCACTGATTTTGCGTCCACAGTTTTAATCGACTTTTATGATTTGGTAAGAAACGCCTTCGAATATAAAAATCAATTTATCTTGAAATCATATTTTTCGAATTAAGCGATTACCCAGCAGTATTTATCAGCTGGAAAACAGCACATATTTCCTACTGAATATTCAGTAGAGATGTAGTTCCAAAATCTGAACTTTCGCTTTCGTTTTTATATAGAGGTGGCGTCGAAAATCAACTACCTAAAAACTGCCGAACGAGAAGGGAGAATTTCCATATGAAAAAAGGGCTGACTACGCAGGGAGAACTTCCATAGCATATATTTCAATACACCTGATGTCTTCACTGCGTGTTCAGTTATTTTTTCAGGCATGATTTTTGAACTCAGTTTCAGTGTATTTTTCATACTGAATATTCTACTGAATATGCACCTCCTTACCTCAAATACTGCTGGGTACTTATTACAAATTGCCACAGATATTTTGTCAGTTTTATTTTCCACAAATACGCTGACTAAAGCAATCTCCATGAAAATTCATTAAAAATGTTGACACAAAAATCAAAAAAAAAAAAAAATCAAAAAAATTGTAATAGCTACTACTCAGCTGAGCAGATAAATATTATTGATAACTTATCAATCAGGCGCAGTGTTTTAGTTGTTGTTATCTATATATATATGTATATGTTTCTACACAAGTTTTTATGTACACCTGTAATTATTTTTTTAAATTCGTTATTCCCTTTTTTGCCTTTTGCTGATAAGAAAGCGTAGTGTGAGGATTCCAAATGGTGGACGCTCACCAGAAGACGTGTTTTAAAATGCGATTACATGTGGAATATGCGCTGATAAGGCTGGGTCCTATCAGCTGGTCACATAACGAAGAACAGACACACCAGCACAGAATAGTCGTTTAAGTGTGTATTTATGTGCTAGTTATCTCTTTTTACTACATTTTTGTTGACTAATGCTGTTGATTCCATGGATCAAGGAAAGAGCTTGTGCTTTAATGATTTTAATATTCCTTTTTATTTTGCAAAGGTTTAAAGTTAATGGCGATAGAAAATGTTATCTGTTGAACATTAATTAATAATACATATATACACTTTGTTTACCTAAACTCTAATGAACTCATACTCAATTTACTTGAATACTTATTTACAACATACATACATATGTACATAGATTACAAATAAATAATAGTCTCAAGTATGCAAGCGCAAGATAAGGATTATTGTATGTGCCATATATAGCTGATAAAAAAATGTAAAATGCTTCTAAGGATTCAATGTAATTTAATTATTATTAATAGATAATAAAGCGCATTTGTTATTGTTTATACGAGTATGTGGGCTCATGAGTGTGTATTTCGTATAGCTGAAAATATGAATGCCTGTTTGGTTTATGAGGAATTGAGTATGCGCCATGGCGTATACTTAACATACTATGCTTGTAATGATGCATTTACCGTATATGTATATACATTAGAGGTGTCCTTATTTTGAGATATAGACTTTTTAAAGAGTGCCGGCCGGATTATTGTTCCTTTTGGTCTAAATCACTAACTTGTGAAATATCGTGCAAAACTTCTGTCAAACAAACAGATATTGCAAGTGTTTTTCTACAACATGAGGTTCGTAGATCTTAATACAAAAGTTATCGCCAGGCTGACTATCAATGCAGAAAAAATATTTTGGTTTTAGCTTCAAATACTGCCGTTGACATTGGAGCGGCAGTTCTTTTAGAAACAGTGGTAGAACACAAGCTACTTAATTTACCTTGTAGGCACCATATATATGAAATTTTACTTCGCGCTGTCTTTGAAATCAAAATAGACGTGACAGCTGCGTCAGGAGTCCTCACACGGTAGGCAGGAAGCGACGATAGGTTGCATGAAAATGTCGAGAAAAAAGGAAAGTGGGGTTGTGTTATGTGATGTTTATAGATGAAACATCCGTTGAAATTAAAATCCGAGCTGCTCCTTTTTCAAGGATATCCACATTTTTTGTTTTTTTTTTGAAAGGATCAAATATAGAGGAAATCGAAAATTCGCCACCGTCCAAATTTTTCCTATTTCAATACATTATTTGGCCGCTAAGGGATACAAAAAAAGGTATTAAAAAGAAAAATGGACACCTGTAGTGGAAAAATCCAATGTGAACAGGACCTAAAAGATAACCACTGAAATATAAAATAACACAAAAAGTACCCTTTTTAATTTGCGTATAACTCCTAAAATGTTAACTCTACGTGAAAATTCCTTATTATATGTTTCATTCAGAATAAATAAGGAAATATTTCTTTAATATACAATTTTGATGTACCTGCAGTGCTTAATGTACTTTTGTGCATCTAAAGTGAAAATTTCAAAAAAAGTACGTTTTTTTTATAGTGCTATTTTAAGTTCAAATATTTTTCTAGTTTATGTAAATATTTTAATCTAATGATCCAACTCTCACTCCTACATATCTATACGTTAATACTAAAAAAGAGTTAGAGCTGAGATACGCGCCCGCTGTGCACGGTGGGCGGGAAGCAACAATAGGTTGCATGGGAATATCGTAAAAACGATGGCCCAACGAATATGTGCCTAGCTGTGTGCTGGTACTAATTTTCGTTTAAAAAAAAATGTTGGAGATTTTATTCACGCTTGCTGTGTGTTTATGAAGTATATTAGAATATCATTTTACGCAAGTTTTTAGCCGGCGATCGTTTTTTCGATATTTTCATGCAACCTTTTGTTGCTTACCGCCCACCGTGCACCCCTAGCGCGTATTTCAGCTCTAATTCTTTTTAATATTAACGTATAGATATGTAAGAATGAGAATTGGATCATTAGATTAAAATATTTACATAAACTAGAAAAATATTTGAACTTAAAATAGCACCATAAAAAAGTACTTTTTTTTTTTGAAATTTTTACTTTAGATGGACCAAAGTGCATTAACCACTGCAGGTACAACAAAATTGTATATCAAAGAAATATTCCCTTATTTATTCTGAATGAAACATATTATAAGGAATTTTCACGTAGAGTTAACATTTTAGGAGTTATACGCAAATTAAAGTGGGTACTTTTTGTGTTATTTTATATTTCAGTGGTTATCCTTTAGGTCCTGTTCACATTGGATTTTTCCACTACAGGTGTCCTTTTTTCTTTTTAATACCTTCTTTGTATCCCTTAGCGACCAAATAATGTATTGAAATAGGAAAAATTTGGACGGTGGCGAATTTTCGATTTCCTCAATATTTGATCCTTTCAAAAAAAAACAAAAAATGTGGATATCCTTGAAAAAGGAGCAGCTCGGATTTTAATTTCAACGGATGTTTCATCTATAAACATCACATAACACAACCCCACTTTCCTTTTTTCTCGACATTTTCATGCAACCTATCGTCGCTTCCTGCCTACCGTGCTCATATTTGAAAGATTTTCAAAGTCTTCGCCATATTGGAATCAAGACACATTTTCAAGTGGAATCGCTTGAAGATATTTATATTTCGGTGACAATTTAAACTTACGAAAAGAGAAATGGACGGAATACGAGATATTTGTATTTTTCTTGTGAATATTTATATTAAAGCATGATTTCTAAGTACAAATCGGAACCGATTCAAGACTTGAACTTCATAAAAGAAGGGTTAAAAATATTATTGTTGGGTCGAAAATATTAGTTTGAGTGTGTTTTACTTTTTATGGTCTTGGACCCATAGTTCGTATTGACACCACCATGGATCAACGTGCCTATGTGGGTATTTTGGAGAATACTATGCTGCCTTATGCGGAATACAAAAGTTCTCTGGAATGAACCTTCCATCAGGATAATCACCCAAAACATGCGGGTCGGCTAGGCAAGGAGTTCAAAGGAATTGATTGTCCTGCACAATCAACCGAACTCAATGCTGTAGAAAACTTGTGGGGCGACATAAAGAAATGGGAAACCAGCCAATAATCGTGAACTTTGGGAAGTAGGAAAGAATTGTTGAGAAAAAATACCCAAGAAACGCTGTGAAGGATTAGTCGATTTTATGCCGCATCGCTGTAAGGTGTTTTTAGACAATGATGGTTTCACGAACTAATATTAAACACTACTTTACTTTGTATATTCTAAATTTTTTGATTTTACCTTTTTTTAAATATTTATCTAAACTAGAATAAAAATACTACTATTTTTTTGAACAAGGAATTTTTGAGTTGTTTTACCTTTGTCTTTCTTGATCGGTTATCTTGCAACTTAACACCGTAAAACTTTTGTGAAGCGTGAAATGAATCTATATGCTACTTTTGTACCCATTTTTAACCAAAAAGAAATTAAAATAAACTTTTTATGAGAAAGTTGCACATTGATTTCATAGCACTATTATTATTTTGAACACAGCTGTATATAAAGATACTAGCGCGTAACCATAGTCAAGCAATAAAGTCGGCTTTAGTTAGTAGATTGCTAAAAAGATAAAGTCGACTTTATTTTTAGTATTGTCATAGTCAAGTTAGTACATGTGCTAACTAATATCGACTTTACTGAGTGGCAAACACACTGACGTGGCAACGCTGCAAAATTAGTGATGGAGTGTTGAACGAAATATATCGCGATCAGAAATGATAAAAACATTTCAAACAAGTTATCTAAAATAAGTCATTAAATTTTCATTAAAATGTTGTTATTACAAAAGAAAAGAGTAATACAAAGTTTGATACTACATTTCATGGTTTAGCATTGTGAAAAAGGCGACATTTATTGCAGAATATTTCAACATAAAATCGATTGCACAACATATCGATTATTACACCACCCATCCACAAATGTACATCAGCGGTATTGGGTTTGTGTATTTCATTTTCATTTCAATAATAAAACCAAAATAAGATGGACGCAAAGTTAAAAGTAAGGAGTATTAAAATAAATAACATTTATACTATTAGTCATTTAAGGCTTTTTCTCTTTAAGGCAAGAAATGTTTGAATTAGGAACTGTGCAGTAATTTTGTGAAATCTGTAGCGAGAATAAAAATCCTCCTCCTCTGAATCGAATGGATTGAATCTATTTTATATACGTTAATGATTTCGAAATCGCGATCAATGCTTGCAAAACGTGACATTTTATTATTTTTTTTAATATTCGCTCACCGAAAATTTACCAAAAAGAGTATTTCATTCGTTCTTTACGGCTTAGTAATAGGTTTAGTACCAGCTTTTACCAACTTTAAATTTAAAGTCGACTTTAGGAGTAAAAGTCGATATTAAATCGACTATGACGACGATAAAGTACACTTTAAGTTAAAGTCGACTTTTAATTTTTAGAGCCGACTTTATTTTGACTATGGTTATGCGCTACTGAGTTTTTCGTTAAATTTACGTAAAATATAGTGGCATTTTGATTTTTCGCTCATAAATATTATTTCGATGTATGCGTATAATGACAAAAAGTAGGAAAAATGCCAAGTATTGCATGCGAAGAAATATGAAACTTCAAACAGTTTCCAGATCCATTAAAAAATAACAAAGTTACAATAAAAAAAAAAAATCGGCGGTATTTCGCGAGATCAGAAAAAAAATTAAAAATTTTGTCTTTGTTCCTCTCAATATAAGCTTCAAATTTAAGGTCGGACTTTTACAACCTTACATATACTGAATTGTTTAAAAAAAAAAAAGTTAAATAATAGCTTAGGTACATAAATATTCGTCGTGACGTAACTTCTTTGGTTATTAATTTAGTAAAACCGTTTCAAGGCAACATTGTCATGAATTTTAAAGTACTTTCATTTGGCAAAACAAAGAGGATAATTCATGGACATACAAATAAGTTAGCTGACCCATGTGAAAACGACTTCAGAGCTCAAAATGAAGAGCTCATTAGAAGGAAGTGTAGAACTTCAAAATACGAAACTAATGACGTATCAATTTTAAAAATCGGATAAAAAATAACAAAGTTACAAGAAAAAAAAAACAATTTCGGCGGTATTTCGCGGGATCAAAAAAAAATTTTTTTTGTGTCCCCTAACCCTCTCAACATAAGCTTCAAATTTAGGGGCGGACTTTTACAACATTTTTTTCCGACCCTATCTAATGTACATATGTACATCCATATGTACTTGTGAAGGGTAAGAGAGGCTTCCAGAAAATGTAGATATTTTTACAAATTAACAAGTAAGGAAGCTTAAGTTCCAGTGGAATCGAACTATAGATACTCAGCTGTATGCTTTCATTGTTTGTTTGCGTTTGATGGAAACACGGTGTACTTTATATAAAGCGAGTCCTGCATAAAGTGGGCGTAGCCACCCCCATTTTCAAATTTTTTTTGATCCAACTAATATAATATAATACAATGGCGCTATTATAACTCTGACGAGTTTTATGGCCGAGCTTCTCTCCCAATTCGAGGTGTGCTCCTTTTTGTTTTTCCTACTAATTGGGTGGACCTACAGTTTTATGCCGGCTCCGAACGGCGAATGCACTTTTTGTGAGAAGCTTTTTCATGGCAGAAATACACTCGGAAGGTATGCCACCCACTGCCAAGAGGTGACCGCTGCTCTTAAAAAACCCAATAATTGGATTTTTACTAATTAGAAAAATTGTTTTGGTATTTTGATCGGACCGTGGTTTGAACCCGAGACCTCTGGCATAGCAGGCGAGCACTCTACCCACTGCACCACAGCGGCCACTAAGCATATGAATATTATTCTTTCATTCCTTTATGACTTCTAGTTACAAAGATGTCACGTTACAAATTCCCAAAGGGTGTTCCAGAAATATCTTTGTTAAAAAGTAGGCGTGGTCATAAACCGATTTCAATAAATTTTTGCGTGTCTATTAACACAAGTTATAAAAGTGTATTAACCAAGTTTCGTCATAATATCTCATAGCGTTTTCGATTCTGAACGAAAATGTTGCATTATTACAAGACAACATTATTAACATGCGCCCTGTGCCCTAAGAAATTGTTGCATTTTTCATGTGATGTATGAAACAAAAATAATGCAACCCCTTGGTTATATTAAGGGCAGAAAATGCTGCCCTGTGGTCGGGGAGAGGGCGACATTATTGGCAATCGAACAATCAGCCCTGAAAAAATGTGTGGAATCTATGTGGAATAGAACAAAAAAATTTAACAGCCCGATAATAATGCAGAATAAAGGCGACATTTTTGCCAGAATCGAAAACACCATTAGTTATTTGTCGAGTTATGGGCTCCGAAATCTCGTAGATTCCTTTGTCTAAAAAGAGGCGGAGCCACGCCCATTTTCCAAAATTTTTGTGTTTTTTGTTTTACGTCCATAGTTAGATTCCTGCCATAAAATTTCAATGATATATCTTTATATTTGACAGAGATATTGCTTAAAATGTTTTTATTAGGTCACTTTATAATACACATATATAAAAGCGGGCGTGGCACTCAACCGATTTTGAAAATTTTCCGTCCAAACATTTGCCTAAGTAAGTAAATCACGCATACCAAATTTTATCGATATGTCTGCTACGGTTTGTGAGTTATGGCTTATAAAACTTTCAATGTTTTCCCCTTAATAAGAGGGCGTGGCACCGCCCATTTTTGCAAAATTTCATCAAATTTGTTCATAAGGGCCTGAGCTCAATACGTGGGTGAAATTTCATCGCTCCAGCTGTATTAGTGGTTGAGATACCAATTTTCCGTTTTTTCTATATAGGAAAAGTGGGCGTGGTCATGGTCCGATTTCGCCCATTATCTATACCAACCGTCCCAGTCTCGATACCAACTTGCATTCCAAATTTCATCAAAATATCTCAATTTTTGCGCGAGTTAGAGTGCGTACGGACGGACAGACGGACGGACATGACTCAATCGATTTCTCTATAATTCTATATCTATCTCGAGTATTTCATTCTGTTACAATCCACCGTTATGTAATCAAAACTATAATACTCTGTGTACTAGTACAGCTGAGTATAAAAATATTTACAAACTCTCTGATCGTAGTATGGACAAGAAAAGGTCTCCTTATGATGTATTGTGGAAAGATTTTCCGTCATCTCTTGTCAAGTTTGCTTTGATTATATACTGTTTTCGGCGAAAAAAAGGAATAAACGTCTTCTTATCGTGAAATTATTCTGTTTGATAATTAATATATGCATACATATGTACTTTACTAATGGCCTAATATGATAATTAATAGAGAGATATGTACAGAGAAATTCATAGCACAAAATTCCAATGAATTGCTATGAATCAACTAAGCCCAAAAATCAAAAGGAGCAACCAATTACATTTACAATTACATTTTTATACAAATAACAACAAAACCAGGAACTAAACTATATTCTTTCGCTTCTCTCATTTCTCTTTCGCCATCATACATAGCAAAAGGCAGAAAAAAGTCGAAAAAATTGCATAATTCAAGAATTTTACACTGCGTCATACGAAAACAGCCCAACGGCGGACGTGAAAGTGTATATACATACATATGTATAGTTTAAGTATGCTAAATGTGAGACAAATATATTTATAATATGCAAATAAATGTTTATTTCCAACTTGTGCCTCTATTGTCAACCTTTTGTTACAACTCATGCTAAGCTAAGAAGGAGGCAGGTTTAGTGGGGTCAAATTTGGTTTCACCTTTCTATGGCACCACAAATCCAAACAAACGCACACATAAAAAATATTTATTTAGGTACATATATTGATGCATCAAAATGAATATGAAACACGCCCACAAACACACATCCATACTTTGGAACACGCACACACTCAAAAACGAATGAACACACATGTACATACAGAGTCAGTTCAATTTCATTCACAAAACAATTGCTTTTGGTGCCAATGTGCTTTACTATCCACTTGGGTCCAGTGATGCCACTAACATATTTTTCCTCGTACCAAAAAACGTACCAAATTGCTTTTGAGAGTACCAAACCGATTTTTTCGTGGTAACAGTCGTATTATACAAATGGTTTTTTTCATTTATTATTTTTTAATGGAAAATTAACTTCAATATATTGCAATTTAAATCATAAATTGACACAACTCAAAATTCAAAAATTTTCAGGAGCCAAAAATTTTTTTTTCTTTACAAGTAATGATGTTGAAATGGCTAAGTATAATTGCTATTTTTCTGTCAAAAGGGACACCGATTGAAAAGTTTTTTTTTTTTTTTGCAACCGCTCGAGATGTTCTGTGTACCGGTTTATGATAAAAAACCGATTTCAAAATCTTTTAGCTGTGTCACTTAATGATTTAGGGTACGATATTAATATTAGAAAAAAGAAAAAAGTGTATCTAAAAAATTAAAAAAAAAAAAAAAAACGAAAAATTAACCAAGTTATCGCACTTTAAATTAATTTAACTTTTTACATCTCCATCACTCTATTTCCATTGAAAACTTGCCTGATACATGCTCTAACATGCCATCAGCTCATTTTTTTTTCTTCGCTAAGAGCAAATGCCACAGCACACAAAGGTCAAACTGAGTAACCTTATTCCCATACAATTTGTTTGCTAATTTTGACAACTACTTGCCAAAAAGCTCTAACAAAATACACGGTAATTGTTGGTGGCATAATGCTATGGCCGGTATAGTTGGGTCATGCTAGTGACCAAGAATTGTATCGATTTCATAACATCTACGGCTTTGGGATACCTATCGCGCGTTGGCGATGTAATTAATCAACATAATTACTGTTCTTTTAGTGTACGAACAAAAATATTATATATAAAATAAAAAATAGATGGAAATAAATAAATATTGTTTTCCCAAACCGTTGCTTTTAAGGAAAAAGTACCAAAATCAAAAGCAGCGTACCAACGTACCAAATCATTTTCAACGTACCAGTTTTGGTACGAAAGTACCAAATGTGGCAACGCTGCTTGGGTCAAGAAAATTCATTTGCAAGGTTGGTTGTCATGTCGTTTCTACTTAGTTGACTAGTACACAAACAACAACAATGCATAACAGCACACAACAAAAGCAAACAACTAAGCTGTGTAAGCGGCAAAGCTACTTCACATAAATGGCAAGTATACGCAGAATAGTTCACGTAGAATCATAGAATAAAGCGCCATTATTGCAAAGGGGTTTTAGGGGTGGCAGCAAAAGGTTAAATAAAGCTAAAAAAGAAAAAAAAAGCATTTTGATATGCGTTTAAGATGGAATCTACAACAAGCCTCCCACCAACTTGATTTGCGTATCTAAATTGTTTGTAATCGTTAGTTGAGTTAGTTGGTAGCGACAGTGACTGTCATTTAAATGGACCTAAAAATATTTTAGTGAAGTTTTTTTTTATTAGACCTTTTAATGAGAGATTTGCAGAAAATGTGCACGATACTCATCAAAAATATGTTTATGTCCAGTAGTGACTGGAATTAGAACTAACACGCAATTTGTTGACCAAATTGGCTGCTTTATATATAAGACCACCAGGTTGCATTTTTATTTCCACCACTGTATGCACAAGAAAGCAATATTCCTACATACTTATATGTATCTTCGTCGTCGAATGACTCTAATGGACTTATTTTTTGACTTGTAGGCAACCATCAGCTTATTAGTGAACGAATCGAGGGGTCGTATGTAGCACGTAATCAGCCCACATTGGTCACTTTTCTGACATGCCGTTATTGTGCTATTGCTTAGTTGCTGACTAGTTGATTTATTTTTTCGAAAGCACATACACACACATGTGCCACCAGTTGAGTATTCCAATTCAAGTTGTAATTGCATTTACGTTGCAAACGAGGCGCAAGCACCACAAAATGTCTTTATATGCTCATTTGTGCGAGTGCGCAACCTACAGACATACTTAGTCACTGCTACTTATGTAGTTGGTGACTTGAAATAGAAATTTGCACGGTCGTCAAATGTACAAGTCGTTAGAATGTTTTTTTGTTGTTGTTGTTGCTTGTCATTTTTACAAGTGATGGGATGCAATTTATTATATTTATACTCAGCTGTACTAGTACACAGAGTATTATAGTTTTAATCACATAACGGTGGATTGTAACAGAATGAAATAATCGAGATAGATATAGACTTATATATATCAAAATGATCAGGGTGAAAAGAGAAATCGATTGAGCCATGTCCGTCTGTCCGTCCGTCTGTAAACACTCTAACTCGTGCACAGAATTGAGATATTTCGATGAAATTTGAAATGCAAGTTGGTATCGAGACTGGGACGGTTGGTATTGAAAATGGGCGAAATCGGACCATGACCACGCCCACTTTTCCTATATAGAAAAAATCGGAAATTTGGTATCTCAGTCACTAATATAGCTGGAGCGATGAAATTTTACCCATGTGTTGAGCTCAGGGCCCTAAGAAGAAATTTGATGAAATTTTGGTAAGTGGGCGGTGCCACACCCACTTATTAAGGGTCAAACATTGAAAGTTTTATATGTCATAACTCAGAAACGGTTGAAAATATATCGATGAAATTTGGTACGCGAGATTTTCCTACCTAGGCAAACCTTTGGACGGAAAATTGTTAAAATCGGTTGACAGCCACGCCTACTTTCATATATGTGTATTATAAAGTGACCTAATAAAAACATTTTAAGCGATATCTCTGCCAAATATAAAGATATATCATTGTAATTTTATCGCAGGAGTCCAACTAGGGACATAAAACAAAAAACATAAAAATTTTGGAAAATGGGCGGTGCCACGCCCACTTATTAAGGGGCAAACATTGAAAGTTTTATGACTCATAACTCAGAAACCGTTGAAGATATATCGATGAAATTTGGTACGCGTGATATACTTACTTAGGAAAATGTTTGGACGAAAAATTTCCAAAATCGGTTGACGACCACGCCCACTTTTATTATGGGTATTCTAAAGTGGCCTAATAGAAACATTTTAAGCGATATCTTTGTCAAATATAAAGATAATTCATTGAAATTTTGTGGCATGAGTTCCACAATAGACCGGAAACAAGGAATAGAAAAGTTTTGCAAAATGGGCGTGGTACCGCCTCTTTTTAGACAAAGGAATAACGAGTTTTCGGAGCCCATAACTCGACAAATAATTGGGATATTATGACGAAACTTGGTTTATACACTTTTATAACTTGTGTTAATAGACACGCAGAAATTTATTGAAATCGGTTTATGACCACGCCTACTTGTTAACAAAGATATTTCTGGAACACCCTTTTGGAATTTGTAACGTGACATCTTTGTAACTAGAAGTCATAAAGGAATGAAATTTTGCACAAAGAATAATATTCATATGCTTAGTTAGATGACTGATAAAAATGTTGAAAATGGGCGTGGCTACGCCCACTTTATGCAGCACTCGCTTTATATAAAGTACACCGTGTTTCCATCAAACGCAAACAAACTATGAAAGCATACAGCTGAGTATCTAATGTTAGATTCCACTCGAACTTAGGCTTCCTTACTTGTTTTTTCTTGTTTTTAGCGAAGCAAACATAAAATGCAATAAGAATATCCAATAGTTTTAGATCCGTATTTCACACATATGTATATACATACATATGTATGAAATCGATCTCATGGTATCAACTACGGGTACGTATATTGTTATATAAAAATAAAACCAGGGACCGTAACGATTATCATTTTTATAAAAAAAAATTCATTTTTAACCGTTATAATTTGATTTTTATTTTTTCGATGACATTTGATCGATATTTAATGATTTTTATTTTTTCGATCAAAAATAATAGTTATTACTGGTTTTAAATTTTTCCTATGCAACTTGATCGTTATTTTATGATTTTTATTTTTTCGATCAAAAATAATTTTTATTATTGGATTTAAATTTTTCCGATTATAATAAACTCTAAAAACTTGTTTTCTTTTTTGCAAATTTTGTTCTCAAATAGAACTGCGCCAATGTTGGAACAATCGTCAACTTGAAGCGATCAAATATAGGATTCACTAACGTTTGAAAAAGTTTACTATGATCGGAGAAAAAATAAAAAAATATTGATTAAAGTTGATCGGAAAAATTTAAATCCAATTATAACAATTATTTTTGATCGAAAAAATAAAAATCATAAAATATCGATCAAGTTTCATCGGAAAAATTTAAATTCAATAATAAAAATTATTTTTGATCGAAAAAATAAAAATCGTAAATAATGGTTATTTAAAAATTTATAAAATAAAAATCTTTAGAATAAAGATGAGCTCATATTTGGATAGAATGTGCTAAAATCATTGTGTCGGCATACTTGTATTTTATTGTTAACGAAGTTTTCATAATGATTTTTTCATCCGAAGAAATGAAAATACCGATTAAAATCGGTCCCTGAATAAAACAGATAGACTAAAATGTGTCACACGTCAGCATAATTGTTTAGTTATATATTTAGCACAATTACTTGATAACCTTAGAATTAGTAGCAATTGGTTTGAAAAATTTATAATTATAGCTCTCAAAAATTGCGACGAAAAAGAAGCGAAAAAACAATAATTTGAGACTATAAATTTTTTTGATCATACAATTTTTATTGATTTCAGTCGATCATGTTAAATTCCCATTAAAATTAGTAATTATTTATTTATTTTTTTTTGATTTCTTAATTTTAATGCTTATTTTAATTGCCTTACACTAACCTGGGAATTAACAATAAATTAAATTAAAAAATTATAAAAAATAATAATCAGAAATCAAAATTAATCCAAATTTTTTTTTTTAATTGTATGATTATTTTAATACTAAAATTGATTTTAATTTTTTGATTATTATCAATTATGAGACTAATTCTTTTTATATGATTATTTTAAATTATTCACAAGCTGAAATTAAACATAAATTTGAATAAAAACCAAAGAGAAAAAAAAACTAATCGATTAACTAGTTACTCATGCATTTAAAAAAATTGAAAAAATATCAAGAAGAATTTAAGAAAATTGTGTTTCGACGAATTGGATCAACAAACTATAGCAAAAAAAAATTAAAATAAATAAGAAAACGTTTTCTTGAGCGAATTAAAATATTTCTTGCTCAATTTGAACGCCAAAGTTCTTTGATGTCAACATCTCCACTAATTTGTTTGTGTAAATTGAATTGGTAATTAAAATGAGAACGTACAAAAAATAAAACGTTAGTGCGGTGAAATTGTTAGCGTGCTAGTGCGACCTAATCGGCAGGTGATGGGGGTACAAATCGCGAAATTCAAACACGATAGAATCAATCGACGACGAAATCACGAGGATCAATAGATAACTCTACATCTTACAGCGAAGCCGGCGACAATACTACCAATATTAGCGATGAACTGCAAACTGCGTAAGTGACATTTTTGCAAAAAATGAGATTTCCCCAAAAACGCATTCTTGACGTCCGCCCCATACATTCATACAAGAATATTGAAATTCGGACAACGCGTAAAAATTCTTTCGCATTTCAGAAAGTGAAAAAGTAAAATTTTCTCGTGCAGCCACCAAAAAAGTACTTTCTGAAAGTGTTTTCCGAACTTTCAGCAATTACTTTCTTACGAAAAACTTTCATCGTCTAGCTGCGAGAAAAATATTTTTCAGAAATACTTTTCACTTTCAATTGTTACATCTGAAAGTGTTTTACTTTCTGAAAATTGCCCGCTGATAGAGTGTTGCCTAATGGTGCTAACAGTCAACAACGAGTTGCCGCAACCCGTGTCAGCTGACACGATCTACCTTATGAGAGTGCCATATAAATGAAAACTCACCAACGACCGAAACATACGAGTACGCAGCCCGTACCGCAGAAATCAACGAGCATTTTGATTTTTGCCGGAAAACGTGTCAGCTGATTGCTTTTGCTCAACGCGGTGTTGCCGAACGAACTTTTTTAGCCACTAAAACATTTGAACGGTATTTTTCATTGTATTATTAAACGAAATCAATGCGAGTGTAAAATGTAATGGAATATATCTTTCTTCATAGGAAAAACAGCTTAAGTTTACTTAAGCGAAATATGAGTTATTAGATAATTGTTTAGCTCATTTATTGAAAATAATTATCATTTATGTATATGTTATTAATTCACATGAAACCATTTTTAATACGTTTATTTTAGTTTCAAATAAACTTAAAATCGAGATTATCCAGTTATAACTTTTTTCGGAGCATAAATTCGCACAGGATGAAATAAAAAAGTTACATAAATGATGTTAGTAACTAGTAATTTACGATAAATAAAAGTAATTTTTATTTCAAAATTATCCCTTTTTACCATTTTTGAATGGGTCAACGGATAGCGGGCCAGCGGATAGTGAACAACTGATATTTTCCGTCATAAAATTCACACAGGAAAACAAAATTGCGATAATTGCAGCTTTTAAAAATTTTTTTGTGTAAGCACGAAATAAAAATTGCGTATGGTTATTCCTTTATTCATTGCCAAAAAAGTGTATTTTCTTTTACTTATTTTTCACTTTTCAACAAGAAAATAACAAAATACATCAGAAATGCAACTCTGACTCCTGAGGAGGGATAGGACCCGCCACTCAAAACCCCGTTTTTACACCGCCGTCATTTGTTGTTGCGTTAAAAAATTAAGTTCCGCTTCGTATTCGTGTTCATGTGATCAAAACGCGTCGATTGACACCCCACTTCTTGAAAATTTACCAATTTTCACCGTTGTCACCTAAACTAGATAATTACCAAAACTTGGAATACAAAATCGCGTATTTTTTTATTAAAAATTTTCGCCTGTGTCGCTTTTTTTCTTAAAGAAAACAATATATTTAAAAATTTAAATTGAGAGTAAACATCGGTACTAAGTTTGGGTATTTCATGCGAAATTTTTGTGTCTTCCGATTATTTCAAATACGGCAACACTCACACGGCTGTTCAAAATAGAAAACAGCTGATTTTTATCTTTTCATACGGGCACGCACTTTGTCTAACTCGGAACGAACTCGGGCTTCGGAAGCGGGTCGTCAACTCGTTGATGACTGTAAGCACCATAAATGATCGAACTGGCTTGTAAATATGTTTTCTTTATAAAAATACATATGTATAAACAAAATACAATTAGTAAAATAAATAATTATCACGTTATATATTTCATATGAACACAAAAAAACACAAAAGTCTCCACCATCACCATTCCACGCACAGCTGTTTGCTCTCACACAAGGCATATATAGAAAGGTAGGCGCATAGGCGAATTCAGAAACTTCCTTTTTTATTTATAATGTAATGTCTAAATTAAAGCGACTTCACATCATAACCGAATAGAAATGGATGAGTCCCAAGCGAATTCAGACTTTAGCCATTACACACTAGCAATTACAATAACAAAATATATGGGAAATTTCTGAATTCGCCCATGCGCCTACCTTCCTACATATGCCTTGCTCTCACAGCTGTTTGAATTTAATTTGATAGCGGCCAGAAAGTAGTTTCGAAAACTCATTTCCCTTTCACCGTGTGGTGAATGGAAAGTGGAAGTAAAAAGTTTTCGGAAAGTGGAAGTAAAAAGCGCTTTCTGAAAGCACTTTCATTGTGTCGTGTGGATACTCATGAAAGTTCTTTCAATGATTTGACACTTTCGGAAAGCACTTTCATTGCATCGTCTGGCAGTACCTGAAGGTAGCGCTTGAGAAAGTGATTCGTTTTCGAATCAGTATCGAATTGCTAACTAAGGCAAATGTTTATTGGGTATTTATGTATGTAAACAAGTTACGTATACGCAGTGTAGTTCACTGTATGTTTGCTTGTACGCTTGTATGTAACCGACTCCTTTTTGTATTGCGGAAGTTAAAGCGAAAGCGTGTGTAATATACTGAATGAGAATTTTTGCTTATTAATTTATTTACCTACCTATTAATTATTAAAATGGAATCATATTTCATCATCAAATAGTTACAAAAACAAAACATGTTTTAATACATACGGATCATTAAAATTTTTTATAATTAAACTAGCTGACCCGGCAAACTTCGTTCTGCCCAAAATAGATTTTTAATAGGAAATTAACGATTTTTTACTACTTTTAGTTTAGTTTTCAGTTTAAGGCTGCACGATACACAACATTTTTAGTTTTCTGTCCCGGAGCGTAAATAAATAGCGAGGACGGTTTTCCAACACGGGAACACGCCACATAGAACTGACCATGTGAAAAGCATGGCATTTCTAGGTTTATGCCGCATACCTCCAACGACTGCCCTTGTGACTTGTTAATTGTCATCGCAAATGCAAGTTTCACTGCGAACTGCATACGTTTGAATTGGAAGGCAAATCTGTTGAAAATAAGGGAATCCGGGGAAGTAAGCATTCCTCTCCCTTGAACGTGCCTTTCAAAGTGCTTGCCACTACTAAATTGTCCATTAGCTTAGTAACAATCAGTCGTGTACCATTGCACAGTTTTGGAGCATGAAGATTGCGTAGCATAATAACAACCGACCCAACTTTGAGACGCAAATGATGAGGAGGCGTGGGAATGGTTTTCATATCATTTAGCTCTATACCAATTTTCAGCTTGAACTCCTTTAGAGATAATCAGCTTGAAAAATTAAGATTATATGGCAGGTGCCACGCCCTCTTTTCTGATAACCCCCACTTTTCTGCGTGAGAAGGGTTTTGATACCAATTTTCAGCTCCCTACCTTAAACTCTTTTAGAGATAATCAGCTTTAAAAATTAAGATTGTATGGGAGGTGCCACGCCCCCCTAATATTTTTTAATTTTTTCTTCGACTAAACCTTCGCGGGGTAACAATTATTATTATTATTATAACAGGTCTGATTTGAGTCCATTGTAACAAAACGCCAGACTTTGGATTTAGTACACTAGTAGTAGCTTCTTAAAAAATATTATTTCTCCTTCTTCTGTTTTTGACATTAAACATTCAGGAACTTTCTATTCCTCAAGCAAAGCAATCATTAGTCATGCTACGTATTTTCTATTGATTCTTTGGTATTTTCCCCAAATGGTTTTCATACACATGAACATATGTACATATGTACATACATACATACATACATATCAAATTTTCCTTATAAAAAAATAGAAAATATTCACACCTTCCGCTCGTGTCGCTTTTGTTGTTTAATTTGTTGTTGCCATTCCTTCTTCATATTTCTTTTTACCTTCGCTATGCATTTTAATCAATTATTTTTTATTTTACTTTGGGATAAGCGGAAAAATCCAATTATCTCATACAGCGATGGTAGATGTCAAGGCCGTAGCCAGGATTTCATTTTGGGGGGGGATTAACTAAAAAAAAAAAACATTTCAAATTCAAATTACATACATATCTGTCCCGTTTGCTATGCTATGTGCATGAATAATTAGGTTTCGTTTATCACCCATATTTAATTGTTATTGCAAAATCCAATTAATTTCACCAAATTTATCTGTCAAATAAAATTTTCGTCAGCTGATTTTCAGTGCAACCAGCTACCCTGTCAAAGCTTCAGAGGGTAAAAAGTATGAGTTTTTTACACCACTGAAGTCTACATTTTTAAGAAACGAAAACAGGGTAGCAAGTGAAAAACTTATGTAGTTTTTTTACACTAAATTACCACTAGATCCACTAGCCTAATAAAACCACTAAAAAAAGAAGACATATTCTGTTTGACGTTTTACCTTCATTTTGCAAACGAAAACGGAAAATTGAAGAGTGTAACAAAAATGTGCATTTTTTTGATGAAACGAAATCACCATTAATTTCAATGGTAAAATTTTATGGCGTTTTCTTTTCTCGAAATAATGTTGCCCTGTTTGATTTTCTTAGCCATTTTGTAAGTTTGTCTGGTCCTTTCACCAAATATTGACCTCTAACTAAGTAAGAGGGCACCCTTATCTACAAATTCAGCCATTTTATAGAAAGTCAGGATACGTAATTCGATAATTGGTGTATAGGAGGGCAACATTTTTTCGTAGAAAAGAAAACGCCATTAAATTAAGCTCTTACCCAATTAAGTTAATTATAAGTTTATGATTTTGTTAAACAATTTCTTAGACATGCCAAAAGCAAAACCGCAGTTATCTATATCTTCTGGAAACAGGCGCCAAATTAGGTTCAGATGAAACGGGACAGTCGCTGAACATGCAAATCGTTTAGAGAACTCACGGTTGGGTGGAATGCAGAGGAGACATGTGGCGATTCATAGAAATCAGCATTTAACTACAGACCGGATTTAAACTATATGGAACATTCTTCCCTTTTCATGGGTCGTATGAGTGAAATTTGCGTTTTTTGTAAGTCCCAAGGGCAAACATTTACTATATTGGGGTAGACCTTCGCAACGAGGTGTTTTCTCACGGTCAAATGCATGTCGCTCTGTCGCGAACTGGTTCAGCACAAAACCAGAGTTTTCTTATTCCTGGAAATGGCAACAAAACAAAGAATGTTGTGTTCACGGAAGTTTTTAATTAATGAACAAGATGTACCTTATTTTATGAACTAATTTGCCTACTAATGTACACAGAGCCATATAATCCTCATAAAAATAAGAAGATTGTCTCTTTGAACAGCTTCGTGGCCCAAAAAGAGGACAGAAGTCAGAGACGAAGATATTTCCATAGAGATTTCTTCTTATTTTTGGGAGGTAAATCTTTTTAATTTTATTTAAAAGTATACCTTCTTACAATAAATAAAAAACTTTCTACTCAACTTTTATTTACGCATTATTGTTGTCGACTGTGAACCGCTAACTCAGTTTACATATGTATGTATATGAGACTAACTTTATAATAAATTTAATTAGATAACCTAATAAAAATAAGAAGAACGCCCTCTTTATTAATTCAAGGAGATATCCACATATATATTCGAAGATTTCTTCTTGATTTTATTAAAAAGACTATCCCATTAAAAGTAAGTAGGGATTCTTCTTAAAGAACAACTATAGAGATATCTTCCTACTTTTGTTCTATTTTATTAGGTGGTTTTCGCTCTGTGTGCAGTGGGTAGAGTGCTCGCCTGCTGTGCCCGAGGTCTCGGGTTCAAATCCCAGTCCGAGCAAACACCAAAAAAAAAAATTTCTAATTAGTAAAAATCCAATTATTGGGATTTTTAAGAGCAGCGGTCACCTCTCGGCAGTGGGCGGCATACCCTCCGAGAGTACGAGAGTATTTCTGCCATGAAAAAGCTTCTCATAAAAAAAATGCATTCGCCGTTCGGAGCCGGCATAAAACTGTAGGTCCACCCAATTAGTAGGAAAAACAAAAAGGAGCACACCTCGAATTGGGAGGGAAGCTCGGCCATAAAACTCGTCAGAGTTATAATAGCGCCATTGTATTATTATTATTATTCGCTCTGTGTAGGTACCAAACGTTGTTTGAATTATTATAACTTTGAGTTTTTTGTATTGTATGTATTGTTTATAACGTTGTTTAATTTTAAAGTGTTTGCATTTCATCTAAATGAGGGTGGTAGGTATATTACACTCCTTGCAGAAAACAAGCACAAAATATGAATGTGTAACCCATTTTTACACTCTACTCAAAGCTAAACATCAGTATATTTAATTTTTGCGGCGCAACGAAGTAAGCCGGGTACTTGCTAGTACATACATAGATACAAATAATAATTGAGACTATCTTTTTACATGATTTCTATGCTTCTAAAAAATACAATTACGCATATTTATATTATAAAAAAAAATTTAATTAATTTCCGGGGGGGGATTGATCCCTGCCATCCCCCCCCTAGATACGGCCTTGGTAGATGTGATAGCTATTTCGAAGAAAAACCACTTCCTTTATCATCAGACATCTTTTCCGGAGCATACCACAGCACTGATGGTTGGAGCGTAGCTTCAAAGCCTGATGTGCTTCCGAAAAGATGTCTGATGATGAAGAAAGTGGTTTTTCTTCGAAATAGCTATCATATCTACCATCGCTGTATCAGCTAATTGGATTTTTCCGCTTATCCCAAAGTATAAATATTAAAATTAAAAATAATAATTTCGTGCTGCACATACTACATATGTACATACATAATAATGTTATTTTTTATTTTGTTTTGCTATTATTATTTTGTTCTCTGCATTTTATTTTGTCATTCGTATTTTGCCTCTTTTGTAACTTTGATTTCTGTTTTCCTCAACATGTTTTTGTTTTTTTTTTTGTGTTTTTTGTTCTTTTTTTGTTTTTAGCAACGTGTGTGTGTGTATTTTATTATTGCATTTTGAAACAAAATAAATATTTACCAGCTTGTTTTTTCGTTCTGTGTTGTGTTTGCTGCTTTCGTTTTGTTTGACTTTCTGCCAAAAATTATTTTTAAAATTCTCTACAATGTATAAGGCAACAACAGCAAAAGCAACCACACTTTACAGTGGCTGCATATGTAAATATGTACGTTTGTTAATTTAAGGCTGTTTTTAAGTAGCAATAAATAAATAGATTTAACCAATTTTGTAGAGCAACTGTCACAATTCATATGGAGCATGGGGGTCAAATGCAATTATGAATATACTTACATATGTATGAAATACATACTATGTATGTATATACATACATACATATATTTTTTCCGCCGCCGTGAATGCCTTAATTTTTTTATGTTTAATGGAAATATGTATATTAGTACTATGTACATATGTACATGTGATGTTGTACATATATTCGGTTTTCTATAGTTTTTTTTGGCGTTCTGACGTCCATTTTTGTGCTTTTATCTGTGTGAAAATTGCTCGCGTGGCGCTACGCATGTTTTCACGAAAATTCCTCCGTTGATGCTGAGCATCCGGCCATGCTGACTCATAAAACTTGCCAAATTTTAAAATTTTCCCATATACATACAGTGCCGAACTAAAGTATTGGCACAGCAAGATGCTTCAACTTTAACACTATTTTTTGGCCGCATATGAAGAGATTTCAAAAAAATAGAAAACATCCCTGGATAGAATGATAAATTGTTAACCATTTCAATTTTATTTCATTTAATTATCTCTTTTATTGAATTAACGGCAGCGATTCTAAGAAAAAAAGTACTTTTTTGGGCTGAACAAAAGTATTGGCACAGCTAAATATTACTGGCTATTTTGCGCTGATTTATCGGTCTAGCAACTTTTTTTAATTTGTCATGCTACGAGAACGTGTGACTTACGTACGCTGCTCTTAAAATACGAGCCGCGGACGTCGCAGTGTCTTAAATAAGTAAATTTTCCATTAAAGTGACTAGCAAAAAAGTGAAACCGCCGAATCTCGGCGAAAAATTATGTCGCATTTGCATGATTATGGAAAATCATTCGCTGGGATTGGTTAAATGGTGGACAGAAACCGCCACACTATTCGGAGCATTGATCAACGTTTCAAGAAGGCTTATCTTTGCAAAGTGTACAAAGAACGGATAGACCTACGGCTTTAAACGGCCGTAAACGCAGTCAGATAGTAGGAAGAGTAAAAAAAAATCGTAGAATATATTCCACCAACATTGCAGATGACGTTAAGGCAGAATTAGGAAGAGATATGCACGCCATAACGATCCGGGGAGCTGTATATGAAAATAACTACCATTCTCGTATAGCTATCCGAAAGCCCCTTATTCCAAAAATAAGCCTAAATAAACGTTTAGCTCATGTAAAAGAATATTAAATAAGCCAAGCAACTGCTGAAACAATGTTCTTTACTCGGATTAAAAAAAATTTAGTATTTTCCAACTTGATGACCGGCAAACTGTGTGGGGAAACCATAACAGCTTGCATCTAGTTATACGGGAATGATAGTTATTTTCCTGTAAGGCTCCCCGGATCGTTATGGCGTGCATATTTCTTCCGAATTCTGTCTTAACCTAATCTGCAATGTTGGTGGAATATATTCTACGATTTTTTTTTCACTCTTCTTACTATCTGACTGCGTTTACGGTCGTTTAAAGCCGTAGGTCTATCCGTTCTTTGTACACTTTGCAAAGATAAGCCTTCTTGAAACGTTGAACAATGCTCCGAATAGTGTGGCGGTTTCTGTCCATCATTTCACCAATCCCAGATAATGATTTTCCATAATCATGTAAATGCGACATAATTTTTCGCCTAGATTCGCCGGTTTCACTTTTTTGCTAGTCACTTTAATGGAAAATTTACTTATTTAAGACACTGCGACGTCCGCGGCTCGTATTTTAAGAGCAACGAACGTAAGTTACACGTTCTCGTAGCATGACAAATTAAAAAAAGTTGCTAGACCGATAAATCAGTGCAAAATAGCCAGTCATATTTAGCTGTGCCAATACTTTTGTTCAGCCCAAAACAGTACTTTTTTTCTTAGAATCGCTGCCGTTAATTCAATAAAAGAGATAATTAAATGAAATAAAATGGAAATGGTTAACAACTTATCATTCTATCCAGGGATGTTTTATATTTTTTAGAAATCTGTTTACATGCGGCCAAAAAATAGTGTTAAAGTTGAAGCATCTTGCTGTGCCAATACTTTAGTTCGGCACTGTACATATTTAATCGAATTTTTTTTTTCTTTTTGAAAATGTTTTAATTTAATTCAATGATGCCCAAACACATCTTACGGGCGAGCAATGTCATAATTTAAAGAAAAAAATTTTTTTTTCTATATGTTTGTTTTTGTAGTTTTTTACAACTTCATTGACATCTCGATAACCCAGTAGAAAAATTAGGACACAAACCAGACTGATGATCGAAATTAACTAAAAATCCAACTTTGTATTTATGTTATGCAAACAAAGCTATCGAATATGCATTGGAATATATATATACATTTTTAATTAATAAAATTAATATTAATATTTATAAATAAATAATTAATTAATATTGAAAAGTGGATTGGTTTTAGAAAGCTTAAAAAACATCTTTAATACGAGATTTATGGACTTTGGCTACAATTACTGAATTTATTAATTAATTTTCAATGCCCTCTAAATTTTTCAAAATATATAAATAAATAATTAATTAATTATTAGTGTGACAAAATTATTATATATATTTTCGTCAATGTTTTTAGTACATATAATTGCGAAAGTGTATTTTCAAAATTAAAAATTGTAAAATCAAAACACAGAAACCGGATGTCAGACAAACACCTGGAGTCGCTTTTGCAACTATCAACCACAAATGTTGAAATAGACATGGATAACATTATCGAAAATATGAACGAATCAAATTAGTATATATATGTCGTCCCCTCAATATAACAATAGCGTATAATTTTTTTTGGGTTTTGAGAAAATCGAGTTTAAAGTTTTTGTCAAATCAAATATCTATTAAATTTTTGAACAAGAAATTATACACCATTTTTTCCAATGACATTTTGACCCACTTTGTGGAAGTAGAATTTGACGAAATTTTGACCAGACATAGAATCAATGATGGAGATTCTAAATATGCAATAAAAAAATATTGGCGTATGAGCACATACGCTATTGTTATATTGAGGGGACGATGTATATATCGACGGCTGAGAATAAGATCGCCCTGTTTCAAAATTTGTTTCAAAAACGCCCTATTCCAAAAATTGTTTGAATAACGTCCTATTACAAATTTTGCTTCAAAAACGCCCTATTTCAGACAATTATTCAAAAACGCCCTATTTCAGAGAAACATATATGGAATTTTCTCTGAAATAGGGCGTTTTTGAAGCAAAATCTGAAATAGGACGTTATTCAAACAATTTTTGGAATAGGGCGTTTTTGAAACAATTTTTGAAATAGGGCGATCTTATTCTCAGCCGTCTATATGTACATACATGCATATATGTATGTCCCACATTTCATTCTTTTCATTGCTGGGTTGTATCTGTTCGAATCAAAATAAAAAATTGTTTTTTTATTTCCATAGAAACGTTTCGGGAGTATACAAATTTTTTTCCTATGCTCGCCTATGCTCGCCATATACACAAATTTCTTATGGAAGTGTATAGGCGAGTAAAATCCTATACTTACGAGCATTACAAAAACAAAATGTGTATGCGAGCATAGGGCTTGGGCATCTATGATTTAATTACAATTTTGACATGATCTCGTTGGACGTTGTAATAATAAAATGAATTATGATTCACTTGAAAATTTTGTAGGTTTCGCGTGTGTAATTTATATGTTTTGGGAGGAATTTCGTAAGAATTCGTAAAGACCTTCGTTATTTGAAAAGATAAAGTGATCGTAGGATGTTTTTTATGATGTAGTAGATCCTCATATGCAAGGACCCACAGTAATAGGGAAAGTCCTTAAGGGGCTGCTTTGCTGATTTCTTTCAACACAATATTCAGACAATGCTATCATTAAAGACTTTACAAATAAATTATTTAATTTATTCCTTCTTATTTTCAGAGGAGGAAGCGTATCATTGCTTAGCGGCGCTCGTTGGCAGTAAGGAAAAGGTCTTTATAAAACAAACCAAGTTACAGCATGAAGTCACATGGAAAACGGTGATGCAAATTGCCAAAAAACACACTGTGAGTATGAAACGAAAATGCTTGATATTCTAAGCACTCGGTTCAAGTTAGGAGTAAGTGCTTATTTAAAGAAACCAAGAAACATTATGAACAACGTTCTAATATGTGCTCCGACTGAACAGCTAAAAAATGCTATGAACGCCACTAATCCATCAATATGTAAAATAGGTCGCTGATTCCAAAAGTCGTGTACATTTTTCTCTCTCTCTCTCTCTTCCCATCACACTTCACTACACAGAAAAGTGCTGTAACCTATTTTCAACGAATCTGTCCTGGCGTTAAATTGGAACGCGTCTTCATGGATTGGTGCTGGTGGATATTGGCTGGATTACCATTTCAACATCTTGTACGTATTATGGATTGCTATTTCCACGAGGGCATTAAGGTGTTGTATCGTGTTGCGTTAGTGATAATCAATCTCTTCCACAAAGAGTGTCAATCCAACAACGAATGGAGCCCAGATAATATTAAGAATGACATTGGTAATGCGTTGATAAAATTCTGCAAGAAAATACCAGTGTCACCAACGAAATTATTGCATGCTGCATTTAGTATTAGGGGACTGAGGTGAGTTTTTGGGTTTATACATACACAAATATGTGTATACAGTTTTTAAATTTACATTTTTATTTTCTTCTTCCCTCGTCCTTGTAGTTCCACATATATTTCTAGAATATTTATGAAGACTGAAATGATACTAAAGAGCCGTTCCGTATTGAATAACGGATCGAAACAATTAGTTAAGTCACGATCCAGTGATAATTTGCCAACGAGTCAATCACAAGTCAATATACAAATGATGTCACACACATTAACCATACGTGAGGTGAGTTTTTGGGCAACTTTATTATTGTGTTCTTATTGAATTATTAATATAATTTTTAAATTAGTATTTAATTTATACTAATTTCGAAAATTAAGCCGGTTATTTTCCAAGAAATGTTGCGAAAAAGGGTCCGAATTAAACCAGCAAACTAATTGAAAAAATTAACCTGCTTCCTATCTTTCACATTTTTAATACTTTTATTTGAAATCCTTCCGTGTGTTCTCTGCCTTTTTGCTCCCCATATCTATTTTGCCAGTTTTTAATATTCTTATTATTTTTTTTTCGTTGCTTTTTTTACAAAACCCACACGCTTATGCTTTTAGTATCAACTCTATCCTTCCAGCACTATCTTCACCTGTTTTTCTATCCTTCTCACCTTCTTGACCTGAGCTTCTAAAATGGTTCAGTAATATTAAGCGATATTTGGGTACTCTGTGGAGTTCAAGTCTATGCTTTCTGTATTGCTGTGGCCAATCATTAGGCCTTTGTATCACCATTCACTTCCCTGCAAAACCTATGCTGGTCATTTGACCGGTCATATGACCGGCAGGCATGACCAAAAGTTTTGCCATATTGCTGCTCTCAGCCCCGTCACCTTTTCTTGTAAATTTAGAAGTTTTCCTTTTTTGGGAAATTTTAGTAATTAGTAAAGTTTCTTTAAATAAATAATTAAGGCGAACCATTTTATTACATTTAAAAAAAAATTTCCTTATTAAGAAATTTTGAAAATTAGTAGAATTGTGTGTTTGGACGTTTATGCAAACAATTTTCATTGATTTTAGAAAAATTTTCCTTTTTGTGAAATTTTTAAATTAATGTACTCGTAATTGTGTGAAATTTACAATTTTGACTTACTAAAGCTTATGTGTGTGACACATTGAACTACAATTTGAGTAGCTGAAATTATACTACTTATTATACCGTGTGGAATCTATTCACTGTTAAAAGTATTTGTATTTGTATTTCTTTATTTCTTGTAAATCCTAGCACGACAATGATGAACATTATATTTATTGTGCTAGTCACATAGATTACATTCACTGTGGACACTAAAATTCGTATGGACTTAAAACTAAATACATATGTATAACATAATCATGAATAACGTACATAAATAAATTAATTAATAAATAAATAACATTGCATTTGTGTAGGTAAGAAAGAAAAGAAAGTAAAAAATAATAATAAAAAAGAAGCTAGTAAGCATTGTAAAAATGCTCAATTTGCCTTTTGAATCGCAGTGCATTGCTTATCTCCCTTGTTCTCATGGGAATAGAGTTCCAAAGACTTATTGCGTTAACGAAAAACTGCCGTTCTGAAATAAGTGTTTTATATTTAACGTGAACAATTAATGTTGACCTTGGCGATTTAAGGAACTGGAGCCTCTCATAAAGATATTTTGGTTCTAATCTTTAATAAATTGTCAAAAGACGAGTTTGGAATCATTTTAGCACTATCCGAAACATGGTCACGTCTCTTAAGACCGAATACATATCTCGTTATGCTGTTATATGCGACATTTAATTTCCTACTACAGATTGCGTCACAGTTTTCAAAAACTTCACAACCATATAACAGCGTGGGTATTAAATACGATTTAGCTAGGAGAAGGCGAATATTACGTGGAAGGAAGTATCGGGTTGACCAAAGCGCACGGAGCATTCCATACACTTTCCCAGTAGCACTGAAAATATGGTCATTCCATGTAAGTGTTCTGTTAAAAATTACCCCAAGATTCTTTGCCGAGTTCACATATTCGATATCAGTATTCCCTAGCTGGATTTTATCGACTAGACCAAGATCCAGAGTTCTCCTATGTATTACTAGACATTTAGACTTGTTGGGATTTAACCATAAGCCGTTCAAAGCAGCCCATTCAGAAACACGGGCTAAATCAGAGTTTACATTTGCACAGTCACTCAAACGATTTGTTTTGCAATGCTGCACATCATCAGCATACATATGTACACTACAATGTTTCAAAATACTTGGTAAATTATTTATGAATAGTACGAAGAGGAGTGGACCAAGTATTGAGCCTTGCGGGGGTACCGCTACTTTGCTACTGGTAAAATATCAGACATACGATGACCGACACAGACAGCTTGAGCTCTTTCCCTGAGGTACGACTTTACTAGATTGAGTGCATGGGTTGAGAAATTAAACATTGACTTTAGTTTACGGCACAGAATCTCATGGTCAACAGTGTCAAAAGCTTTCGAGTGGTCCAGAAGTGTCAGGAAAACTATGTTGTTTACATCGATACCCGCTCTGATGCTCTCCGTTACGTCCATAATGGCAGTTGTACAACTTCTTTTAGGTCTGAAACCGGTATATGAAAGTACTGATTTGTTTATGGGCTATCCGCTCAAAAACCTTAGATAAAAATGGTAGAATAGCTATTGACCTGAACTCGCTTTTCGATTTGTGGATAGGAATTATCTTCGCAATTTTCCAACACTGGGGGTAGACACATGTGATGAAAATTGAGTTAATTACATAAGTCAGATGCGGCAATATGACTGGCAGTATTGCTTTCAAAAAAACCGGATGAATCTTATCCAATCCCACCGCATTTGACTTCACTGAAAGTACTGCCTGTAATACATCACACTCATCGATTGAAACGAACCCAAACGGGCCAATACCACCATCACCATTAAAATGTACGTTGGAAGGATAGTTATGCGGTTTGACTACAGGAAATGGCAAATTAACAAATTGTTTATTCAGCTCATTCACATCCGTTGTTGGGGCTGCGTCTTCTCTATATTTGCCGATGCCAATTTCTTTAATTTTGTTCCAAGTTTGCTTTGAGTCCACTGCAGTGCCAAAGCTGCGCTCGTAATATTTCATTTTGGCAGATTTAATGGATCTATTCAACGATTTTCGCGCTGTTTTAAATGCTTACTTGGTCTTCTCTGGAAACATTGTACAACAAAAACCAGCCTTTTGTGCACACATCCATACAAATGTATATATGTACATATGTATGTATGTATGTGGCCGCTGTGGTGCAGTGGGTAGAGTGCTCGCCTGCTATGTCAGAGGTCTCGGCTTCAAACCCCAGTCCGAGCAAACACCAAAAAAAAATTTTCTAATTATTAAAAATCCAATTATTGGGTTTTTTAAGAGCAGCGGTCACCTCTCGGCACTGGGCGGCATACCCTCCGAGTGTATCTCTGCCATGAAAAAGCTTCTCACAAGTAATGCATTCGCCGTTCGGAGCCGGCATAAAACTGTAGGTCCACCCAATTAGTAGGAAAAACAAAAAGGAGCACACCTCGAATTGGGAGAGAAGCTCGGCCATAAAACTCGTCAGAGTTATAAAAGCGCCATTGTATTATATTATTATTATTAGGGCATGGAATTTCATGTACTAAAAAATTAAAAATATGCGCATAAAAAATGCAACAAAAACTGAGAAATATGCATGAAAAATCAAAAAAAAATGCATTAATTCAAATTTTTCAACTACAGATAATTCATGTTTATTGAAGTTACAATAGTTAAATAAATTAGGTACAAACATTTTTTAATTCAATTTTGCTCTTACGTTGTACGTTTATACATATGTATGTTTATATACACAGTAAAAAATTATAGTTTATTTCTAATATCATTTGGTATTTAATTTAATCATTCTCGGAATTAAATTTGAATTTTAATGCCAAAAAGTCTTATTTTTAAACTATGAGAAGCTTTACAATTTTATTTATTCCAATACAATAATATTTATTTCAAAATAAAGTCTTGAAAAGTATTAAAATCCTCTCTAAAGAAATTTAATCATTTATGGTTTAAAAACAAATCCTGAAAAGTATAAAAAACTTTCTCTTTCTCAATTATATTACCATCAAAATATTTTTGGTTTGAAATCAAAACCAAAAAAATATTAAAAAAAAAATTATCAGAAAAAAGTAAAAATAAAATCAAACAAAATGTTTCTAAAACTGCAATCCGGAGGAGTAATCAAATATACTCAAATAAATGGCCCGAATCTAATAATTATATCAAGTAAGTAATGCAGGAGATTAGTTAAATATCATGAGGGTAAATTTTGTTTTATTTTTTCAGTCATAAGGCAGTTTCAGTCATAAGGCAGTTTCAGTCATAAGGCAGTATCACTGCAATAACCGCGACCGTGCCGAAATTTCCGTGGGCATTTCCAAAATATTAGTATAAAAGTGACAATATATATATATATATCGAGCCCTAACCGCCGTAAATGTGTATCCAACAAAATTCTCGATTTCAGCATTTTTATGGAAATCAACAATTTACTATCACATGCATCAACTTCCAAAATTTCATGGCTGTGAAATGTGCAGTTTCGAAGTTAGAGACTAAATAAGTTTCACGGCTGCATACAAACTGTATGCAAAACAAATTAAAAAACTGTGTCCTGTAAAATTTACTTTTTGTTGGATACACTTTTATGAGGATTAGGGCTCGATATATAAGGTTCTTTAGTGTTTGCTACTACTGTTTTGGATTTTTATGTAAATAAACTATGTTATCGTTATTCAATTTCTCATTAATCTTTGGGATAATGGGTTATTCGCAGTATATCCACTGGAAATTTTATTGGGGGTTTATTTTTAAATCCAAAAAAGTATACAATTTATTCCAATTTTCGGATAGATTTAATACCATTTAAAATATTTTTAATACCAGAAATATTCTAAAAATAATGAAAATTTGGTTTTGATTTAATTCCAAGAAAGTATTAATTTGACACCAAGAATAATTTCTGTCTCTCAATATTCTCTTCTTTTTCTTTAAACCAGAATGGTTTTAATTTTATGCTTTTTGGCATTGTTATATATAAATACCAAAATGGTATTAAAATTAAACTAAAATTTTTACTGTGTATATATATATATAGATACATAAATTCAGTCTTGAACATTTCATAATTTGCAAAGGTTAATCCTTATTCAACGATTCATTAGCGTACACAATGAAATATTTTTTCATATTCTCAAAAAGAAAACTTTGCCGATTCGGTCGAAAAAAGCTCTTATACATAGAAAACGAAAGTTCTACATCCACAGAGGTAATAGGAGCATGTGTGAAAACGGCTCTTTGTCGACAGGTATGCACCGTATCGAAAATACTAATAATAGCCGTGTTCACACGAAACTCTATTCGTCGTCAGATGGCTGTTATGCATGAATTTCGTTTGTATAAAACTGTAAACTAGCAAATTACAAAAATAGGCAATATAATGCGAAATATGTAATAAAAAAATGCAAACAACGCAAAATATGTAAAAATATGCATATATGACCAAAATATGCAAAATATGCAAAAATATTTGAATGCCATTTTTAAGACAATTTCACGATTCGCAAAGATTGTTTATTTATTTGGCTCTACCTAAATCTAAGAAAAACATGTAATTGCATAGATTTCCATGCCCTAATTATTATTATTATGTAGACATATACATAAGTATGTAGACTTAATTCGCTAAGTTAACCTATAAACATAGTAGGTACATGTTTATGTAGTAATGGGAAATAGTAACATTATTCATTTATACAATACTCATAAATATTAGAATATCAGCAACAGCAGCAATCGCAGCAAAATACCTTATTAAATTTGTTTTCTATATCTTGTTTTTCTTCATCTACTTTCTCATCATATCTAAATCACGTAACTTGAACTATGCCGCAAATGTGTATTACAAAAAAAACCAAAAAACAAAAAAAAAACCTTTTAGCGTTTGTACACCGAGACCTGTCGCAATTTGGTATGAGGACACTCCATATATTTTTACAGTATATGTAGTATATTTATTTGTTATTGTTATAGTTATTAAGTGGCGCTAACGAGATGCAAATGCAAAGATAATTTTATTTAATTCATTTTATTTACTTACATACGTACATATGTATTGTTTCGCCTTTTTTTGCGTTAAATTGCAAATTTTCATTACGTTTTCGTTTCATTTTAAAAACTCTTTCGTCTGACTTGTTTGAATTGATTCGTTGTTAGTGTTTGGCACACATTTTTTTTGTTTCTTGCTTTCCTTTTGTTAATTTTGCCATTCATTTTACTTATACATGTATGTCTATGTGTAAATTTACTGCTTTTCTTTTAAATTGTTCTGTTTTTTTGTCAATGCAAAAGTTTTATTTCTTTCGCTTTTTTTATTACTAGTGAGACATCTGTTTTTGAATGTGATTCCATTGTGAATGATGAGTGTCGAAGTTGATTCATTTGTAATTGTTGACAATGCGCTTTCTTCTGCAACCAACCACGTCCTCTTGCACTTTATACACTCCCGCTCTTTCTCTACCTGCTGATCCTGTGAATTCGTTTAATGCTTTTTTAGTTTCATTTTATAATTCTTCCTTCCCCCAACACACATGTTCACTGAAAAATGTGTGGCATGTTTTGATTTCCAGTCCGTTGCTTTCATTTTTCAGTCGCTCGAAGCGTTTCGAGCATTGTAGACCTGTAGGCAAGGTTAGGTGAAAAAGAAAAAATGATTGTCCATTCTGGAGGTGAATATAGCGGACATTACATCACACCACACATCAGAGTTGCCGTCGTATTTGTAATAAAGTAGTGAGGTCAAGGAGCATTTTCTAATTATGCAAATGAATACACATATGTTTTTTTTTATATTATTAAAATATAACACCATTCTACCACGACTTTAAAATATTTATTTCACATATTTTCGCTGTGCTGGCAACCCTCTTCTGTCGATGTTCATTTGGGAGGTGAATTTCCCAAAATCCCATCTCAAAGCTTGCCTACAGTTCTACAGTGGTTTCGAGTGTAGTGGTACTTAGCAAGTCGTGTACCGAAGAATACGATTAATTATATTTTTTTTGCCTTACCGTCATTACTTGATTATAAATACGAGGATCTGAATATTAGTATGAAATAGAAAGGCTGCTTTCGTTTGATATTTTGTCTGTGTAAAATGTATGTGTTCCAAGAGAAAAAATAGTAAAACACTTATCAAACTAAATAGTACATCCGAAACAAACAATTAACCTGTATTAATAAAAGCTTTAATTTTTAAACATCTTCTTCTCTTTTCTTAATGCTGCAATACGTGAATAAATCGATTTATACTCACCGATCTCTAACTGCGCCAACGAAATATTCCTATAATTTTTACTCTTAATTGTCTACTCTCTTCATATATAAAATTTTCTTCCGAATTATTTTTGTTTAACACTTCATTTAAAAAAAATTTCAATCATTCCTTCGACGTCGTTTGTTTAATTCATATTCCTTTTTACCTTCTGTACCACTCTTTTCTTGTTTACTCTTTTAAAATATCTTAAATTCTCTCAAAAATTACATTAAAAATATCGCTTTCTCATAAACGCGCTCGCTCACCTCTATATTGACATCTCTGACTCTACTCAACTCTATAGGGCGAGAAATCGCCTGGTCATAGAGCCGTCGCTATGGGAGTTTATCCCATACATAGCCTAAAGAGTCTAGTTTGCTCCGGCGATGATGTAAGTGTGATTTTTGTATACTAAAAATGTTTTTTTTTTTCTTAAATTTATAACAAATCTAAATGTTGTACACACATGTCGTCGCAGCGAATACAAAAACGGTTATGTAGACACATGTCGTCGCAGCGAATACAAAAACGGTTATGTAGTTTTCATTAACTTTTCGGGAGAGCAACAAAACTGATTCCTGACGTCCATTTGCAAAAAAAAGCTAGTTTTACATTTGTATTGCCGTTGCGTATACGCAACATTTTTGTAAGAATTTTGAAGCAAATTACATGCATACTTTGACACAATTTTTCCACCATTTATAATAAAATTTCCAAAGATTTCTCTTCGGAAGTAGTTAGAGCAGACCAGAAGGTGTGTGCATGCAAAATTTTAAGCCAAAGACCCTTATGGTTCAGGCTGTAGGACGTTTTGAGTTTTATTTTATGAAAAATAAAATAAAAATCAGACTGCAATTTTTATTCTTGAGTAAAAAAAATAAAAATTACACATAATCATTATGCTTTGAGGGAAAAAATAAAAATTAAGTGTAATAATTATTTCTAATGGAAAAAGTTAAAATCAAGAAATAATAATTATGCTTGACTAAAAAAATTAAAATTAAAATTAAAATTATGTACATAATAATTACTTTTGATCGAAAGAATATACATCGAATAATAATGATTACATGCTGATTTATATTATTTCGCTTATAATGATTACCGTCCCTGAAAAAACCGTATAACCGTTTTTGTATTCGCAGCGACGATATATGACTTAGTAAAGCACAATTTGTTATTAAGTGTTTGGACATAGATTTTTATTCTTCGTTTCTTACTCAAATACCCTATAAACATTGTTCGAAAATTAACTTTGGCATCCAATATGGATATCAAACTGATTCCTAATTCATTGGAAATACACCGAAATCGTCTTCGTATTGTTAAACAAAACAGATGTTTATTGGGTGTTTTTAAACTATTATCTGTGTAGTTATTTTCGTGCAAGTCATTATGCAAATTTTCATACAATACAAATGATTCTGTTTGTTATCATTTGAATGTATCATTTAAATTATATTTGAATTTGATTTTATTTGGGGCCTAATTTGGGAACACAGTGGTCCATGTTGCTGTTTATCACTCATTAGCTAAATTTGAATTGTTGGTATCTTCTGGGAGCTCTAAACTCTAGCTGGGTTCTGAAATTATCAAATAAGACCGTTTTCCGAAAATTGCTTCTGTCCATGACAAATTTTATCGAAATCCCTGTAATATTCTGGTTAAAAAAAATCTTTAAGTTAATTAAAATTGCGACATACAATCGCTACCTTCGTTTCTATGAAAGGTTAGCGGAACTAGAATCCGCCAACATTCAAGATATCCCGTGGTTCATTGAGAAAACTGGTTTACTTTTATAGTATTATTTGGAAATGAGTAAGGATCTAGAAAATTACGTCTTCTCTGTGGTATCACAGTTGCCCAAAATGATCTACAGATGCGTCCTCCTTATGCTGTGAATACAGCTTCTTCAACCTAACCTAACTTACATACATACATACAAATGTATGGAAGTTTTTCGTAAGAGCTCTACGACAAGCTTCTGTATCAGCAGCATTAAATTTATTTGAGTAAATGTAAGCTTTCTAGATTTTATTGCATTAGAATATCAAAAAATAAACTTACATAGTCACAAGGCCCTTGTTCGGCTTTTTATGCCCTTTCTCCCTTTGCCTACTAATAAGATGCCAACATACCTACTATTTTTCTTTAGAATCGTATTTACATTGGAGTTCAACATTTTAGCAAGCGCTGGCATCAAAGACAGGTTGTAAAGCATCTTAACTTTTTTTGTTAGCAGTATATACTTTTGTTTTTGTTGTGAGAGAATTTCATTTAAAAATGTCTTTCTTATACATATATACATGTGCTTGTAATCAATAAAACACTAACAAAACAACATACAGACCAAATCCAAAATCAAAATCACACAAACATCAGCAAACAAAGACAAGAAAACTCGAATATCATTCTGCAGGCATCATCGCTTAGATATTTCCCACCTCCGATCAATAGAAACTTACTTATAAACAAAACTTTTGTACAAACTTATAAAAAAATAAAAAATAAATCCTCTTGTAATTTATATTATTTAAACTTTTCAATATCTAAATTTTTATGTATTTATGTGTGTATTTAGATATTTGCATTCCCATTACTTCCCAGCAGTATTTATCACATATTTCCTACTGAATATTCAGTAGAAATGTAGTTCTAAAATCTGAACGTTACCTTTCGTTTTTATATAAATAAATAAAAGTCGAAAATCAACTACATAAGAACTGCCGAACGAGAAGAAGAGAGTGTCTGTACCAGGGGCTTGTAACGCGTTTCGGTTTCGGTTTCTGTTACACAGCTAAGTAACGAAACAGAAACAAAACTCCTTTGTAACAAAAGTCGTAACAAAACTCCGAAACGTTTCTAGCAGAAACAAAACCTGTAACGAAACTAAATTAATTTTGTTCCTTGTAACAAAATCCGTAACAGAAACAAAATTAATTTTGTTCCTTGCAACAAAAACAAAAGCAGAAACAAAATTAATTTTGTTTCTCAGTAGAAAAACTATATTTGCAGAATATTAGGATGGACTTGTTATTTTTAGGTATATACATAATATGTATGTCTGCATGTATGCAACCAACTAATGTATGGAATAAGACACTTATATTTTTTAAATATTATCGTAAGGGACATTTATTCAAATACGCTCATAAAACATTGAGGGCGAAATTATCGTAAGGGACAAAATTATGATTTTTTCGCAAACTGCAAATTTTTTCAAGAAAAAAGATATAAGGTTCAATATATTAATTAACCATCTAAACGCGTGTTCAATTTCATTTAAATATACCAGTAAAAAACAGTAAAAAAAAAAACAAAAAAAATGCTCTCCTGTAAAATTTGCCTTTGTCCCTTACGATAAAGTCGCACAAAGGGGTCGATATGAACAAAAATATAACTGGGTGACTATTAGGGTTGTCTTTTTTAATTTTTTTAAATGATATATAAAGACGCTTCATATGCATAGAACAGCGGATTGTGAAAAGTTTACATTAATTGTTATCAACAAATATTTAATTTTCTAATAATAGCTCATTCAGACTACTTTGTAGTGCAATTTCTTCATCATCATGATTTTTATAAGACGTCGAAGCAGTACAGGATGCTTTGGCGGGTGTAATATCTTCGTATGGATAATGGGATATCCTACTTGCGTTTTCTTAATGTATTTCTGGCGATTTTTGCTTTGAATTTTTCATTGCACCTGATAACTAATATATCATTTAATATATGTGATTTCATATTCGTCCTTAGTGACGAATATATATATTGCATTCCCGAGAAGAGCCGTTCCACACTAACTTCAGTTGCAGCTGCACCATTAACAATTTTTTTTTGTTGTTTTTGTTTGTTTTGGTGTTTGGTTTTTGATTTTTAATTTTTGATTTCTGATTTTGTTTTGTTTTGGTTTGTTTTGTTTTGCTCAGAAACACACAAGATCATCCGGGTCCTCGTTTTGACCCATATCTCGCGACCCGACCTAGGAATCATAAAGATTAGGGCTCCCTGTAGAAGCCCTGCCCAAAACTTTTCATTAGATACGCGTAAACTTTACCTGCTTTTCGAAATTACACGTAGCTAAAGCAAAGATTTTTACACATCAAAATGCCACAGGTATACATATTAGGCATGGGACTATTCGAATAAAAATTATTCGAATAAAAAATCGTTTTATTCGAAAGGTATTCGTAATTCGAATAATATTTATTCGAATAATTTATTCGTATATTCGAATAATTATTCGAATAGTGTGATACATATATATATGTGCACACGTGCTCGCTGTTTATGCATAGACGTGTAGATATGTACGTGTTTTTATGTTATTGTAAATATGTGGATACATACATACGTGTGAAGGGAAGTGGTAGTTTTTTATACTCAGCTGTACTAGTACACAGAGTATTATAGTTTTAATCACATAACGGTGGATTGTAACAGAATGAAATAATCGAGATAGATATAGACTTATATATATCAAAATGATCAGGGTGAAAAGAGAAATCGATTGAGCCATGTCCGTCCGTCCGTCCGTCCGTCCGTCCGTCCGTCCGTCCGTCCGTCTGTCCGTCCGTCCGTCCGTCCGTCCGTCTGTAAACACTCTAACTCGCGCAAAAATTGAGATATTTTGATGAAATTTGGAACGCAAGTTGGTATCGAGACTGGGACGGTTGGTATTGAAAATGGGCGAAATCGGACCATGACCACGCCCACTTTTCCTATATAGAAAAAATCGGAAATTTGGTATCTCAGCCACTAATATAGCTAGAGTTTTAAAATTTTACCCACGTATTGAGCTCGGGCCCTTATGAAGAAATTTGATGAAGTTTTGGAAAATGGGCGGTGCCACGCCCACTTATTAAGGGTCAAACATTGAAAGTTTTATATGTCATAACTCAGAAACCGTTGAAGATATATCGATGAAATTTGGTACGCGTAATTTGCTTACATAGACAAATGTTTTGACGAAAAATTATCAAAATCGGTTTACGGCCACGCCCACTTTTATATATGTGTATTATAAAGTGACCTAATAAAACCATTTTAAGCGATATCTCTGTCAAATATAAAGATCTATCATTGAAATTTTGTCGCATGAGTCCAACTATGGACATAAAACAAAAAACACAAAAATTTTGGAATATGGGCGGTGCCACGCCCACTTATTAAGGGGCAGACATTGAAAGTTTTATGAGTCATAACTCAGAAACCGTTGAAGATATATCGATGAAATTCGGTACGCGTAATATAATTACTTAGTCAAATGTTTTGGCGAAAAATTATCAAAATCGGTTGACGGCCACGCCCACTTTTATATATAGGAAATATAAGGGGGCCTAATAAAAACATTTTAAGCGATATCTCTGTCAAATATAAAGATCAATCACTGAGATTTTGTGGCAGGAGTCCAACTATGGACATAAAACAAAAACTACAAAAATTTTGGAAAATGGGCGGTGCCACGCCCACTTATTAAGGAGCGAATATTGAAAGTTTAATAAGCCATAACTCAGAAACCGTTAAAGATATATCGATGAAATCTGGTACGCGTGATATATTTACTTAGCCAAATGTGTGGACGAAAAATTACCAAAATCGGTTGACGACCGCGCCCACTTTTATATATGTGTATTATAAAGTGACCTAATAAAACCATTTTAAGCGATATCTATGTGAAATATAAAGATAATTCATTGAAATTTTGTGACATGAGTTTTACAATAGACCGGAAACAAAAAATAAAAAAGTTTGGAAAATGGGCGTGGCACCGCCTCTTTTTAGACAAAGGGATATATGAGATTTCTTAGCCTTTAACTCGACAAATAATTGAGATATTATGACGAAACTTGGTTTATACACTTTTATAACATGTGTTAATAGACACGCAAAAATGTATTGAAATCGGTTTATGACCACGCCTACTTTTTAACAAAGATATTTCTGGAACACCCTTTTGGAATTTGTAACGTGAAGTCTTTGTAACTAAAAGTCATAGAGGGATGAAATTTTGCACTAACAATAATATTTGTATGCTTATTTGGATGATTGATATAAATTTTGAAAATGGGCGTGGCTGCGCCCTGTTTATGCAGCACTCGTTTCATATAAAATACACCCTATATCGAACAAACGCAAACAAACAATGAAAGCATACAGCTGAGTATCTAATGTTCGATTGCACTCGAACTTAGGCTTCCTTACTTGTTGTTATTGTATTTATGTATGTATGCATGTACATATGTATGCTTTTGCTTTTGGAAGTATGAACATATGTATGTACGTACGCTGGCTAGCTACTAAATTTGGAAGTGCGCGCTGGATTATTTACATATTTATGTATGTACGTAGTGTCCCAGAAATTTGGGAATTCTCGTTAGTAGGTAGAACTTCCTTTATGTTTGTAGGTACATACATACATATAAGTGAAGGAATTTCATAAGGCGTGGCAAAAAAAGCAAACACAATGTACCTACCTAATATGTATGTATTTATCTTAACCCTTAAGTGACAAGGTGAAATTTTGTGACATAGTTTACGACGTGGTGGTAAATTTTTTTCTACGCATTTTACTTAAAACTCTCAATAAAAAATAAATTTTTTTATAATAATTTTTTAATTGGAAAGAGGCCAGTCCTTTTTCAAATGAAACTGATAAAAAAAGTTAATTAAATTTTTTAAATCAACAAAGTTTTTACTTAATTCACAAGGCCCTGTTCTTTCAAAATAGCGAAAAGGTCACATGGGAACCTTATAGATAAATGATAAAACAAAAACCTTCTTTAAACTTCAGAGACAGTTTTTCATAAAAAAATATATATTTTTAAATATATAATAGGAATTTTATTTAAAAAAAATTTAAATAATATATAGGTACCTAGGTACATAGTGTTTGCTTTTTTTCCAGAAAGTTCTACCTGCTAGCGAGAAATCCAAATTATGCATGTAGATATGTACACTCATACAAACCAACTAGGCACTACAAAAACCAAAAGCATTCATATGTACCTACATGCATATATACAAACAATAAAAAAAAACATCCACTTCCATTCGCGCTAGCCAGAGTACGTACATATATACATATGTACATATGTACTTACAAAAGCATACATATGTATGTACATGCAATAACAAAAAACCATCCACCTCCTTTCACACGTACATATGTCTCCACATACCTATTTATAATAACATAAAAACACATGTACCTACATGTCTATGCACAAAAACGAGCACGTGTGCACATATATATATGTATAACACTATTCGAAAAATACTATTCGAATAATACTATTCGAATAACTATTATTCGAATAATACTATTCGAGTAACTACTATTCGAATAATACTATTCGAATAATACTATTCGAATAGTGCTATTCGAATTTTTTCCCACGAATAATATTATTCGTTTATTCGAATAATGTTTATTCGAATATTATTCGAAAAAAGTCCCACTACTAATACATATATATATTATATACCTAAAAATAATAACTCCATCCTAATGTACGTCAAATCTATATATATGTATAAAAATGATTTGGTATTTAATTGTAACGCTAAAACTTGAAAACGGCTGAACCAAATCAAATACTTCCTTAGGGGGGTTTGTTTGTTGTTACCTCGCGAAGGTTTAGTTGAAGAAAAAATTTAAAAATGTTAGGGGGGCGTGGCACCTCCCATACAACCTTAATTTTTAAAGCTGATTATCTCTAAAACAGTTCAAGGTAGGGAGCTGAAAATTGGTATAGTGGTAGGTGATATCAAACCCCTTCTCACTCAGAAAAGTGGGGGTTATCAGAAAAGGGGGCGTGGCACCTCCCATACAACCTTAATTTTTAAAGCTGATTATCTCTAAAACAGTTCAAGGTAGGGAGCTGAAAATTGGTATAGAGGTAGGTGATATCAAACCCCTTCTCACTCAGAAAAGTGGGGGTTATCAGAAAAGGGGGCGTGGCACCTCCCATACAATCTTAATTTTTAAAGCTGATTATCTCTAAAACAATTTAAGGTAGGGAGCTGAAAATTGGTATAGAGGTAAGTGATATCAAAACCCTTCTCAATCAGAAAAGTGGGGATTATCAGAAAAGGGGGCGTGGCACCTTCCATACAACCTTAATTTCGAAAGCTGATTATCTCTAAAACAGTTTAAGGTAGGGAGCTGAAAATTGGTATAGAAGTAGGTGATATCAAAACCCTTCTCACTCGTAAAATTGGGAGTTATCAGAAAAGGGGGCGTGGCACCTCCCATACAACCTTAATTTTAAAAGCTGATTATCTCTAAAACAGTTTAAGGCAGGGAGCTGAAAATTGGTATAGAGGTAGGTGATATCAAAACCTTTCTCACTCAGAAAAGTGAGGGTTATCAGAAGTGGGGGCGTTGCACCTCCCATACAAGCTTATTTTTTAAAGCTGATTATCTCTAAAACAGTTCAAGGTAGGGATCTGAAAATTGGTATAGAGATAAATGATATCAAAACCATTCCCACGCATATAAGTGGGGGTTATCGGAAAAAGGGGCGTGGCACCTCCCATACAAACTTAATTTTTCATGCTGAATATCTCTAAAATTGTTTACGCTAGGGACTTGGAAATTGGTGTGGAGATAAACCATAACAATTCCATATTAACGCAAAATAATAGGGGGCGTGGCACCTCCCATGCGTTCTTAATTTTTAAGGCTAAATATCCCTAAAAGCGTTCATGGCATGTACATAGAAATCACTATGCAGATATACGATATCAATACCATGTTCACCCAAAAAAAGAAAAGATTTATCGAAAAATGGGCCATTGCACCTCCCATACGTACTAAACTTTTGAGGCTGAATATATCTAAAAGGGTTGGAGGAAGGGCCTTAAAACCATTATGAAGGTATACTATACGTATCAATACTCTTACTTAATTGGTTAAAATAGCCAATACTCAGTGAAAATAAATATCCGGAACAGAAAACTAAAAATGTTGTGTATCGTGCAGCCTTAAACTGAATACTAAAATTATATATTTTTGAAGTTGTATACATAATGAAGTAGTGAAAAATCGTTAATTTTCTATTAAAAACAATACCGGTGTAATAACAATTTTTTAAATGAAATTAATAAAAAAATCTATTTTGGGCAGAACGAAGTTTGCCGGGTCAGCTAGTAGTATTATAATAATTTTTATAGGTTTGCCATTGAGAAACAAAATTAATTTGGTTTCTGGTTTTGTTTTTGTTGCAAGGAACAAAATTAATTTTGTTTCTGTTACAGGTTTTGTTTCTGCTGGAAACGTTTCGGAGTTTTGTTACGACTTTTGTTACAAAGGAGTTTTGTTTCTGTTTCTGTTTCTGTTACAAGGAACAAAATTAATTTAGTTTCGTTACAGGTTTTGTTACTTATTGAAACCGTTACAATCATTTGGTTTCGAATTTAGTTTCTATCCTTTAATGTTTCTTGGAACAGAAACGCCAGAAACGAGAGTTTCGTTTCGTTACGAGTTTTGTTACAAGTCCCTGGTCTGTACAAAAAAAGGCCTGAATACGCAGGGAGAACTTCCGTAGCATATATTTCAATACACCTGATGTTTTCATTGCGTGTTCAATTATTTTTTCAGCAATGAATTTTGAACTCTACTGAATATGCACCTCCTTACCTCAAATACTGCTGGGTTGCCTCATCTTTATTCAAGAATTATGTATGTATCGTCGTACCATACGAAAACTGGCATATTTAAAATTTCTAACGAAAGCTAGAAATAAAAAAATTCTGTACGAAAAGTAGCACATTTGACTTTTGGCTGACGAAAAGTATCAGTAATTATATACTGTTTTTACATTAAAATTTTTGTTGGTTAAAGGAAATTGATAGTTTTCGTCAGCCAAAAGTCGAACTTGTTACTTTTCGTCAGCTACAAAAAATCGTATGCTAGATTTCGTATAGTACGACGGTATGTATTTAGAAAAGCTCGGTTTTCTTTTTTATATGTATACTTTTTTGTTGTTACTTAGTATTACTTTTATATATATACATACATATGTATGTAAATTGTTAGGATATTTGCTTTTTGTTTAAATAATTGAGTTAAATGTCTTGTTTTTTACGTAGCATGGCGTTGTTGAGTTATATGCATTTACTATGATTTTTACTACTAATTTTTATATTATGAAAAAATAAAGAGTATAATTTAAAATAAATTTGCATGTATAACAAACCCGGTCATACCAAAGTCTTTATACCTTCTTTAGTCTGCGAAGACAAATACTGTAAAATTGTATGTCGTTAGCTCCGGAGATATACGAATTTTGTTGTATAGGAGCTACGTACAGACATATATAGTTGATAGAGTGTAATCCTTCACGAAGGGAACACATTACTTTTTACCAAGCTTTTCCAGGCTACGGCTTCGGCTACTAGCGGCACTTATGTATATTCAGGGATCTCGAATCGATGCCCAAAATGTGGGAAAAAACTCTCAGTATTTGCCAAAGAGACGGGGAGTTTTTCGATTTGTGTCCAGGCATTCATGTTCAAAAACTCTTCTTGTAACACTTCGGACTCACTGAGTCAATATGTGATGCATTACTCTATTCACCCTATTCGCGGTGCGTTCCTTAATTTTTCCTTTCCAACGAATCCGATGGACTTTAATGCCGAATCCGGAAGGTAGATGAATTTTTTCTGAGTTAGACGCACACCCTATTTTATATTACTTACCGGTTATTTATCGGTTACCTTGCCCCTTCTCCATTCTTTTTTCAAATAAAATACGAGAGAAACTTGTATACAATTGTCTTTGCATGGAAGGCAAAATGCCGCCCACTTTGCCATAGCGGAAGTTAAACTTGAAAAGGGCTAAAAATATACATAAATAGTAAATAAAATAAACCAAATATAAATAATTTTATTGTGTGTGTATATATTTGCTAATTAGTTACTTGTTACTTCAGTAACTTAATAAATAAAAATATGTTTTTACGTTCTTTTGATGTTTTTTCTTTACCGAAACTTAATTTGCGCTAAAATGCTTAATTAATTGCAAAGTATGTAGTTACATACATACATACATACATAGCAAGTAGTAAAAAGAAAAGCAACAAAAACCACGCTAACCATAGATATTTCGCTCTGTCCCTTCACACATACACAGCTCTTCACACTCTGGTCATGGCTGCCCGTTAGAATAACAATGTATCAACCGGTACTGCTCTATACCACAGAGGAACATGGCTGCTCGTTGACGACATTTTATGTGCGCGTCGAACAACACGAACCAACCCTAATGATGATTAAAACGTGCAATAATGAGGTGAGTGTGAAGAAAATTATTTTTCGAGAAAGAAAAATTCAATTAGTTTGCTTTTTTTCTCTTCTTTTGCAGGTCTTTGGCGCCTACTGCTCCTCGCGATGGTTTGAACGGAATGTCAAAGATGACAAAGGCCAACGGCAGGCCTACTTCGGCACCGGCGAAACTTTTCTTTTCACTCTCTACCCCGAACGCGCCAAATATCCATGGGTGGGCATTGAAAATGAAAAGGATTTAGGACATGCGTCAGAGTTGTTTATGGCTGCGGATTCGAAAATGATCACCATTGGTGGCGGGTAAGTTATCCATGGCAAAAAAAACTCACCGTAACCTCACTTAAACACTTTTTTCACATTTCCTAATTTTTTTTTTATTTTTCTCTCACTTTAGTGAGGGTCAAGCCATTTGGATGGATGAGAATATACGATTTGGCAAAACGGATAGCTGCAAAACATTCAATAATCCACCGCTTTGTCCTTCTGGTGATTTTGAGATACGTGTGCTTGAGGTGTATGGCTTTGATGGCGTTTAAGTGGGTGGTGTTGATTGGTGATTGGTGTTTGTAACGAACAACAACAACAACAAGAACGATACACATAAGACACAAAGAATGTATATGCTGTAAAACAAAAAACATACACAATTTCTCCACAAATGTCTGTGTTTATACATATGTGCCACATACTCGTACTAAAAAAAGAAAATTTGTAAAGCATTTGTTGCTCACAAAATATGGCTCAATTTGATTTGAGGTCGCGCGCGTCCAAGAAAGCGCCATGAATAATGTACATACATATGTATGTATATGTATTTATGTACATATGTATGCATAACTGTGTGCATCTATGTATATGTTAAAGCCGCATTTTCCTAGTTTGTAATTTGAGGGGCAATGTGTAAAGTACCATTGGAAGCTCTTTTGAAGAAAAATGCAGTGTTTACTTACATACTATGTAAATGTAATATAAAATGGTGGCTACAGCTGCGCGTACCTATGTATGTACATATGTATGTGCGTAAGCTTATAAAAAGCTTAAAAGGGTAATCACAAAAACAACAACAATAAAAAGTGCCCGCCGTGAAAATCGTGAGTCTTCTTCTCAGCATGAGGGAATGCTGCTCCATCCAGCACTTCCAACTGCGTACACAAACAACAGTCGTCTGCAGTGAGATAGATTTGTCCTTAAGGCGCAGTATTTTTCATGTAATCATATACAACTATTATTACTATTAATAATTATATATATATATATATATATATATATATATATATATATAAATGTATAACTAAAAAATGTGAATGTTTAAAACAAGTGAATAAAATAGAATTAGAGTAATGAGTTAATCCTAAAAAAAGATTATATATGTATGTATGTATTGTTGTTGTAGGCATTAAGAAGCAGCGCATTATACCATGTCTCCACATAACGTGTTTCGCTCTTTTTATCTGCATTCACTCTCTCAATCTTCGTTCGACGTCGAAACCAGTGCCGAAACTCGCTAATTTCCATACAAATTTGTGGGAGCGAATGAAGAATGAAACACTTGATTCGTTCTCAATCCTCTTGCCAACCCCGATAATATCGATACCTTCTCTAATTTTGTATCGAAAATCTATCGAAATCTCACTCAGACCAAAACAAAAACGCAAAAATAAGGAAACATACAAACATTTAAGAAGAACAAGAATGAGAAATGTCAAACTGAATAACGATCAACTGCGTGTAGACGGGTTATTTCGCGAGATGTTTCGCTACATGTTTCGTTGGCGAATCAAGTTATGTGGAGAAGAGCTTTTAGTAAACGAAGTGAAAGAAGAAGCGTTAATAATACTCTGTGAATGTAAGCAAAAACAAATTTATAAAATGGAAACATTTCTAATTACTATTTAGCTATTTATTGTTGTGTAAATATAAACCAAACAAAGAAATAAAGAGTGAAATGAAAGAAATGAATTAATAAAGCGAAAGTGCACAATATTTACAAAGAAATATATACATATGTACATACATACCTACATAAATTAATAACATGTATGTACATTAATATTAAAAAAAAATGTTATGGAAATTGTTTATAAATTTAAGCTTAGTAGGAAAGTAAGAAAGTAGTGCAAGAAATGACGAAGCAGCAAAAGAGCAATAAATATGGGAAGAAGCAAAAGAAGGAAACACAAAACGAAAAGAATACAAACATGATGTTAATTTCATATTCAATTGTTTATTTGTTTTTTTTTTAAGTCCCCTGTATATGTACATATGTATGTATGTACATATATGATTTTTATTAGAGAAATTGTGGTATAATGGGCTAATGCGGTACATATGGTGATAAAGCGATGGGAACGTACGAGATGAGCGTGCTATTCGATGTGTCCATTGTTTAAATTGTTCTCGAATGATATCGATGAATTTCACATCCGTGTTTGAGTACGCGAGTCGCAAATAGCCGTCAATCTCAAAGCAACCGCTACAACAACTCGCACCCGCCCATCTGTAATTGAAACAATAAATTATGTAGTCTAGTAGAGAGTCGACTTTGGATTTGATTGTGACTTTGCAACGAAGACGATTTCCCTCGATTTGCTAAGAATCTCGTACTAATAAAAATAAATACATATTGGAGTTAAATTGCTTTCTACATATACACCTTTGTTGCATACGCATATGTACATACAATACATATCTTAAGCCTTGTAAAGTTTATATTGCGTGATACAACTTACCTACATACATATGCATGTAAAAGTATTTAAGAAAATGCAATGCAAATTATTATCAAACAGAACCTTTTAATTTAACAATGTTCAGTCCTACACTGTAAGTGGAATGAGTGGATATACCCCACAAATGGCAGCGCCCATGCCGCATTATTATAATATCAACGAGTATGTAATTGGTTATTGAGCAATATATGTATGTAATATTTTTGTGAAAATGTAATGTATGTATAGTTACTGTTGGCAACGCTATCTACACAGTTCGGAAATCATAGGATTGGCCAACTTAACCGACCTAACCGAGTTATGTGTGTATATGAGATCTTCTTTGTTTTTGCCTTTTTTGTTTCGGTATTGTGTTTTTTTTTGTACTATCTCGTGTATAAAAAATAAATAATTCTTTTGTATACAAAATTTCGTAGTTATTGCATTTTAGTTTTACTAAATTAATTAAAATTATTGAATACGTTACGAATAATATTTGTTGTATATGTTAGTAGATGTATTATTATTAAAAAATTATGAGACAAGATTGAAAATGCTTATTTTGCATTAAAATTAACTGCTCAATTTTTTCGAGCGCACTAACAAAAAAAAAATTCTAACACGAACACACAGAAACAAATATAGTTTTAACTATAAAACACTCATACACTCAATAAAAGCAAATTTGTATAAGAAAATAAAATATCAACGAAACGAATTAAGTTGAAAAAGCATATAAATTTAAAATTAATATAAGTGTTTAAACAATATTAAAATACACAAAACAAACATATAAGTACATATATGCTAAATAGCGCTGCAATCTTTCATTAATCGAAATAGTTGTGTATGAGTAGTAGATATGTGTGTACTAACCTTTGTATAATGAAAAAATATATATGTATGGGTATATATAATATATTATTATTATTATAATGTTTAAATGTCAATGCGATAGTAAACAAACCCACTTTTGAAGTGATATATAAGAAGCAAATACTATGTTCGTTAAACTTTTTTGTTTATTTTTGAATTGAAGTATTTAAGCGATTTACTTTATATACTTAGTTATTACAATTAATATGTATACAAATCTATAATATACGTATATATGTGTGTTTTTATGTCATAGCGATAAATAAATTGAAAGAAATGTTTGAAAAATATTAAATTAAAACTTACTTTGCGTCATAATTAAATTTGATGGGTGTTCTATAAATAGTTTTCTAGCAAAAATAATTGAAAGTCAAGGCGAAAGTTTAGCGAAGGATGGTATTTATTAATGGCGAAAAATTGTGGAGTAAAATCTTTTGGTTTTTCGAATATTTTGGTCAAAGGTCAAGTTCAATTTCAAGCTTTTCCAGCACTTTATACTTGGTGAAGTATTACGTATGGTATACTTTTATTACAGATGCATACTTCTTATAGGATAAATTTTATGAAATAAAGGTTTTGTTCAGAAGCTCAGTTTGAAGCGGAACCTGCTTTTGTAGTACAAGCAGAGCGTTCATAAACGTAAATTTTGCACGAAGCATCGCTCATCACAATCATCAAAAAAATATGCACTGCCGCTGCTGCGTTTATATATAAACTATGTCGTTAAAGTTGATGCATTACCACGAAAAAAAATTTGCATATTTAGAGAGGGTAAAGTGGTATAGTCCCATATGAAAAAAAAAAAAACAAAAACATATTCTGTTAAGTAAGGAATAGATTGTTTAAATGTATGATATATGAAAGGCCGGCAGTAGAAAGTGTACATATTTTTTGGGTTTATAAAAAAATCTGTAAAAAGGTGTACAAACAAAAAATTCCGTAAGAAGTGGACAAAAAATTTTTTTCTATAAAAAGTGTACAAACAAAAAAATTCCATAAGAAGTGGATAAAGCATTTTTTTTCGTAAAAAGGGGACATATGTAGCTATTTATTCCGTAAAAAGGGGAGACAGCGTTTTCTCTATAACAAGTAGGTGGACATATCATGTCGTCGCTCCGGAGGTAGAAAGACGCATGCCAGTAATTTGTCAACGAAAAAAGGCGCATTAAAAATATGTAGGGGAAGAAAGACGCTTTACAAAACATGTCGACGAAGATAGACGCATTAAAAAATATTTCGACGAACAGAGACGCATTATAAAATATTTCGACGAAGAAAGACGCATTAGCAGTAATATTGACAAAGAAAAAAATCGAATACGTCTTTCTTTCCTAAAAAATATTTAAATGCGTCTTTCTTCGTTATCAAAAAAAAAAAATAAAGGGTCTTTCTTTCCAAAAATATTTTTAATGCGTCTTTCTTTGAAAAAAAAAAAAAGTTTGCGTCTTTCTTCCTCAACAAAACACTTTGCGTCTTTTTTCTTCTATAGCGACGATGTTGTTTAGAAAAGATTGGATGGATGTACGTGTTAATTATTATAAAGTTAAGTGCATACGATTTGTAATCATTATTATTTTATTATAGTTATAATTATTATTAGAATATTGAATTAATTAAAAACTAAATTTAATTAATAAATTAGGTTCGACGGCCATACGAATGTTGACAGCTTTCTATGGTTTAGTTAAAGCATTTCTGTATCCTTTTCCTTTCTGTTCTAAGCAAAGCAAGTGGTTCTTTTTAATTTTAGGAAGAGCGCCGATTTGCACATGTATAGTCTCAAAAAAGATATTTCACAAATGTGCAAATATCAGCCCAAAGTGGATTCTGAAAAAGCGTATGCGGTTACTTGAAGACTTTGAAAAACTGCTATAAATTGGCAGTGCACGCCTAATACACATTCTACTAAAACGCTTTACATACTTTTAGGCGTTTGCACTCCACTCTGCCACATAAATTAACATGACAATAAGGTTCAATTTCTTTGGTTCGGTGCTTGAAAAATTGTTAATTACTTAACTCCTACTTCTGTCTTAACTTTCGCTTGAGCTGTCCGCATTATTCTGCTTGCACATGAGCGAATAGACATAAAAAGGAAATAAAAAATAAAAAAAAAATTCAATGTATGTATATCATGAAATGATATGAAATAAATACATTGAGTTGCTTAAGCTGATCGCCTAGTTGCTTAATTATTTAGTTATGTACAGACATACATGTGTATTTAGCTTAAGTAAGGAAATGCAATAATTTTTTAGGATACATGCTACTTGTTTTAATCGTTGTTTGTTGTTGTGAAATATATGTTTGTACATTAAGCCGTATCACGTTATATGGGCAAAAAAAAGTTGAGTGTGTGTCAGTTTTATTTGAACACTTATGTCGAAAAAATATTTTTGGTGTAAAAAATTTTTTGTTTAGGCCCGCGTTAAAAACAGCTAAATCGCGTTTTTTGTAATAACTTTCCTATTTGATGTCGGATCTCTATGATCTTAATGTCGCAGAAAAGGTCTCGCTCAGCACTATATTTGGCCCATATAAAGTTTCGACCTCAAAGGTTGTTCTGAGTTTTACCTTTAAAAATTTTGGAGTTACTATCCCTAGATTTTTTTATTTTTATCACTAATACAAAGCTCTCAAAAAACCATGAGGAATCCCCCAAAAAAATTCTAGCCTTTATTCACAAACAAAAAAGTTATAACGTTGTAAAATGAAACACTTGTTTTTTTTATAAAAAACTAGCTGTACCCGGCCAAGCTTTGCTTTGGCCCACTTCCTATTATAGGCACTAAAAGCGAAAAACAGCACACTTTAAAATAAGTTGGAAGTATCTAGAAACCGAACATTCCTCGGGCTGCCGACCTCAGTAAAAGTCAGATATATCTAAAATAAAGTGAAGGAAAAAATGTCCTTATCCCTTTTTTCTTCGTATTAGTTTCCCACTCCCTTTCCCTCTACTATTCCCCTTTTCTTTCCCTCTCCCTTTCCTTTGATTTCCTCTTCCGTTTTCTTTTTCCTTTATCGTCACATTTCCGCTCCCTTACCATTTCTCTACCGCTCTGCTTTCCTCTCCTTTTCTGTATTTCTCCCTTTCATTCCCCCTCTTATTCCTTCTCTTATTCTCTGACTTACTGTCTCTCTCCCCATCCTCTTCATTCCATTTTCATTATATTCTCCCTCTCTTTTTCCATCCCTTTGTCTTTACCTTTTCCTTTCCCATTCTCATTATCCTTCCCCTTTGCCTTTCCCTATGGAACCGGGTTTAGCATAACATACTTAGCCCTGCATTCCGCTTCTTATTTGATACCATCGGTGCTTAAAAATATTCTGTGGTATCCGGGTCCACTCTCTTTAACCATAATTGAGTACCGGGCCTAAGAATCACTATGAAAAGAGCTCTACGTATCAGCCCTGGTCAACACCTTTCATTTTATATCATTATTGCTCAGCAGTATCCCGGAGTCATCCGGGTCCACGTATTGACACACATCTGGGGACCCGACCTAGGATTGATTTCATACCTACATATGTAAAATCCCAGCTCAACACCCTTCATTTGATACCAATATCGCTAGGAAAAATTCTGTGGTCATCCGTCCTCGTTTTGACCTATATCTGGGGGCTTGACCTAGGAATCATAATGGGTACGGCTCTATTCTCTGCTCAACACCTTTCATTTCATACAATGTCCCTGAGAAATATCCCGGTGTTATCCGGGTCCACGCATTGAGTCACATTTTGGGACCCGACCTAGGAATCATAATGAGTTAATTTCTATGTAAAATCCCTCCTCAAATATGCATATATTTTCTTCATTTAAAAACTGTATAATAGTTCTTTTAACTCTCTGTAAGACGATATAAAGATCATCTAATTCATTTAATACGATATATGAGTTATTGGGCTTGAAAAAAATGCCTATGGTGTAATTTCAACTTTGGTTGCACAAAAGTGCAATAACTGATGCAGATACGTGGAAATCGTATATGACAAAATTTTTCACCTATTCATTTTGAATGAAAGTGTTTATGTTGCTGTTTCACGCAGAATGACTATTTTCGGAGTTATAAGGAAATAAATGTGCAAAACCATATATCTGAACAATCAGTTGTATGGGAGCTATATGTTATAGTAACCCGATCTTGACAATTTTCAGGGAATATATTAAGGTCAATACAAGTAGAAATTCTCCTAAGTTTCATGTCCTTAGCTGTTTGAATAGCGAAGCTATACCCCAAAATGTCCACATCTGAAAAATCGGTTGTATGGCAGCTATATGTTATAGTCACCCGATTTCAATTATTTTCAGAAATAGTTAAGGTAATACTAAAATATTGTCACGTGCAAAGTTTTGGCTATCTACCTCATAAACTGACTGAGTTATTAACAAAAAAGTCCAAATTGATGGTAATTTTTAAATACCGTTATCTCGAAAACCGGAGCCAATTTTGGAAAACTAAAGGCGGCATTGAATTTAAGACTTTTTTTCAATTTCAAAGTGGGGGGTGCAGCTTCACGTTTTTTGAAAAACTCCCCCCTTCAATGGATCTGAAATTCAATATGCAAAAATTAATGCCAGATTTATGTGCTAATTTCGTCCAACCACCAAATTTTTGGTAGATGACAGTTCGTTGTCATAGCGTTCATTTAGGCTTATTAAATTTTATAAAAATTTACCCCCACTTTGAAATTGAAAAAAAAAGTCTTAAAAATTCAAAAAACAAAAAAAATCTTTTTGGTAGATGACAGTTCGTTATCATAGCGTTCATTTAGGCTTATTAAATTTTATAAAAATTTACCCCAAATTTGAAATTTAAAAAAAAAATTTTAAAAAAATAAAAAAAAAAAAAATTTGGTGGTTGGACGAAATTAGCTCATAAATCTAGCATTCATTTTTGCATATTGAATTTTCGATCCGTTGAGGGGGGGTCCAGCTTCACGTGAAGCTGACGTATAAAAAAAACCCCTTAAAATTGGAGCACAAAATTTTTTTTTTTGGAACAAATTAGCACATAAATTCCATATAAATGATTACAATAACATTCAAATAGTTTTAAATGAGGCCATTGATAGTAACAGTATTCCAAATAAGGTAAATTTCGTAGTGGTCTCAGCTCCACTAAAAGCTTCATCGCCATTGCACAATTCGTCCGTACAAACATTACAGGATATCAATTTAGCCCATGGAACATATGGATCGTCAGCTTCGCAAGTTTCATCTGTAATCTCCGGATTACCAAAGTAGCAACTACGACGTATATAGAAACGGCGACCATCAACTGAGAAAAGGAAGAGAGCGATTAATTTAAAATTACAAAAAACAATCGAGTCAAAGTTTTACTCTGTTCACGACTACACAATCGAGATGTTTTTGCGATTGTTCCCAGTCGGAGGTTGTTTCGCTTAGTGATGAGCGAGTTCGAAATGTCTTAGCGATTGCTTCGATTGACGGATATTCTCGACTGGACTCGAACATGAATAAAAATCATCGAGACTATTCGAGATGTTTCAACAATCGAGACAATCGGATAAAACATCTCTGACTCGCCCATCACTATAGAAGAAAACGGTATTTATAGATATGTATGTGGAGTAGTTCATAGCCTTCGCTTTTCTCCTTTTTACTTACATCCCTCATGCACTTTCGTCAAACAACCTGTGGCTTTTATGCGTCGCTCGTATTTATGCAAATGTTGTGGCATATCCGCATCATCACAAAATGTTTGTTTCACTCCTTCCGGTTCGAAATATTGATTACAACGTGGATCGGAAAGCGACTCACATTCATAGCAAAGTATGGATAATGCTAATGACAAAGAGATAAGATAGAAGAATTCTTTAATGTTTATGTGTTGTTCTATTTTTAAGTTTTCCACTACATGCATTAATCACCCACCAGCCGATATGCAAGCGCTTAAAATTGCCAATGGAAATATGGGCTTCATTGTGTCTGGTTATAATCGGTTAATATTTGTAAAAAAATGTGTTCAATTTCAATTTAATTAATAGAATAATTACTCTTACTTCACTTTTTCACAAACTAAAAAAAATAACGTAAATTAAAATAAAAATCGTTTTCGCTTGATGTTTGCAATATTTGAAGTAGTGTGAGACTAACAGAAAAAAATCTCACACGACTTTCAAAAAGCTGATCACCGTAGCGGAAATAAAAACAAGAAAACATATAAATAAAATTACTCTCTCTCGTCTTTAACGATTTGCCATGAGCATATTTTAAAGGCAAATATGAAATTTTAGCAGTATTTATTAGCTAGTAAATATGTACATATATGTATGTATGATATTTGCATATATTTGGCTACTAGGGTGGCTAATCGTTGCACCGTGTCTAGATCTTTTATAATTTGGTGGAAATCATAAAGTGAATTACTTATATCAAGCATGAGGCTTAGGAAACGTGCCGTTTCAAAGAAACAGGAGGGTTAGGTGAGTTAATTTAAGGGTCCGTTTGGAAGAATTCTCCGAATACTAGACACACGATATATTAGGGTAAATTAGAATCCAGAAAAAGCTACTAACCGTATACAGCAGGTTCCTCTCACAGCAATTTCAGTACCTCTTCAGCTGCAGTTTGAGGTTGGTCCATAATAATCACCCAAAAAGTGATTTTTTTTAAATTAGATAAAACTATTTCTCTTAAATTTTAATGAGCCAAAATGGTAAATTTTACTTACACTAATTCCCAAAAAAGGGAAATTTTTGAAAAATGTATTAACTCTTTTCTTCACGGTGCACATAGGTAGATTTTCAAGTTTTATGCGGCCAAAAATATTTTATTGTCTACATCTATTCCAAATTGCTTGTTTAATGCAAAATTTTAATAATTTGTGTTAAAAGTCGATTTTATTGAAAAATATATACAGTGACTCCACAAAAATAATACGCCGTAGTTTTTAAATTTATTTCAAAGAGTTCTGTCGAAAATATTACTTTCTTATTTTCGTTTAAAAATATAGACAAATTTTCAATAAAAATCGTTTTAAGCAGGATTTCTAAGCTTATGGAAAAAATCCGAAAAATCCCAGAAATTACTAAAAGTGGATTAAAAATTTCAAAGCTCGGCCAGAATTTATAGAAGATTTTGAGGAGATTTCTAAGTGTACTGTTATGTAGCCAACCAATTTTAGTGTAAAAAATTAAATTCTCAATGCTGTGAAAAATTCCGTCCATTTTATAAGTTTTTTTTTCTGTAGGGTGTTTGCCTTATATGTACGTGAGACCGTTCCAATTAAAATTTCCGAAAAGCCAATGAAAATTTTCAAAAAGTTGAATGTTGCATATTATTATATTAAAATTGAATGAGCTGCAAAATTGCATACTCAAAAATCTTCTAAAAAAAAATGTAGCTTTAGAATTCTTAGCCTTGACTTTGAAAAATTGGAAATACTAAAAATACTGCCTAAAAAGTTAACAATAATCGGTGATAAATATCGCGGTTACTTTCGAGCATCACCTACATTAACCAAGATATGCGTTAGAAATATAAACATTAAAATCAAATATAAAACACAAAAAATATAATTATTGTAGGTACATATGAAAAACCCTGTATCTAGTAGTGAAGTGCGGCTTTGTGCGACGTAATTTTTTGCCGGAAAAATACTAATTGTACTAGATATCATGTCCGAGGGTTAATTTGACTGAGTCTGACAGAGCAATATAACAAAACCAATTTTGAACACAAAAAAGAATGAAATTTTTTTTTAAAATATCCCAACTTTAAAAGCTTAAAACTATAAACTTAGAATTATTGGAAATCAAGGATATTATTGAAAAGTGTTAATAATTACTTGAAGATTTAGGATCCATCACGATTACTTAAATGAAATGATTTAAATAATAAATAATAAATATTCACGTTGAAACTAGCACTTAAAAATATGTAAAAAAAATTAAAATATTAACTTTAGATATGCTAAGTTTCGACCATCTGGGAGCAAGTGCAGAGTATGGGGTCGGGAAAAAAGCGATGAATTATTTTTCCCCAGTCTATTTCCAATATGTGGGTATGTTTTTTTCTGTAATTGTAACAACTTCACAAAATTCAATTTTGGCCGCATAAAACATGAAAATCTACCTATGTGCGGTGTTCCCCTCAGTTAACCACCTATTTTTTACGTTTTAGTCAACACACTGCTATCTTACGGAAACCATGTGTAACGAGGGCTGCAAATTATTTTATGCTTTACTTTTTTGTAAAATACGTATTTTATTTCTACTAAAGTGAAATAAAAGTCAAATCTTTTACTTATTCAAAGTGGTTAGCAGCAGTAAGTAGCTAAATTGTGGGAGAGTTCATGGTGAAGAAAATCGTACATCAAAATATGTAAATATGTCTTTAGCGCTGAATCATTCCCACTTTTCCATAATCTGAGTAAGTTGTTTTTTCAGTGTACATATATAACAAGTAAGGAAGCCTAAGTTCGAGTGGAATCGAACATTAGATACTCAGCTGTATGCTTTCATTGTTTGTTTGCGTCTGATAGAATCACGGTGTATTTTATATAAAGCGAGTGCTGCATAAAGTGGGCGTAACCACGCCTATTTTCAACATTTTTATCAGTCATCCAACTAAGCATATGAATATTATTCATTGTTCAAAATTTCATTCCTTTATGACTTCTAGTTACAAAGATGTCACGTTACAAATTCCCAAAGGGTATTCCAGAAATATCTTTGTTAAAAAGTAGGCGTGGTCATAAACCGATTTCAATAAATTTTTGCATGTCTATTAACACAACTTATAAAAGTGTATAAACCAAGTTTCGTCATAATATCTCAATTATTTGTCGAGTTATAGGCTAAGAAATCTCGTATATTCCTTTGTCTAAAAAGAGGCGGTGCCACGCCCATTTTGCAAAGTTTTTCTACTTTTTGTTTCCGGTCTATTGTGGAACTCATGCCACAAAATTTCAATGAATTACCTTTATATTTGACAAAGATATCGCTTAAAATGTTTTTATTAGGTCCCTTTATAATACCCATATATAAAAGTGGGCGTGGTCGTCAACCAATTTCGCTAAAATTTTGAACATGTATTACCACAAGTAATAAAATTGTACGCACCAAGTTTCGTCATTATATATCAATTATTTGTCGAGTTATGGGCTCAGAAATCTCGTATATTCCTGCTTCTAAAAAGAGGCGGTGCCACGCCCATTTTCCAAAATTTTTGTGTTTTTCGTTTTATGTCCATAGTTGGACTCCTGCCATAAAATTTCAATGATATATCTTTATATTTGACAGAGATATAGCTTAAAATTTTTTTATTGGGCCACTTTATAATATACAGTACCTGGATGACCGAGCTTATCTCGGGCTGCCATTTTTTCGCAGGTCCTCGCAAGCGAAATAAAAAGTTAAAATAAAAACTCGGACCCGGCCTAGGCATCACAATTAAAAGAGTTCTATGTTGAAGTCCTCATCAATGCCTTTCATTTGATACCCATATCGCTCAGAGACATTCGAGGCTCATCCGGGTCCACGTTTTGACCCATATCTCGGGACTCGGCCTAGGCACCACAAGTAAAAGAGTTCTATGTTTAAGTCTTCATCAAGAACTTCCATTTGATACCCATATCGCTCAGAGACATTCGAGGCTCATCCGGGTCCACGTTTTGACCCATATCTCGGGACCCGGCCAACACATCACAATTAAAAGAGTTCTATGTTGAAATCCTCATCAATACCTTTCATTTGATACCCATATCGCTCAGAGACATTCGAGGTTCATCCGGGTCCACGTTTTGACCCATATCTCGGGACCCGGCCAAGACATCACAATTAAAAGAGTTCTATGTTGAAGTCCTCATCAATGCCTTTCATTTGATACCCATATCGCTCAGAGACATTCGAGGCTCATCCGGGTCCACGTTTTGACCCATATCTCGGGACTCGGCCTAGGCACCACAAGTAAAAGAGTTCTATGTTTAAGTCTTCATCAAGAACTTCCATTTGATACCCATATCGCTCAGAGACATTCGAGGCTCATCCGGGTCCACGTTTTGACCCATATCTCGGGACCCGGCCTAGGCACCACAATTCAAATAGTTCTATGTTGAAGTCCCATCAAGACCTTTCATTTGATACCCATATCGCTCAGACATTCGAGGCTCATCCGGGTCCACGTTTTGACCCATATCTCGGGACCCGGCCTAGGCACCACAAGTAAAAGAGTTCTATGTTGAAGTCCTCACCAAGACCTTTCATTTGATACCCATATCGCTCAGAGACATTCGAGGGTCATCCGGGTCCACGTTTTGATCCATATCTCGGGAACCGGCCTAGGCATCACAATTAAAAGAGTTCTATATTGAAGTCCTCATCAAGACCTTTCATTTGATACCCATATCGCTCAGAGACATTCGAGGCTCATCCGGGTCCACGTTTTGACCCATATCTCGGGACCCGGCCAAGACATCACAATTAAAAGAGTTCTATGTTGAAGTCCTCATCAATACCTTTCATTTGATACCCATATCGCTCAGAGACATTCGAGGCTCATCCGGGTCCACGTTTTGACCCATATCTCGGGACCCGGCCTAGGCATCATAATTAAAATAGTTCTATGTTGAAGTCCTCATCAAGAGCTTTCATTTGATACCCATACCGCTCAGAGACATTCGAGGGTCATCCGGGTCCACCTTTTGACCCATATCTCGGGACCCGGCCTAGGAACCACAATTAAAAGAGTTCTTTGTTGAAGTCTTCATCAAGAACTTCCATTTGATACCCATATCGCTCGGAGACATTCGAGGCTCATCCGGGTCCACGTTTTGACCCATATCTCGGGACCCGGCCTAGGCATCACAATTAAAAGAGTTCCATATTGAAGTCCTCATCAAGACCTTTGATTTGATACCCATATCGCTCAGACATTCGAGGCTCATCCGTGTCCACGTTTTGACCCATATCTCGGGACCCGGCCTAGGCATCACAATTAAAAGAGTTCTATGTTGAAGTCCTCATCAATACCTTTCATTTGATACCCATATCGCTCAGAGACATTAGAGGGTCATCCGGGTCCACGTTTTGACCCAAATCTCGGGACCCGGGATAAAAGTTAGTAAAAAAATTAAATTTTTCGAGAGTTCACCTCCGAGGCTCCCTGCATACCAAATTTCATGAAAATCGTTGGAGCCGTTTTCGAGATCCTGATTATATATATACATATATACAAGAATTGCTCGTTTAAAGGTATTAGATATATAAAAGTGGGCGTGGCCGTCAACCGATTTTAACTATTTTCCGTCCAAATGTTTGGCTAAGTAAGTAAATCACGCATACCAAATTTCATCGATATATCTTCAACGGTTTCTGAGTTATGACTCATAAAACTTTCAATGTTTGCCCCTTAATAAGTGGGCGTGGCACCGCCCATTTTTCAAAATTTCATCAAATTTCTTCCTAGGGGCCTGAGCTCAACACGTGGGTAAAATTTCATAGTGACTGAGATACCAAATTTCCGATTTTTTCTATATAAGAAAAGTGGGCGTGGTCATGGTCCGATTTCGCCTATTTTCAATACCAACCGTCCCAGTCTCGATACCAACTTGCATTTCAAATTTCATCAAAATATCTCAATTTTTGCGCGAGTTAGAGTGTTTACAGACGGACGGACGGACGGACATGGCTCAATTGATTTCTCTTTTCACCCTGATCATTTTGATATATATAAGTCTATATCTATCTCGATTATTTCATTCTGTTACAATCCACCGTTATGTGATTAAAACTATAATACTCTGTGTACTAGTACAGCTGAGTATAAAAATAATGAAACCAATAACAAATTAAACAATTACATAAATTGTTGTTGTGATTATTTTGCAAATATCTATATATAGGTACATATATATTGTTGTACATAGTTACCACTACTAACATTCAAAGTTCAATAACTTTCGATGTGCAAAAGCCGTGTACAAAGAATTTATATAAGAATGTTATTGTACTAACGAAACAAGGTTTCATTTAATTTGAAAAAAGTTTCATTTGAAATAAAAAAAGTTTCATTTGAAATGAAAAAGGTTTCATTTGAAATGAAAAAAGTTTCACTTAAATTGAAAAAGGTTTCATTTTATTTGAAAAAGGTTTCACTTAATTTGAAAAAGGTTTCACTTGACTTGAAAAAAGTTTCACTTGACTTGAAAAAGGTTTCATTTGACCTGAAAATGCTATATATATCATAGACAAAAAATGTAACGTCCGCAACGTAACGTCCGAAACGCAATATATGTAACGTTTTCTAATCAGATGTTGTTCTTGGCTTATTTCTGTGGTGGCTTTTAACAACCCTTGACATTTCTCTTCAATTCCTCTCTAATGAATTTTATCATTTATACTTCGAATTTCGCAGAAAATCGCTGATTTAGTTAATAACCTAAAAACCACTTCCATTTTATGTAACGTCCGCAACCAGGCACGTAGCCAGGGGGGGGGGCTCGGGGGCTCAAGCCCCCCCCCCCCCCCGAAATTCGAAGGAAGTATTTTTTTTTTGGAATTTCCTCAACTCGCGTCTCGCAAATTCGAATGTCAAGCATGGCGAAAGCGGGTTTGGATTTTCTGGAATAAATTTAGCTCTTTCAAGCCCTTTTTTCGTGAACCTAGCCCCAACCAAAGTGCGAAAGTTCGAGTCTTGGCAGAAGCAAAAGTAACTTGATGAGTCTTAGAGGGATCAAAGGTGAAACAGCTGTAGTTACATCCATGCTTAAAAAGTTTTTTTCTAGTTTCTAAAAAATAAAAAATTAAATATAACATGGGCTCGTTAAATTAAATAAATCAAAATTTTTTCTGCCAAATCTAAATTTCTAGATAACAAGTAAGGAAGCCTAAGTTCGAGTGGAATCGAATATTAGATACTCAGCTGTATGCTTTCATTGTTTGTTTGCGTTTGATGGAAACACGGTGTAGGTACTTTATGTAAAGCGAGTGCTGCATAATGTGGGCGTAGCTACGCTCATTTTCAAAATTTTTATCAGTCATCCAACTAAGCATATGAATATAATTCTTTGTGCAAAATTTCATTCCTTTATGACTTCTAGTTACAAAGATGTCACGTTACAAATTCCCAAAGGGTGTTCCAGAAATATCTTTGTTAAAAAGTAGGCGTGGTCATAAAATGATTTCAATAAATTTTTGCGTGTCTATTAACACAAGTTATAAAAGTGTATAAACCAAGTTTCGTCATAATATCTGAATTATTTGTCGAGTTATGGGCTCAGAAATCTCGTATATTCCTGCCTCTAAAAAGACGCGGTGCCACGCCCATTTTCCAAAATTTTTCTATTTTTTGTTTCCGGTCTATTGTGGAACTCATGCCACAATTTTAATAAATTATCTTTATATTTGACAAAGATATCGCTTAAAATGTTTTTATACAATATTTCGCGATATTTCTGCCTCAAAAATTCAAAAAATCGTGCGAACGTAACGTCCGCAACGCCCAGGATTTGCCCAAATATAATTTTAAGCAAACTTGGCACTGTTTTCAATTTGTTTATTTATTAATTTTTCTACTACACTATCGCGTATCTAAATTGCCTACATATGTCATTAGGTATGGAAGTATCCATATACACATGAGTAGTCCACTCTCCAAAGTCCCTATGTGAATTTTTCATATTAAGCTACAAAGTAGAAAAACAAAAATAGAATTTTGAATGTGTACATACATATAAAATCTATAGCCAGTTTTGAAAGTGGACTACTCATATCTGTGGCAATTTGCAATAATCGCTTAAGTCGAAAAATATGATTTCGAGATAAATTGATTTTTATACTCGAAGGCGTTTTTTAACAAATCGTAAAAGTCGATTAAAAACTATGGACGCAAAATCAGTGAGCCATCCACAATGTTACGATCAAATTTTGTAAATAAAACAAAATGTCATGAAGAAATTTGATTAAATATATGCATCTACTTTGGCTCTTATAGCAAGTTTAATATACCTCTATTGTAAGTTAAGCCTAAATGTTTTTATTTATATCTTTTGGTTGAATTAAGTTATAAGGATGGGAGTTTCACAGAAATATAGAGTTTTAAAAGGAGAATAACGTGGTATATATAACTCGAAATCTTCCTAAGTCGACTTAAGCGGTTATTGCTCGTGGCCACAGATATGTACTCGTATGTATATGTATGTAGGTATATTAAATAATTATATACAATTAATTCTATTTCTTCAATTTGGAGTGGATATTTAGATGGGAAGCATAAGGAATTCATCTATATGTACGTTTGTATGTTTTTATATATTTAGCTAGTCCAATTTAATAAATTCACAATTAGAACAAACGCCCCACCAACGGCGATTAAATACTGTAGTGGTGGCCTTGCTATCAATTGGCTGCTGTGATTGCAGAAATCTTCATTATGACAAACATGACAGGAAATCGGCACCGCCTGCTCCAGCGCCGGATCTAATTCGCAACCGTCGACCGTATCGTTGAGGTCACCGAAGAAACAACTGCGTTCGATTCGTAGCGCATCACCCACTGTGAAGTAGTGAGAGGCAAAAAGGAAAGAAAAAGTATGTTAAAATGATTTTATTTGTGTGAATAGAAGGATGTACATATATATGTATATAAATATGTATGTACATAGATACATACATATGTATGTGCTAATGGAATTTCGGCCAAAGATACTTTTAAGGCAGAAATTTGATTAACAAACAGACGTCAATTGTAGCAGTACTAGAATTTTTATTGGCAAATCGGTGAGTAAAGCTGATTCCACATAAAACTTTTTCCGCTTTGCGTTACGCCGCTTTCTATATCAAACAACGCAAAACTGAAAAACTATGCCACAATGAACGCTGCAACATCACTCAAAAAATATTTATTTTCTGAAAAATCTTTCATTCTCCGTTTTATTTACAAAAAAGTAAATAAGAAAATAAAAATCTATTAAATTATTTTTCAATTGTGTGAAATTTTAATTTGTTTATTTACATTTGAATTAAAGTGAAACTGAAAAAAAATTTCAACGCCCCTAAAAGTTGAGATTTGGGCAACTTTGTGCTTTACGTAACTTCGGCGTTGCGTTACTTTTTGTTATGTGAGAAACCTCATATAGATACATGTATTTTAATCTCAGCTGTCACGCAGAAAGTGTCACGTAGCGCAACACAAAGTTCTATGTGGAATCAGCTTAAGTGATTCATTGACATTGGTCGTCATTTTGCCAATTTCGCGCCCATCACAGAGAGCAATGTGCAAATTTTTAATGAATACATAACATACATATTTGAAGTGCTCTTTTTTTATGTATGCCATATTTCTGCACACTCACCTTTGTACGTTCGCTTCATACAAGCTGTTGAATTTAACGCATCCACATCGTTGGTTTCTTTTAAATAACGTGGCGCTGCCGCCCATGAGCAGTTCCATTTAAAGTACTCTTCCTCATCAAAATCATCGCTGCAACTCTCATCATAAATGGACTCACACATGTAGCATTGAATGGCCCAAACTGTGGTGAAGATTTGGAAAACGATTTAGAGGCATAAAAAGCAATAAAATTAATTATAAAAAATACTTGGGCTTTATTGTTCTTGTAACTGCAAAAACACTCCCCAGAACTTCTGAGGAGTGACAGTACTTGGCCGATTATAACAAATCTAACAGCCGTGGAAACGAATCGGTCATCCCATTCATAAACGGGTGAAATAACAGGTTATATTGTCAGATTTTCATAAATTTTTAATGCCCGTTTCTGCTGGTTATGTTTATGTATATTGGAAGAAAGTCGGTTCTCTAAGAGCTATATCTTTTCTGAGTTTGATTTGATTTTTAGTAACATTATTTAGTTCAGTAAGAACACACATTTCGATTTGGGTGTCCTGAGCTGTTTAATTGTATAAGTTATACTCCAAAATGCCTATATCTGAATAACCTATCGTATGAAAGCCAGGTATGTATATGTTATAGTGGCCTGATCAGGACGATTCGGATAAATAATCAACTGTTTATAAAAAGGCACACATATATCGATGTTCAAGCAGATACGTCGAAAACTGAAATGCTAGTTTTTTTTGTTGTTGGTTTTTCCGACAGGGTATGAATATCATGTACTGTGAAACGAATTACCGTCATCCCTTGTCAAATTTTGCTTGCAGATACATTACTTTCGGCGATGTGCCATCTTCGCTTTTCGTTCTAGTTTGCTTTCACATAGCCGCTGTGGTGCAGTGGGTAGAGTGCTCGCCTGTTATGCCAGAGGTCTCGGGTTCAAACCACGGTCCGAGAAAAACACCAAAACAATTTTTCTAATTAGTAAAAATCCAATTATTGGGTTTTTTAAGAGCAGCGGTCACCTCTCGGCAGTGGGCGGCATACCCTCCGAGTGTTTTTCTGCCATGAAAAAGCTTCTCACAAAAAATGCATTCGCCGTTCGGAGTCGGCATAAAACTGTAGGTCCACCCAATTAGTAGGAAAAACAAAAAGGAGCACACCTCGAATTGGGAGAGAAGCTCGGCCATAAAACTCGTCAGAGTTATAATAGCGCCATTGTATTATTATTATTATTATTATTGCTTTCACATAGATGAAGAGACAGACAGACAGTCGGTAATGGCTTAAATGTAGTGATGGAGATGTTATTCGTGACTGATGCCATTCGTTACTGGACTCGGATATGAGCGAAAATCATCGCGAGCATTCGAGACTTTGAACAATCGAGACAATCGAATAAAACATCTCGCACTCGCCCGTCACTACTTAATTGACTCGGGTCATGATTTATATCTATATTTTTGTGGGTCTGTCGCTCCTTTTTCCCGTACGTACAAAAATCGTTCTTTGAACTAAAGTTAAAATAAATTTTTTCTCTTTATTTTTTCGATTTCGATAAACACGGCATTGTTTTCGATAAATACTTAGTTCGAAATCGGAAGTTTTTCAATCGAGGAGGGGGATCATTTTGAGTATTTCATTATCAAACAAGTACAAACCATTAATAGCCAAACTGAGTAGCAGTAATCCAATGAAAATTTTTAGCAGCATTTTATCCTCTTATGATATAGTAATATCACTTATGTATGTGTACGCATGTATGCAAACAATATCAAAATTAATGTTTTTTCTTGCAATTTTTTTAATTTTTATTGTCTGCTTTCTCCAGTTCTTAATATTTTATAAGCTAATATTCCTTTACGTTTAGTGTTTGGTTGTCTTTTCTTAGTCTAGTTTTATTATTCTATACTTCTAATTAATACTTTTATAATTATTCCAAATACTTGTTTTTTGTTTTTGCACTTTTACTTTTGCATTTTTCTCAATGCTAAATTTTCAATGATTTCCTTTTTCGATTTTCAATTTTGTTTTCACTCTGTTTTCCATTCCACTTTTCACACTTATTTTTGCAATATTTCGATTTTCCTTCGATTTGCTTTTGGACCGCCTGATGTCGCGTCCGAATTTGTACTGCCAGCCAAGGAGAGATTGTTCCATTTTGGCCGAAAGTCGTTTTAAATTTTCGGCAAATAATTAAAAAAGCGGGAGAACAAATGGATGGTGTGTCCATTCATACAAATATATATATATATATATACATAGTTATACATACAAGAATTTTTGTAAATAAAATTGTGTATCGAATATTAACGCACTTTCATATGTATGCTCCCATGGTATACACATTTCACACATATCCATCCACTCTGCTATTCTTAATGTTTTTTTTCCTTCAGTGTCTTTGGCGCCTCTCTTACGTTAAAGTTTTCCTCAGAATTTTTCTCACCTACTCTGCCTACATTATTTGCTCAATTTTTCATTAACATAAATTTTTGGCGATTTTGGCCTCATGCATTTATTTCAACACATTGGCCATTTGTACGTACTCTTTTTTCTTAGAAATAGGTCGAGGAGAATTCCAACACACGAAAATCCAATCATTTTTGTTTTCATAGAATAAGACAGGACAAAGGGGTGTTAAGAGAGGGAGAGAGGGAAAGGGAGAGTGAGAAAGAATTATGGAGTGTAATCAGTTAGCATAAAATTTTTTTCCACTTTTTATTGATCACAGATTTTGACACAAATTTAAATTTTTGGACTCTTTAAGGCGGATTCATCGTTCAAGTTCAGAACTTTTTTGCCATGTGGTTGTTGTTGTGTTTTCGGAGTGTGAGAGGAATTCCGAAAAGTTCTGAACTGTTTTTATTAGTTAACTCAAATTCAACTTTAGTTCTGAACTCGAACAATGAATCCGCCTTTAGCAGAGCTTTTTGTCAGGAATCTTTCGGTGGATTGTCAAAAGTAATGCATTATTCAAAATCAAATTATGTAATTTCCTCTTTCCTTTCCAGTGCTAGTCCCTCAATTTGCATTCATATTTCCTGAGCTCAATCCTTATACTGCATATATGGAATGGCCCAGAACCAATTAGCTTAGTAATCGCTGCCTTCCTGACAAGGCTTGCTCATTCTCTTTAGACCTTCTTAGCCTAGCACAAAGGCTAAATGAATAGCGTTGCGTGTTTCTAGCACAATTGAGGTCTCTATTTCGATACCCTCAATTTCATCTGACTTTTTCAATAAAATACAAACACATATGTATGTATGTATGCACTTACTAGAAAGTTATTAAAGGAAGCGTAATACATCCACTTTATTGAAAAAGTTTTCGAATTTCAATTCCAAAATTGTAGTATACTTATGGGCACAATTGTGCATAAAGCTTTTACACATTTACTTTTGCGGCACAATTAAACGCTAAAAAGCAAAACGAAATAAAAGCAAACAAACAAAGAATAAGACGAATGTGTATCTAAGGGAAAAAGCAAAATAAAAATGCACACCATTACAAAACTAATTTACATATACAGATAAATTTATTTTTTTTTTTCATTAATTAATACATAGCAATAATATTAAAAATGCCGTCTTTTGGAATATTCTCAACGAGTCTTATATGTTAGACTATTAATTAATTATATGTACATATTTGAATAACTCATACGCTTCCAAAACAGCACTTCTGTGTCACATAGTGATGGTCAACCAACTTAGGACAGCATACGTGCCAAAGCGAAAAAGAGTACAATGGCAGTGGCAATGGGTGCGGTAGCGCTGGAGCCATTGCAAAGATTACCCGTACAAACATCACATGACAGTTGCTTCATGAATGGCAATGAGGGGTCGCCTTGGCAGCCGCTGTGGGTGTTGGAGGTGTCACCGAAATAACAGGAGCGAATAACTTGTGGATGGCCGGGAACTGAAATGAAATACAACAAGGAGATAAACAAAGAAGTTAGCAGATAAAAGTAAAATTAAGAAAAAAGTTATTAAAATTTAATGTGTCTGTAATTAAACCAAAAAAAAAACAAGTAAGGAAGCCTAAGTTCGAATGGAATCAAACATTAGATACTCAGCTGTATGCTTTCATAGTTTGCTTGCGTTTGATGGAAACACGGTGTATTTTATATAAAGCGAGTGTCGCATAAAGTGAGCGTAGCCGCGCCCATTTTCAAAATTTTTATCAATCATCCAACTAAGCACATAAATATTATTGCATTCCTTTATGACTTCTAGTCACAAAGATGTCACGTTACAAATTCCCAAAGGGTGTTCGAGAAATATATTTGTTAAAAAGTAGGCGTGGTCATAAACCGATTTCGCTAAATTGTTAAACATGTATTACCACAAGTGATAAAAGGTTGTACACAAAGCTTAGTCATAATATCTCAATTATTTGTCGAGTTATGGGCTCTGAAATCTCGTAGATTCCATTTGTCTAAAAAGGGGTGGTGCCACGCCCAGCTCCCAAAATTTTTATGGTTTTTGTTTCCGGTCTATTGTGGGACTCGTAACACAAACTTTGAATGAATTATCTTTATATTTGACAAAGATATCGCTTAAAATGTTTTTATTACGCCACTTTATAGTTCCCATATATAACAGTGGACGTGGCAGTCAACCAATTTTGCCAATTTTTTGTCCAAACATTTGCTTAAGTAAGTAGATTACGCCTACCAACTTTCATCGATATATCTGCTACCGTTTCTGAGTTATGACTTACGAAACTTTCAATGTTTGCCTCTTAATAAGTGGGCGTGGCACCGCCCATTTTCCAAAATTTTACCACATTTCTTCATAAGGGCCTTTTCATCAAAATATCTAGATTTTTGCGCGAGTTAGAGTGCGTACGGACGGACGGACAGACGGACGGACATGGTTCAATCCAAGGCCGTATTTAGGGGGGGGGTTTTGGGTGTTTGAACCCCCCACGAAATTCTGGTAGATAAATTTTACTTTTATCATATTCAAAGCTATATGTTGAAAACACTAGTTTACAAATATTAATTTGAGAAAAGACCAAGAATTTCAGGTATGTGGGAGGGCTGGCATGAACCTGCTGAGGTCAAAACCATTTTCTTATGGTTAGGGTTTTTAGATAACGTAATTTTGGGTTTTTTTGGTTACAACTTCAATCAAAAATTCTTTTCGCTGAAGTTACAAATACCCGCAAGCCGTATCTACTCCATTCGCAAGATAAGTGAAGTACGCTTCTAACGACATACCACTTATAAATTAAATTATGTTACATACATTTTCTAAAATTTTAGCATATTTCCTTATAACTGCATAAAGTCATTGCATGGCTGAAAATTCATTACTCGGGTTATATTAGTGTGTGAATTATTTTTCGAAATCCCATATATGGGATGTGTGCGTTGTTATAGTCCGATTTCACCTATTTTCTATACTAACTTTTCAAAGTCAATATTTTATTGATTTTTTGCGATTATTGAAAAAATTTGGCTTTTATTTGGGTTTTTATAAGAAGTTGTAAAAATCAGGAAATTCTTATTCTTTTTAAAATTATTGTGTTTTATTGCAAACATTTTAAGTGTAATATTAAAAAGATTCGATGAATACTTTATTTTTGGCGATTTTTTCCATAATTTTTTGAAACCTAAGGATGCGCAGTTGCAGTACAGTAGAACTTTTTATTTTTTTTACTTCTGCGCTGTTTATTTTTTAATTTTCAAATCAAAATAAAATTCAATGGAAATAAAAAAAAAGTTGAAAACAATTTCAAACCCTGCTGAAAAGACTAAAATAGTGACGTATCTATCAATTTTAAAAATCGGATGTCAAATAACAAAGTTGCAAAAAAAAAACAAGTTAAAGTCTCAACATAAGCTAAATATCTTCGGACGGACTTTTACAGCTGAAAACAGCTGGGTAATCTAACCGAGTTTTTCGTCCATAAAATAATATTTTTTTTTCACTTGGATAAAATCACCAAAAATAAAGTATTCATCGTGTTTGCAATAGAACAGTCTAATTTTTGTCGACGAAAAAAAGCGCATTAAAAATATGTCAGGAAAAAAGACGCTTTACAAAACATGTCGACGAAGATAGACGCATTAAAAAATATTTCGACGAACAGAGACGCATTATGAAATATTTCGACGAAGAAAGACGCATTAGCATTAATATTGACGAAGAAAAAAAATCGAATACGTCTTTCTTTCCTAAAAAATATTTAAATGCGTCTTTCTTCATAGTAAAGAAATATAAAGCGTCTTTCTTCGTTATCAAAAAAAAAATAAAGAGTCTTTCTTTCGAAAAATATTTTTAATACGTCTTTCTTTGAAAAAAAAGTTTGTGTCGTTCTTCCTCAACAAAACACTGCGTCTTTTTTCTTCTATTATTTTTAGTTCACGAAATAGGTTATATATTTTTCTCAAAAAAAAAAAAAAAAAAAAAAAAAACAAACGATGACCCCCAACGAAAAAAATTCCTGGGTACGGCCCTGGTTCAATCGACTTCTTTTTTCACATCATATCTATCTCGATTATTTCATTCTGTTACAATCCACCGTTATGAAATCAAAATTATAATATGTACTCTGTGTACTACATAGTACAGCTGAGTATAAAAAAACAGCGAATGTATAATTAAATTGCAGTTGTGTGTGCGCCTCTGCGTTCTGCGCTTGCGCATTATCCACTCAAAATTATGTATGCGTACAAAAAAAAACACTCGATTACAAAGTCTGTGTGTATTTAATTGCGCTTTTTTGTTTGTTTTGCTTGAATATTTATGATTATGACTCTCAACAAATTGTTGTTTTTTGTGGCTGGTTCACTTTTTAGTTATTTGTTTTGTGTAATTTTGCTTGGCCTTGAAACGCTTTCGACTTGCGCGACTACATTTTGCGTTCTAACAAATCAAATGACTTTTGTTTTATTACAATGTTGATAACTTTTTTCCCAAAGGTGTATATTTAAGGTATATACAAAGTATATATTTACATACATATGTATGTATGTATATCGTAAAATTTAGTTGTTGATTCAAACTTTTGGCAACCTTTGGTTTTATAGCATTTTTGGACGACATATCGTGGGTCTTACAGCTCTTTATGGAACACTTTTTCTGAGAAGAGATCAAACTATGTATACTTTCCTAAACTTTTAAAATCACAGAAAGCAAAGAATATATGTACCTCTGAACTCGGAGTAATCAAAAAACCGAATGAATGTTGCAAGGCGTAATGTTTGGCTATTATTTTCTGTTGTCTTTTGTCTTCGTACAAAGATTTTGTCTGAGGAGACCCCTAGTGAAATTTTTCGGCGAATAATTTTCTATAACATTTAGTCCTCTAGCGGCCATCAAAATACTATTATTTTCCAGACTTTGTAAAGCAGGGATCAAAAAGGCCTCTTTGTGGGGGTGTTTGAGGGTTGAAATATTCTACGAAATTATTGCTCGTGAAATGTTACTATATGCTTCCTAACAATATCTGTGGTCACAAGCAATAATCGCTTTAGTCGACTTAGGAAGATTGCGAGTTATATATGCCAAGTTATTCTCCTTTTAAAACACTCTTTCTGTAAAACCCCCATACGAAAAAAAAGATATTTGAGCAAACTCAACACCATTCGTAAGAGAAAGATTTCTTCTTTAAGATGCCATGTGTGCTTTTTTTTTTTTTTTAAAAATAATTTGTCGTTTATATATAACCTCAAAAATGGGCTAAAACGGTGTTTTTTGCACATTAAGATTGGGATATCTCAAAATCCTGACGTGATAGAGCAATTCTGTGTCCAGATTTGAATTAAGCGCATCGAAAACCTTTAGGAAAGTATGGTCTGGTTTGTGGTCAAAAAAATCGGTCTCATTTTGTCGGCCTGTGTTATTTGTTGCCAATGCTACAAATAATAAAGTTGGCAAAGAGTCTTTTTACATATCCACATATGGCATGTATCTTAACCTAGGAGTGTAATATTAACCTAGTTGTGTAATGGAGTTTTATCTTGGTCTAGGTCACTGTTATTATTTATTTGTTTATTTATTATTATTATTATTTTATTTCAGTTTTTTTTTTTTTTCAAAAGTGGATTAAACTGTTTAAGTTTTCATTTACATTTATATGTACATTGTACAGCCATAGCATGGTGGTCGTAGAGGTGTTTGTCTTCGCGCGGGCTGGCGCGATGAACAACAGGGACTAGGTGCGTTCATCGCGGTGGCCGTTGGTCGGACGCTTCGGCGATGTTTATTGTATTTTACGTTATTTCCACTAGCCTGTACTATGAACGCCAGGGACTAGGTGCCGTTCATCGCGATGGCCATTGGTCGGTCGATTCGGCGACGTTCATCATTATCTTTACTTTACGTTACTTTCGAGATATTGGTCTAACAGAGTATGACCTTATGCACAATTGAGGTTTACATCCTTTCTCTACGATAAATATTTTAACCCTTTTTCCATTTAGGCCGTGTGTGAATCGGTAGAAAAGTACGCAGCGATTAAAAATTTTACAGTTGTGAGGTGAATAAAATTTACCTAGCCCCTGGGGCTTTTGAATTGTTAAACAAACCTAATGATCATTCGAATATGTACCTATGTACGTATGTATGTTAACGATCTGTCTAAATCGGCAAAAGATAGTTTTATGTATGCATATTTATTAGACATGTACATATGTATAATTAATTAGGATTCCAAAGATTATTTCATCTTTTCTAAATCTACGTATGTATCTACATTGAAAAATCTATTGAAAAGTCAAAATTTTTTTGCTCACACGTAGGTACTATAAATAAGTTAGTTAAGTAGGTATATACACTTTTGTTTTTATAAACAAGACAAATTTTATAAAAATACTTGTGCATATATGTAAAACAAAGAAAAATTTAAATAAAAACATAGCCAAAATAAAAGTATAAAACAATGCAAAACAAATGTTATTTAGCCGGCAACAAGCGGCATATGGAATATTTTAACCGAAACATTTTATTGGCAATGAGTGCCACAACGTCGATTCATTTGTATGTAAAAACCAAACAGCGAAAATATGTATTTGTTATTGTAAATTAATATTCAAAACGCGAATTATTTTAATTTTTGTGACCTCAGTTTCGTGTTTTATACAGTTTTTGTAATTTTGTTCTATGAAGATATGCATCTACACACATGCATGTGTAGTTATGTGTGAGGTTGTGAGTTTGATTGGAAAATTTTCGTTAAGTATAAGCTGGGAGACTTATTTTTACTGAAGGCAGATATATGTAAGTAAATAATAAACGTCAAAAATGTTTCATTGTTTAGGAAAAAGTATACATATCTAAAAACAAGTAAACAAATCGGATAAGCAAAATCAGAATTAGCAAAAATCAGCATTGAATCAATGAGAAAATTTTTTGTTATTCGACTCTCGAATAAAGAAAATTAATGTACTTCAAGCGAATTTCTTCTAAGGAACTTTGCTCATTGTAAGCATAAGCGAAAATAATAACTATCAAACAAAAAGTGTTACCGAAATCTGAAAATTGCACAACTATGCTTTTCTCTTTCAGATTAAAATGTTATTTTTCATCAAGGCAGATCTAGGAAGGTAGGCTCGGTGGCGAATTCAGAAATTTCCGATGTATTTTGTTATTGTAATTGGTAGATTGTAATGTCAAAATGATAATTCGCCTTAGTTAAAATCTGAATTCGCTTGGGACTCGCCCATTCCTATTGGTCATGATGTGAATTCGCTTTGATTTTGACATTACACTCTACCTTTGTAAATAAAAAAAGTAGTTTCTGAATTCGCCACCGAGCCTACCTTCCTAGATCTGCCTTGATTTTTCATTATGTTTTACGCCAAATTCAAACAAATACAGTAAAATATTTCATTTTTGTCTATCTTAAAAAGCATTAATCTTATCAATTAATAATTTTATATACACACCCAATGTCATCGAACTCACTACATAAATAAATACGAATTTACCATAGTGCAATTCTAAGCAATTAACCTCAAAATGATCTCATCATCAATGAACAAATTATTGTCTAAATATACGCATATGCATGTATACATATATGTATACATATACAAATGAGCACTTCTTATTACTCAGCTGAGTATCCAGAGAACAGAAAAATAGTACACTAACTTTGACATCATCTCCCATCAATAACTTGTGGATTCTTTGTATGCTTTTTTTTGGCGTGCCAAAAATAAACTCTAGGTGACATATTTGGGCTCTGGCTTAATACATCCACTTTTTTTTTACGATTCCTACATATATATGTATGTATGTAGGCGCTGTTCCCTGCAGAAAACGGAACTAGTCCATACATGCATGTACAAACCAGCCGCTTGTGGCAATCAACTAGCCCAAAACCTGCCACATTCCATATAAAAATATTGGTCCTATTAACATTGCAATGTCCTAGCACAGGACCACATGGTCCATCGCTCGATCGCATCAAACTAGTTTAAAAACTAACCTGCAGTATCTACTTTGCAAACCACCTACAAGAGGTTGCTTTTTAAACTAGCTACGGCAAGTTACTTTTTAAACTACTCCAAGGAGTTAAGCTGATTCCACATAACACTTTTTCCGCTTTGCGTTACGCCGCTTTCTATGTCAAACAACGTAAAACTGAAAAACTATGCCACAATTAACGCTGCAACATCACTCAAAAAATATTTGTTTTCTGAAAAATCTCTCATTCTCCGTTTTTATGGGAAATTTAAATTTGTTTATTTACATTTGAATTAAAGTGAAACTGAAAAAAAATTTCAACGCCCCTAAAAGTTGAGATTTGGGCAACTTTGTGCTTTACGTAACTTCGGCGTTACGTTACTTTTTGTTATGTGAGAAACCTCATATAAATACATGTATTTTAATCTCAGCTGTCACGCAGAAAGTGTCACGTAGCGCAACACAAAGTTCTATGTGGAATCAGCTTTAAAAATGTAAAATATTTCCATAACAACTTCATTCTTGAGCTCTCAAGACCGATTTTATTTATTTTTTTTTAAGGAAAAATTGATGTAAAAAATTAATATTTTTTGGTAGAAGTTAGGGCGGATTCATCGTTCGAGTTCAGAACTTTTTTGCCATGTGGTTGTTGTTGTGTTTTCGGAGTGTGAGAGGAATTCCGAAAAGTTCTCAACTATTTTTATTAGATAACTCAAATTCAACTTTAGTTCTGAACTCGAACGATGAATCCGCCTTTATATATCCATTTCGGAGACCACCACATCTCTTCAAGCAATTCTTTGTGCTAATTAGTAGAGCTTTTTTATCGGCTGGCTCATCCGATTAAATTTTACTTTTGGTTTTTTTTGGTCGTTTTTATTTTCATAACTACTTCATTCTTGAGCTCTCAAGACCAATTTTTTTTTGTAATATTTAGATTAATGCTTCTTGGCAACACTGTTAATAAACATCGTGCAGCGGTTATGATCGTTAAAACCGATCTTCAAACACGAATCGACATACATACATATATATGAACTGGCCCAATTATTGGCTGCATGTGGCAAGTTCGTAGCTAGTTGAATGTGGCACAAATGTACCATATACGTGAACTGGCCCAATGATTGGCTACATGTGACAAGTTCGTAGCTAGTTGACTGTGGCACAAATGTACCAAGTGGTCCAACAATTTTTGCAGGGTTTTAGGTACAAAAACACATGATTATGCCCCAAATATATGTACATACATACATACATATCTACATGAAGTATACACTCAGGGAAAAGATATTACAAAAGCAGTGAAAACGTGCTTAAAATAGGCATATTTTTATTTCAAAAATGTTCTGAATCTGAATATAGAGTCCCTTTGTTCAAATTGTAAAGTATGAATATCAATGAAACTATTTAAATAAACGGACTTCAGATTCAGATTCAGCGCGTCAAGATCTTTTAAACAATTATAGGCTCATCCTCGATACCTTCCTCTAAGTCTTAGACAAATACTCTTAGTAGCTTTTGGTTAGAGGAAACATTTACTAAAATCAAACTTATGCCTATGTGTGATAGTGTCCGAGATAAAATGTGAATGGATACTTTATCTATTGTTGAAGCTAAAAAGACACCTCTAGACGAAGGCTATAACTAATGAGTAATTGAAGAGCTGCGTTTCATTTCTGCTTCAACTTGGTTTTTATGTACATATGTATGTATATTAAACGATATTTCTATTAAAGTTATGTTTCTGAAACATGATCATTATGAAGTAAGTGTTTACTGCGTCCGTAATGACAATAATATGCAATGACAGATCTGCATGTAGGTACATTGGTATATCTAAATCAATGTTGCGAAATTAATAAAAATGTCATATGATCAGTTTGGCGTTTGCTTAACTGACAACCTACAAGTGCACTTGACTCAATACACGCTTGGTTTTTTTTAAGTGACAAACAATTTTTATACTCAGCTGTACTAGTACACTAGTATAATTATGATTTCATAACGGTGGATTGTAACAGAATGAAATAATCGATATACAGAGATATGGACTTATATATGTCCAAATGATCAGCGTGAAAAGAGAAATCGATTGAGCCATGCCCGTCCGTCCGTCCGTCCATCCGTACGCACTCTAAAGTTGGAAACACTCACCGACGTACGTTTTTTTAAGAATAATTTGATATTTACAAAATTAAAATATATCATGATGCAAAAGGCTCAAACGGCAACACTGACTTCAAAGAGAGTAGTCCGCTGACACGTTTTCACGGAAAAAATCAAAACGACTTTGATTTCTACTTACCGTTTTCCGTAAACGTAGAAATTCAATGTCGGTGAGTTTGCGTTTACATGGCATTCCCATAAGGTAGATCGTGTCAGCTGACATGGTCTACGGGCTGCCGTCGCTGAGTGTTTCCACTATAACTCGCGCAAAAACTGAGATATTTTGATGAAATGCAAGTTGGTATCCAGACTGGGACGGTTGGTATTGAAAATGGGCGAAATCCATTACCACGCCCACTTTTCCTATATAGAAAAAATCAGAAATTCGGTATCTCAGTCACTAATAGAGCTGGAGTGGTAAAATTTCACCCACGCATTGAGCTCAGGCCCTTATGAAGAAAATTTGGAAAATGGGCAGTGCCACGCCCATTTATTAAGGGGCAAACATTGAAAGTTTTATAAGTCATAACTCAAAAACTGTAGCAGAATATCAATGAAATTTGGTACGCGTGATCTACTTGCTTAAGCAAATGTTTGGACGAAAAATTGGCAAAATTGCTTGACGGCCACGCCCACTTTTATATATGGGTATAATAAAGCGGCCTAATAAAAACATTTTAAGCGATATCTCTGTCAAATATAAAGATATATCATTGAAATTTTGTGGTGTGAGTCCAACTATAGACGTAAAACGAAAAACATAAAAATTTTGGGAAATGGGCGTGGCACCGCCTCCTTTTAGAAGCAGGAATAACGAGATTTCTGAGCTCATAACTCGACAAATAATTGATATATTATAACGAAACTTTGTGTATACACTTTTATCACCTGTAGTACATATTCGGTAATACATGTTCAAAAATTTAGCGAAATAGGTTTATGACCACGCCTACTTTTTAACAAAGATATTTCTGGAACACCCTTTGGGAATTTGTAACGTGACGTCTTTGTAACTAGAAGTCATAAAGGAATGAAATTTTGCAATAGCAGTAATATTTATATGCTTAGTTGGATGATTGGTACAAATTTTGGAAATAGGCGTGGCTACGCCCACTTTATGCAGCACTCGATTTATATAAAATACACCGTGTTTCCATCAAACGCAAACAAACAATGAAATCATACAGCTGAGTATCTAATGATCGATTCCACTCGAATTAAGGCTTCCTTACTTGTTTAGTTTACTTTTTGCTTAAAAATTTAAGACGCAATAAATTGACGAGCCGGATCACAACACATACATATGTACCTACTCATTGAACTTCATCCAACACAAAGATACACACATATGTATGTATCGCATATGCAAATTCACACAAACTGCCATCAAATTCAATTATAAACAAAGGAAATTAACAAAATTTGCAGGTAAAGATGACATCATTGACTTATAAGGCAATAGTTACTAATGTGTCATTTGTACACCCATAAACATACATACATACATACATATATTGGTATAACATACGACTTCACAGGCGAAGCCATAAAAATGCTAACTACATAAGCGGAAAATGTGTTTCTCCAAAAAAAGAGAATATAACCACATTTATTTTTATCACGCAGTTAGGACGAAATTATGTTGATTAGTGTAATAGAGCGTTTGATATATGTACATATGTAGGTATGCTTGTTAAGCATTACTATTTAAATACTGTATGTGTGAATATAAAACATTTATTCATTACTTACTATCAATGACTTTCTTCATGCAACCGGTGGCATTATGTACGCCCAAGATATTCAATAGGAAACGAGGCGGGGAGACGCGTGCGCAATCGTATTTCATATCATCGCTACCTTCGAATTGCACGCCACATTTTGGTTGGGTGGCTGAATCGCAGATGTAACATTGCAGGGCGAAGGCTGTGAAAAAGAGGTAGAAAAGTAGGGGTAGAAAATTTTAGTTTTATTTATTTGGTTAGATATAAGGCTTTTTGGTTATTTATTTTTTTGGTTATTTTACTTTATTTAACTCAAATCAACTAAATTTAAGCTAATTTAACTCACTTTTGAACTTAACTTAATTTATTTTTTTATTTCGTTTAATAAAAAAAATGTATTATGTTCTTATTTAGTTTTATATATTTAATTTTTTTAATTTAAATTAATTTTATTTTATTTCCATTTAATTAAGCTTATTTTTTTATTTTATTTTATTTATTTTATTTTATTTTATTTTTTTATTTCATTTTTTATTGGATTTCATGTTAGAAAAATTTATTATTATATATTAATATTATATAAGAGGTTAATTAATTTTGTTACATTTTTTTTTAATTTTTGATTTAAATTCGCTCAACTCATTTTATTTTTTTTATTTCTTTAATTTGTGTTAATTAATTTAATTCAACTTAATTTAACTTCAGGACTTAACTTCATTTTATTTTATGTTTTTTTCATGGAACATTTTTTTTTTTAATTTATTTAATGTTTTCTCTAGCTTATCCTTAGTTATGTTCAACTTTCTGTCTCTCTTCAAAACTCACCTGAACAGACAACACTGGCTATCAAGGCAAAAGCCAAGTACGATTTTACCGCTGAAACCATTTTGTTTGTTTCGTTACTTGGTTTGAACTAGAAATTTGAACTTTGGTTGTATGGAATAAAGAATGAGATGGAAAAAAATTATTTATTTGGATGAAAATTTTGTATAAATAATGATTTTTATATTAACACTGCTTTAGCTAAAAATAAATTTTGAAATGTTTAAATGTTTTAAAAATGAACATATCTATATATTAATCTTGAAAAAATAAATTCCAAATTATTTAATTAAAATAAAAAATATAACGGCAAACACAATCTGAGAAAGAATATAGCCGCTTTCGATTCACAATTTCTCTGTTGGCTATAAATTTCCCTCTGCCAAATTTATATGTGAATGATAGCGAGCAGAGGGAAATTTTTATCGACCAGTTAGCGAGTATGGCTACTACTCATTATGGGTTCAAACATTTTTGTTCGATCCGACCTCGCTTGTCTGATGGCGAATCGAAAACGCCTTATATAAAATTCATAACCATAAATCACTCGCTTAAAAAAATTAAAAGCACTTCGTAATGGAAATTTTCCAAATAAATTTCAATTAATTCTAATTATTTTTTTTTAGCAAAAACCGTTAAAAAAATGTTTAATTCCATTTTTCTGGCGGTACTCACCTTTTGGAGTGAACGCTAAGTAAAATACGTCTATTAAGTATCACGACACGGGCGCAACTGTAGCGGGCGTGGGCCAACATTGTTCAAACTGGTGGCTTACTTAGTAGCCAAAACAAAAAGCTCACATGAAAAAATACTCAAAATATATGCAGTGGCATAAACATACGTAGATACATTGTACATATGTAAGTTTGTAGTACCCTACAAAAATCAGTGGATTATATGCTCCATTTGTGGTAGGTTAGAGTACTTTCAAAGTGACCACTAACATAGCCCAAACGACCGATTCATATATCTGCACCGGTTCGTAGTTAGCCGAACATAACAAAAACCAAATGTTTATCGCGACGACGACGATATGTGTATATGCATACATAACTACATACATACATATGTTTGAATGTATACACGTCATTCGTCGTCGTCGCGATAAACATTTGGTTTTTGTTGTTATGTTCGGCTAACTGTTAGGTACTCCATCAATTAATCCATTGTAGGTACTCCATGGATTAATTTGATTGTTATGCGGGACTGGAGTATATACTCCATTGCAATGACATGCAATGTTAAATGGACCATATTTTTTGTATGAAATGTGGCAAGTTATGGAGTAATCGGTTGGTCCATAGCGAGCAGTCCATGGATTAGCGAATGGAGTACTCGGAATTTTTGCAGGGTACGAGTATACATACATACATATGTATGTATATTATTTTAGCTTGTAGTAATTTTGTTATTCCCAACCAAGCGCCTCACACGCTTGAGAAAACTTTTCAGTCAAATGGTTGCGTTTGTTTGCCTTGTTGGTGGTTTTCTTGAGTGAAATCGCTTTGAATTGCCTAACCCAATGAACTTACGCATTCCTACTTACATATATATATATAGTTAGTTTGGCACAATTATCTATGACATTACATAGATTGTACAGGAGCGTGTGCAGTGATACCAGATAATCTCCGCTAAAATTCCCACAGAATTTGAAAAAAAATCCCTAATTCCCACATTTTAAATAAAAAAATCCCACAAAATTCCCACCGAATTTAAAGCATTTATTTCAGTAATATAAGAATATATAACAGGATATGATTTTTGTTGATTTTAAAGTTGAAGCAATTGATATTTTTGGATTGAAAGGCAACTCTTACTTTACTTATACTATTTAACATATCACTAGATAGTTGGTTTCACTTTTTACATTTAAAATCCGTTACAATTGTAAATATTCTTTCTGATTCAGCGTTTGAACGTGAGTACAATTTCAACCAATTGCTTAAGATTATGAGACAAAAAATTGTCATTATAGTTTATTATTTTTTTTAAATCGTCAAAATCAAAAACAATATCGGGATCTAAAAACTGCCAATCTTCGAAAACACCGTCAAATGGAACACGTGATATTATCTGAAAAATAGAAGCTTCATAAAAGCGCAAACACTTTTTTTGAATACAATTTGTTCCTCCAAATTTAAATTTGACAAAATATCTTCGCATTCATAACCAACGTAAACGTTATGCACGTCAAGTAAATACGGAGTTGGAAGTTCCAAAACTTTTAGCTGTAATTCCCACGGAATTGTAAAAAATTCAGGTTTTAAGAAACTTCTTGCAATTTTCTTAGCTTCTTGCCCTAGTCGGTGTATAAGTTAAATTAATTGAAAAAGTTAAGAACGTAGGTACTTCAAAAATCTAAAATAAGCCTTGTTTTGAATTCTTTCCAATTCTTAATAAATAGTTTCTACTTTTTTATGTTTATCTTCAAATGAGGCAAGGCGCAAATAGCTTTTAAGTGGCTCCCAATTCTCCAAAATTCTTTCGATTATTAACAATACAGTACGAATGTGCACAATGAAAAATAAATTACCTAAGAGTGGCGATTATTAACACGCTTTTATTAGTTTCACCTGTATGTATGTATTTATGTAAACAAGCGACGTATACGCAGCAAGGATGCTCAACAAACTATCAAAATATTTTTCCGTTTGTTAACATGCTATGTTAACGCAACTAAAATGCAAGCGTTAACGTTTTAAACGAAACAAAATCAACAAAAAGGAAATCGTTTTCGTTGAATCGAAAATTAACGTTGAAATTATCATTGAAATTAGCGTTTTTTCGGTTCTCACAATAAGTTGAGAGTGCTTAGTAGCAGCGTAGAGCAACAATGCTCTCAATGATAAACATAGAGCGCTTTGATGGTTCGTTTGAGTGACAATTCTCTCAGCAATATAGAGCGCTCAACTTTTCAACGTTTCAGCGTTAACGCTTGAGTTTCGTTGACGTTAATAACGAAACAGAAATTATTTTGATAATTTTTATAACGTTGAAAAACTGAGTCTTTAACATTTCGGTTATCGATAATATTAACGTTGCGGTGCATCCTTGATACGCAGTGTAGTTCACTGTATGTAACCGACTCCTTTTTGCATTGCATAAGTTAACGCGAAAGTGTGTGTATTCATACACTGAATGGGAATTTTTCAGTGTGAAATGTGCTTATTTTAAGTTATACTATAAATTATACATATGTAGGTTCTGCAACCAAAAAGTACCTTTTTTATATGGACGACAATAAAATGTCCCTTTTTTCCCTTTTTAAATATTTTACACTGAAATATCCCCCAAAAAGGGAAATTTCCCTCAATCTGGCAACATTGAGCGTGTGTAATGTAAGACTATAAATTCGAGGAAACTATTATAATTATTTCGAGTAGTGATGGGTGAGTGCGAGATGTTAAGGAGGAGGCTAGGCTCCTCGATTATACAATTCAAATGTTTTTGCGATTGATCCGAGTCGGAGATGTTCTCGATTAGTAATACGCGAGTGCGAGATGTTTTAGCGATTGCTTCGATTGACGGCTACTCGCGACTGGACTTGAATGCGAAAGAAAATCATCGAGAGCACTCGAGATGTTTGTACAATTGAGACAATCGAATAAAACATCTCAGACTCGCCCATCTCTAGTTTTGAGTACATTTACATTCTTGCTTATAGACTTGCGGAACTGTGTCTATCAATCGGTAGATGACGAGCAATAGTGCCAACTACAAGATAGTTAGACTTTCCTGAGTAGAAGAAGTAGTCCTTTATTATGTCTTCCATCCGGCCATACGTGTCTTGATTGATGTTGGTGATTCTAGATTCTGTGATGCCTTCAATTAGGACACTCTTTTTCGAGGACAAAATCCCTAGAATGACCTTACTTAGCCACTTCCTCAAAATTATAATATATTTTTATATACGTAGTCTCATTTACGAAGGTAATCCCCCGCCACTTAATACCTCCGGCTGGAATACGCTACAACGATCCGAATAGAAGTACATAGTAGAAAGATTGTAACCCCATTTGAACACTGGCGGTGGACGAAAAGCTCGGCCGAAAAGTTGTAGTGATTGGCGAGACAGAGCTGTTTTAGCGATTGCTTCAATTGACGGCTATTCGCGAATGGGCTCGAATACGAATGAAAATCATCAGATTTTTCGAGATGTTTGAGCAATCGAGACAATCGAAAAAAAGCAGCTATAGTTTCTGTTAAAAATACTAGGCTGCCACTGTTTCGCGCAGTACTGTGAATATAAGTAAAAAAAATAAACATAAAACATAAATATGTATAATTAAATAGTTAGAGTTAATTCATAGTTAACATGAATATGAAAAATGAAAAAGAAGACAAACAAAAAAACATTACTCAAATGACACGCCCACACATTACCGCATTCAACAAATTACTCACTCACTTAAGCCACTTGTTTGAGCATAAATTAAGCGCCCTTCTGCAGTGCTCATACTCTGCTCCATCATCCGCCACCAACACAAGATTCTGTGTGTTTAGTGCGATTTTCTATTTTTCAATTTCAACGGACTTTATTTTGGGATGATGTCATAATGATGTTCGGTTGTTGTTGTTCTTGAGACTGTTTTTCAATGGTCTCCGCTGACTTCAAATGTTTTGTTTTCTGCGGTTTACCTAGAAGCCGCCTTCGAGCGTATGGGTGCCTTTTGTCTAATATTTGGTGACCCATGCATACCCTGCAAAAATCATTGGATTATATGCTCCATTTGTGGTAGGTTGGAGTACTTTCAAAGTGACCACTAACATAGCCCAAACGACCGATTCGTGTATCTGCATCGGTTCGTAGTTAGCCGAACATAACAAAAACCAAATTTTTATCGCGACGACGACGATATGTGTATACATATATAACTACATACATACATATGTTTGTATGTATACACGTCATTCGTCGTCGTCGCGATAAACATTTGTTTTTGTTGTTATGTTCGGCTAACTGTTAGGTACTCCATCAATTAATCCAATGTAGCTACTCCATGGATTAATTTGTTTGTTATGCGGGGCTGGAGCATATACTCCATTGCAATGACATGCAATGTTAAATGGGCCATATTTTTTGTATGAAATGTGGCAAGTTATGGAGTAATCGGTTGGTCCATAGCGAGCACTCCATGGATTAGCGACTGGAGTACTCGGAATTTTTGCAGGGTATGTACATACACATACATACATACAAATGTACGTACTTTCCCTGCAAAAAATGCGACTAATCCGAGATACATCTGGGATCACTCGCAAAGGAGCATGCGACTACTCGCTTTTTGTATCTCTTTATATGGAATGAAGTGTTCCTTTTTGTTTGAGCATGTCCTATGGAGAGACTAATTGTACCCTTTTATACCTGAACGAGTACGAAAGTAGAGAACTCCACTTTGATGCCAATGGGATACCAAATGGAAGGTGTACCCTTTTATACCTGAACGTGTACGAATGTAGAGAACTCCACTTTGATGGCAATCGGATATCAAATGGAAGTTGTACCCTTTTATACCTCAATTGCAAAAAAAATGCAATCACAAAAGCCTATTTCAAAATTCGTTTATAGCCTTTTGAGTAAAATTGTCAACATTTACTCTACATTTTTACCGTTCCGGGTACAATTGGGAGTAATTGTAGCCAAGTGTACCCGAAAGAGAGTTGTCCGGGACAAATCTCTTTCGAGACTAATCGCACAATTTTTTGCAGGGTTATTATTCAATTCAAGTCAAATTGTTGGTTCTTTACATTCTCACTTTGCGCATTTTCATAAAAAAAAATTTTAAACGAGTTATGCGGGTTTTATTTTGTTTCTTTTTTCCACTTTTGGCTTTATTCATATTAATTAATTAAGTATGTACTATGAATTTTGGTGTATGTTTAATTTTATGTTCATTTATGTGGCAAGAGCTTGTTAAGCATATAAATGGGAGTATGTATTATTTGGCGGGCTGTTATTGTTGTTGCAATTTACTGGCAAATGCTTTGTAAAGCCAAATCGGGAGCATAGTACTATTTCCTATCAATGCATTTCATTGTAGAAGTACATACTTGAAGTAGGACAGCATTTACTTATTTAGCTAAAACAAAATTTATGCTACATACGAGGGTTGACTATTAAGTTCGATTAGCATTTCAGTTAGAATATAAAAATTTATATATATTGCATAAAATTATGAAAGCATGCTTTGTGTTTGTGATTATTTAATGACTAAATACGGTTAGGTACTTTATTCTTTTCAATGATTTACTCATTCAATTGTAGATTGTCAAAATTAAGGGTTGCGACCTGAAAAGTAACAATTTAATAGTAAGTTAAATTAAAAAATACACACTTAATAGATTAATCAATTGTAATTTCGTGATTGTTTTCATTTTTTCAATTACACTGCTCTACAGCCAAAGAATACTCTGAACGCCACCGATTTTACATATAGATAGGATAGTCACTTCTAAAGTACAGACAAAAAATTTCATTTTGTGATCCAGTGTTATTTTTTGATTTTTTCAATTGCATAATAATTATAATTATTTGACTTCTTTCATTTATTTCTGTTTTTTTTTAATTGCATGATTAATTAATTAAGCTTTTTTATTTAATTTGTATTCAGCTTGTGAATAATACACTGTATCGCTTTACATATATATTTTCAAAAATAATTAAAAATACTCATGCGAAATGGAATAATCGCATAACTGAGGCAATCAATAATAATTATTAATATTAAGCAATTAAAAATAATCATAAAATTAAAAAAAAGTATGTAATTAATTTTGATTATTTCTGATTATATTTTTAATAACTATTAATCACGATTATTTTTTTTAATTTAGGTGATTAATTGCCAGTTTAATGTAAGACAATTAAAATAATCATAAAAATACAAAAATCCAAAATAATTAATCATTATTAATTTTAATGGGAACTTAATAGCTTAAACAGCGAATTTTCGTCGGTCGCGGCGTTCTGTCAAACGACTAAAATACACGGCAATATATGAAAACGTTGGCGAAAATCGCCCGGCGAAAATTCGTCAGAATAGACTAATTTCTAATTTGGACGCTATCGCCTGTCGAATAAATTATTTGGAACTTGATAAAAACGTAATAAAACAAAAATATGTACATATACATACGTGATTTGATGTGGAAAAATTGAAAATATGGATAGAAGAGATAATAATGGAAGAAGTGTGGAAACATCGTAATTAAATGTAAAGATATGCATATGGCAATTTCGCCTTGATTCTCTTTCACTGGGCGATATTCGCAAACAAATGTCGTCGCAGCACCACGTGAAAACACGCCCGGAGATTGATTCCGTTTAAAGCTTAACTCGCTTTTAGAAATAGCGGTCATCCCTCAGCAGTAGGCGGGATTACCCTACGAGGGTATTTCTGCCATGAAAATGCTTCCCACAAAAATGCATTCGCCGTTCGGAGCCTGTTCACCTAATTAGTAGGAAAAACAAATATTAAGGAGCACGCCTCGAATTGGGAAGAAAAGCTCGGCCTTAAAACTCGTCTGAGTTACATATATCAGCGCCACTGTATTATTATATATTATATGTACATACATACATACATACATAAATTGGTGCTCCATTTATCTTTAAAATAAATGTAAAGCACAAACATGTTACATACTAAAAACAACAGTAGCAGCATTTAATACCATCTCTCCACAAAACATGTTTCGCTCTTTTTTTCTGCACTCGCTCTCTCAATCTTGTTTCGACCTCAAAACGAGTGCCGAAACTCGCCATTTTCCATACAAATTTCTGAGAGCGAGTGAAGATTGAAACACTTATTTCGTTCTCAATCCTCTTGCCAAACGCGATGATATCTTTGCCTTCTCTAATTTTGTATCGAAAATCTATCGAAATCTTACACAGACCAAAACAAAAACGCAAAAATAAGCAAACATAAGAAGAACAAGTAAGGAAGCCTAAGTTCGAGTGGAATCGAACATTAGATACTCAGCTGTATGTTTTCATTGTTTGTTTGCGTTTGTTCGATATAGGGTGTATTTTATATGAAACGAGTGCTGCATAAACAGGGCGCAGCCACGCCCATTTTCAAAATTTGTATCAATCATCCAAATAAGCATATAAATATTATTGTTAGAGCAAAATTTCATCCCTCTATGACTTTTAGTTACAAAGATGTCATGTTACAAATTCCCAAAGGGTGTTCCAGAAATATCTTTGTTAAAAAGTAGGCGTGGTCATAAACCGATCTCAATACATTTTTGCGTGTCTATTAACACATGTTATAAAAGTGCATAAGCCAAGTTTCGTCATAATATCTCAGTTATTTGTCGAGTAATAGGCTCGTAGATTTCTTTGTCTAAAAAGAGGCAGTGCCACGCCCATTTTCCAAAATTTTTCCATTTTTTGTTTTCGGTCTATTGTGGAACTCATGTCACAAAATTTCAATGAATTATCTTTATATTTCACAGAGATATCGCTAAAAATGGTTTTATTAGGTCACTTTATAATACCCATATATAAAAGTGGGCGTGGTCGTCAACCGATTTTGGTAATTTTTCGTCCACACATTTGGATAAGTAAATATATCACGCGTACCAAATTTCATCGATATATCTTCAACGGTTTCTGAGTTATGACATATAAAACTTTCAATGTTTGACCCTTAATAAGTGGGCGTGGCACCCCCATTTTCCAAAACTTCATAAAATTTCTTCATAAGGGCCTGAGCTCAATATGTGGGTAAAATTTTATCACTCTAGCTATATTAGTGGCTGAGATACCAAATTTCCGATTTTTTCTATATAGGAAAAGTGGGCGTGGTCATGGTCCGATTTCGCCCATTTTCAATACCAACCGTCCCAGTCTCGATACCAACTTGCATTTCAAATTTCATCAAAATATCTCAATTTTTACGCGAGTTATCGTGCGTACGGACGGACGGACGGACGGACGGACATGGCTCAATCGATTTCTCTTTTCACCCTGATCATTTTGATATATATAAGTCCATATCTATCTCGATTATTTCATTATGTTACAATCCACCGTTATGAAATCAAAATTATAATACTCTGTGTACTAGTACAGCTGAGTATAAAAAGAAAGAGAAATGTTAAACTGAATAACGATCAGCCACGTGGAGACAGGTTATTTAGCGAGATGTTTCCCTAGATGTTTCGCTGGCGAATCAAGTTATGTGGAGACGGGCTATAAGTGTACTTAAAGCATTTATTAATCATTTCAAGCCACACAAACAATTGTGCAACTCTTTCCGACGGATGAACTATGAAATGTTAAAATGCAGCACTGAGGCGTTGAGTATACAATACGTTTGAAGCAAGTTTACCTGGTTTTGGACGCTGTATGGCTTGAGAAGCTTAAACTTTTACTTGGAAGTCTGTTCTATGAAATTAGAAGTACTATTTGAGAGAAATATTGTGATTCATGAATTTCATGAATAATAATCCACTCATATGACGTAGCATACTTGAATCATATTTATTTGTCATAATTAATACATTTGATACATGTAAACCTGTATTTATGTACATTTATATATTATTATAAGTAGACATTATGTCATACTTAAGTATAAGCTTTCAGAATTGCACGCATTATTAAGCCTTTCAAACAATTAAGTTCATAATCCACAAAGGTAACTCATTCATTGCTTTTATAAAATATGCATATTTTTTTCTAAATATTAAGAAAATTCTTTTCTTATACGCCAGTATATATTTAGATTATGATTATAGCAAACTTTATATGTTTTATTTTCTATTTGAGTAACTATACCTCATACTCGATTCTCTGTAGTTTGTGTTCTAGAGCTGAGGAACTCAGGTCACGGGCCATCGAAAGTTGTCGACATTAAAACTTCTCTATAAAATAGTAGAGATTACCAAATTTTCAATAACTATCCTCCCTCTTTAAAGCAGCGCTTTGGTGAAATTTTACTCATATTACGAGTAAAAAGTTTATTTCCGCGATTTTCTGTGATCAAATTTGTATTTCTTTAGGCTGAAAGCGCTTTAGTGTTTTAGTTTTTGTTATGCCCTCAAAGTACGCATTTCAATATCATCCCTTAAGTAAATATAAATAGCAAAGCATAATCATAAAATAAGCATAATCACCAAATAGTTTTATAGATAGTAACAGAAAGTTTTATATCATTCAAGTTTATCCCCAAAGCAATATTTACTTATACATATGTATGCGGGGAAGAAATTGAGTGTTTATACAGGGTGTTAGAAAAATATAGTCTATAGAAGCCTCGCTAATACCCAACCAATCGATTAGAGACTCGCTATAGAACGAGCACTTTTTTCAAATATCGCTAACATTAGATTACGACTTGAGAAACAATGGAGAACAATAGCGTTCTCAAACGAAACGGAACTTTACTATCCAATCGATAAAATTATAATTTTTCAGTAGATATAAATTTAGTTCTCTAATGAGTTTCAAGTGAGAATTTACAAAAACAAAACCATGAAATAATCGAGATAGATATGGGCTTATATACATCAAAATGGTCAGAATAAAAAAACAAATCGATTGAGCCATGCCCGTTAGTCCGTGACATCTTTAGTCATAAAGGGATGAAATCTTGAACTAACAAGAATATTTATACGCTTAGTCTGGTGATAGATAAACATTTTGAAAGTGGGCGTTATTACGCCCGTTTTATTCGGCACTCCGTCAAATTGAGTATCTAATATTCGATTGCACTCGAACTTAGGCTTCCTTACTTGTTTATTATTTAATTTTGATTCTTTTTCTACACTCAAATAAATTTTGGTATAAATTTTAAACTTTTTTGGTCGATATATAGGACGCGACCGAAAATTTATTAAAATTTAAACTTTGAAAAGTTTAAAATTTTTTTAAAGTTTTAAAGTTTAGATTTTATTCCAAATTAAAATTTATTTTAAGACTTTTAAAAGTTTAAAATTTAAACCTTTCTTTGGTTTAAATTTAAAAAAAATGTTTGCTCCCAAATCCTCTTCATGCTCTTCCCTATTGTATCTTCTTTCCTATCCTTTTTTTCTCCTTTTCTTCCATATTGTTCTCCCCCCAACATCCCCTTAATCCTTTTCCATATTGTGCCTTTTTCCTATCCTCTTCTTCTCCTTTTCTTCCTTCTTCATTTTATCTGTTTCCATAATTATTTTGTGTTTGTTTCTCCATTCAAACAACGCCACACAGTCATTCATTCAAATTGTCTAATAACTTAAATGAACTTTTTATATTGTTCATTTCTCGAAAAAGCAAGTTGGAATTTCAAATCAAAAATTAAAATTTTTTTGTTGAAACCAAATTTTACGACCAATGAAAGTTTAAAATTTAAACCTTAAAAGTTTAAATGAGAAAAAGTGTAAGACTTAAACCAAAAAAGTATGAAATTTATTCCAAACAATACTTTGAAATATTTGAACTTTTGTAAGTTTGAATTTTAAACCAAAACGGAATAAGAAACTTTTAAACTTTCGAAAAAAGTTTTAAATTTCTTTCAAACCAAATCAAAGTTTAAAAAATAGTCCAATATTTATAACAGTGTAGTTTTCTACCCTCGCTCCTGATTAGAAAATAGTTAGAGATTTATGCTAGTTATCCCATACTTATAAAAATTTTTCGATAAGTGGGATTCTGTAAGCATGGGAAATAGTTAAAAACCCAATTATTGTAAAAAAGTTCTCCTGGTGATAGTATATTTAGGCCCATTTGTATACATGTTTGGTGTAAAAGCTGTTTTTATAGGCCGACTGACTACGAACAAATTATTTTCCCTTTAATTCATAAGATATACAAATTTCTCCAACATCCTGTAATTAAATATATATTTTTAGAGGGTACCATGATATGTACGTCTACTGTCTACTACATGATTATGCGTACCTACATGTCTGCAGGAAGTATATTTAAGTAGGTGGTGGGGGAGTTATGCACAGACCAAAGCATGACGGACATTGAAAACAATGCGAGTTAGGCAAAGAGGGTACATAAATTTAAATGTATGTACGTATGTACACAGTATAACCATTTATGCTTTTTTAGTTTTTTGACATGGGTGGTTGGATAATCAAAACAAGATGACATCACTGACAGAAAGCAAGAGAAGGAGGCGTGATATAATTACAACAGAAAAGTATAGTGCTTTAGAATGTTTGGGGCTGACTTATTATAGAAATCGATGCATAAAATGTTGGATTTTCTGGTATTATGAAGCCTAATGGGTTATTGTAGTGATGAGTCAGTCTGAGATGTTGTAGCGATTGCTACGATTGACGGCTACTCGCAACTGGACTCCAATACGAACGAAAATCATAAAGAGCATTCGAGATGTTTGGATAATCGAGACAATGGAATAAACCATCTCAGACTCGCCCATCACTAAGTTATTATACTTTTAAGCTTCGAGTAAGAGATGGTAGATGTGACATGGAATATGACAATCAATTCAAAAAAGTTTCTCTTACAATGGACCGTATTAATAAAAACCAAGCAAATGGTTTTACTCGAGATTTCGAAAATTTTACATTAATTTGTATGAACGAGATTTAAAAATTTTAGTAAATGGTCTGAAATCTTAAGCAAAAGAACTTAAATGCTTGGCTTTTATTAATATGACCCAATAGGCAATTTCGATGTTATACAGTTTTTGGTCGATTCCATATCTACCTGTAGTAGGAAATAAATGTGGAAACCAGACTAGGGCACAACATGAAAACTCTGCTTCAAATCTTAATCTAGCAACGCAGTTAAGTTCCTCGAATGTCGTTGACTAATTTTTTGCTTTGTGAGCGCGTGACGCGCCTTGAGTGATTTGGATCTTAGTATAGTACAATTAATGCGATTAAAATAATTAAGCATTTAAATTCCGAATTCATAACGTACTTAAAAGCATTTAAAAATGTTGTTTCTATATACAAGCATACATACAGACACATAAATACACAAATTATAACATTTGTGTTTGCCCATTCGAATATTTGCGAGCGGCTTTAATTTAGACACTGTTGTCATTTATTAAAGTTTAGTTACTTATTTATACATTATATATTATGATACATATGTACATATATCGCTATTAGTGTGGTGTTGTTGTTGCAAAAAAACTACATGGCTTTATATTATTTTTTCCAAGTTCACAGTTGTTGTTAATTCATACGGATACGTGTCATTGTTTTTATTGAGTTTGAGGCTTTGAATTTTGCTTTTACTGCCCGATTTCGCATGCACCTGCCAATTCAAATGTTCTATCAACGTTAAAACGAATTAACATATGTATAAACGGTGTGATATATTTCATTATATACTCGTACATATACCTACATATGTATGTAATAAGCAGAACTATTTAGTAATTTGTTTAGCAATACTCTACCTGAATAAAGAAGTAGTTTCAGTTCCATAAAATCACTGGTCTCAGAAATGAGTTATAGTTCCAGTAAAATTTTTCTGTCGAAATCTAAATATAAAGTGTAGAGCAAATACGTATTCAAACAGTGTTTGCGAGCTATGACTTGCGTAATTGTATTATATCGCCAATCCAGGTTGTACACCGGATACTTTTTTGGTTTACTTTAATATTTAGCATTCCATGATATTCGCTTTCCGTGGGTAATTAGCACGTAAAAACGATTAAAATTACTTATTGCAAAATGCAATAAAATAAAATAATGTAGGTAAGTATAAATAAATCTGCCGAAGTTCTGTTATAAAAAAATTCATACTTAGTCTGTATTGGCTGATGTTGGAAATGGTAGTGCATTAAACGTCACTATCTTGTAAAGCTTTTTAATAATTCGTACATTTCTAAATTGTTGAAAATGATAAAAAAGGTCATTTACTCGCTATAGCAAATGAAAATATTCAAAAAAGTTATTGGCTCATATAGGTACGTATGTCAGTGTACACACTTCTACCGCATATGCGATAAATCTACCAATAATTTTTTTTAAATATGACGATCTACCGCATGGGGCTAAAAATCTACCTCATTTTAAGATTCATTATTTGTTTAATCTTATCTGTCGACTTTGTTCAAAATAATGTACTTTGTGCCAACATTTGAAAATATGGTGCTAGAAAACTGTTTGGCAGCTCTTTTGTGTTCGAAATCGAATAACGTAGGAAATTTCATTATCAGAACTTGGTGTTTTTTCGTACTCTAGGATTTTCAGATTTTAATGTAAGGTAGCGTACGGCAAAAGCTTTACCTGTGGCTGTTTTACCTCACAGCAGTGCAGCCGCAGAGCAGTCCCTTTCTGTTATGAAGATAATTAAAGCAGAAAGCAGGAATCTTTTATAAACTGAAACACTAAGTGAACTTAAATTTGCTAAGGAATTGTGTAATGGGGATGATTTATATGTACTTACCTCCAAATGACTTATTTTTGCGCAAAAGTAGAAGTTTGGATCATACCTCTAACTAAATTAGTTTTTAACGCTTTCTAATCAAAGAAAAAAACTTGTTTATTTATTAAATAACTATATTGTTTTGTTGAATAAATGAAAATCTACCGCATTTTTTTCTCTAATCTATCGGATAAAATGAATATAAGTGTGCACAATGGCGTAAGTATGTACTACATACATATGAGTCGAACTTACCTTTTACGTGGCTTACAATTTCGGAAATTAATTAGAATTATCTGCTGACCAACGCGGGTCAAACAGAGTTCAATTGGATTTCGCCTTAGCTGACCGCAAAGCAAATTAATATAAAGGATAAGAAAAGCTTCAGCTTTCATAAGCATCTTTTTAAGTATGTTTCTGTAGACACTCAGTCATAAGGGCATTCATATCAATTAAAAATTATACTAAGCCCAAGTCATTGAACTTCAGCTGCCCGCTACTGAATAAATTTAGATGAACTCACTGAGTATTAACTTCATTTGACGCTGGAATAATAAAAACGAAAGAAAATTTATTTAATTAGATTTTGGAGCTAATTAGCGTAAGAATGTATTTGTGTACATATTAAAATGCATAAATTCTTATGTATGTACGCTTCTCTGAATACATATTTATGCGCCTACACATATTTATTTTATGTATTAATATTATTACACAGTGCTACAGTGAAAATACACTCATGAAGCGACCTAGCTAAGATTGTTTATCTAGTCAAGTGTAACACGAAACGGTATTTGAAAAATCCGCTGTACCCTCAAATTTTTTTTATTGCTAAAAAACCGTTATTCCATGCTTGTCGGCACATAAAAATTACTAGAGGGGCTATTTTTGAACCGATTTCAATTTTTCCAACGGTTTCGGAAAGTTAAATAATAGTAATCTTAATATATAAACAGCAGTTTGTTAGTTTATAAGGTATAAGAAGAAATTTTTGCACTTAAATCTGAAATTTTCGTAAAATTTTTTCGTTTTTTCGAGTTTGACGTCATTTTTTTGGTACAATTCGAAAAACATGCTTTAATTACAACAAATATTATTGTTCTACTATTAATTCTTAGTAAAACTAGACCTTATTTATTGAAAAATTTAAATAAAAATAAATTGACGAAGTTATAACGCTTTTTCGAAAACAATAATTTCAACGTTTTTACCACCCACTGCATAGCATAGCATATTTAGAAGAATTTCATATCAAAGGCTGACAAAAACCGAACATTTTGAACCCGACCCCCTCAGAATTTGATGAAATTTTGCATAGATGTACATCTTACCTACCCAAACACAACCTCATTTTTACAAATTGCATTTTCGAAAAATTGTGGGCGTGGCGAGGTATCGAAATATTCGAAAATATTCGAAAAATGACGATAATAGGTACTTTTAAAGTGTGATTACTAGGGAATGGCTTTACCGATTTCAAAGATCTTCATACCACTAGAAAGGTATTGAAATATACTGTAAATTTTTTTTTTTGTTTTAGTACACTGAAAATAAAATAATAATAATCTTTATTTTCCAAATTTTCTATTTATAATGGAAATTTATTTTAGTGGCCGCTGTGGTGCAGTGGGTAGAGTGCTCGCCTGCTATGCCAGAGGTCTCAGGTTCAAATCCCAGTCCGAGCAAACATAAAAAAAAAAAATTAAAATTTTCTTATTAGTAAAAATCCAATTATTGGGTTTTTTAAGAGCACCGGTCACCTCTCGGTAGTGGGCGGCATACCCTCCGAGAGTATTTCTCGGCCATAAAACCCGTCAGAGTTATAATAGCGCCATTGTGTTATTATTATTATGAAAATTTATGAACAGAAAAACTATAAAAACTATGATTTTCCATTTATACACAAGTAAAAGTTACTTATTAAATAAAAAATATGAAATTTTTGTTCAGTGTAATATAGAATTTGTACAGTATATGTTTTCAAAAGGTGATTTTAATACCTTTCTAACGGTATAAAAATTTTTGAAATCGGTAAAGCCATTCCCTAGTAATCACACTTTAAAAGTACCTATTATCGTCATTTTTCGAATATTTTCGAATATTTCGATACCTTGCCACGCCCACAATTTTTCGAAAATGCAATTTGTAAAAATGAGGTTGTGTTTGGGTAGGTAAGATGTACATCTATGCAAAATTTCATCAAATTCTGAGGGGGTCGGGTTCAAAATGTTCGGTTTTTGTCAGCCTTTGATATGAAATTCATCTAAATATGCTATGCTATGCAGTGGGTGGTAAAAACGTTGAAATTATTGTTTTCGAAAAAGCGTTATAACTTCGTCAATTTTTAAAATTTTTCAATAAATAAGGTCTAGTTTTACTAAGAATTAATAGTAGAACAATAATATTTGTTGTAATTAAAGCATGTTTTTCGAATTGTACTAAAAAAATGACGTCAAATTCGAAAAAACGAAAAAATTTTACGAAAATTTCAGATTTAAGTGCAAAAATTTCTTCTTATACCTTATAAACTAACAAACTGCTGTTTATATATTAAGATTACCATTATTTAACTTTCCGAAACCGTTGGAAAAATTGAAATCGGTTCAAAAATAGCCCCTCTAGGAATTTTTATGTGCCGACAAGCATGGAATAACGGTTTTTTAGCAATAAAAAAAAATTTGAGGGTACAGCGGATTTTTCAAATACCGTTTCGTGTTACACTTGACTAGATAAACAATCTTAGCTAGGTCGCTTGATGAGTGTATTTACTTTTTTTTATTTTGTAGCACTGTGTTATTATTATTTTCTTTTTTTTTTTTGTATTTTTTTACAACCGTAATTAATTTACTTCTTTTTAATTACGCTTGGCGGGTATGAAGTAACGTGAAGTGGGCATTGAATTCAATTAAGCTTCGCGTAAATTATTCATTGTTTGTGTGAAGTTTTAAAAGCAAAAGTAAAATTTGAGCTAAAAACAATAACAAAATTTTCCATGTAAATTGTGTATTTGCGCAGCTGAATTTAAATACAAAACAGAGATACATACATATATTTATATATTCACAAATTCATTTTAATCATGTTTTTTGTAACTTAAGGCGGTGATTATCGATTAAATTTACGAGTGTTATAAAGGGTTATAAAAGTTCCTTAGCTATACAAACAATATAAAAGGAATTTGAGAAGCTTAGCTTAATAGCCTTTAGAGTCTAAACGCAAAGATTCAACTCAATGACTAGGCTCGGTCTTGGCCAAAGACTCGACTCAATATCTATAGTTTTCCTCTAACCTATTCAACTATCGATGTCTTACCCGGCGTCTCCTCAAAACAGAATTCTGTCATCACAAGCACCATTATAACATAGATTTCAAATGGGGCCGCCTCTGTCTTCTGGTATAACAGAAATGCCAAGGCAATTGCTTTAACAAGATTGCCTTAACATGAGCTGTCAGTTTGATGATTCGACAGCTAATTTTTCATTTCAACGAAAAATTCACAGTGGCAACATCTCCACATTGAACGTGAAATTTCGCACGGCGTCCATTTTGCTTGATTGTTTTGGCTTAAAAAATAAATAAAAAGAACATTAAGTGCATATATACAGTTTGCGATCATAATCGTCAATTTTAAACCATTTTTTTTAACTTTCTGAGTGCTTCTGCGTACACAACATGTCTATTCGGCGACATTTTACAAATGATTTTGTTATAACATGAAATGCCCACGCATATGAAAACATGGATTTTAGACATGATAACGTTCGACAAAAGTAACAGAATTTATGTTTTGTGGAGTTTCGGCGTTAGGTAACAATATTAATAGTTAAGTATCATTATTATTGGTGCTAACTGTATGAATATTCTTTTCTCAGCCAAAATGTAGGCTAGGACATGGTAGAAAAATAGAAGGTAAAATCACTTATTGACGTAGGCAGCCATCTTAGCCATTTGACTTTTATTGAATTTATGACATTTCATTGAAATCATGCTACCAGAGTAAACAGCAGCAACTGTTTTTTCTCTCGGCCATTGAGACTCTGTGCAAGCTGTTGGATTTTCACCACTTTTGCCTTTTACATTTTCAACATTTAACGTTAGTGTGTATATGCTTTTGCATATATTCTACCCAAACGTGCTGAATTTTTTGTTGGCGGTTCGCAATGAACATTTGTTGTTGGTATGTATTTTTTATACATATATGTGTTAAGCGCTGGGTCATTGCGGCTGAAGATGGAATGGACTCGGGTTCAATCCCCGGTGAATCCACTTCCACTTCCGAAAAGAGTGCTGATGTTCGAAAATGGTTTTTCGTGAAATAGCTATACACTCAACCTTCGCTGTAAATAGTTGTTGAATTTTTTTCCACTTACCCCAACAATTACAAATTGAATTAAAATAAAAATTTCGTGCTAAGCACTAAAAACTCTTTCAAGTAAAATTGTTAACGTTGTTGGTATATAAAAAATACATACCAACAACAAATGTTCATTGCGAACTGCCAACAAAAAATTCAGCACGTTTGGGTAGAATATATGCAAAAGCATATACACACTAACGTTAAATGTTGAAAATGTAAAAGGGAAAAGTGGTGAAAATCCAACAGCTTGCACAGAGTCTCAATGGCCGAGTGTGTTAAGCGCTGGGTCATTGCGGCTAAAGATGGAATGGACTCGGGTTCAATCCCCGGTGAATCCACTTCCACTTCCGAAAAGAGTGCTGATGATCGAGAATGGTTTTTCGTGAAATAGCTATACACTCAACCTTCGCTGTAAATAGTTGTTGAATTTTTTCCACTTACCCCAACAATTATAAATTAATTTATTTTCAAAAAAGCAATTGCTTCGAAAGCTGTGTGATTTGTGCAAAGTAAATAAATAAATAAATTTACTTTCATACGCGTAATTTGTGAAAAAAGATTTGAAAAATGAGCTGCCTCTTCAGGGGATTTCGAAAATACCGTGCACTTTTGCAAAGGCTCAGCGGTTTCCAGCAATTCCGTTTATAAGGAATCAATGGTTTCAAGCGTGCCAAATAGAGGAAGAACCCGTTGATGTGCTCAGTGCATTTCGGTGCTAGCGATATTAGTAGCACAAACAACAAAACGTTATTATCGAAATGTGCAGTGCCAAGTTATAATGCGAAAACAAAGTATGGACGCAATAATTAAAATGTGCATAAATCTTAATAAAATATGTATTTCTTAGAGTGCAATTAGTGGAAAGCTTTGTGAACAAAAATCTCGAGGCTGTAGATACGTAAGTGCTTTATAAACAAACATTTAATTGAAAATATCTCGAAGAGATCCTGATGAAAAAAAAAAAAAGATTACAAAAACAAAAACATTAAAAAATTACAACTTAAATGAGTTTAATAAAGAACTTTAAAATATACCTTCTTGTTTCCTTTAATCTGAATTCTGCATTTCTGTTCCACCAAATTTTTGCTTGTATTGTACTCCTTCTCTTCCCTTTCTGTAAGATAGAAGTGAAAAAGAACGAGCAAAATGTAAACAAAAAATTTGTTCGGACATAACGATGACTCCAGCCTTATAATAATATTACAATGGCGCTATTATAACTCTGACGAGTTTTATGGCCGAGCTTCTCTCCCAATTCGAGGTGTGCTCCTTTTGGTTTTTCCTACTAATTGGGTGGACCTACAGTTTTATGCCGGCTCCGAACGGCGAATGCATTTTTTGTGAGAAGCTTTTTCATGGCAGAAATACACTCGGAGGGTATGCCACCCACTGCCGAGAGGTGACCGCTGCTCTTAAAAAACCCCAATAATTGGATTTTTACTAATTAGAAAATTTGTTTTTTGGTGTTTGCTCGGACTGGGATTTGAACCCGGGACCTCTGGTATAGCAGGCGAGCACTCTACCCACTGCACCACAGCGGCCACGCTTACTTCTTGGTTAAATGCTCTGTCTGTTGTATTGCGTAGGGCTTTGTATTAAATATTCGAGCCAAATACTTCCCACTTTTCACATCCCTTATAATAATATATGACTTTCTTTGATAATTTCTGAGCATTCTTCAACTAAAACTAAAATTACCAAACTTTTCTTAAAAAATCTCCACTTTTATATTTGTCCAATATGGCAGCCTCACTCATAATGTTTACAAAAAAGATACTTCAGAAAAATTCAATAGCCGTCAAAAAGTTTAAAGTGAAATTACCTTCTGAATTTTTATACCATGGGCTAGGATCAAGGCAGATCTAGGAAGGTAGGCTCGGTGGCGAATTCAGAAACTACTTTTTATACTCAGCTGTACTAGTACACAGAGTATTATAGTTTTGATTTCCTAACGGTGGATTGTAACAGAATGAAATAATCGAGATAGATATAGACTTATATATATCAAAATGATCAGGGTGAAAAGAGAAATCGATTGAGCCATGTCCGTCCGTCTGTCCGTCTGTCCGTCTGTGAGCACGATAACTCGCGCAAAAATTGAGATATTTTGATGAAATTTGAAATGTAAGTTGGTATCAAGACAGGAACGGATGGTATTGAAAATGGGCGAAATCGGACCATGACCACGCCCACCTCCCCTATATAGTAAAAATCGGAAATTTTGTATCTCAGTCACTAATAGAGCTAGAGTGATAAAATTTCACACACGTATTGAGCTCAGGCCCTTATGAAGAAATATGGTGAAATTTTGGAAAATGGGCGGTGCCACGCCCACTTATTAAGGGGCAAACATTGAAAGTTTTATAAGTCATAACTCAGAAACCGTTGAAGATATATAGATGAATTTTGGTAGGCGTGATATACTTACTTAGGCAAATGTTTTGACGAAAAATTGCCAAAATCGGTTGACGACCACGCCCACTTTTATATATGGGTCTTATAAAGTGACCTAATAAAACATTTTAAGCGATATCTCTGTCAAATATAAAGATATATCATTGAAGTTTTATGGAAGGTGTCCAACTATGGACATATAACAAAAAATACAAAAATTTTGGAAAATGGGCGTGGCACCGCCTCCTTTTAGAAGCAGGAATATACGAGATTTCTGAGCCCATAACTCGACAAATAATCGATATATTATGACGAAACTTGGTGTATACACTTTCACTACTTGTAGTAATACATGTTCAAAATTTTAGCGAAATCGGTTGACGACCACGCCCACTTTTATATATGGGAACTATAAAGGGGCCTAATAAAAACATTTTAAGCGATATCTTTGTCAAATATAAAGATAATTCATTGAAATTTTGTGGCATGAGTTCTACAATAGATCGGAAACAAAAAATAGAAAAATTTCGGAAAATGGGCGTGGCACCGCCTCTTTTCAGACAAAGGAATCAACGAGATTTCGGAGCCCATAACTCGACAAATAATTGAGATATTATGACGAAACTTGGTTTATACACTTTTATAACTTGTGTTAATAGACACGCAAAAATTTATTGAAATCGGTTTATGACCACGCCTACTTTTTAACAAAGATATTTCTGGAACACCCTTTGGGAATTTGTAACGTGACATCTTTGTAACTGGAAGTCATAAAGGAATGAAATTTTGCACAAAGAATAATATTCATATGCTTAGTTGGATGACTGATAAAAATTTTGAAAATGGGCGTGGCTACGCCTACTTTATGCAGCACTCGCTTTATATAAAATACACCGTGTTTTCATCAAACGCAAACAAACAATGAAACCATACAGCTGAGTATCTAATGTTCGATTCCACTCGAACTTAGGCTTCCTTACTTGTTTTATTTACAAAGGTAGAGTGTAATGTCAAAATCAAAGCGAATTCACATCATGACCAATAGGAATGGGCGAGTCCCAAGCGAATTCAGATTTTAACTAAGGCGATTTATCATTTTGACATTACACTCTACCAATTACAATAACAAAACACATGGGAAATTTTTGAAATCGCCACCGAGCCTACCTTCCTAGATCTGCCTTGGCTAGGATGAGAGAAATTCAAAAATACCAGCAGCACAATGAGCATTATGATTGGTTAAAAATTCAAAAATTATTGGAAAAACGAATCAATTCAGTGATTAATATGGAACTAGCTTGATATTCGATACGAGAACTGATTTAGTACCCAGCAAAACGGACCCTTAGTTATCTGACGTATTTTCACTTTGTTATTAATTTTCTAATTTTCTATTATTATAATAAGTGAGAGGGCCTACCACTTTTTCTCTTGGTTGTAACACACAATTCTTATATGGTTTTTTGAAACCATCTCGATTATATTTTGAACGTTGGAGAACTAAGGTTCATTATAAGTTCGTTCTCATGTGGCTATTTCATATTAGATTAGAAAGCTGATTTTCGAATGAATTTATGTAATAGCTTTTCTTTTCTACACAAATATGTCGCATTCATGTAGAGCATGGGTCTCCAATGCTACCGCGCTTCCTCGCTTTTTGTTTTTGTGCCGCGCTTAAGCATAGGCAAGCGCGCCGAAAATCACCGCGACCCCGCATTCTATCCTCTCGCCTACAAACGAAGTTTAATGCTATACCCATTAGGAACAGCATCGCAAATTTACTATTAATTCATGTAAAATTACCTATAAAAGAATAATTTTGAAATTGTTTTTGGTCTAAACAATTTTTTCACTATCAGACATGGAAGACAAAATTAGGTGTTAGTTTATTTTATTATATTGAACAATTTTAAAAGTATTCAAAGAAACCTGAATTTTGAAAGCAATCAATTCCGACTGGGTTTGTGTACACGCCATTTTTGGCTGCCATTTTTCTTTTTTATTTTCTGCAGAAGCTTGCGAAAGCGAGTTAACGCCCACACACTGAGAGAAATGGATTAAATCTTTTATTTGAAAATTAAGATTTGATACGGATTTGATAGTGATATGTGTATGTACATATGTACATATGTATGTACGTATATACCTATGTAGATTTTATAACACCCTTTTATTAGATTCACCTGTATGCATATGGGTAATTTCTTTATGCCTAAAAATACGCAACATATTTACTAATGAGATTAATTCAATCAGATGGCGCTGTTTTAGCTATAAATTAAACTTTAATTATTAAATCGTGCGCTAATAATGAAAAATATAAAAACACCAGCACGATCTGCAGAAGAAATCGATAGAATATAAAAAATTAAACAATGCGCTGCTATGATAAAAATCGAAGGAAAAATTTAGTAATAATTGTTTGAACATTTTCGATTTCGATCACTATTCCCATTCACTGAATTATGTGAAATTTATTCGTTTTTTTTTTTCAGACCGAGAAGAAAATCAAAAAATTATAAAAATTAAACAATTAAAATTAAATTAAACAAGTAATGAAGCCTAAGTTCGAGTGGAATCGAACATTAGATACTCAGCTGTATTGTTTCATTGTTTGTTTGCGTTTGATGAAAACACGGTGTATTTTATATAAAGCGAGTGCTGCATAAAGTAGGCGTAGCCACGCCCATTTTCAAAATTTTTATCAGTCATCCAACTAAGCATATGAATATTATTCTTTGTGCAAAATTTCATTCCTTTATGACTTCCAGTTACAAAGATGTCACGTTACAAATTCCCAAAGGGTGTTCCAGAAATATCTTTGTTAAAAAGTAGGCGTGGTCATAAACCGATTTCAATAAATTTTTGCGTGTCTATTAACACAAGTTATAAAAGTGTATAAACCAAGTTTCGTCATAATATCTCAATTATTTGTCGAGTTATGGGCTCCGAAATCTCGTTGATTCCTTTGTCTGAAAAGAGGCGGTGCCACGCCCATTTTCCGAAATTTTTCTATTTTTTGTTTCCGATCTATTGTAGAACTCATGCCACAAAATTTCAATGAATTATCTTTATATTTGACAAAGATATCGCTTAAAATGTTTTTATTAGGCCCCTTTATAGTTCCCATATATAAAAGTGGGCGTGGTCGTCAACCGATTTCGCTAAAATTTTGAACATGTATTACTACAAGTAGTGAAAGTGTATACACCAAGTTTCGTCATAATATATCGATTATTTGTCGAGTTATGGGCTCAGAAATCTCGTATATTCCTGCTTCTAAAAGGAGGCGGTGCCACGCCCATTTTCCAAAATTTTTGTATTTTTTGTTATATGTCCATAGTTGGACACCTTCCATAAAACTTCAATGATATATCTTTATATTTGACAGAGATATCGCTTAAAATGTTTTATTAGGTCACTTTATAAGACCCATATATAAAAGTGGGCGTGGTCGTCAACCGATTTTGGCAATTTTTCGTCAAAACATTTGCCTAAGTAAGTATATCACGCCTACCAAAATTCATCTATATATCTTCAACGGTTTCTGAGTTATGACTTATAAAACTTTCAATGTTTGCCCCTTAATAAGTGGGCGTGGCACCGCCCATTTTCCAAAATTTCACCATATTTCTTCATAAGGGCCTGAGCTCAATACGTGTGTGAAATTTTATCACTCTAGCTCTATTAGTGACTGAGATACAAAATTTCCGATTTTTACTATATAGGGGAGGTGGGCGTGGTCATGGTCCGATTTCGCCCATTTTCAATACCATCCGTTCCTGTCTTGATACCAACTTACATTTCAAATTTCATCAAAATATCTCAATTTTTGCGCGAGTTATCGTGCTCACAGACGGACAGACGGACGGACATGGCTCAATCGATTTCTCTTTTCACCCTGATCATTTTGATATATATAAGTCTATATCTATCTCGATTATTTCATTCTGTTACAATCCACCGTTAGGAAATCAAAACTATAATACTCTGTGTACTAGTACAGCTGAGTATAAAAATATATAAAATATTTAAAAAAAAAAATACCCAGAAATAAATTTATTCTCTTTAGCTACCCCTCTCAAACAATTATCAATTTATAAATTTTCAAAATTTTTCGGGTGTACTTTTAAAAATGGAGGAAGTGGGCGGTCACAATTTTTTTGCTCTTATTGTCAGCCATGATTTTTATTTCAATTTACCGTTGCCCGCGCGTCCATAAGGGCTTTGTGGAGATCACTGATGTAGAGCATTCAAAGAGTTGTGATCTATTGTTAAATGAGTGTAATCCTAGCAAAAGGCAGCAGTGATGCCTCGTACCAAAAAACGTACCAACGTACGTTAACAAAAAGAAAAAGAGTATTTAAAAAATTAAAGAAAACAAACCAAAAATTAATAAAATTATCGCCAAACAGATTTTTTCGGGGTAACAGTCGTAGTAGATAAATGGTTTTTTTTTTTTCATTTATTATTTTTTAATGGAAAATTAACTTCAATATATCACACCCTAAATCATAAACTGACACAACTCAAAATTCAAAAATTTTCAGGAGCCAAAAAAACATTTTTTCTTTACAAGCAATGATGTTGAAAAGGCTAAGTATTATTGCTATTTTTCAGTCAAAGGGGACACCGATTGAAAAGTTTTTTTTTTTTGGCAACCGCTAGAGATATGTTCTGTGTACCGGTTTATGATAAAAACCGATTTCAAAAAGTTTTGAGTTGTGTCACTTAATGATTTAGAGTGCGATATTAACGTTAACAAAAAGAAAAAGAGTATTTAAAATATTAAATAAAACAAACCAAAAATTGATAAAATTATCGCGCTTTAAATTAATTTAACTTTTTACATCTCCATCACTCTATTTCCAATTAAAACTTGCTTGATGCATGTATATTTATGGAGTAGAGATCAGGGCTCACCAACAGCGGCTGTAGCATGTCATCAGCTGATTATTTTTCTACTGTTCTTTTAGTGGACAAACCAAAATAATATATATAAAAATAAAAATAGATAGACAGAAATAAATAAACAATGTTTTCCCAAACCGTTGCTTTTAAGGAAAAAGTACCAAAATCAAAAGCAACGTACCAACGTACCAAATCATTTTCAAAGTACCAGTTTTGGTACGAAAGTACCAAAAGTGGCAACGCTGAAAGGCAGAGCTATCTTTTCTCAACAACCTACAAAAGTGCAACATTTCGCGCCCTATCTGCCATCGAAAATGTGGACAATTGCCCTCAAGAAGGGCAGTAGCATACAAAAGACTGTCTGTGTCGGTCTCTTTTCATTGCACATAAATTAGCTACGAAAAAAGCCGGAACAGATAGATAAAGCATGACCGCCATAAAAGTGTGTCTAACAAAAAGTAAATTTTACAGGAGAATGTTATTTTGAATGTTTTTGCATGCGGCTTTGAAATTTATTTAGTCACTAACTTCGAAACGGCACATTTCACAGCTATGCAATTTTGCGAGTTGATGCGTGTGATAGTCAATTATTATCGATAATTTTGTTAGATTAGGGTTCGACATAGTGTACTCTTTTAACCCTGCTAGAACTCTAAGCAGTTTCTAGCAACTTCAATAAGCATTTCGATTAATGCCGATAGTCATCAGATATGTACTCATTTTTCTTCTAGCCGTGGGAAAAAACTAAGCAGTTGGTTTTCCCTTCTAATATGTTATCTCTTTTCAACTAATAGTATTCCACATAAATAAAAATTGTATCTGTTTCGCTCTAACAAATTATCCCATGCATTATTTATATGCTTACAAAATTCTCATCGCTAACGGCAAAACTGCTTATTGTTTTGATTATGAATTGCTTAGCGGCAGCGTTGCGTGATTCGAATCAATTTTGATTTAAAATCAACTTTCAAATAAAGAATCAACTTGATTCGTGATACAAACTATTTTCAAATCAAAGATAATTTTTATTTGTGATTCATTTCTCAAAAGAATCAAAAATACCCTCTGATTGGTGATTCAAACTGTTTTCAAATCAAAGATAAATTTGATTTGTGATTCTTTTCTCAAAAGAATCAAAAATACCCTTTGATTCGTGATTCAAACCATTTTCAAATCAAAGATAAATTTGATTTGTGATTCATTTCTCAAAAGAATCAAAAATCTTTTTTGATTCTTGATTCAAAAAATATCTTTGATTCGAATCAAATTTTTGATTCGAATCAAAAATTTTATTCGAATCAAAAATTTTATTCGAATCAAAAATTTTATTCGAATCAATAATTTGATTCGAATCAAAAATTTATTTAGAATCAAAAATACTGTAGCATATCAGAAATATTCAAGTACATTCTCGGTAACTTAAAACACAAAAATGTATAAAATGCACCAAAAGTGCAACAACAGCCAAATTGTATGCTGACGCCAAATATGTAGATATGTATGTACATATATACATATGTATTTCTGATTGTCGTATTTACGTTTGTGCTACGCCGTACGTACATGCATACATACATATGTATGTATGTGCATAGGCACTTGGGTGCATACCCTGCAAAAATCATTGGATTATATGCTCCATTTGTGGTAAGTTGGAGTACTTTCAAAGTGACCACTAACATAGCCCAAGCGACCGATTCGTGTATCTGCATCGGTTCGTAGTTAGCCGAACATAACAAAAACCAAATTTTTATCGCGACGAAGACGATATGTGTATCCATACATAGCTACATACATACATATGTTTGAATGTATACACGTCATTCGTCGTCGTCGCGATAAACATTTGGTTTTTGTTGTTATGTTCGGCTAACTGTTAGGTACTCCATCAATTAATCCAATGTAGGTACTCCATGGATTAATATGATTGTTAAGCGGGACTGGAGTATATACTCCATTGCAATGACATGCAATGTTAAATGGACCATATTTTTTGTATGAAATGTGGCAAGTTATGGAGTAAGCGGTTGGTCCATAGCGAGCACTCCATGGATTAGCGAATGGAGTACTCGGAATTTTTGCAGGGTATGCATACATACATATGTATTATATGTACATATGCCCTGCAAAAATCATTGGATTATATGCCCCATTTGTGGTAGGTTGGAGTACTTTCAAAGTGACCACTAACATAGCCCAAGCGACCGATTCGTGTATCTGCATCGGTTCGTAGTTAGCCGAACATATACATATATGTACATATCTACATAGATTCTATGTCATAGAAGTAAGAATTAGAGTAGATATACATGTATTATAGTAAATAAGTAGTATGTACATAAGAAATTTTGTGTATAGGTAAATAAGAATCAATTTTACCAATAAATTCCCTGATTGAATTGCTGTTCGTAAAGAAATACAACAAACCACCTTCGTTTAATTTGAACGGGTTTAAAATATACATATGTATGTATGTACCTATAGTGAATCTTAAATATATTTCAATTAAAAGATACTTTTAGTACGAGATCATTTTGGGTAAATGCATTATTATTATTTATTTTTAAATTCTGTTATTTTATTCTTTTATTGGGTTCATTCAATGTATGTAAAATATATAAATTATAAGTACATAAGTACCCAGCCAGCAAAATCATCGTAAACGAGCTCGTAAACGGATGTTTTCTCGCAGAAAACTCTAATAAAATATCGTTTATGATAGCCGTTTACGATTCGCCTACGAATACTGTTTCGCTTTAAAATGTTCAGTGCCTACGAGTGTCGTAAATGTATCGAAAAAGCGCTCGTATATGAATCTTTTTACGTCCGTTTTTTTTATCGTAAATGTAGAAATTTTACAAACATACATACTTTTAAAATATTGAGTTTGAAATTTTTCGTTTTCTTTTTTTTTTTGACATGATAGAAAAAAGTTTATTTTGTTATTGTTTTCTTATTCGAGAACAGCTCGTAAATCGCAATGTTCGTTAAATGTACGGTACCTTGCTGGCTGGGTGGGTAAGTACATATGTGTGGATATGTATAAGAGAAATTTACATATGTATGTATATACATTTACATATTAATTGGTAAGTACATATGTACATGCATCTTACATAAGTATGTATATATGTGTTAGATTACATCTGTATTTTATATGGAAATGAAGTCAGTAGGTGAGAATTTTCACTAATATTTTTTCGTTCTTTTATCACGAGAGAGAAATGCAAAAAAATATGCTCCTCTCTCGCAAGAAGTTATCAAAAAAAAAATCCAGTTTTTCCACTTGTGCGCGAAAAATAACAAAACAATATTTCTCCTTCCTTCCTTCCTTAATTGGCACGTAACCGTCTAGACGATTCTGGCGGAATACAATAGAGTGCGGCAATTGTTTCTGTTTCGTGCAGCATGGCGCCACTCACATGTGAGACAAACTGATCGCGAAAACTAACAAAGCATTCGCGAAAACAGTTTATCACGAACATTTTTCAGCTACGTTGTAGGGAAGGATATACATACATACAAGCAGATTTTCGCAGTTGCCTTAGCCAGCCATTTGCGCGTACATATGTATGTATATTCCCACCAAAAAATCTAAGCCTTTTTAAGAATTAAAACCGCAGATTTTAAGGCTTCCGAAATCAGGCCTGAAAATTATAAAGGTAGCAAATTTGTATGGCGTAAGGCTTAAAATAAGGCTGATTTTCCTGTGTTGATGTCATCACGCTATAAGGAGTACTCTCTCTCTGAGAGCACACCTTATTCCTAATGCTTATCCGCCATGCGAAATAAGGCCTAGATAATAAATAATGCCATGTTAAATGGACCATATTTTTTATATGATATGTGGCAGGTTGAGGAGTACTCGGTTGGTCCATAGCGAGTACTCTATACACGCGTGCATGGAGTACTCGGCTTTTTTGCAGGGATTCTTTTGTATGCATACACCCAACCATAATTCATTCATCCTTTCATTCATTTATTCGTTATATATATGTATGTAAGTATATACATACATATGTATGCGCAAGTGCTTGGCTAAAGCAACTGCGAAAATCTGCTTGCATTTCCTCCCATACCCCTGTAAAAAAGTGTGCGACGAGTCTCTAAAGAGATTTGTCCGGGAGCGCTCTCTTTCGGGTACAATTAGTCTACAATTGTTCCCAATTGTACCCGAACGGGTACATATGTATACTAATTGTAGACGAATTGTACCCGAAAGGATATCAAACGGGTACAATTAGTCGCTCAAGTGGATGTGTCGCATTTGCTACCTGTTCGGGTACAATTGTGCGCTTTTGCTACCCGTTCGGGTACAAACTGGGTACAATTAGTCTCTTCATAGGACATGCTCAAACAAAAGAGAACACTTCAACCCATATAAAGAGATACAAATGGGTAGTAATCGCATGCTCCCTTGCGAGTTGTCCCGGATGTATCCCGGAGTGATCGCATTTTTTGCAGGGACAACGCAGACGTTTGTTGAAATTTTAGATTTTTTGCATTTCAACTCGCGGGGGTGGTGGGATCACGTACTAAAGTATTTTTTATATGAAATAAAGTTTTGATTCAAAATAATTTTTGATTCGAATCAAAAGTTTGATTCGAATCAAAAATTTTATTCGAATCAAAAATTTTATTCGAATCAAAAATTTGATTCGAATCAAAAATTTTATTCGAATCAAAAATTTTATTCGAATCAAAAATTTGATTCGAATCAAAAATTTATTAAGAATCTTGATTCGAAATCAAGTTTGAATCAAGAATCAAAAAAGATTTTTGATTCTTTTGAGAATTGAATCACAAATCAATTTTATCTTTGATTTTAAAATAGTTTGAATCACGAATCAAAGGGTATTTCTGATTCTTTTGTGAAACGAATCACAAATAAAATTTATCTTTGATTTGAAAATAGTTTGAATCACGAATCAAAGGGTATTTCTGATTTTTTTTTGAAACGAATCACAAATAAAAATTATCTTTTATTTGAAAATATTTTAAATCAAGAATCAGAAAATATTTTTGATTAGTGATTCAGTCAAATCAAAATCACGCAACCCTGCTTAGCGGTAACGACCAAACTGCTTATTGTTTTGATTATGAATTGCTTAGCGGTAACGACCGAACTGCTTATATGCTAATGCTTATATTACTTACCATCCTTTTTTTTTTAATAAATTAAGGAAAGTAATTTTCTTGAATTTTTAATATTTTATTTAAAGATTTATAAGCAAAATTTTTGCAATATATGCTACGTTTATACATGCGCGAATTCATGAATTTACGAAAAAATGCCTGCATAAACGCAATTTCATCTATTAACACATGTATTAATACAGAAATTCATGAATTCCCACACGAATAAACCTAGTATCACATACATATATACATATATGTATATTACGGTTCCTTCCTTGGTTAATTTCCCACTTCAATTCAGCCAGTCCACTATTTGGTTATATCAATATGTCAACCTGAAAATAGAAAATAAAAATTAGACTTTATTAATACAAATCAAAAATTGCAATGGCTGACTTTTTAGTTCCTTGCTTATTTCTTTTTCATTCCTCTTTCAAAGCCTACTGTTTGAAAATTCTTTGTGGTTGTGTGTGTGAATTCGATACCCACCCCAACCAGCAAAATTAACTTACAATAAGCTTAAAACAAGTTTTATGAAGTAAGCATTAAGCTTACAAAACGCTGATTTTTCGTTTATAAAACCCCAACCAGCAAAATTAACTTACAATAAGCTTAAAACAAGTTTTATGAAGTAAGCATTAAGCTTACAAAACGCTGATTTTTCGTTTATAAAACACTTGAAAGTAAGCGAAATATAATCGAATCGGAACCTTGGTAATAAGTGTTGCAACTAAAGCTTAGATTAAATGTATCAAAGTAAGCTTTTTATAAGTTGTTTATATAAAGCTTTATTTAAACTTCATTTTGTTACATATAATAAGTGTGGAACCTATTTTAATTATGCAGTAAATTTATTTGTATTGAAAATACATTGTTTTATACATGTCATTAGTAAAAGTTATAAAGTTATAAAGAATTAAGTACTTATGCTTTTTATGTTGAGCGTGTATAATAAATTTAAATTAGCCTTTGGCACCAGAAGCAGCTATCTTGATGCGATTTTTAGCAAACTGAAAGAATGACTTTGATGTAGCTATAAAGTCTTTTTCGTCCCCACCATTCTCATGCACAAAGGTCTCTGGAAAGGGATGAATAAATATTGTTTAGATACTACGAACAGCTGTATACAATAATGTGATGCTACTTTACTTACGACGTATGGCTACAGCAATCGTTAAATTCCGAACACACGTCTTCTTGTCAGTTCCTCTCCAGGACATTTTTTCAGCTAGAGCGTCAGTCATAATTTTTCCCCAGGCTTGCTTAACAAATTTCTTTGACTTTGAGGGAGACATAATTTACACCTCTTATTTATTTATAAATTTACCTTATATTTATTCTTAATTTCACTATTGAAGACAACTATTTTTCACTTTTTATTTTAAACAATTCAGATTTACTTCCACCTTTCAGAAAGAAACGGTACTTATCGGCTTTTTTCCATAAACATTTGCAATTCGCTTACATAGGTAACTGGTTTGTAAATGTGCGCTCTTAATGCTTATAAAATATTTGCTTTTTAAACGTATAGTAAACGTCAACTTATAAACACTTATAAAAGGTTTATTTTGAAAACGTTTTATAAACTAATAACCGTAACGTTTATTTATTGCTTATAAGAGAAAATTTACTGTAAGTTTATTTTCAGAACATTTACAGAAATGTTTGTTGGGACAATTGAAAGTAAGCGAAATATAATCGAAACGGAACCTTGGTAATAAGTGTTGCTACTAAAGCTTAGATTAAATATATCAAAGTAAGTTTTTTATAAGTTTTTTATATAAAGCTTTATTTAAACTTCATTTTATTACATATAATAAGTGTGGAACTTATTTTAGTTATGCAGAAAATTTATTTATATTGAAAATTCAATTGTTTTATACATGTCATTAGTAAAAGTTATAAAGAATTAAGTACTTATGTTTTTTATGTTGAGCGTGTATAATAAATTTAAATTAGCCTTTGGCACCTGAAGCAGCTATCTTGATGCGATTTTTAGCAAACTGAAAGAATGACTTTGATGTAGCTATAAAGTCTTTTTCGTCCCCACCATTCTCATGCACAAAGGTCTCTGGAAAGGGATGAATAAATATTGTTTAGATACTACGAACAGCTGTATACAATAATGTGATGCTACTTTACTTACGACGTATGGCTACAGCAATCGTTAAATTCCGAACACACGTCTTCTTGTCAGTTCCTCTCCAGGACATTTTTTTCAGCTACAGCGTCAGTCATAATTTTTCCCCAGGCTTGCTTAACACATTTCTTTGACTTTGAGGGAGACATAATTTACACCTCTTATTTATTTATAAATTTACCTTATATTTATTCTTAATTTCACTATTAAAGACAACTATTTTTCACTTTTTATTTTAAACAATTCAGATTTACTTCCACTTTTCAGAAAGAAACGGTACTTATCGGTTTTTTTCCATAAACATTTGCAATTCGCTTATATAGGTAACTGGTTTGTAAATGTGCGCTCTTAATGCTTACAAAATATTTGCTTTTTAAACGTATAGTAAACGTCAACTTATAAACACTTATAAAAGGTTTATTTTGAAAACGTTTTATAAACTATTAACCGAAATGCTTATTTATTGCTTATAAGAGAAAATTTACTGTAAGTTTATTTTAAGAACATTTACAGAAATGTTTGTTGGGACGTTATGTTGGTTATCGTTTTTTTCGATAAGGTGCTTAGCCTTTTCTGGTAGGAAAGCGTGCGTTTATAGTTCTGTTCAAATTATGCGGGTTGGCACTGAACCTTTATAAAGGCAGCCATTTGGTAGGGTGAAGCACAACCTTTAACAAATTTTCCACCTGAAAATGGCAACATATGTATGTGTAGAAAAGAATACGATATAAAGTTTATTGTAAAAATAGAAACACGCCACAGTGTGACTGGCAAGTTGACTGAAAATCGAGCACAAACAAAAAACAAATATCACAAAATTAATTACACAAACAGTTGGAAATCAGATTAAATCTTAAAGCGTATGGGAAAGCGGTGATGTGAGAGTTGAAATGGTAAGCAACGGGTAATTTTTCAATAAGTAATTAGGGCATTCAGTGAAAAGGAAAAAGTGATAATGAGCTACTAATTAGCATTAGTTTATCGATCTAAGGGTGCGTTTATGTCGGAGCAATAGAAGAAAGAAAGAAAGATAGCGAAGAAAATTGTAAACGGGAATTCTGTACTTCTGTTTATGTCGGAGCTGCGATAAGCGCTAAGCTCACCACAGATAATAGCAAAGAAAATATCTTACGGAAATCACGTATAGTGTTTATGTCGGAGCAATAGAAGAAAGAGTGATACTAGCAACGAAAATTGTAAATGGGAGTTCTGTACTTCTGTTTATAGCTGGGTATCCACATCATAAGAAATTGCTCAAGAAAAAATTGGCATTTATTTCTTAAGTAATTTTGACGTTTGATTTTTTCTTCAAGAAATATATACAATCGTATATATTTCTTGGCAAAACCAGCGTTGCCAACCTCATTTTTCGTCAAAAATTGTAATAGATTTTCTTGTGAAGTGGATACTGCCTAAAGAAAATTTGACACAAGAAAATTTCTTGACCATTTCTTAAGCGTTTTTTTTATATGGAGTTTTAGCATTTCTTGTGATGTGGATACCCGGCTTATGTCGGAGCAGTGGGTGACTAAAGAAATTCACCACATTAGCGCTATTATCATAGCAGAGAAAATACCTTATGGGAAACGCGTGTAGTGTTTATGTCGGAGCAATAGAAGAAAGAGTGCAATAGAGCGACGAAAATTTTAAATGGGAGTTCTGTACTTCTGTTTATGTCGGAGCCGCGCTATATGCGCGTATCAAAGTATAAGAGCGAAGAAAATTAATTCATTGATTTTCTTTAGGGTGCGTTTATGTCGGAGCAATAGAAGAAAGAAAGAAAGATAGCGAAGAAAATTGTAAACGGGAATTCTGTACTTCTGTTTATGTCGGAGCTGCGATAAGCGCTAAGCTCACCACAGATAATAGCAAAGAAAATACCTTACGGAAATCACGTATAGTGTTTATGTCGGAGCAATAGAAGAAAGAGTGATACTAGCAACGAAAATTGTAAATGGGAGTTCTGTACTTCTGTTTATGTCGGAGCAGTGGGTGACTAAAGAAATTCACCACATTAGCGCTATTATCATAGCAGAGAAAATACCTTATGGGAAACGCGTGTAGTGTTTATGTCGGAGCAATAGAAGAAAGAGTGCAATAGAGCGACGAAAATTTTAAATGGGAGTTCTGTACTTCTGTTTATGTCGGAGCCGCGCTATATGCGCGTATCAAAGTATAAGAGCGAAGAAAATTAATTCATTGATTTTCTTTAGTCGATTAGCGCTATTCATTATGGACACAGAAACTTTCATCAGTGCAATTTTTAAAAGGCAACCTTTGTGGGATCAAAGAAATCCAAATCATCCCAATAGGCTTGTCTTGGATAAACTGTGGACGGCCGTAGCATGTGAAATGAAGTCCACACGTAAGTAAATATATACGACTTCATGCATAAAAAATAAAATAGGTTTTAAAAATTTTTAAGTGGCATTTTCATAAAATTTTTCGATTTCGAAAATTTTATAAATCTATTTTATTTTTTATGAATAAGAGGGACATTGTTTATGTGTTTTATTACTTTTTATACATAATTTTTATATAACCTTTCAAATTAAAAAAAATTAAATATATAGATAAGTATGTGTGGAGCAGAAATATATGTAAATATTTATTATGTGTAAAATAACAACGTCTCTTCTCCTTTTCGGTTACTCTAAAATTTTTATTTAAGTACCACAATACACTAAAGACAAATCTAGTACCATAGCTTCAATATACGCAGATAACAGCGCTATTCCACTCTTTGCTAGCTTAGCTCCGACATAAACACTCAATAGCGCTATATGCTTTGGTCGAACAGCGCTATTACCTCCGCTTATTGACCTCTTCGCTACTATTGCTCTTATCACTGCTCCGACATAAACACTCAATAGCGCTATTCCGATAAGCGTATATCACGCACAGCTATCTTTCTTTCTTCTATTGCTCCGACATAAACGCACCCTAACACACATGTGAGGGGTATAGTAAGGACGAAGTACAACACTGAGGGAAAAACAACGTATATCCAACAAAAACGACGTCCCCAGCGGGTTAGGGGGCTTAGAATATACCCGTGGTAAGGAATGCCTGTCGTAAGAGGCGACTAAAATCCATCGGCCTAGAAGGTTGATTATGGCCAAAAAAAAAATCGTTCCCACGACAGTAGGGCTAGTATCAGAAGGGACTAGTACCCGAGCGTACCGGATTTATCCGGCAAAGGACTGTCACATCCCCTACACTCCCCAAAACCTTCGGAGTGTCTTGGTGGCTACAACAACAACAACAACAACAACGTCAACTCAACAAAAAACAATCATGATAGTCAGCCTACCTTGAAAATTGTTGCATCGACTATAATAATTGCTATTTTGCGATTTTACAATGAAAATAACCGCATTTATATTTAACTAGTAAACCTGGCCACGCGATGCTGCGGCTTTCAATTACACTGTGCGATAATTTGAGGGTAAAAGACCTCTTATTGCTACATTTAACAATTTTTTTGATTGCCAATTTAAATTTGACTTCCCCTTAAAAATGGCAGAATATATATCGGCTTTAAGCCCATAGATTCTTATTAATAAAATATAAAATTAAGCATATACATAATTACTGGTTATTTTTATTTTCCATCGACCTAGATTTTGTATACAAAGATTTTGTCCGAGGAGTCCCATAGTGAAGTTTTAATGCGAATAATTTTCTAAAATACATATTTTATCCATATATGTAGCTACCTCCAAAAGGTCATTTGTCGTACTTCTCTTTCTCTTCCCCTTTCCCTTTTATTTTCGCTTCCTCTTCCCTTTATCCATTTTATTTTCCGTACTCTTCCCTCTTTAGCTTCCTTTCCTTCGCCATTTCCGTTCCTTTCATTTTCCCCTCCCCTTTTTTTATTACAGGGCAAGACCTTTCATGACACTTAAAATTTGAAACCCGGACAAACTGTAGCGTAAAAATAAATTTTTGAACAGGTGGCAAATCGTTTTGTAAAAATGGTAATAAGTTACTCATTTTCAGGCCAAGCATTTTCATATGCCCGGCAAAGCCATTTCACATGACACTTTAAATTTAAAAATCAAACTGTGGAGTAAAAATAAATTTTGGAACAGGTGGCAACCCTCTTTTTAAAAATTATGATAAATTACTCATTTTGAGGCAGAGCACTTTCATACGACACCTAAAATCTAAAAAGCAAACAGAATATAGCGTAAAAATTAAATTGTGAACAGGTGGCAACCCTTTTTATAAAAATTATAATAAATTACTTATTTTCACGCAGGGCCCTTTCATATGACACCTCAAATTTAAAAATCACACAAACTATAGCGTAAAACTGAATTTTTGAACAGGTGGCAACCCTTGTTTTAAAAATTGTATTAAATTACTAATTTCCAGCTCAATCAATTTCATATGGTACCTGAAATTTATAAATCAAGCAAACTATATAGGACAATTAAATTTTTAAACAGGTGGCAACCCTTTTCAAAAAAATTAAACCTTCCTGCACATCTACAGGCCAAGCCCTTTCATATGACACCCCATTTTCGAAAATCGGTATAACGGTGTAAAAGTGATGGTGCGTACAAAAAATCGCTTAGCGTAATATATATAAAGATATGACTGTGACGATTGTCAATTTTACATATCATGTGAGTAGATAATGCATCAGGACATTGACAATTTCAACACGTTCCATTATGAAAGAACAAATAAAATTTCAATTCAACGTTTTATTGGTTGATGCAAAGTAGGTATCGTAGTTATTTTAAAGTGAAGATTGTTTGAATCAAAATGAAATGTCAATTTGAAATTGTTTGAATGTTAAGTAAAAGCGCTTTTATTGATGGGTTAACAATAATACGTTGATGTGAAGTAGGTATAGTTGTTATTTTAAAGTGAGGATTATTTGAATCAAAATTGAAATGTCAATTTGAAATTGTTTGAATGTTAAGTAAAAGCGCTTTTATTGATAGGTTAACGATAACACTTTCAATTTAAAAACGTAGAATATTTGTTGTAGAATTTATTTTTTATTTATTTAAATAAACACATATGTATGTAGCATATGTAAATATATAATATATTATATAAATTATTAACAAATATGTAAATAAGTACATTGGGTTATTTTAATAGATTAGACACTCCAACAAATGTACAAAAATTTCACTTAACACAAACAAACGCTAGTAATATATAATATTTTGGCTGAGATTTCCATCTGCCTACCAAAATTATCGGCTTTACATTAAGGAACCACGGTCCGATAAAAACAAAAACAAAAATCGCACCTTCCGGACGCTTTTAGTTCAGGAGATATTCCTTGCTAAAGTAATTTGCGTGTAAAATACTTTTTGCGTAGGCAGCCTTCGGCCGCGCTTTAAAAAAATAACCCCCAACGGGCAGAGCTCTTTTGGGGCAATATCTATGAACCCATCCAACTACCATCTCGTGAACTACAAGCCTACAGGAAATTTTGATTTCAGTTTTGATATTTGTGTGAGCCCCCCATACCCCCACGAAAAAGTAATTTTTCTCGGACCGTGGTTCTTTAATATAAAGCCGACACAAACCACCCAATAACATGCCACCAATCTGTATTAATATGCCTTTCAGTTTGCTATTAGCATCCGCCGCATGATTCCCCACATCACCCATTGCCGGAACAAGATCCGCCAACGCAATGTACAAAAACGAACCCGCTGTAGTAGCATAACTGCATTGTGTCATATTTTCATGCTCACCCGCAATAAACAAGCCAATGGACATGCCCACAGAACTCAACACCGAACTGAAAATATTCAAGTAGATATCGCGTCGCAATGAAACGCCCGTTTGCAGCAGCAAAGCGAAATATTAAAAAGCGAATTAAATATGTACATTAGAGCGTATCACCAAAAAAAAGTCGGCCGTACCTCCCCTCATATGAAGTGTTTTTGAAAAACATTTAAAAAAAAAATTTTTTATTTTTTTTTCTGGCAACGCTAGATGTCGCCCAATTGCATTTTTCTTCATATCTTCGGCATTTATTGTCGGATTTTAAAGTGTGATAAACCAATTTTTTTGTCTCAAGGAGTGGGTTTTTCCCAAAAAAAGCTCATTGATCTCAGGCGCTCCGTTGTGGTACCTACCCACCATATCTCAGTTTCTACCACCCTAATGTAACAACCTAATGTCAGTTAATTGAAGACCGTAAAAAATCATAAATCTTTTGCGAAAAAAGTATTTCGATTCAATCAGTAGAACCAGAAATATAACACAATTTATTTTTAGTCTAAAGCCATACAATTTTTAACACGCACCAAGTAAAATGACAATTGATTATGATGTCAAGGGCAAAACATAAAACAGAAAAAAGTAGATAAACAATAGTCCAGTTAATTTATACAAAAACGGTCTTCATAAAGAAAAATGTATAAAGAAAACAAGTAAGAGCGCGGCTGTCTTCGGCCGTACCGAAGACTTCATACCTTTCATGAATAGGCCTGATTTTGTTTAATTTAAACATATTTTGAACTTGAAAACTCACACTAACATCTTTTTGGTCTATATGAGTACAAACCCTGAAAAGTTGCATGTCCTTAGCTGTTTAAATGGAGAAGTTATACCCCAAACTGTCCATATCTGAACAATCGGTTGTATGGCAGCTATATGTTATAGTGGTCCGATCTTGACAAATTTCAGTGGCATTATTTATGTCCATATGGGTACAAAAATTTCAAAGTTTCATGCCCTTAGCTGTCTAAATGGAGATGATATACCCCAAAATGTCCATATCTAAACAATCGGTTGTATGGCAGCTATATGTTATAGTGGTCCGATTCGGCCGATTCCGACAAATGATCAGCTTCTCCTAAAAATACACTCACATTCCAAATTTCAAGCAGATATCTCAAAAACTGAGGTACTAGTTTGCGTTCAAACAGACGGACAGACGGACTCAGCTCATGATTCTTATCATATCGGTATATATTTTGGTGGCTCTGTCACGCCTCCTTCTGGTACTTTCAAGATTTGTATTTCGGCACAAAGTTATAATACCATTTCATTCTCATGAAAGGTATGATAAGGCATCTAATGTATGGCTTTCAACTAAAAACAAAATTTGCTTTATTTCGAGTTCTACTGAATTAATTGAAGTACTTTTTTCGCAAAAGATTTACGATTTTCTACGGTCTTTAATTTGCTGTTATTAGATCGGTACATTAGGGTGGTAACAACTGAGATATGGTGGGTAGGTACCACAACGGAGCTGAGATCAATGAGCTTTTTTGGGAAAAACCCACTCCTTGAGACAAAAAAATTGGTGTATCACACTTTAAAATCCGACAATAAATGCCGAAGATATGAAGAAAAATGCAATTGGGCGACATCTAGCGTTGCCAGAAAAAAAAATAAAAAATTTTTTTTTAAATGTTTTTCAAAAACACTTCATATGAGGGGAGGTACGGCCGACTTTTTTTTTTGCCTGTAAGGCGAGACGCTCTAATGTACATATGTGATTTGAAGCGCCATAAATGCCCATAGCACGCACAATTAACAGCATCCGAGTTTTTAAAACACCGCAATTCTTTCTTTTTGTCCCGATCCAAATTTAATTGTATTTCTAATTTTGCGTACTTGCCCACTTACACGTTTGTTTACAATTGAAATTTGTCAGATCAACAATGCCCACTTTAAATTGAAAGTGTATTCATACCGAGTTAAAATTTCTGAACGTCAGATCAACAATGCCAACTTTAAGTTGCCAATGTAGCCATGCCAAATTAGAAATGTTGATGTTGTAATGAAATTGCTTATATTTTTAAGTTATTTTTAACTACGAACTATTGCAAAATTGACCATTTTACATTTAAACTAACTGAAAAATATTTACTTTAACTATAAAAAAAATTAAAGCGTGAATAACGGGTATTCATGAATATTGATGTGTAAACAGTTTCGAAATCGGATATTTATTCCCTTTTCCTTATTCCTTTTTTTCCTGGTTTTCTATGGATTAAAAGGCGACTATCGTTTTTGTAATTTTTTGTTGTCATTGTGACTGCTACTATTTTGTTGTTTTTGTTTGTTTTGGTGTTTGGTTTTTGATTTTTGATTTTTTATTTTGTTTTGGTTTGTATTGCTCAGAAACATGCAACATCATCCGAGTCCACGTTTGACCCATATCTGGAGACCCGGCCTAGGAATCATAAAGAGTAGAGCTCCGTGTAGAAGTCCTGCTCAACACCTTTCATTTGATACAAATATTGCTCAGAAACATTCCGGGTTAATCCGGGGTCACATTTTGACCCATTTGGGGACTCGACCTAGGACTCATAATGAATAGAGCTATATGTAAAAGCCCTGCTCAACACCTTTCATTTGATACCAATATTGCTCAGAAACATTCAAGGATCATCCGGTCCTCATTTTGGCCCATATCTCGGGACCCGACATAGGAATCATAAAAAGTAGAGCTCCGTGTAGAATCCCTGCTCAGAACCTTTCATTTTATACCAATATTGCAAGATCATCCGGGTCCTCGTATTGGCCCATATCTCCGGAGCCGACCTAGGAGCCATGAAGATTAGAGCTCCCTGTAAAAGGCCTGCTCAAGATCTTTCATTTGTTACCAATTTTGCTCAGAAACATTCAGGGATCATCCGGGTTCTGACCCATATCTGGAGACCCGGCCTAGGGGTCATAATTAAAAGAGCTTCATATCGAAGTCCTGCTCAAAACCTTTCATTTGATACCAATATTGCTCAGAAAATTTGATAGGTAGATGTAGGTATACATATCCATACATTTGCATACATGTTCAAACAGGTTGGTCCTTTTTATTTTGCCTATTTGTCGCATTGTTGCAGAAAACAACAACAACAACAACTTTACTTCGCTTCGTTGCTGTTGTTGTTGATATTTGCATTTGCACGACTATGCATGCAAGCATTTGTAAGAACATGTCTATCTACCTACCTACCACTGACAATGCCAAGCGATTCACATGGACGCAGCAGCGCACTAACACAAAGGTCATTTACGGTTTACGCATTTACAGGTTTACGCGTAAACTTTACCTGTTTTTCGAAATTACTCGTAGCTACAGCAAAGATGTTTACACATCAAAAAGTGTGATTCAACAAGAAATTAGGCGACATTGAAAAATGTAACATTGTCACCGTTAGTAGCTATTTTTACAATTGAGTTTTTCCCTCAGTGAAAGCTATCGCAAAAAGAAAACAATTAAAATAAAATTGATATTAAAATCAAATAATGAAGTGATGGTAATGTTTATTTAGAATTAAGAGGAAAATTTTTGTTAAAACATACCACATACAATTTTAATAAACTTACCTTATTCAAACTAAGTTTCAAAGACCTCGCAAGTAGGGACACGAATTTCGATACGATACGATACCAAATCGATATTTTTTGCATTTGATACCGATACTTTTTACTCGATTCTTTTGCAAGGATATTTCTTGGTATCGAGTACTTCAACCACGGTATCGAACAAATGAGTACATTCAGTGATGGAAAATTAAAATTGTGTCATATTTGTCCAAACAATTATGCAACGCAAAATAGTCCCGAAAATCGGTCGAGTGTGCAGAAGTGACAAGCTGCTTCCTAAAGGGCCGAAAAATGCACAAGCATGAGTAATTTTCCATCACTGGTACATATCGAAAAATAGGTCTGATCCACGTGCTGAAATAATTGCAGGTTTGGGCTACTTCGTAAGGTTTTTTGTATGAAGTTGTATGAAGTTACCCAAATCTGCTTATTGATTTTTACATTAAACGAGGCGCACACTAGGGTTGCCAGATGAAAAATGGCGAAAGGGGGATCGACGAGACCAAAAAGGGGGATTTCGGGGTACAACTTAGGAAAAAATGGGGTATTTTTGGGGGGCCAAATAAAACAAAATGTATTAAACAAAAAATTGGTTTATTCACTTATTTTACATAAAAAGAAAGAGATCAAAAGTAAAAATTCAATACCGTTTGAACAAAAAAAAAAATATTCTTATGTATGTTTAATCGTCGTACCATACGAAAATTACAACCCGATTTTTTGTGTCTGTTTAATATGTAATAGGTAAATAAATCGCATCCTAAACCATAAAGTGACGCAACGGAAAATTTTTTGAAGTCGGGGTTTCTTCATAATAAATTTTATAATCTGGCGACTTCCCCAAATTCTTTCCCATAGGCTTTGCCTGAAAACTAACGTTATAGTCCGGGAGCCAGCTGGCATTTTGTGTGACACATTTTAAGAGAGCTAAGATTTTCAGGTAATGTTGCCCTCGTGTTGCTAATAAACGAGGTGAACGTCAGCTGCCATGGTAGCGGTGGGTGTGGCTGCGGCAGCCACCCAAAACCGCAAAATTTCGAAAAAAAAAAAAACTTATATTAAGAGCACTGAGACTTTGTGTGTACTTTGTTTTTGATGCAAGGAAACAGAAAAAACTAATCAGCTGACTTTGGGGTGGGGGAAGTACGTCAGCTGCGCCCCCCAACATGTCATAAATAGGCGAATTCTGAAGTCATATTAAGAGACCTGAAATTTGAGGAGGTGATAGTAGACGGTACCAGTTTAACAAAAAAAAACGTCAGCTGCAGTTTCCGTGGTGGAAAAGTGCTCAGCTGGCGACCAGTGGCGGACCTAGCACAAATTGCCTGGGCAAGCCTATGTGTGAAGCATAACCATTAGCCATTTATGTAATTTCCTTTGCTGTATTATTTAAAAGTCTGATTGCTTTCCGTCATTGACTTTGATTTAGAGTTCTCGGTTTCTTTTTAACATTTTCGAGTGGCCCGAATAAATGATTTTCAATGCTCGAACGCTCGTTTGTTTGTTTATTACGCGTATGGTTGTACGGGCATTTGAACAATTCGCGTATTTGAAGATCGTTTTTTCTCGTTTATTTTGTTTTTGTTTTTTCATACATATGTATTTTTTATTTTTGTTTTCCTGATACACATTTTTTTTGTTTGTATACTCAGAGAAAAGGTATCAAACATAAAATTTTTATTTTTATAATGCACGTTTTAAACCAAGTCATTTTTATTTTATAAATGAAAATTTTTAAATTAAAAATTAAGTTTTTTAAATTAAAATGTATTTAGGATTTAAAAAGAAACATGTTTAAATTAAAAATTAAAATTAATGGAATAAAAACGAAAGTTTTTCCTTCAAAATCTCATAGTGCTTAAAATAAAAATAAACATTAAAATTGTTTTTTCTTGATTTTGCAATTTTACTCTGAACATTTTTAAAATAAAAAATTTCGTTTTTACATAATTCTTAACTATAAAAACGTGCGCTAGGGAAATCTTACAGGAATGCGCAGAGGTATTTTTAGTTTCCTTATACCTACCGACGGAAATTTCAGCAATAGCAAGTGTATTTGCTTATTGCCTAAAAAATATGTGCATTAGTGTTTGAAAAACTGAGGTCCAATTTGATTTCCACCGCCTTTTAAAATTTTCTTGATGTTGTGCCAATAGTCGCCAAAAATCACAATCAACCCTTTTATAATCTGGTATTTGATATTTATGTTTGCATGCACAGGCAGATGTAAGAAATTATGTGCATAAGTATGTACCTACATGCAAACGAAAATCAAATCAATTATGGCTGTGAATACTGAACTTTTGAATGCCGAAGCCAGCTTCATATTTGCATACAAATTTGAGGTGAAAAATAAAAAAAGGGCTTTGTTAGTTTTTTCTTCAATTTAAATCTGAAAATAAGCAATTGGTTTTTCCTTAGCGAAAGCGAGAAAACAAGCTATGTTATTCTGTTTTGAAAGCCAGTTAAAAGCTAATGTGTGGAAACGTTGAAGCATGCTCACTGTGCTGTGATTGGCTGTACAAACAAAATACACATTGTGAGGTGGATTAGTGGTGTATTTGCGCTATTTTCTTAGCAGGCTTTTAGGGACATGTTACAGTGGGGGCTATATTATTGAGAACATAACTAGTAAACACATTTAAAACGTAAAATAACCAAATTTTAAAGAATTTCGTATGAAATGAACGAAAATGTGTACGCAAGCCGGGCTTCTCAGCTTGTATGAAGCGACCGCCTCTGCTGGCGACCTAAAGATACGGCGCATCGTTATGGGCGCGGGCGCGATGCATGCTTTAACTGCATCAGCTGAGCACTTTTCCGCTGCGAAAACTTCAGCTGACAATTTTTTTCATTTAAATCTTACTGATAACTATTAGTTTACGAAGTTTTAGCTTTCTTAATATCGAATAACTATGTATTTTTATTAATCAAATAGTGCGTACCTATATGCGCGCGCGCTACGCCTATATCACGGAATCGGCTACTTCGCTCTCGTGCTTAATTGTGTTATAGACCACTAAATTATTATTTAATTCAATATTTAAGCATTTATGTAAAAAAATACAATATTAGTGGCAATCTTTTGTAAGCAACCTGCAAAAGAATGCACTACCTGCTTTTATTGATGGATTACTGAGGTATGGTTGGAATTTTTTAAATTGTGATTCATTTACAACACTACTGTGAGCTTTCATAATTTGACTTTTTTCATTGACACTATCCCTGCAAAAAAATCGACTAATTCGGGATGTATCCGGGATCACTCGCAATGGAGCATGCGACTAATACAACTTGTGGTCTCTTTATATGGAATGAAGTTTTCCCTTTTGTTTGAGCATGTCCTATGTGGAGACTAATTGTACCCTTTTAGACGTGAACGAGTACGAAGGTAGACTACTCCACTTTTATGCCAATCGGATATCGAATGGAAGTTGTACTCTTTTATACCTAAACAAAATCATATTTCGAAGTTCGTTTATAACCTTTTGAGTACAATTGTCAACAATTTTTGTACATTTTCACCCTTCCAGGTAAAATTGAGGAGTAATTGTTTTTATTTATAAAATGTGATCAAAAAATATTACAAAAAGTAATAAGAAAGGAATATAATGTGATCATAAAATTATATCACATATGATTCAAAAAATAATTGAAAAATGATTGTGAAAAACAATCAAATGTTATTCCAAAAAAAAAAAAATGAAGTAGGAGATTTCAATGATATCAAATTTGATCAAAAAATGATTGAAAAATGTTTAAAAATATGTATCATAAATGATTACTTAAGAATAATCATATTTAGGGTACATTTTTCTCCCGACGATTCACTCATATTCCAATAGAAAATGTTTTTAAATTTGTTCGTTTTTAATCATCTGGGCGTATGATATTTGAATATTTTTTGATCAAAATTTTCAAAAAATGCTGGCTGGGAAATTTTTTCATTTCTGATTTTTTGACGTTTATTTTGAAATTTTCCAATTACTTTCCGTTGACCATTCACAGTGACGCACGTTTTTAAACTTTTCAACACTGTTTTCAAGTTGGTTATGACTTACCGAGTTATACGCTTGCTGCTTATTTCTTAACTGGTAGCTAATTTTTTTGTATGCAATTCCTCAATTTTTGTGGTGTTCTTTTGCATGTCGCTTGCAAAAGATTACAACTAATGTTATTCCAAATATTCCTTATAATCGCCCTCAAATCCTGGCTCCCTTTCGTGGTCGCTGGAGTCCATGCCGATCGTCGGAATCCGAGCCATGCGTAGGAAAACATAATAAATAATATATTATAATATATAATTATGCATAAAAATAGTATAACATAATAATAAAACGATGCAACTATTGTGACCTGGTGTAATTTCTTTTTCTTCCTTGATTGTAACATCGCCGGCAGAAGGGGGTAGCTGTACGCCACCGAACCATTTAAATACATAATCAGCAAGAATAAAATAATACTTTTCTAAAGCGAAATTTTACGCTGAATATTATCTCCATTTTTTGTGGCAGACCCAGATTCTGAGATATCAGTTAAAATGTAGTGTTTAGACCAGCAGCCTAAATATTAAGACCACCCCTAATGTTTTCTGTTAATGCGACAAAGTGGTAAATATGTATGCACATATGTACATATCTTCCTATATGTACACGTACATATGTATGTACATATGTGTAAAGCATAATACGGCTAATAAGCCGAGCTTATCTCTTCGGCGGTGACAAATAAAGCAATATAAATTATTGCTCTCACTCGTTGTTATAGCCCCGTCACAATCAACTGCTGGATGTAGTTGCATTTTGCTGCATGTAGGTGCATCGCCCCAATCATCTTGCGTTTCTTTGCTATCAGGGCATCGGAGCGAAAGTTTTTTTTTTTTTGTTAGTTCCGCTCACAAAAATTTTTTTGTTGGCTCCGCTCTTAGCTCCCAATTTTTCTTTTTTGCGGTGATCAGGGATGCTGTTTGTGGGAATTTCTTACCAAACTGGTAAGAATGTAAGTTTATACTAAATGTATAAAAACTGTTAGTAGAGAAAATGTGGATGTGATACATATAAAGTAAAATTTTCATGTTGTAATGGAAATTCAAAAATATGGTTGGTCGTATTTCGACTGGTTGGCGATGATTTTTAAAATAAATGCGATAATAAAAAACTATTCGCTGTCATCTTACGAGATGTATCAATACATGACGAGTCCATATGAAATTTGTCTTCCTCTTACAATGTGCTAAATCGGTTATAAGAAAAAAACTTATTGAAACTAAATAAATAACACAAACAAAAATTAATAGTGATGCATGTCTACCAGACTTAGGAATTATTCGAATAAATTTTTATTTAGATAATTATTCGAATAAAAATTTATTTTTAAAATTTTTATTTAGATAAATTAGTTACGAATAAATTATTCGGAACTTTATTTGCTATTTCAAATAATAAATAAAAATTCAGGGTAGAAAAAAAACAGCATTTGAAGAACATATAGATATGTACATACATGTGTACATGGTTTCGGTTTTATCACAAAAAAGTATGTAAATAAAAAGTATCTATTATTCGAATAATTTTTTTTGGAGTAAACGTAATTATTTATTATTGAAATAAAGATAAAAAAAAAATAGATTCATCTATTATTCGTTATTCGAATAAATTTTTCCCAGCTCTGATATCTACAAATATGTATGTTAGTGATTTTTAGCTCCAGCTCCGCTCTTTCCAATGATTTTAGCTCCTTTGCTCTTAGCTGCGCTCCGCTCCATTGCCCTGAACAAATGTCAAATGCTTCTTCTTATGCCTTACATGCAGCAAAAGTTGAAAGTTGGGAACTTTTTTATGGTAGATGGCGCTAGTGCTGCTGGATGTGTCGATCTCCATGCAAATACATACATTCCACTCAGCTGTCAATGCATGCTGCTCCGTCAAAATTTCATTGTGACGGGGCTATTAGACCAGCCACAGGTGAGTTCTACATTTCCCAATTCGTATGCTTTTCCATAGCAGCACGTCACTGCGTCCCTAAACAGCATAACTCCATTTATGCTGTTATCCAGATATTAGCAGCACATTACTGCTAGTATATATACTTTCAATTATACAAATAAAACTAATTGTAAGATTTAAATATTTCAATTGTGTTTTATTTATTCCTCTAATTTCATAATTTATTACTCGGCCGGAGCACGTCACTCCCCGTAAGTAAACATGGTCCATCGATCCAGGAAATACACCTAAATACAGTCCACAACAGAAAAACAGAAACGCACGGAAAATACATACTTATGTACATCCAGCCAAAAAATTCATACCAGACGCCACTCCAGCATTCGCACATATGTACATACGTACATTTAATATCAAATACAAAACATCACATCTGCAATATTAAAAGGTACGTGGTATTTTTTTTGGTGTTTGCTTTTAATCAAAACAAAAAAGTCGCGAGTGTTTTATATTAAAATAAAAAATAAGAAAATAAATTGACGTTTTTTAATCCGAGTGAATTTAAATCATATCTATATACATATGTACTTATATTTGTTAAAGAAAATAAATAAATTAACGTTGTTGAATCGTGCATGCACATAACCTACTTACCGTAGGTGCATCTCGAAACAACATTTGCTCTGTGACACCAATAGTCACCAGTTTGATGAAAACAGTATTAAATCAATATTTTTATTTGATTTAATAAGAAAAATTCACTCGGCCTTTTCCTGTAATATTCTGGGTGGCATAATTGGCATTTATCCGAAAAATATTTTGATTTTTACCTACTTACCAAGGTATTTGCATTTCACCGTATTACATTTATACATATATATCTAATTTTCACAAATTGAACTTTGTACTGTGCTTAGACATATGTACATATGTATGTATGTAAATACAAACATATCCAAAATAAAATTGGCAAAAAGTCCCAGTAGTATTTTCAACTGGGGCCAACGACGACCAACTACTCCTCAACTAGTCCCACATACCCTATTACCCTCTACGAGTAAAATTTTATAATATTTAATCGTTTTTCTATAATATAACTTGTGCGGTCTAACAATTTGGTAATTTGTTCTAAATTAAACTCGACACATTATATCTAAAATTAGATTTCTATCTGGGTCCGACAATAATACAATTCCTTTTAAGATCCATTTGCTTTACTAGCAGTCAAAAACAAATACATTAAATCCTTTCAGGTTTCTATCTGTATTTATTGAAAAGGGGAAAGAATTTCAGATCAAATAAAAATAATGGAATACTACACTAGGTTGACCGAGTCCATTACGGAATTTTATAAAGATTACCTAAGTATTCCAGTTGAGAAGCATACAAAATATAGTCTTGCAATTCATAAAGAAGAACTAAAATCACATTGGGCAACAACAAAGCAGGCACATGAATCTCTATTAACTTCAAGAAAAACTTCTACGGAAGACTTAGTATCCCTTAAAAGGTTAAATAAAAGTTGTTTCGCAACATATGTGAAATGTATGTCTGCAATTGCTGCTGAAGCAGAAAAATTAGCAACACTTGCATCAGAAATCAAATCCAAAGATGACAGTCTTGAACACAATATTCGTTTGCCACCATGCGACATGGATGTGTTCCAGGGAGATTATGTATCATGACCGTCCTTTCGGGACATGTTTACGGCCATATACATCCTCAATAAGCGCCTTACCCCAGTGGAAAAATTATTTTATCTAAACACAAAGACCACTGGGGAGGCAAAAGAAATAGTGAGAATGTGCCCACTCACAAATGAAGGATTTTCGACGGCCTGGAAAAATTTAAGGGACCGGTACGAAAATAAACGTATCCTGGTCAACAAACATTTACAGAATCTGTTCAATTTGCCAACGATTGAAACCGAATGCGGGACCTCAATTCAAAAATTACAGCGTGAAATCAATAATTGCATCTCAGCGCTTCAATGCCTTCAAATTGACATTTCCAACTGGGATGCAATTATCACATACCTATGCTCCACTAAGCTTCCCCATTACACTCTGACCCTATGGGAACAAACTGTCGAAAACAAGACAGAGATTTCGAAATGGGAAGACATGGACAAGTTTCTTTACCATCGATTCCAAACTTTGGAAATCGTTTCGGGTCTTAAGTATACGGCCCCCGAGACGCATATCACTGATAGCGAAAGCGATACGCCAAGGACAATCGATAGCTATCACGTCAGTTTACATAAAAATTCATGCAGAATGTGCAAAAATAATGACCATAAATTAAGAAATTGTTGCATTTTCCGCAACTTGTCCACCTCAGACAAAATTACCTTCATTAAAAGCAATAATTGTTGCTTGAACTGCCTTTCGACTGGACACAAAGTGTTTCAATGCACAAGTTCATACAATTGCAACACTTGTCATTCAAGGCACAACACCCTGCTCCATGTCGATACAGTTCAGGCAAAAGCAACAAATAGCAATGAAGCTTATAAATCTTCTGCTAACAACACTTCTTCGTCACAACAAACACAATCATGGCGGGAATATAGTAACAATTCCAACAACGTTACTTCCGGTCACGCAAATACTAACAAGGGCATTTTACTTGGAACAGCCCAGATAAATATACATCATAACGGCAAGAAGTTCAACGCCAGAGCGCTCATTGATTCTGGGTCAGAATGTTCCTTCATCACTGAAAGACTCCGACGCATAATCCAATTGCCAACGAATCCGACAAATTTTCAAATTTCTGGTATCAATAACAGCTTATCAGCGCAGGCAAAAGAGGCAGGAGTAATCCAATTGCGATCTCCTATAGATCCATCTATACAAATGGAAACACAAGTTCTAATTTGATTATACTTTCTTTTTAAATAGCATAGTCGTAAAAAATTTTGTATCTCTAGTTTTAAGTCAATGCTAAAGTTCAATCTTTGACAGGGTCCTTTCAGGCCCAAGTGCCCTTTATGGTACGCTAGCCCCTTACTGGGTATATTTAACTACATTTTATATTCATTTAAATTTCACTAAACTTCGCAGAATTCTATCCTAGTTTGGGTCCTTTCTGGCCCAATGTGCCCTTTATGACACGCTCGCCACCTACATGGTATTTTTTATTATTTGTATACTGGTTACATTGTTTTTTGAATTAAAATATGTAAATAATGTCATCATACCTTTATACAACCTTCTATCTAGTCTGTAAGATTCATGTAATCATAGACTTAAATAAATAAATAAATAAATAAATAAATAAATAATACTACATCAACTCACTGAGGATCTTCCGTCTTGCCAAGTTGACGAGATAACTCGGCAAGCATTCCCAAACCTTGTTTTGGCTGACAACCGATTTTTCATCAATGAACCGATTGATATGATTCTAGGCGGAGACATATATCCCCAAATAATCCTAAGTGGTCTAGTAAAGAACGCCCAAAATTCACTTCTGGCCCAAGAAAGCGTTTCGGTTGGATTATAACCGGTCGTGCCGATGCACCAAATCCAATCAACAATAGAAATTCCTTTTTCAATCGAATATACTATCGCCAGCAAAGAACTGAAAAAGGTGGTTCTAATACCAACCCCAAGAAATTTTTAATCCAAAAAAATTACAAGTTAAAAGTCAATTCGTCAACTGAAGCAAAAACCATAAACTATGGAAACCGAAAAATGCACAAAAAGCAAAGGCAGAAATCGACAAATAAAAGCGGACAGACAAACGTACCTGCAAATTAACCCTCATATGTACAAGCAATTTATACGCAAACCCCAGCAGTAATTTCAGCTGGTAATAGCATTTCACTCCGAACTGGTCCCGCACCCATTTATTCGAGGACTAGTTATTACAAGTGTTCCAAGCAACGAGGCGATAAAAAAAAAAAAAAAAAACTTTTAGTTCCAACATTACTAAATGTATCAAAAAAACTTTGCTTTCCATAAATTATCCAAATTAACATTTTCAATTATCCAGTCCATATATACTACAGGCAAGGCTTGGAAACAATTACATTCCGACCTCCCTATGCTATTATTTTAGAACAATGCAAGTGAAATCATTAAATGCCAAGGGTTTCCAAATAACTATATCCCACCCAAGTAAAAAAAAAAAACTACATATACATAAATTACACAATAAAAACTAATGTTAAACAGAATTAGTAAAAATGCAAACACCAAATCATACCACGTATATACATACCTACGTTAATCACAAATACAATAAATATCATAATTTCTTCCCTGTGGCATGGTACTATTTTATCCAATTTTACAAAGATTGCTTGTCGCAAGGGGGCCGGTATGTTTAGACCAGCAGTCTAAATATTAAGACCACCCCTAATGTTTTCTGTTAATGCGACAAAGTGGTAAATATGTATGCACATATGTACATATCTTCCTATATGTACACGTACATATGTATGTACATATGTGTAAAGCATAATACGGCTAATAAGCCGAGTTTATCTCTTCGGCGGTGACAAATAAAGCAATATAAATTATTGCTCTCACTCGTTGTTAGACCAGCCACAGGTGAGTTCTACATTTCCCAATTCGTATACTTTTCCATAGCAGCACGTCACTGCGTCCCTAAACAGCATAACTCCATTTATGCTGTTATCCAGATATTAGCAGCACATTTCTGCTAGTATATATACTTTCAATTATACAAATAAAACTAATTGTAAGATTTAAATATTAATTCAATTGTGTTTTATTTATTCCTCTAATTTCATAATTTATTACTCGGCCACATACTATACTTTGCTCACATAAGCCTCATCAAAAAAATTTATTGGACATCCTAGCGATTTGACATATAAGGACAGCTGGTAAAAGCAGTTCCAACAAATATTTTTTGCCTTCATACTCAAAATTGGTCAAGTAGTTTGGTTACAATGGCAAAAAATCGAATTTTTGTATAGAAATTTCAGATTCGACTGTCCTAAAATCATAAAAGCTGTATAGGGGAGAAAAATTTAGCCCCCGTATCCTATAGATAATTTAATTTTGAAGGTTTTAAGACTACCTTTGCAATAATCGGATGTACCATTATTTATATTTAGCTATTTTTATAGAAAGTGTTTAACCAGAAATTTTCCGGCAGAGTAAAATTTCAACAACAAAAATTCGGTTCTTCTGTACAACTTTATTTAGGAATAACATTTAACATTATTTCTTTCCCATTTATTACGAGTTTTGAAGTGTGTCTCTGAAAACAGCGATTAATAGGAAAACAAATTAATTGAATAAAAAAAAACTGTATTTCGCGATTTTAAGGAGAGGATAAATAATGAGGGATGTGAGTAATTACTTTTGCATACTCCTTAGTGATTTTCTGGATTTGTGACACGTATGATTGTCCAAAAATAATCTCCCATCATATCCTCCTACCAAGATCCTTGATATCGCCTTTCAAAAACTATTAAGCCCTGATGAAATTTCTCACCATATTCATCACTTTCAGCACCTAAATTTTTAGGGAAATTATCAAGATGTGAATGCAAGCAATGAATTTTAGGCGGCATATTAAATTTGTTTGCTCCATAATTTTGCAATAAAGTAACTTTTTGTTACCTAGATGTCCACAAACAGTTTGTTTAAAACTGCTCCAAGCAGTTACCAAAGGACCCAATCCATCGTGAAATATGTACACAGTGAGAACTTTTGTTCTGTTTGTGGATTTCTGATTTTGAGAGACATGTGCACTTCAAAACATGTAATAAATGAGAAAGAAATAATGTTAAATGTTATTCCTAAATAAAGTTGTACAGAGGAACCGCATTTTTGTTGTTGAAATTTTACTCTGCCGGAAAATTTCTGGTTAAACACTTTCTATAAAAATAGCTAAATATAAATAATAGTACATCCGATTATTGCAAAGGTAGTCTTAAACCCTTCAAAATTAAATTATCTATAGTATACGGAGGCTAATTTTTTCTCCCCTATACAGCTTTTATGATTTAAGGACAGTCGAATCTGAAATTTCTATACAAAAATTCGATTTTTTTGCCATTGTAACCAAACTACTTGACCAATTTTGAGTATGAAGGCAAAAAATATTTGTTGGAACTGCTTTTACCAGCTGTCCTTATATGTCAAATCGCTAGGATGTCCAATAAATTTTTTTGATGAGGCTTATGTGAGCAAAGTATAGCATACTTATGTGGTTTTTTCTACATTTTAACTGATATCTCAGAATCTGGGTCTGCCACAAAAAATGGAGATAATATTCAGCGTAAAATTTCGCTTTAGAAAAGTATTATTTTATTCTTGCTGATTATGTATTTAAATGGTTCGGTGGCGTACAGCTACCCCCTTCTGCCGGCGATGTTACTATCAAGGAAGAAAACGAAATTACACCAGGTCACAATAGTTGCATCGTTTTATTATTATGTTATGCTATTTTTATGCATAATTATATATTATAATATATTATTTATTATGTTTTCCTACGCATGGCTCGGATTCCGACGATCGACATGGACTCCAGCGACCACGAAAGCGAGCCAGGATTTGAGGGCGATTATAAGGAATATTTGGAATAACATTATTGTATTTTTTTACATAAATGCTTAAATATTGAATTAAATAATAATTTAGTGGTCTATAACACAATTAAGCACGAGAGCGAAGTAGCCGATTCCGTGATATAGGCGTAGCGCGCGCGCATATAGGTACGCACTATTTGATTAATAAAAATACATAGTTATTCGATATTAAGAAAGCTAAAACATCGTAAACTAATAGTTATCAGTAAGATTTAAATGAAAAAAATTGTCAGCTGAAGTTTTCGCAGCGGAAAAGTGCTCAGCTGATGCAGTGAAAGCATGCATCGCGCCCGCGCCCATAACGATGCGCCGTATCTTTAGGTCGCCAGCTGAGCACTTTTCCACCACGGAAACTGCAGCTGACGTTTTTTTTTGTTAAACTGGTACCGTCTACTATCACCTCCTCAAATTTCAGCTCTCTTAATATGACTTCAGAATTCGCCTATTTTTGACATGTTGGGGGGCGCAGCTGACGTACTTCCCCCCACCCCAAAGTCAGCTGATTAGTTTTTTCTGTTTCCTTGCATCAAAAACAAAGTACACACAAAGCCTCAGTGCTCTTAATATAAGTTTTTTTTTTTCGAAATTTTGCGGTTTTGGATGGCTGCCGCGGCCACACCCACCGCAAATGCGCCAGATGACGTTCACTTCCTTTACCAGGAGTATTCAAAGAACTATTCTACAAAATCTTAGTGTTCTTAATATTGGTCGTCAAAAATGCCAGCTGGCTCCCGGACTATTATACTCGTATGTGGATTCTCTCCATAGACTTTCCTTTAGAGAAAAAGCACTTCAGCACCATTTAAAATTTTTGGATTTCGAGCTGTATCACTTTATGATTTAGGGTGAGATACATACATATGTATGATATAAACAATATCAATTAAAACTTTGTGCAAATATTGGGCAAACATTAAACAAATTTTCATTAAAATTTTAAAGTTTTACTAAAATTTTTTGAATTTTCTGAGTATTCCGCTTCGTAGCTCAGTGACTTAAAATTCACTAAAAAAAAAAATTCCGAATTTTTGGCAATTTTGAAATTTCATCCATACAGACTTTTGAACGTATTTTTTACAAAAAGACGTCTAGTAAAAAAATTAGAATTTTGATGGAAATTCGTTTAATTTACCTTATTTTCAAATTGAAGCAAAAAATTAATATACACATTCATTTAACTACATAAATATATATGTATGTATGTATGTATATAATATTTGTTTCACTTATTTAATAATATTTGACACTGGTTTTCAAGCTTTTCAAAATATTTTTGCCAATCTCATCATGTTCACTTAGCAAAAAATAACATTTATTAGGATAGGAGTATAGTGAAAAAGGGGTATCTACGGAGCCTTCCGTAGATAGGGGAACACCAAGTCAAAAAGGGGTAGAATCCCCCCAAAGGGGTACATCTGGCAACCCTAGCGCACACTTACTACCGAAACTTGCTTACAATTTGCAATTACCATGCGATAGAAATAATGATAACTGGAGATATAGGATTATATATTTTTAATTTTCATACGATAATTTGACGTTTACAAATAAAAAATCGTCATTTCAGCGAAAAAAAAACGTCCAATATCTTTTTATACCTTTCATGAGAATGAAATGGTATTATAACTTAGTAGGGTTGGGCAAATTGGAAAAATATATCGATATATATTATATCGATATTTAAAAAAACATCGATTTATGCCGTGTAAAAACATCGATATATCAATATATCGAAAGGGTCGGCTTTACATTGAGGAACCACGTCCCGCAAAAAACCGCTTCTTCACGGGGTTGGAGGTGCTCTCACAGATCTCAAAACTGAAATCCAAACTTGCCGGGGACTTATAGTTTACTAGATATTTGTTGTTAAAGTTCGATGAGTCTACAGATATTCTACGAATCCTGAAGTATAAACATAAAAATCATTAAGAATTGCTTGAAGAAGAAAGTAGTGTAAATTCAAGCACCCGAACATTATGGTTATACCACTTCTTAAAAAATGTTCTGGTGTTAGATTTAAAGCAAATCAGAAATGTATGAAAAATATCGAATTTGGCTCGAAATGGCAAAAAATTATCGATTATCGATGCACGGTAATTCAAAATATCGTCGATATTATAGGCTGTACTATTTTAAAAATATCGATATATTGATATATCGATATATATCGCCCAACCCTATAACTTAGTGCCAAAAAATTTTTGTCGAAAGTACCAGAAGGAAGCGTGGAGGACCCACCAAAATATATACCGATATGATCAGAATCACGAGCTGAGATTAAGCCATGTCCGTCTGTCCGTCTGTCCGTCCGTCCGTCTGTGTGAACGCAAACTAGTCTCTCAGTTTTTGAGATATCTGAATGAAATTCGGAATACAGATATGTTGTTATGTGCAGCTAATCATTTATCGGAATCGGCCGAATCGGACCACTATAACATATAGAAAACAACCGATTATTCAGATATACATGAAAATTTTGGGATGTAATTTCTGCATAACTTCCCCATTTAAGCAGCTAAGGACATGAAACTTTGAAGTAAACGTACCCATATTGGCCCAAACAAGGTTACCGAAAATTGTCAAGATCGGACCACTATAACATATAGCTCCCATACAACCGATTGTTCAGATATGGACATTTTGGTGTATAACTCCTCCATTTTAAGAGATAACGGCGTGAAATTTTGAAGTGTTTGTACCCATGCGGACCTAAACGGTGTTGCCAAAAATTGTCAAGATCGGACCACTATAACATATAGCTCCCATACAACCGATTGTTCAGATATGGACATTTTGGTGTATAACTCCTCCATTTTAAGAGATAAACGCGTGAAAGATGAAGTGTTTGTACCCATGCAGACCTAAACGGGGTTGCCGAAAACTGTCAAGATCGGACCACTATAACATATAGCTCCATACAACCGATTGTTCAGATATGGACATTTTGGTGTATGGAGGAGTTCATTTAAATATCCAAGACACCATTTTTTCTAATAAATCTTTCTAAAAATAACCCACAGAATTAAAATTATAAATTAAACTTAATCAGACCATGTACATACATACATAGGCAACTTTTCATTTCCCCACTCATGAAAGGTATGAAGTCTTCGGTACGGCCGAAGACAGCCGCGCTCTTACTTGTTTCTTTCTCATTTTACTAAAAACACGTTATAAACAAAAAAAGGGTCTGTTTTCCATTAATGCCCCTATGACACTACGTTTTTTCCTGGTATTCTACAAGGTTTTTTGTGTGAAAGAGGTGGTCAAATACAGTTTTGGGAGTAAGCTATGTTGGAAAAAACCAACGAAATACCATCTAGGCGGTTAAAAACCAATGAGCCAGCTTGTATTACGATAGGTTTTTTGACATTCGGCACTGTTTTCTGACAATTGTTTAAATTTTACAACTATAAAATAAATTATTTTTAAAATATAAAATATATGGAAATACAAATTTTAAATTTGCCTCTTGTAAGCTTCTGCTTTGGCCGTAAGGGGAAAGAAGTCCGGAAGAAAAATCATACTGCGCAATGGCTTCTCTTTATAACATGGAATGCACAGCTATTCTGCCACTTGTGTTTCATAATTTTTTTGTTTCGATAATTTAAATTCAAATTTCCAAAAAAATTCAATGATGGATATATATAATCTCAATGAAAATGAATTGTGTGATAATATTTAAGATGTTTATTTTTCAAAATACTAAATATTTTACAAATATCTTTTTACAACTGTAATTGCATTAAATACACCTGTTGTTTTGTAAAAGCTGTTGGTTTGTAAAAAATGTTTTCAAGAACTTAATAAACTTGTATAATTTTTTTAATCAGCTTGAACTATTCTTATGATTTGGAAAAGGATTTACGTCAAAATCAAAACTTTGGAACCAGCCATGGCATACTATGCCATGGAATTAGCACTAATACAGCGATATGCGTATGCCTCAGGATGCAGTTTTATTGCGTTTTTGGTAATTTTCTAGAAGACGATGCAACTTTAAACCGTTTTAATAAATATCTTTTAAATGTGGAAAAATCTTTTATTTCCGCTTTCGAATTCATAATCTAGAGGTCAGAACGCGTCGATTGGTACCTCTTTTAACTATTTTAGAGGAAATTTTATGGTTGCACCGCTTTCGATACCGATACTTTGAGTATCGAGTAGTTTAGTTTCGATATTATCGGGTTCGCGATTCTTTTTAACCGATATTTTAAATGAGTACCAGATCGATGCTTTTGATTCGATATCGTGTCCCTACTCGCAAGTCAGTCACGAAGGTGTTATTAATGCAAAGTTGTCACTCTTATTTCCAAAGACATGGGCTGAGCGGAAATAACCTTAACATACTTACCCCAAGGCGTATTGCGTGACTTTTTGTCATTTATTTTGTTTAGGTACTCTTTGCTTACCTTTTTTGTTAAGCCTACTAGCTTCCTATCTAAGATATGACTCTTTGCATATGAATTACTGCAAGAAATATATAGCAGACATATGTATATAAGGCTTTGCGTGATAAATGGATAACATCCTTATATTATGTCTGGGCGTTGTCCTTGAACTTTGCAAAAGGTTTGCCTATATTATTTACCGTGTATACAAATGGGCATGTGTACTTACTCGTACAAGCTTATGTATCAGGATATCAACTGTCATTAAGTAAAATTACTTACATTCCTTTTATTTTGAAGTGAAAAATAAATGTTTCTCTTGTATGGGGCATTCACCTTTCACGCGCCATTGTTAATTGTGGAGCGAAAAGGGCGTTTAAGAATGTATTACTAGAATAAAGCAAGTATTTTTTTTTGATCTCACTGTCGCAGATTGCAGTTCCATGGATTGCCTTATAATTTCCTAGCTTAGAATTAATTGACATTGGTTTTCAAGGGAATCGTCGAAAATATGGAATAAGTAGTCTAAATATGAATTCGAAGCACTGCATTCATTCATCATGAATGGACCCTGCAAAAATATGTGCGATTAATCCCGAAAGAGATTTGTCCCGGATATATCTCTTTCGAGAACAATCGGTCCACAATTAGTCCCCGATTGTACCCGTACGGGTATAAATGTAGACTAATTGTAGACCAATTGTTCCCGAACGGGTATTATTGTAGATTAATCGCTTTCATCCCCAACGGGTATAAATGGAGATTAATCGCTTTCATTCCGAACGGGTTAAAAAGTTTTCACACACATTAAGCACATAACATCAGGATGCAATTATTTCCCAAAAAATATCAGTCTATCCAGGGATCAATTCTTATTTTTTTTAACATTGACAAAAGGATGATGTTTTCATTTCGGTGAAGTGCCGTTTTAATATGCGTTGAAGACTCCTTCAATCAATCCATATAAATCATATGTTTCTTTTAATATGTATAATGAACTTTATTTTAAGGTTTTATTTTTACTTTTTTAACATAATGGAGTTTTTGTAACGTATGCGTATACATATCTATGTAAGTTCGCTTATCGCTTACTTGCGGCAAGAGTGTTATTGTTCTTTAAAGCCTTGAAAATGCAATACTTTAGCATAGAGAAGTAAATCTTTACTTAAATTAATTAGGACAGTGCTTTTCATGCTTCATTTTTGCGATCGATTAACAAGTACTTTTTGGGGAGTTTCCTTTATCTTGGAGCAATTAACTTCATAGTTTCTTTTCTTGTCGTTCGCGGAGATACCAACCTTTCCCTTAGTATTGAATAAGTATTTAACATAAGAACGAGGAAACTCAATCGAGTTTATACTCTTTGCAATGTTAATCAAATTTTATATGATCCACACGTTAACAAGAAGAATTATTATTAAATTGTATTCTGCTAAGATACAAATTCTTCCAATTTCTTGGTTACTTATCGAGCATCATGACACTTGCAACAAATTTTCGATGGCCACTTTCCTTAAAATTGAGTATAGTATGTACTACAGATCTTATTGTATAGTGAAATTACAATTAGAATGCTTGTAACAATTAACATCCAAAGTAGTTCTGCTTTTAATCATTTATTTATTAATAATATTATTCTTGAGTTTTATTTATTGTTTTGCAATGTCCTAAATTCGCATTTTCGATAATGTGGTCTATAGTTGTTATATAGTTATGAGTGTATTTTTTTAGTTTATTGTAAAATCTTCAGTATGTTTATGAAAAAAATGCAACAAGTTTCCTTTTTGTTATTGTGCTTCAGTGACATCAGTTTTTTTTTTTTTTCATTTTATTTTTTTATTTATTTGTTACAATTTTGGTTTAATACTATCAATTAGGAAGTTTTTATCTTAAACGAACTTACATTTTTTGACTAATGCCAAATAATACTAGTTTAAAATAAGTTTCAGCTTTTAAATAAATTCAGAATAAAAAATCAGTTTAACAAAAGTCAAAAATAAAGTTAACACTTAGTTTAGTTAATAACCTACTAAAATACTAATTTCTTTTAATACATACTTCGAGCTACTATTAACCCTCAATATGTGCTATAAAGCAAACGGCGATAAAGCAATTTTTGCTTTATTTCACTTTCGGATGGGAAATAACACCAACTTGTTCTTTTTAATTTTATTTTGTTTAAGCTGTTTTTATTATAAAACAAAAGTGCCATAGGCGAATATAAAATCGCGCGATTTTATAATAAAAAAATAGTTTAAATAAATGAAAATTTGGAATTAAAAATCGCGCGAAGAAAGACACTGAAGATGGCGCATATTAGCCGAACCCGGTTTGTCTCTACAGAAAAATTAACAAGGGATGACGGAAAGTCGTTCCAATAAAGTCAATTGACTTTGTTTCGCAACCGAGTATCAATAACGTTATTTTCGTTGGTCTTCTTACCTGTCACTCCCCAAGCAAGTGTTATTTGGATACTAAGGGACACGAAGACTCTCTACCATAGATGGGCATACTGAAGTAAAATTGTAATTCAGTAAAGCAAACAGTAAGCAGTAAAAGAATATTGCTTACTTAAAATTTTTTACAGTATTAAGTATCGCTTTACTTATTACTTAAAATTTTTTACAGTATTAAGTATCGCTTTACTTATTACTTAAAATTTTTTACAGTATTAAGTACCGCGTTACTTAATACTGTAAAAATTTTACAGTAATAAGTAGTCTTTACTTACTACTGTAAGAAGTTTACAGTATTTAAGTATTATTTACTGTTTACTGTAAGACTACTGAAGTATCGAAGATACAGTAGTCTAAGTCTTGGCATACACACACACGCACACTGATGAGCACAGCGCATGCGTTAACGAGCATATGAGGTATGATGCCCAATAAACATAATAGAAAAAAATCTCGAACGTTGAAAAAACGTTTATACATATTTCTAATTCCAGAGCATTTTGAACTTCACAATTAAACGTACCTATTCTCAATTTTTTCTCAAATATACCAAGGTACGTACCTAGGTATGTATAAATTAAGGACATGCAAATAAAAACTATATTTTTACAAAAATGCTCGGTAAAACTCGGGAAGCAAAAATTTATTTAAAAATCAATTATAAATTTAAATGTAAATTTAAATGTAAGTTTATCGAAAAAACAAAAGTATTTATTTTATATTAAACTAGCTGACCCGGCAGACGTTGTTCTGCTAAAATTTATTCCTATGAAGCCTTAAGAAAAGTCTTTGATTACCGTATTGCTAACCATTATCTTAGAGTCCATCTTAATGACTGCGAATAACAAAAAATTGTCTATTCTCTGAATAAAAGTTATAGTTATATTCGCCGCGACAAACCTACTTCCCCCGATCCCTATCTCTATCTCAATCCCTATCTCTATTTCGGTCTCAATCTCAATCTTTATCCCTATCACCATCCCTATCCCTATCCCTATCCCTATCCCTATCCCTATCCCTATCCTTATCCTTATCCCTATCCCTATCCCTATCTCTATTTCTATCCCTATCCCTATCCCTATCCCTATCCCTATCTCTATCTCTATCTCTATCTCTATCTTTATCTCTATCTCTATCTCTATCTCTATCTCTATCTCTATCTCTATCCCTATCCCTATCCTTATCCCTTATCCTTATCCTTATCCTTATCCTTATCCTTATCCTTATCCTTATCCTTATCCTTATCATTATCCTTATCCTTATCCTTATCCTTATACTTATCCTTATCCTTATCCTTATCCTTATCCTTATCCTTATCCTTATCCTTATCCTTATCCCTATCCCTATCCCTAAAGCTACCTACATTTACCTTACTGGGACCGTCCATCACCATCCAGGCCCACTACTTTAGCCATCTCTGGGAAACAGCCTTAGAAATCACAATGACAATAGCTGTATGTATGTGGAAGCCTGTTCAACGCTTTTCATTTGCTACCAATACTGCTCGAAAACATTCAGGGGTTATCCGAGTGCACGCTTTGGCCCAAATCTTGGAACCCGGCCTAGGAATCACTATTTAAAAAGCTCTTTGTTAAAGTCCTCCTCAAAAGCTTTCATTTGATACCAATATCGCTCAGAAACTTTCCAGGGTCACTCGGTCCCACGTTTTAACCCATATCTGGGAACCCGGCCTAGGTATCGCAATGGAAATAACTTTATGTTGAAGGCCTGTTCAACACCTTTCATTTGATACCAATACTGCTCGAAGATTTGCTGGATCGATCTGGGTCCTCATTTAGGCCTGTATTCCGGGAAGCTTCCTTTTTTTCGAAATTCTATATACCCTGCTATGTGCACTAACACCACATGAATCTACTGTGAAAATTTCATAAAGAACGGTTGGTTACTTTGGGAGTTTATAAAGGACACACATCCACAGATGCACACATACACACCGATTTTTCCAATTTTCGGACTTTTCCGGAGGGATTTTCCAAAATTTTTTTCCGTACGAACCATCTCCTCGAGAATACGAACAACTGACAAAAAATTTTACAGAAATCGGCCCAGCCGTTCTCATCTGATGAGGTTAGTAACATTTTTTACACCATTTTTATATATATAGATAAAATTGCTCTTCATCCAAATGTTATTTGAAGCAGTGGCAGCAAAAATCGTAATTTTATTCTAGGTTAAGATTTTATAAAAATTGTTATATTCTTGAGGAATGGTACAAGCCTTTAAGTTGAGAACATTTGAGATGTATTTGGGTTTTGGTATACATATATATGTATGTATATACAGTTGCTTACAAATACATCTCAAATTGAGAATTAAGAAAAATGTGTATTGGGTAATTTAGTAGTATACTGTGGTTATGCTTACAATCTTGCTGGTCGAGCACCGTGAAATTGTTGTTGTGCACTCCGACGGTGAGAGAATTTTCGGACTCTCACATCCAGCAAGTTTGCTGTGTGAAACAGGCAGCCAGCAAACGAGGTTTCAGGGGTAATAATGTGTTATGTTGTGTATGTGCTCAGTAATTATCATGTGTTATGTTGTGTATGTGCGCTCCAATCATCAATGTAAGCATAACCACCTCTCACCAATCACGAAATGTTTCCGATTTTGATTGGCAATGTTGATTGGTACCATAACCACAGCAGTAGGAACCGTAGATAAGAGATCAGCGTTACCACTTTGATAAAATTCTGTCAGCGTTGTTAAACAATTTCTCGCTCGATAGGTATAAGGATTTTTCTTTAGGTATGATTTCGAGTAAACAAATAACTGGAAGAAGCAAGTTTTCATCTGCTTTACTTAGAAAACACAAGTTCATCGATTTTCGGTGAAGTTTTTTTAATAAGATGAAAATCTTTTATCGATTGTGAGCACATAGAATATAGGTTTATCCTTGCAGGAAGAAAAAAATCAAATGCTAAAAGTAGTTGACTTTTAGTTGGCTATTTTGAGACAATTGAAAAAAATCAATATGTATCATACAGCAAGAAACCCATTTTTAGTTAGTTCACTGACAAAAGCTTTCAAATTCCTGATGAAAATATGTATTTTTATTCAAGAACATTTTAACTGAGAGAATTTTGCTGTGAAAAATCCTCTTTTTTGGATTTGGAAAGCGAAGCAATGGAAATATGTATAGCGAAATGCTTGTGAATTCCATGATTGTAAACATGTATGCATGTAGCAGTTACATATGTATGCAACCATTTCCCTTGTATTTTTTGTATAATTTTATAAACATTAATAATGTTATATTTTGGGACTAACTATTTTTCACAAAAAAAAGTTAGTTTATAATTACCTTCCAAGTAATGCAGAAGTACACAGGACTGACTTTTTTATCGCCATTCCCATACAAAAGTAGTTAGCCTTTTTCAAAGAAAATATACCATTAAAAGTTACCACTAGTGTCTTTGTAAACTCTTCAAGTCAGTTTTAAGTTAGATGCTCTTCCTGCAGGGGTATGGATGTACCTAATAGTTAAACAGTTTTGAGAATTGGTTAAGTTTCGAAACCCGTATTTTTTCATTCTTCATGTTATCCCAATCGCTTTTAAACAAAGTGTCTCTTATCAAAACATGTAGGTAGGTACTTATGTAAGTATTTATTACATACTAATAAGTGTAGAAAGAGATAATGGTAATTTTATCCCCAAAATTGATAGATTTTTTCAAGTAGATGGTTATTTTTTTGTCTCAGTGGCAGGTAGTAAAGACCAAGTTATATACAAATGCGTACATATGTATATGCATATGTACATACATACACATGGATTTGCGCTACATTGGTAAAAAGGGGTGTGAAATTTGTGATGCCATGATGTAGATACCAGGGACCCAACCAGTTATGACTTTTATGATACAAGTTACGATCAAAAAGTTATTTTTTGACTTAATTTTTTTTCGGCAGACTATAACTGTTAAAAGTTGACTTTTATTTTTTCAGTCAAATAATAACAGTTAAAATGTGACTTTTATTTTTTCCGGCAAAAATAAAAGGCAATTTGAAATTACAAAGAGACCGTTAGCCCAACTAGGGTAAATTTGGTATCAATGGACTCGTCGTAAGTCCTAGATTCCAACGACATATAATACATGTATATACATACAATTATATACATATATTATGACCAAATATGTAATCTATGTTATTGTATGATGAAAATATCAAGCACTTAGAAAAAAAACTGCCAAAAATCAAAACGATTTCCTATAAAGCTAAAAGTTACACTTTGTTAGGCTAGAATTATTTGGTCTATAAAACTGTGTACCCAGAAGTTTTCTAAAAAATCAAAAAATAAAATAAAAATTTGTTTTCGAGTTAAACTCTCAAAAACAGTGATTTACGACAAAAATAAAAGGCAATTCGAAACTACAAAGAGACCGTAAGCCCCACTAGGGTAAATTTGGTATCAATGGACTCATCGTAAGCCCTGGATTCCAACGACATATAATACATGTATATACATACAATTATATACATATATTATGACCAAATATGTAATCTATGTTATTGTATGGTGAAAATATCAAGCACTTAGAAAAAAAAAACTGCCAAAAATCAAAACGATTTCCTAGAAAGCAAAAAGTTACACTTTGTTAGGCTAAAATTATTTGGTCTATAAGACTGTATACTCAGAAGTTTTCTAAAAAATAAAAAAAAAATTTTTTTCGAGTTAAACTCTCAAAAAGAGCGATGAATAAAAGGCAATTCGAAACTACAAAGAGACCGTAAGCCCAACTAGAGTAAATTTGGTATCAATGGACTCGCCGTAAGCCCTGGATTCCATCGACATAAAATATATGTACAGTCTGTCAATTAGTTCTTTGCAAAATGAAAACAGTTCAGAAATTTGTTTTCATACTGGTATTTGGTCAACTAAAATAACTTTTTAATTTTTTTTAAAGCTAATATTAAAAAAAATATGGTTACAGCATTTAGGGCCAACGAAATCCAAAACCTAAAGCATTGAAACAACAGAAAAGAAACAAAAGTTTAAAAAATTTGAAAAGACACATTATAAATTAATTCTTTGGAATTTTTTCACATGTGACAGAAACTGAAAAAAGCAGACCTGATCGTTGAAATTTTGGTATGATGGCCACTAGCCTCAACCACACATTGTACACGAAGGGTCATGGAATGAATTAGGCCCTGCGGCCCATGAATTTCGCGTAGTTTATGCCATTTTTCCTGAATGGCATTAATTACAGCCTTTTTCGCTAGTAGACCCTCGATTTCTGCCTTGTTATTTCAAGAAAGGCCAAAAATGTTTTATTGGGGTTAAGCTGGGACTTTGGGCAGGTGTATCCATTGCTTTGGTGCAATTATGCAGTACCCAAGTCCTGCACAGCAACGATTTGTTTTTAGGAGCGTTGTTCAGGTACATCTTGTACTTTAATTTATTGGCGTTTTTTGGTTAAAAAATGCAAATTTTTATTGCGATCTTCGACTACTCGTCAAGCTAAAACTCCTTCATCATCAGTTTTTGTATGCTTAGGTAGCTGTTTCAAAACAAGAAAATCGTGCATTCCCATTAGCGGGAAATCCCAGATTCTGCTTAAATACTAAAGATCTGTCATGAAATGCTATTCAATTTCTCTCTGAAAAATAAAAACTTAACAGCTACCTAAGCATACAAAAACTATTGTTTGAGTTGCAAAAAATACGATGATTTACATTAACGAGCGTTAACGCGCGGAAACCCCCAGTTTTAGGTTAATAACTAAGTATCCGTCACGAAATTCAATGTAATTTCTCTCTGAAAACAAAACTGCACAGTCGGCTACCTAAGCAAGGTTACCAAAAAGGATTGTTTGAATTTAAAAGGAAAGCAATAATTTACGGTCATGTCAAATTTTAGGCCAGCCAATACTTACCTGCATATGTACATATACATACATACATATGTATAAATGATTTTACATGCATACAATTTAATAAAAATTATTTATTATAACCAACGTCGTTCAGATAATATTACAAGCAGTCGCATGTTCCATTGCGCGCGATGCCGAAATAATTCCCGATTAATGTGCATTTTTTTGTAGGGTATCTCTATGGTTATGAAGGGTATCTACATCATGGCATCACAAATTTCACACCCCTTTTTACCAATGTAGCGCAAATCCATGTGTATGTATGTACATATGCATATACATATGTACGCATTTGTATATAACTTGGTCTTTACTACCTGCCACTGAGACAAAAAAATAACCATCTACTTGAAAAAATCTACCAATTTTGGGGATAAAATTACCATTATCTCTTTCTACACTTATTAGTATGTAATAAATACTTACATAAGTACCTACCTACATGTTTTGATAAGAGACACTTTGTTTAAAAGCGATTGGGATAACATGAAGAATGAAAAAATACGGGTTTCGAAACTTAACCAATTCTCAAAACTGTTTAACTATTAGGTACATCCATACCCCTGCAGGAAGAGCATCTAACTTAAAACTGACTTGAAGAGTTTACAAAGACACTAGTGGTAACTTTTAATGGTATATTTTCTTTGAAAAAGGCTAACTACTTTTGTATGGGAATGGCGATAAAAAAGTCAGTCCTGTGTACTTCTGCATTACTTGGAAGGTAATTATAAACTAACTTTTTTTTGTGAAAAATAGTTAGTCCCAAAATATAACATTATTAATGTTTATAAAATTATACAAAAAATACAAGGGAAATGGTTGCATACATATGTAACTGCTACATGCATACATGTTTACAATCATGGAATTCACAAGCATTTCGCTATACATATTTCCATTGCTTCGCTTTCCAAATCCAAAAAAGAGGATTTTTCACAGCAAAATTCTCTCAGTTAAAATGTTCTTGAATAAAAATACATATTTTCATCAGGAATTTGAAAGCTTTTGTCAATGAACTAACTAAAAATGGGTTTCTTGCTGTATGATACATATTGATTTTTTTCAATTGTCTCAAAATAGCCAACTAAAAGTCAACTACTTTTAGCATTTGATTTTTTTCTTCCTGCAAGGATAAACCTATATTCTATGTGCTCACAATCGATAAAAGATTTTCATCTTATTAAAAAAACTTCACCGAAAATCGATGAACTTGTGTTTCCTAAGTAAAGCAGATGAAAACTTGCTTCTTCCAGTTATTTGTTTACTCGAAATCATACCTAAAGAAAAATCCTTATACCTATCGAGCGAGAAATTGTTTAACAAGGCTGACAGAATTTTATCAAAGTGGTAACGCTGCTCTCTTACCTACGGTTCCTACTACTAAATTACCCAATACACATTTTTCTTAATTCTCAATTTGAGATGTATTTGTAAGCAACTGTATATACATACATATATATGTATACCAAAACCCAAATGCATCTCAAATGTTCTCAACTTAAAGGCTTGTACCATTCCTCAAGAATATAACAATTTTTATAAAATCTTAACCTAGAATAAAATTACGATTTTTGCTGCCACTGCTTCAAATAACATTTGGATGAAGAGCAATTTTATTTAATATAAAATAAATACTTTTGTTTTTTTGGATAAACTTACATTTAAATTTACATTTAAATTTACAATTGATTTTTAAATAAATTTTTGCTTCCCGAGTTTTACCGAGCATTTTTGTAAAAATATAGTTTTTATTTGCATGTCCTTAATTTATACATACCTAGGTACGTACCTTGGTATATTTGAGAAAAAATTGAGAATAGGTACGTTTAATTGTGAATTTCAAAATGCTCTGGAATTAGAAATATGTATAAGCGTTTTTTCAAACGTTCAAGATTTTTTTCTATTATGTTTATTGGGCATCATACCTCAGATGCTCGTTAACGCATGCGCTGTGCTCATCAGTGTGCGTGTGTGTGTATGCCAAGACTTAGACTACTGTATCCTCGATACTTCAGTAGTCTTACAGTAAACAGTAAATAATACTTAAATACTGTAAACTTCTTACAGTAGTAAGTAAAGACTACTTATTACTGTAAAATTTTTGCAGTATTAAGTAACGCGGTACTTAATACTGTAAAAAATTTTAAGTAATAAGTAAAGCGATACTTAATACTGTAAAAAATTTTAAGTAATAAGTAAAGCGTTACTTAATACTGTAAAAAATTTTAAGTAAGCAGTAAAAAGGGTAAAAATAATGAATTACTACTGGTACTTAAAAGTGCCCATCTATGCTCTCTACCTAAACCAAAAATTTTTGTAGTTTCAAGATATATATTTATTTGAGGTCACTGAGCTATTGTTATTATGATTTACCGCCTATACGGGACTTTTTCGCATCCATTATCATAATTCGTCATGTCATCGTCATTCCTCCTCGAATTACATGCCAAATTATATTAAATTCTATATAAAATATTTAGTTATCCCACGAATTACGCTAAAATTGATGCCGTGTCTAATTTTTATCGGAAATCAGAATCAATAATGAGCAAGTAAGAACAAGACAGTTGACAATCTGAGTAACGAATGATCGTAATGACGGATCAATTCATCGAATTATTTGGACATGCTTTTAAGAATCTTTATTTTTGATCAGGTTCACTGCTCATATGAAATATGGCCTCAGAAAGCGATGTATTTTTCTCCTGTGTGTCTGTTTACTTTGTCACACAATCTTACTTAAAAACAAAATACCTAAAAATAAAGTAAATATATAAAAATGTCATAAATATGAGTTACAGAATCGTTTCACATCTCTCACAAATAGGTAACACTTTTCTCTGTTTCTTATTTCCTAACTAAAATTTTACTATGCTCAAAATTTAATACTCCCTCTTTCTCACTCTCGCTGACTATCTTTTTCCTTGTCTTACAAGATTTTACTAATTTAATTGCTAATAACTTTGGCTAACAAAAATGGCAACAGCTGACTCAACCAAGTGGCCAAACGTTGAGCCACACCCACGCCATTACACTGATCGGTAATACAATCCTCACAAAATATGCGCTCGACATTTGTGACATTTGGCTCTTCCATGCAATGTTCCAGTGCATCGGATTTGTTGGTGTAATAGCAGAAACGTTTTGTTGTTAATTTGCCGTTGACTGAGAAAAAGAAGAAGAAGGAAAGATTAGTAAAAATGCAACACTGTAGCTAGGAATATAAGGTGAGTTCCCGTAGCAGTGATCCGATCCGGATACAAATTTTGCAAGCAAATGCAACAACAATTTTGTGTTCCTGGTATTTATCTGGATCAAAAAATTTATTACAATCTATACGGATCTGAAATTGATACAAATAAACACCAGAATCACAAAATTCTTGTTGCATTTGCATGCAAACTTCTTATCCGGATCTGGATCACTGCCACGGGAACTCGCCTATAGTTTCTCTTTTTGCTCTCACTTACTCTTTTCAACGGTCTTACGACAAACCGGTCGCTCATGTTCTGAATGCGTTGTACTTGTGCAATTGCGTAAAACTTTGATATCATGTTGTTTCATCATTTCCGGATCGGGTAGATTATTCTTGTTAAATGATTCGCTGCAAAATGCCTCTGCACCCACTGTTTCCGAGCTGCAGTGCCAGCATTCCAAATGTTTCGGTTCATGGGCTATATTTAATGAAGAAGAGATGAAATGAATGAGATAAAATTTGATTTTTTATTTAATTTACTCGTATCTAAGTTTAAAGGAAAAACAAAAAGAAAATGTGTTAGATAATCTTAGTTCTAAAAATTAACAATTTTCCCTTTGTGCCACTTTATTCCTCAGTCATACATTACAGCATGTCTACATAAGACGTGATGCATTCGTAATTCACTAATTGCCATTCACCCTCGAATAGCGCATCACGCTAAATTCCGTACAAAATTTTCTTCTTCCACTTCTTTCATTTGCTGGTCACAATAGAGCAGCAACCCCAGTAGGGAAATTCTTGAAAAAATCAGCTCGATACTCGTAGTTTAATTAGCTGATTTTGAGTGTACTATCCTAGCAGAATGCACATGACTGACGTACGTAACTACATTTGTGGATTTTAATTTCTGATTGTTTTTCGGTTTTGTCGTTCCGTGTAGCCTTGACATTAAAGTGCCATTCTTTTTGCTTACCAAATATTTCTATTATATGCACGTATATGTAAATAGATTGTAAATTGTTAAAATTGACATCATTGGCGAATAAGTAGTCATTGGGGCAATGGGAGGTAATCACATAAATATCAAAGAATGTCAACAACATTATTATTAGTGCCTTTGTTGTTTACTTTTGCATTTGTCTAAACGACTCCATGTGGTTTAATGGCACAATTCGATTACTGAAATCTGAGTCAGTCTGGTGCCAAGAAAGTATTAATCACTTTTTCTTTTTTCGTTTCCTTTTCTTTTGCCTTTTCTTTTCCTTTCCTTTCGTTTCTTTTCTTTTCTTTTCTTTTCTTTTCTTTTCTTTTCTTTTCTTTTCTTTTCTTTTCTTTTCTTTTCTTTTATTTTCTTTTCTTTTCTTTTCTTTTCTTTTCTTTACTTTTCTTTTCTTTTCTTTTCTTTTCTTTTCTCTTCTTTTCTTTGTTTTGTTCAAGGCTGCACAACGATATCAACAAAAAAATTTTGTTTTCTTGAATACCAAATAAAAATTAACAAAAAAATTTTGTTTTTTTATATACAAGTTACGGTCAAGTTATTTGTTTATATATTTTTGTTTAGGCTCTTTTGGCCAATACGTTTTTAGCGCGAATAAAACAGATTTATTCCACAGCCGCTTTCTTACAAAATTAATACAGCCAAAAATCTTATTAACAAAGTACTCAGCATAAGTCATAAACAATTCCATGAAACCAACCTCAAAAAGATAGAAACAATTCTCATAAACAACAACTACCCACATAACATGATACAAAAGCTAATAAGACAAAAAAGACTTGAAATAAACATAAAAAACACTTTACCACCGACAACAGAAACAAAACCAAAACAATACTACAGTGCTACATATATTCCTAAGTGGTGCAATGAAATAACGCCCGTGGAATTAACGCCCGCGGGCGTTTTTTCCTTTCTTGAAAAAGAAATAGCGCCTGCGAATAAAACGAAATTAAACCCGTGTGTTTTATTTCCATTCAGAAAGGGAAAGAACGCCCGCGCGCCCTATTCGGCGATGTGGGCTTTATTTCTCCTTCAAAAGGGCAATTAACCCCGCAGACGGGGTTTTCTTTAAATATGGTGTATTAGTGGGAAAAGCGCTACAGACGAAAAATTGGAATAAAAAATCGGGTGTTAATTCCACGGGCGTTATTTCACTGCACCTTCCTAAGTTCTCCGAAAACATAAACAAATGCATAACATATAATAAAGAAAAGATCTCAATAGCCTACAAATCGAACCACACACTTTCCAATATCTTCACAAAAACAAAGATCCCAACGAACACCCTACAACAAAACAAAGTTATATATGAGATAAAATGCAATGGAAAAAACGACGAAAACTGCAACAAAATATACATTGGAACTACTAAAAGAGCACTCGGAGTGAGAATAACAGAACACGAAACGGACATACGAAAAAATAAATTAAGCACTGCACTCTCGCAACACATAACAAAAACAGGACACACAGCTGATCTTAAAAACACAAGAATTATAGATAAAAACAAAAAAGGTAAAACGCGGTTTACACTGGAAAGCTTACGAATTTTACAAAATAGAGAGAGGACAATGAACAAAAAAGAAGATACTGACAACATTGCCTCTGCTTATAGCAGATTTAGTATGACGACAATACCATGACCGAAATGGTACGACATATTTTAAAAAAAATTTTTAGAGTTTAATTTTAAGATCCATGTAAGTGCCGTGCCTTTACGTACACATGTATGTATATATGTTTGTATGTAAACCTTTTTTGTAATATGTTTGTGTGTAATATGGTTTTAATTGTGTACTTTTATTTTGTATTTTATTTTTATTAAATAAAATAGATTTTTCGCCCCTGAAGAAGCTAGGGTGTCTAGCGAAACGTTGGGCTGTAATAGTGGAATAAATCTGTTTTATTCGCGCTAAAAACGTATTGGTCAAAAGAGCCTAAACAAAAATATATAAAATTTTGTTTTGTTGAATATCAAATAAAAATTATTGAAATTGGTTAGGTTCAGAGGGCAAAACCGTGGCGCAACAGTTGCTCAACTGTTGTGTTTTATCTTCTGAACACAACGTTGAGTATTTCTGATCAACACAACATGTTGTGAGTTTGGAAACTTTTTTCCATCATAAATTTTTTATGCTTTAGACAACATGTTGAGCTTACGATTTTGACATTTGTACAAAAATATAAATAGTATTTATGAATTTTTGAATGTAATAAAAATGTTTCAAAGACTCGAAATTATTGGCGATTACGTTGGAGATAATTATAATAGTAATTTGTTTATTTAATGTATCAGCTCGTTCAGAAGGCGCAAATTGTATCACTTTCTGATTAGTGATATCTACACAACAGTTGTGCTCAACCGTAGCGTCTTCTGAACGTACCCATTATTTCGTTTCGTTGATAATCAAAAAAAAAATTATCAAAATTATTTCGTTTCGTTGAAAATCAAAAACAAAATAATAATAAAAAATTGTTTCGGGCTTACGGCTTCATTTTACTTTGAATTTTTATTAACGTTATTTTTTTTTGATATTTTTTTTTTTTGTTGGCTACCGAAATTAAATTTTTTCAATATTTGTTTTTTGATAATCAACAAAACAAAATTCTTTTTGATGATTTTTTTTTGATAATTATCAAAACAGTATTTTTTTGTTCAGCATATAAAGTGAATGTCCGTCAGCGTATGGGAGGATGAATCGGAGGAAAAAATGTTGAAAACAGGGCTTCGGAGCTCAAGTTTTCGGTGAATTTAGAAATCGCACTACCAACACCAGCAACAACAACAAGAAAGCATCTTACGTTTACCACGCGGCCCCGATGGCTCTGCTGGTTTTCAGATGCGTCGGTACCATGTTGATGGTGTCGGCGCAAGCATAGGCGGATGCATTACTAGCAGACTATACTACAATTTGTAACACATTTAAAAATATTGGATTAATAAAAAAACTGGCGGTGTTTTCTTTTTAATTTTATGTATCAATTTTATTTTTTAAAGTAAAAAATATATGTATGTACGCACAATGAAAATTCCAACTCCAAAGGTAAATGTAAATAAACTTATAAATGTAAACAAAAGCATTGGTTTGACATACATTTACCCAGCCAATCAGAAACAGCTCTGAACAGCCACATTTGACAAGTATGTATCGTTGCGGCGAAAAAGTCAGCTGGCCTGCCGATATCACCTTTCTGGTTGCATCATGACTCTACCTTTGTAAATAAAAAAAAGTAGTGAATTCGCCACCGAGCCTACCTTCCTATGTCAAACTTATGTCAATTTTGATCTTGACGCAATATGATTTCTAAAATGGCGGGCTATGATTTTGACAGAAGCATCACAGAATACACAAACAATTTACATGGAGTGTGTATGTACATATGTATGTACGTATATCGTACTGCGAAAACCTTCAATAATTTAACCATGGACGAATTGTAATTGACATTTATTTTTCACAGGAGACGTTTAATAAAATAAAATTAATGGCTGTAGTGGTTTGCAGATGCCACCTAGTCAACAAATATCAAATGTAGGGTATGTAGCTCCACCAGCGGTACTTTTTATTTCACAAAACCTACGACAAATCGCTTGCCATATGAAGAAATACAACAACATCCATTTTTCGATTGTACCAGTTTGGCGCTGTGGAAAGTAGAGATGAAGTTCTTGCCAACAATAAAATTACAAAGATACATGGAGCTGACTTAGAAGACTTTATCAATACAAAACGGCCAAAGGCGATGGGATGAACGTATAAGTGAGCTGCGTGCCGCGTCAACCGATCAAAATGTTGAAACAACGTGAACAGGAATATTTATAGCATATATTTTTCAAAGTTGAAATGAAAACAAATTTTTTTTTCGGTTATTGATAAAAAAATAACGTTAATGTGCAGCCCTGGTTTTGTTTGTAAAAAAATATTAAATAAAAGTACATATCGTCGTACCATACGAAAACTAGCAGACGATTTTTTGTGGCTGACGAAAAGTAACAAGTTCGACTTTTGGCCGACGAAAAGTAACAAAATCGACTTTTGGCTGACGAAAAGTAACAAGTTCAACTTTTGGCTGACGAAAGCTATCAATTTCGTTTAAACAACAATAATTTTAATGTAAAAACAGTTAATTTCTGATACTTTTCGTCAGCCAAAAGTCGATTTTGTTAATTTTCGTCGGCCAAAAGTCAAATTTGCTACTTTTTGTACAGACTTTTTTTTATTGATAGCTTTCGCCAGAAATTTTAAATATGCTAGTTTTCGTATGGTACGATACATATATGGTAGTTATACATATATGTATAATGCAACAAGCGGTTTACTTGAGAAGCAATACCTTCGCATTCGAGTCGACGCAGTCGCTAAAACATCTCGGACTCGCCCACCACTAATCGGAACCACCTTCGACTCGGAACAGTTGCAAACACAACTCAATTGTGTAGTCGAGGAGCGAGTTAACTTTTAACTCGATTATGATTTTGCAACGATTTCGATTCTCCTGATTGTCTAAACATTGTTCATCACTAGGACGGAGGAAAAGTCAGCGCACTCCGAAGCAAAACCGATAGACAAACCTAGCGTTTGCTGGATATTATGCCTTGATTCGTCAAAATCAGATGAAATTACGCTTGGAGTATCCGAGAGAAAGATGTATGCCCCTTTGCGCGTTAGATATGGCGAGTATCTACGGAGATTTAATGATGAGCCGTACGAGATTTACGCAAACATCGACATTGTTCTGCGAATAAAAATCCAGCGGCTGCGTTGGGCAGATCATGTGGTATTTCCAATTGGCGCCAGGCATCACAGGGCAGAAATGACTGGCGCGCTTTTTTGGAATCGGCCAAGATCGTGTAGACGGTTATGCGCAAATTAAGAAGAAGAAGGTGTCTTGATTCACTTGTCAAAAATTGTGTACATAAATTATAGACATTTGCATTCAACGCTTTGTTTAGTCACTATATGGCACATTTTATTCAATAGGGAATGCAAACAAACTTTTATAATTTCAAAGAGTTTACTACTACGGCTAACTGCCAAATCACTTGTATTTCCGCCATTTTTGTAAGACTAAACTCAAAGGCATGTCCCTGTTATTGAAATATATGGCAAAATCCCAGAAATCCCAGTTAAATCCCTATAGAATAAAACGTATGATATATTTGTATATACTTGTATACATACATATGCATATACATATGTATGTTCATGTGTGTTCAAGATGTACTGTTAACTTACATCTACCACCACCCTCTAATTTCGCCCTCTCAATATTCAACCAACTTCCTTTAGCATTTACATCAGTGTTGTATTTTATAAGAAAATGTCGCTGTTTGGCGCCAATTTCTGCATAACTACGTACATAAGAATGTATGTATGTATATCAGTGTAAAACACTGTCAAAGGACTTCGCATTCACATAAAACAGTCAGACAACGAGGAAGAGGAATAAAAAGCTGGCGCCAGTATGACGTGTGTTCTAATTTTCAATGCTCTCATTTCATTGCTGTTGTTGTTTTTGCCATAGTAGTTTGGCTCCATTGATGACGCTTGGCGATATATACATATATCTACATACTTTCACACACAACAGATCTTTTAGTGGCTCAATGGAGAATTTTCATTTGAGAAGCTTTTTTTCTTATAGGTTTTTCTTATAGGTTGAATGAAGAACATTGAAGTAGTAAATTCTCCTACGCAAAACTTCTGCGTAGACTTTCATTCTTTGAACTGTTGAAAAATTAATAAAAAAAAGTAAGCGAATACAAGATACAATGTAAGTTTCACCCAAAAAAATATTGATTACTGAATACCGATGATATTGGCATCATTGGCCCAATAATCGTGCCGGTGAAGAAAGCAGTATCGTCATTGTGGACAGTTACAGATTTGAGTTCGTTAAAGATTTCGCCTACTTGGGAACCAGTATTTATTCACACCGAAAACAATGTCAGCCTGGAAATCGAACGAAGAGGAATTCTTGCCAACAAGTGCTAGGTGGATGGCTCCGTTTGTAGAAGTCCACGTAAGTGGGGAAAGTTTCTGACTGCCGTCCACCTGTAGATGGCCAGAGCGATTATTTTTTTGCATGCGGAGCAAGCATATCACGACTTCCTTGCAGTGTTCTCCGGATAGCTACCGGACATACGTTTGGTGGTGAAGTAAAGTGAGAAGGGGACAACTCGGCAAGGCCACTCCGACATTCGGTTTAGGCGCCTGTTGAGGGGAATATCTGCAGTGTCCGTTCACCAAATGAATTGGCATCACTTGGGGTTTATTACACTCTGCCAAAATCGTTCAGAAGGTTAAACGCAACTTAAGAGGAAGAAGATAATTGATTTGCAATTACTGATTACTGTTTACTGATTACTGTTTATTGATTACGGTAGTGAATACTTCTTATCCTTAATGAGTAATTAGCTATTATTTAATTTAGATTACTGCTGATTGACTACTTAGTACTGATTAGTATTAATAGCTACTGTTTATTTATTACTGCTCAGAGATTACTGATTACTGAATATTGATTACTGAATGCTGATTGCTGATTACTACATACTGATTACTAATAACGAAATCTTGATTACCGAGTAGGTACTGATTACTGACTAGCGATTACTGATTATTGAATACTGGTTACTGATTAGTGACTACTGATAATTGATTACTGAATACAATTTTAATCTTTTTAATCTTTTCTTATTATTGATTACTGAAGGAATAAATGAAAAAGAAAAATAAATTATTAAATTTTCTCCCTTGAGAGCAATGACCATCAAATTGAAAAATGTCCCAACCATTTCCGCGCGCAAAAGTGTAAAAATGGGTTACTAAATATTTACGATTACACTATAACACATAAGCAATACAAACTTGCACAAATTGCATGTGCAAACATAAATTTTCACCAACAAAATTTTTACATTTTAACTTAAGTGCGCCACTTTCACCAAAAGCAAATAAAATTTTCGCTCGCATACATAATTTTCATATTGGCACAAGGAAGTGCAGGAGTGAAAGTGGATTAGTAGTGCAAGAAATGCAATAATGTATGAATGTGTGTATTTTACATATGTATGCCAATTTACAAAACGTTCCCTCTACCACACTCACTCTTCTACACGCACATTGACCAATCAATTTTAGCAAGTTGCCATAACAATAAGCGAATGGTTATAACCTAGTTTGCGAGTGTAGAAAATATATCTACTTTAGCAAAGCTGCACCTTGAAAAATAAATTGAAAGTGGAGCTTCACATACAAAATCGACCACCATCATCTTCAACTGCCAGTTGGCGTTGCTGTTAAAGACAGCCTTTTAGACGCTTTTACTTAACATCATTGCCATAGCGACTTCGCTTTGGTAATTATTAGTTTTTTGTTCCTGTTGTAAATTTTAAAATTAAATATTTGCACGCCCTAAGCGGTTCAGTGGTTCAGCAGTTTATCTGCGCCGCTGTCAAGCAGGGTGTGCCCACGAAGACGCTTGCATGTTATGTGTTACTCATACGCCATGTGCGACCTTTGTTCATATACAAGTAAGTACCTTCATGTGTCGCATTTGCTTGCTTGTTACTTCATTTCAATTTCAAAGTGCATTTGTGTGTTGAATAACATGGGTAACTAATTGATATCCTCTAACTGCTCTATGTTCTAATTATAGAAAAAATATTTTCTTAAAATTGCCATTAGTTTGTGCAACAGTCTGCGCCGTACTTCAATTAGCGCACAAATTGCTTTCTCTTTTACTTAGAAGAGAACTTCAATGTATAATAAAAGAACTTTGTTTAATTAATGGCTAACGTTTACCATTCTTGATAAGTACTTACAAATATGTATTGGTTTATGCACATTTTCAAAAAGGCATCACGACAAAGGCATATTGTTTACCTACCATCAGTCAATGTGCTTCATAATAATGACCATGGTGAAAGTCAAACCATAAATTTAATGAGGTTGCAATCTGAATAAGAAAGTGTTTGTTTTTGTAAGTTATTTATATGGTTTGTCTGGCATATTATTTGCCTCTTATTTTCAACTTTGACTTGACTTTGATTATCCCGTGTTCTATTATCCTGCAATCAATGTGCTTTGCATTTTGCTTTGTCGCATTGCATCAGACAATGGAATTTTTTTTCGAATGTTCTTGAATGTTTAATCAATGAAAAGCATCGTATTTCTTTCATTTATAGACTGAAATATCTAAACACTTTCATCAGAATTACTCTTTCTAACTTGGACTTATCCGAATTAACACAGTTGTTGCTTATATGCAGACTAGTCCAAGTAAACAAATAATTTAAGCAAGCACACAAACTCACATGTGTGGAAAAGTTAATTTATGTCTATTCACTTTTCCATCTCCCAATAAAATTTTTTTTTCGCAAAATCATCTCTATTTAATCAAGGTAATAAATTTGCATTTATGCATCGACACAAGTTCAATGCTTACATAGATACTTAAAATAAATATTATTTAAAATAAACATATGTACATACATACAGACACATTTATTTGGCAAACATGACGGCTGGTTTGCAATGCCGGCAGACCGACACCAAAAATACAACAGAAAACGTGTAAAACTATCTAAGAAACACCTGTATAAACGAAAAATTTAATCAAAAATAATTTATTTAATAGTACAATTGCCTTTGCAGCAGAATATACATATGTAGATAGCAAAATCTTTTTTGTCCAAAAATTTATTATAGTGTTTTTTCAGCTAACATGCTCTTAACGGTCTCTTTTTTGAGTGCTTATGCCGCTCTGCTGTTCGGTTGTTGCCTGTTTATTCCAGTCGGCTTCATTTACAAGTTTTTTTTAAGCTGAAATTTTGCTAGTGAATTTTCATGAGTATCTAGTTGTTGTTTTGATTTCTTTTGATTGAAATGAACTAGTGAGAGATATATTTTTAAATTTTTAATAAGCACTTGTTTTTGTTTACATTTTCTTGTTTCTTTTAGTAGACACCTCATAAAAAACTGAAAATTTCAGATTCCTGAAAACCTCAATTGGTTTTTAAATTTAAAATCTTCTTGCTCTTGGAATTTCTCAGGTATTACAAACATAAATATGGGAAATAACAATAAACAACAACAAACAAGTTCAGAATGCAGAGGCTGCTATTACCCCTTAATACATGTAGGCCTCGAGAGTACAATTGTAGTACTACGTGGACTCGAATACTCCCTTTTCAAACCATCGTGAAAACCCCACAAATCTTGGAATTTTCTTAGATTTCAGTGTAGCTAACTAATTCACATGCATCCCTGATATAATTTTTTTGACCCCTATTATAGAGAGTCCGAAAAAATAATATTTTGAAGGTCGCTAGTGGGTTGCGCAGTATTTCAGATCATTCAATCGTTTTCCGCTGACTCACTAATAGCAGTTTAAACGATAGCTCATTTATCTAATTGGTAAATTGTAATAAAGATATAAAAATAAAAAAATAAAAAAATACTTCCTCTATGGAACTCTACTATTGCTGTAAAGAGCTTAAAGAGCTAATTAAAAATACATGTTTATTCTTGCAAACCATACTAAAAACGTATTATTTTTTCTAATTTTTTAAACGCCAAAAGTAATTAAAATCACTAGCTTTTCTTACTCGAAGCATTTACATATGTATGTACATACATATGTATATGAATATTTCTGATGCAAACAAAGTTCATTGTTCAGATTTTCATAGCGTATATAAAGACATAAATCAGTAATTAAATTCAGTCGAAATGATGAACTAATCATAGAAAACCCTATTGCCAAAGCATCTTCACTATTTGCAGATACTCAAAATTATGTATGTTAACATTTCGCAATTGCTTATATTAATATAAATGCACATAAAAAATAATTAAAATAAAGTAATGGCATTTTTATTTATATCTACTAGATTAGCATTTGATTTGTGATGCAGCTTTTGGCGACTATTGCGAAATATGAAATTTGAAAGAACGGGAAAATTATAGATTCTTTTTTGGCTGAATGGCATAGGTTATAACATGAAGAGATTCTAGCGATAACAGAGACTGATGATAGTTCAACGATATCATACTGCACTCATATGAGCTAATGGACCAGTTACTTAGGTTCGTAGCAGACTCCGCCTTAACTGCCTCGGTTCTGCACACTTCGCGTCCATAGAAAGCATTGTGGATCAGGAAATACACACAATGCTAAAACTTGCGTAGTCCTGTATCACAAGTTTAATATAACGCCTCCAATACGCTGTCGGCAACTCTAAGGACCATATATGGTAGATGTGAGGGATCACTGAATCCTGGCCAACCTAAACTAACCTAGTTTCGTAGCGTGCGCTTCGTACCGTAAACCCACCGGACCCTTTAGTTCCAGTGAGATCATATAATCAAGGTCTACAGTTCATATTAGCCACAACTTAGTTGCGGAATAAGAAAAGGAAAACAAACAAGTAAGGAAGCCTAAGTTCGAGTGGAATCGAACATTAGATACTCAGCTGTATGCTTTCATTGTTTGTTTGCGTTTGATGGAAACACGGTGTACTTTATATAAAGCGAGTGCTGCATAAAGTGGGCGTAGCCACGCCCATTTTCAACATTTTTATCAGTCATCCAACTAAGCATATGAATATCATTCTTTGTGCAAAATTTCATTCCTTTATGACTTCTAGTTACAAAGATGTCACGTTACAAATTCCTAAGGGTGTTCCAGAAATATCTTTGTTAAAAATTAGGCGTGGTCATTAACCGATTTGAATAAATTTTTGCGTGTCTATTAACACAAGTTGTAAAAGTGTATAAACCAAGTTTCGTCATAATATCTCAATTATTTGTCGAGTTATAGGCTAAGAAATCTCGTATATTCCTTTGTCTAAAAAGAGGCGGTGCCACGCCCATTTTCCAAAGTTTTTCTATTTTTTGTTTCCGGTCTATCGTAGAACTCATGGCAGAAAATTTCAATGAATTATCTTTATATTTGACAAAGATATCGCTTAAAATGTTTTTATTAGGCCACTTTATAATACCCATATATAAAAGTGGGCGTGGCAGTCAACCGATTTCGCTAAAATTTTCAAAATGTTTTACGACAAGTAATAAAAGTGTACACACGAAGTTTCGTCATTATATATCAATTATTTGTCGAGTTATTGGCTCAGAAATCTCGTATATTCCTGTTTCTAAAAAGAGGCGGTGCCACGCCCATTTTCCAAAATTTTTGCGTTTTTCGTTTTACGTCCGCAGTTGGACTAATTCCATAAAATTTCAATGATATATCTTTATATTTGACAGAGATATAGCTTAAAATGTTTTTATTAGGTCACTTTATAATACCCATATATAAAAGTGGGCGTGGCAGTCAACCGATTTTAACTATTTTCCGTCCAAATGTTTGCCTAAGTAAGTAAATTACGCATACCAAATTTTATCGATATATCTTCAATGGTTTCTGAGTTATGACATACAAAACTTTCAATGTTTGACCCTTAATAAGTGGGCGTGGCACCGCCCATTTTCCAAAATTTCATCAAATTTCTTCATAGGGGCCTGAGCTCAACACGTGGGTAAAATTTCATCGCTCCAGCTATATTAGTGACTGAGATACCAAATTTCCGATTTTTTCTATATAGGAAAAGTGGGCGTGGTCATAGTCCGATTTCGCCCATTTTCAATACCAACCGTCCCAGTCTCGATACCAACTTGCATTGCAAATTTCATCAAAATATCTCAATTTTTGCGCGAGTTAGAGTGTTTACAGACGGACGGACGGACAGACGGACGGACGGACGGACAGACGGACGGACGGACGGACGGACAGACGGACATAGCTCAATCAAATTTCTCTTTTCACCCTGATCATTTTGATATATATAAGTCTATATCTATCTCGATTATTTCATTCTGTTACAATCCACCGTTATGTGATTAAAACTATAATACTCTGTGTACTAGTACAGCTGAGTATAAAAATACATACTTAAATAATACTAACCTTCGCTGCAGTACGCCGGCAATACCAAACAAATTACACACAAGAGAATTTTCAAACTGCTTTGCATCTTTCTCTTAATTCAAATTGGATTTTCAAATGCGAATATATGCCTAAAAAATTGCTTATTTCGCCTCAATATCCAACAGCAATGACTGGCATGTACCACTGTATTGACTGGCAAGTATCAGAAGTGACCTTGAAATGAAGCAGTTACAGGTCCCTTTCCACTTATATGTATATGTATAAGCGCTTTACTTTTGGCAGCAGAAAAGTGCGTTCTTTCTCTTTTTTGTACAATTCAATTTTCTGTTATAGACAATATGGCTACTTAAGCACCGTTACTTTCAAATATTATTTCAATTAAGATATTACTCCTTTTTCATTTACTCAGTCACAAATTACACAAATAAGGAGCTGAGCAACACGATGCAAACACTTTCTCTGGTAAACTTCGACTGAGGCGGCGAGCAATGAATGGCCGCCAGCAACGCCAGCGAAAGAATCCAAAGCAAAGACAATCTATGTATACACAGCGAATCAACAAACGGCAAAAGTGTGTGGCAAATAGGTATGTAATACCATGTCTCCACATAACGTGTTTCGCTCTTTTTTTCTGCATTTTCTCTCTCAATCTTGTTTCGACACGGAAACCAGTGCCGAAACTCGCCAATTTCCATACAAATTTCTGAGAGCGAGTGAAGATTGAAACACTGTTTCATTCTGAATCATCTTGCCAACCTCGATGATATCGATGTTTTCTCTAATTTTGTATCGAAAATCTATCGAAATCTCACACAGACAAAAACAAAAACACAAAATATAAGCAAACATACAAACATTTAAGAAGAGCAAGAAAGAGAAATGTTAAACTGAATCACGATCAGCCACGTGGAGACGGGTTATTTAGCGAGATGTTTTGTTGGTGAAACAAGTTATGTGGAGACGGGCTTTAAGTTAACAGTTCAACAGCTAACGTTAGCGGCAGCCGGCTTCAACACAAACAACACACGCAGTAATTTTTCGCATTTACACAAGTGATGTCACTTGGCGCTGCAAACAGTGGGCCGTTGCTTTATAGCTGTTGTTTCTTCGCTGCCTTTCTGTATGCTGTCTGCTGTTGACCCTAGGGCTGGGTAAGTCGACTTCGACTTTAATCGATTATCGACTTTTTGCTAAAAAAAAATCGACTTATATAATCGATTGTTGTGTGTAAAAGTCAGTCGGAAATCGATTAATTGGCTCGACTAATCGACTTTTTTACTATACATATTGGCGGTATAGTTTTGTCAGAACTAATATATAAAAAAGCATCTCACAAAAAAAGCATACAAATTACAGCAACCAAACCAAAAAAAACAAGCATTCGCCCTTCGGAGCCGGCATTGTGGGCAGTGTTGCCGCAGCCTCAAAAAATTTGGTATCAAAAATTGATACCTTCATGGTTTTTTTCGTATCACCGAAAATTTTTTGGAAAAAACACTTCAATTAATCAAAAAAGCTGTTTTAGAGCTTTTAACCCGTATAACAATTTGATACATCCATTTTTTTTTCGTATCACCAAAAAAATGTTTACAAAAACCCTCGATTTCCTTGTATTTCGGGCAATGTGCATACATGAAGACGCGAGTTTTCTGCCATCATGTGTGGCTAGCTTTAGTGAGCCGTGCTCATTCCTTCCATGGGCAGTGATGCCTACTATAAAGTTTGATAAAATATTGCCCTTTTTTGTATTTTCAAAGACATTCACAATACATGTTTTTCGTGGCATTCACAGGTTGTTAAAATTTTTAAGAAAATCTTAAAAATGAAAAAGAATCGGTTAATATTCTTTGATTTGGATTAAATTGTATCAAAATTATTTGATACGGATTAAAAATGTATCAAATTTGTTCTACGGCAAAATAAAAAGTATCTACGTATCGGCTTAAAAAAGTATCACATTTGATACGATTGTATCAAAATGGCATCACTGACTGTGGGTCCACTTAATTTGTAGGAAAAACAAAAGTTAAGGAGCACGCCTCCAATTGGGTGAGAAACTCGTCAGAGTTATAAACGAGCGAGTGTATTATTACACCATATTACAGCCAAAAAATATCAAAAAATTCAGGTATGGGCGTAGATAGCCATAGGCCTGCTGAGTTCGTAAATATTTTTTAAATTTTTTGTATGGTTAGGTTTTTGAGATAACGGTAATTTTGTGTTTTTTTGGTAATAACTTCATTCAAAAATTATTATCGTGGAAGTCGCAAATGCGATAATCACAAGCAGTACCTCGTTCGAAAGACAATTAATACGCTTCCAATGATGCACAACTTGTATTAATTGAACCAAACCTCACTGAATGACAAAATGTCAAAATCAAAATTTTGTAATTTTTTTGCGATTTTGGAAAACATTTTGATTTTGAAATAAAGTTTTTTATAAGAAGTTGTAAAAATCAGGAAAGTTTTTTCTTTCAAAAATTAGCATGTTTATTTGCAAATACTTTGAGCGTAATATTACCAAGATCCGATGAATATTTTACTTTTGGCGATTTTTTTTCAAGTGAAAGAAAAGTAATGTTTTATGGGCAAAAAACTTGGCTAGGCGACCCAACTATGTGAAAACGACTTCATAGAACGAAATGGCTTTAGAGAGAAATATAGAGCTTCCCAACATTAAAATAAACACAATTTAATTTTAAAACTCTGATGTCAAATAACAAAGTTACAACAAAAATAAAATATTTCCGGGGCGGAGTTTTACAACTTTTTTCGTTTTAATATGGTTGAGTCATATAACCGGGTTTTTCGCCCATAAAATATCCTTATTGAAAAAAAAAATAAAATATTCATCGGATCTTGGTAATATTACGCTCAAAGTGTTTGCAAATAAACAAGATAAATTTTTAAAGGATACAACTTTCCTGATTTTTACATTTTCTTATAAAAAAATTAATTTGAAAATCAAAATTTTTTAAAAAATCGCAAAAAAATTTACAAATATTTGATTTCGACCATCTGTCATTTTTGGGTCAATTACTACAAGTTTTACATCGTTGGAAGCGCATTTTAATTGCTTTTCGAACGAGGTACCGCTTGTACTTATCATATTTGCGACTTCCACGATAATAATTTTTGAATGAATTGATAATCAAAAAACACAAAATTACCGTTATCTCAAAAACCTTACCTTACAAAAAACTAAAAAAAAAATAGTACCGAGCCCAGCAGGCCCATGCCTATCTTCCCCCATACCTGAATTTCTTGGTATTATTTTTTTAAGTTATTGGTTGCGTAGTGTTATTAACGTGGCCGCTGTGGTGCAGTAGGTAGAGTGCTCGCCTGCTATACCAGAGGTCTTGGGTTTTAACCCCAGTCCGTACAAACACCAAAAAAAATTTTCTAATTAATTAAAACCCAATTATTGGGTTTTTAGGAATAGCGATCACCTCTCGGCAGTGGGCGGCATACCCTCGTTATAACATAATAGTACATTTTCAATGCGAAGCATCTCGTATCTGTTCATAAATTGGATGTTGCAGTCCAAAAAAAAGTTGACCGCCATGGAGGATTCCCCTAAAAAGGAAAGTCAAAATGGGCCCGATTTCCATTGGTCGAGCGCGCACCGATAAAAAATATCATTTTGAGAGGGCAGAGGGGACATTTTAGGAGATCATACCCGGCCTGAGAAAAAATGACTTTAAGGTGTAGGGGAGGATGGTGGGGGATCATAAAACTGAAGGCAGCACCCTCCGGAGGCCTATGGTTTCCAAGATAGTTTCCGTTAAACTTGCGAGGCTCAGATTGGATATAATGAACCAGTTTAATTTATTTACAAACTAGTGGGAATTTCACCTAAACTTAACACTTTCAACTATTATTAAATTATAATATTGAAGTTCTCCAGAAAGAGTTTTTCCGACTGAGGGTTATTTTTATTGAAGCGCGGCCGAAGTCCTCCAACGCAAATAGGTCTTCTGCACACATATATACATATGTGCGCGTGTTTCTACGCGAAAAATTTAAGAAAAAAGTCGAAAAGTCGACTTAAATCGATTATCATAGCCGACTAATCGACTTCGATAATCGAAATGATAAAATTCGAGTCGAAAGTCTAAAATCGACTTTTTGCCGAGACAACCCAGCCCTAGTTGACCCGCTTCGTGTGACCCTATTCGGTTTGAGTATCGCCTGCGTTACACTTTCTTCCAGTCACGTCGCCCCTGTCACTGGCGCCAAAGCACTGCTTGTCATGGTAATGATGGTGATGGTGGTGGCTGCAAGTCTGAATGGCGCCAAACAGCGAAATCGTTGTGCACGAAATATGAAATACTTACGAATTATTCTGCATACATTAGATAATCCTCGAGGCGGGGGATGCTGTTAACAGCGATTTGGCATTGCGCTGTTAATGTTTCTGTTGTGTTTACAGTTATATTTTCCGTTATCACAGTTTGATTTCCAGTGTGGTTTGTGTAATTTCCGGTTTTGATGCAAGATTCCAACAGTTTGACTGTAACTGGGTGAATGTCTGTAAAGCTGCTGTTGTTAACATAGCTTCCGGAAAATTTGACGATTGAGAGCCTGTGAAACATTGTTTACAGCAGAGTAGAATGCAGATTGGTTTTAAAATACACATTTCTCTTACGTTAACTTTTTTGTAAGTTCAAGATATTTTACAAGATTCTTGAAAAATATCAAACTTTGGTACCAATTTAAAAATTTCCAATCATACATAGAGTTTTCTGAAGCTAAACCTGTTAAACGATACGGAAATAATCGCATTTACTGTACTGAGTTTCTGTAACTGAACTCTATCAATGTTTTCGACTGAGTGACGTCATAATGATGTCAATCGATAGATTCTCACTTGCTTTTTAGGTGGTGACAATGTGTGGAACGTATTAATGTGACGTCATTTTGATCGACAATTTTCCCGATTTTGTTACAGAAACTCAACTCTGTCCGTAGAACAGAAAAATCAAGGGTCAATGATATTAAAAAAATTAATAAGGCCTTCTCCTTCTTGTTCTTTCTGTGAGACCTCCCCGTAGCAAAGTCGGCTTCAAGAAACGCTAGGTCGCCAAAAGCTCGACTATATGAATTTTGAGTGACTGAGCCGTACGAGACCAGCACTGATTGACTATATTTCAGTAAACATCTTGTAAATTTTTTAATTGCATCATTCATTAAAATAAAATGCATCCAAAAGTTGTCAGTTCATAGATTATATTCTCGTTTAAATGAGTGCGAGCTCAAAAAATACATACCCCCTTATTATGGATTGTCATACGATAGCTATCGGCCGCTTGCAAGCGTATCGTATAAAATGAGTTTCCATATTATAAATTCCACACGCCCGCTAAGTGCACTATCGTGAATGACATTTGTTTAGGGTTCAATTAGTTATGCGTTAACTTTATTTCCATTACAGTCTATCGGGTTTCACACGATAGAAATTATTTCGTAATACGAAGTACCCGACTGCAAGCGTTTAGCGTGTATCGTATTAATTCGTAATAGGCCCCATAGGTAATAGATTTCTTTCATAAGTATGTCCCATTCACTATTAATTCTGCAAGTCATCTGCTTATAACAAATAGTGTTAAGATATTTGAATTAAGATTAATTAATATTTGTATTGCTTTCATTTAGAATGGCGTTACCTCGCTGGCATTATATAAGGGTGGGCAGAATACGAAATTGTTACTACATTGTTTGTAAGATCGACAGTCACTTGGATAGTGTGACATGAAAAGGGTTTGGTGCTTCTTTCCTAAGAGACGTTCTTATTAACAATACCATTTATCTCAATGCCCATTTTTTCTTGAATATGTACAGGAAAAGGGACTTAACAACTTTAAGTCAGAGGTCTACACCTTTAATCACACGACTGTTCTTTTGGTTCAGCTCCACACCTACCTTATAAACATGTTCTTGATGCTCGAAATAGCTCGATATTAAATTTTTTTAGAAGAGTAGTTAAAGTAACATTTATGTATGGACATACATCGTAACAAATATTGGTTTTGGATTAATGGAAATACGATTTATTTGCACTGTTATTTCAAGCTATAGAGAAACGAATGTATCTATAACGGATAGAAGTGATAAAAGTAATTGAACTTAATATACATATTTAATAAATATTTAATAAAAAATAATAAATTGGAGTACAATATTCATTTGCACGTAACTTATCACATTACATTATACCAATACAAATCGACCAGCCAAACGACCATATTTAGTGTTAAATTATTACCAATAAAAAACAAACATTTATTAATTTTATATTTACCAAAGCACATACATATATATGTAAAATATCTACATATATGTACATATGTATGTATAAGCATAAAATAAATAAATAAATCGTAAATAAACTCGATTTGGCAATGTCTGTGAGTCTGTATGCAAATATTGACATCAAACTGATTCAGACGAACTAATTTTAGGCCAAAGACAAAATGCGGGATGGAAAAGGAAGGGCTAAGCTAACAAGATAAATAATAATAATACGAGTAATAAGAATAATAATAATAATAATAATAATAATAATAATAATAATAATAATAATAATAATAATAATAATAATAATAATAATAATAATAATAATAATAATAATAATAATAATAATAATAATAATAATAATAATAATAATAATAATAATAATAATAATAATAATAATAATAATAATAATAATAATAATAATAATAATAATAATAATAATAATAATAATAATAATAATAATAATAATAATAATAATAATAATAATAATAATAATAATAATAATAATAATAATAATAATAATAATAATAATAATAATAATAATAATAATAATAATAATAATAATAATAATAATAATAATAATAATAATAATAATAATAATAATAATAATAATAATAATAATAATAATAATAATAATAATAATAATAATAATAATAATAATAATAATAATAATAATAATAATAATAATAATAATAATAATAATAATAATAATAATAATAATAATAATAATAATAATAATAATAATAATAATAATAATAATAATAATAATAATAATAATAATAATAATAATAATAATAATAATAATAATAATAATAATAATAATAATAATAATAATAATAATAATAATAATAATAATAATAATAATAATAATAATAATAATAATAATAATAATAATAATAATAATAATAATAATAATAATAATAATAATAATAATAATAATAATAATAATAATAATAATAATAATAATAATAATAATAATAATAATAATAATAATAATAATAATAATAATAATAATAATAATAATAATAATAATAATAATAATAATAATAATAATAATAATAATAATAATAATAATAATAATAATAATAATAATAATAATAATAATAATAATAATAATAATAATAATAATAATAATAATAATAATAATAATAATAATAATAATAATAATAATAATAATAATAATAATAATAATAATAATAATAATAATAATAATAATAATAATAATAATAATAATAATAATAATAATAATAATAATAATAATAATAATAATAATAATAATAATAATAATAATAATAATAATAATAATAATAATAATAATAATAATAATAATAATAATAATAATAATAATAATAATAATAATAATAATAATAATAATAATAATAATAATAATAATAATAATAATAATAATAATAATAATAATAATAATAATAATAATAATAATAATAATAATAATAATAATAATAATAATAATAATAATAATAATAATAATAATAATAATAATAATAATAATAATAATAATAATAATAATAATAATAATAATAATAATAATAATAATAATAATAATAATAATAATAATAATAATAATAATAATAATAATAATAATAATAATAATAATAATAATAATAATAATAATAATAATAATAATAATAATAATAATAATAATAATAATAATAATAATAATAATAATAATAATAATAATAATAATAATAATAATAATAATAATAATAATAATAATAATAATAATAATAATAATAATAATAATAATAATAATAATAATAATAATAATAATAATAATAATAATAATAATAATAATAATAATAATAATAATAATAATAATAATAATAATAATAATAATAATAATAATAATAATAATAATAATAATAATAATAATAATAATAATAATAATAATAATAATAATAATAATAATAATAATAATAATAATAATAATAATAATAATAATAATAATAATAATAATAATAATAATAATAATAATAATAATAATAATAATAATAATAATAATAATAATAATAATAATAATAATAATAATAATAATAATAATAATAATAATAATAATAATAATAATAATAATAATAATAATAATAATAATAATAATAATAATAATAATAATAATAATAATAATAATAATAATAATAATAATAATAATAATAATAATAATAATAATAATAATAATAATAATAATAATAATAATAATAATAATAATAATAATAATAATAATAATAATAATAATAATAATAATAATAATAATAATAATAATAATAATAATAATAATAATAATAATAATAATAATAATAATAATAATAATAATAATAATAATAATAATAATAATAATAATAATAATAATAATAATAATAATAATAATAATAATAATAATAATAATAATAATAATAATAATAATAATAATAATAATAATAATAATAATAATAATAATAATAATAATAATAATAATAATAATAATAATAATAATAATAATAATAATAATAATAATAATAATAATAATAATAATAATAATAATAATAATAATAATAATAATAATAATAATAATAATAATAATAATAATAATAATAATAATAATAGTAATAATAATAATAATAATAATAATAATAGTAATAATAATAATAATAATTGTATTTGTATTTATTGTATTTATTTCATGTGAGTTTTTTACAATTTCAATTACAAACTGAACATTTCCCGCGAAGCTTTCGAGCTTATCTGCGGGTTTAGAGTATACACAATTGATTAAGTATTCACAATTTAATAATAACAATTTTTAAAATGTTTAAAAAATAACAATAATTTGCAACTTACTATCTATTTAGAATTATAATTAAGAATGGAGAGTAAGGAAAAGGTGAAGGGACAAAGAAATAGTAGGAGGAGAGAAAGATAGAGAAGAGGAGATAGAAAGTGGGAAAGCCGAAAAAAGTATGATGTGAATGAAAGATGAAAACACATATGTATATGCATCAGGTTGGAGTATTAATGCAACATACTTTTCATGTATTTTGATAAAACTTTCTTTCTATTGTATGTGTTCGGCAGATTAATAAGATCTATGGGTAGCTCGTTCAGTATTAAAGGGAACTGTATAGAGAGCGCACTTCTCGAGTAGTTATTGGAGAAAGGTGGCACTTTTAGCCGGTTTTCATTACGCCTGCGCGTTTCGTGGTGGTGATCAATGGGTGTTCGCAAATTAATGTCTTCATAAAATTCATTTAGAATGGTGACTTTGTAGATGGATTTAATATCAAGCAGCCCAAGCTCTTTGTTTAGCGAGAACTGTGAATCGTTGATATTTTTCTTTTTAGCTAATATTTTAAGGATACGGGTTTGGCTTTCTTGCAAATAACTACAGTAAGTTGATGTGCCCCACGCAGTGATACCATGCCTCAAATACGACTCTGATAGGGCCAAATACGCTTGTTTCAATACATGGTAAGAACTACAGAAACTCAGATGTTTCAGACAGTAAGACGTTGATCTTAGCTTTTTTTGAAGGTGAGAGATGTGTGAACTCCATTTAAAGTCGTCGTCCATATAAACACCGAGGTACTTGTACGTGGTCACTAGTCCAAGTCTCTCGACGCAATTGCATTGCGCCATGTTACTTTCCACGCAACTGAAGTTGTGGAAAACTATATTTACATCTGGTGGGGCAATATGCGGTGGTCTTATATGCATGATTTTTGTTTTTGATGAATTTATTAACAGACCATTATCATGGGACCATTTGGTTATAATGTTAAGTTTTCTCTGCATGATTTGGACTGCATCTTCGATGTTGCTATGATCTACTAATAGTGCGGTATCATCCGCATATGCGAATACTTCACAATTGTTGAGCGATTTTAGCATACTATTTGTATATAATATGTATAGGAGAGGACCTAGCTTTGAACCTTGAGGGACTCCGTACGGGGATGTTCCTTCTTCGCTATAACTGCTATTTACTTTGACCTTATATTTCCTCATTTCCAGGTAATTTTTAAACCATTTGAGGCATATGCCTCTTATACCAGAATTACTTAACGCGTCCAAAAGTTTTGAATGGGAGAGAGTATCAAACGCTTTGCTAAAGTCCAAGAATAGTGCCAAGCAATGGTGGTTTTTGCCAAGACTTTCGTTAACCTTATTGGAGAAATTACCTAGAAGTTGATTGATATTTTTTCCCTTTTGGAAGCCGTACTGACTTTTATGAAGAACTCCATATTTGCCAATAAAACTATCTAACCTTCTAATTAATATCTCCTCCAGTATTTTCTCGATGGCCGGTAATATTGCAATAGGCCTATAGTTCTTAGGGTCAGATTTTTCACCTGATTTGTGGATTGGTTTAATTACTGAGGTTTTAAGTAAATTAGGGACTTCACACTGACTAAGACTAAGATTGACAAGGTTTGTTATCACTGGGCTAATTACGTTAACATTATTTTTCAGGTCTTTGGGCCTAATTCCATCAATTCCGGGTCCTTTGTTCTCGTCTAGCTTTAATATAATTGATGTCACTTCTTCCTCACATATTTCTTCTATATAAATTGAATTAGGTACGCTAATTTCTGATATGGACAAGGTCTTTTTATCACAGTTATGTATTATGCGTTTGATACCGTCGTCGAAAGTTTTCATAAAAATATCACAGATGTTTGTACAGCTTCTACCTACAAAGTGTTTGGCTATGGTTTCGTGAGGACTAGTCGTCTTTCTTCCAATTATTTCATTTATAACCTGCCACGTTCTTCTGGTGTCATTCCTACAGCCTTTGAATTTGTCTCGGTAATAGTCATTTTTCCTTTTATTTATTGTTTTGTTCACATGATTTCTGAATTTCTTGTACTCCCGTTCAGTTCGGTTTTTGTTTTTGTACCTAACATAAGACTTATTATAGATACTTTTAAACGCTGAAAGTATCTTATCGTACATGTCGTTCACGTTTGTGGTATCTAGTATTGGGGTCCAGTTATACTCTCGTAGTTGTGTTGTGACTTTTTTGGAGTTTAAGGAATAAGAGAACTTTTCTGCTCTTTTAACAGTGTTGTTCGAATTATCATATGGAATACCAAAGAGAAGGGTGTAGTGGTCGGAGATGTTCGTTTCTATTATTGCCGAGTATATATTCGCCCCTCTGCATTTGACGAATATGTGGTCAATGCATGTACGGGTATTCTTCTTTACATCTACTCTCGTATAATCGCTTATTATCTTTTGAAAGCCATAGGAAGAAAGCATATCTAAATATTGCACGGCTTGCCTATTATTAGCGTCTAAAATGTTTATGTTTATGTCACCAATAATAATTGTAAATTCCTCTTTGTTTGGTTTTTTTAATGCACTCTCCAGTTCACTAATAAACTCGCGTATATTCGATAGCGGGGGTCGGTACATAGCATATAGTTTGCAGTTGAACTCGTTGTTGCATTTAGAATATATGTCAATTTCTATTGATTCATAGGTGTTCGTATGAGAGGGGTTAACTTTAAAACATAGATGGTCTCTAATGTATACAACAACTCCTCCACCTTTTCTATTATCTCTGTTGACAAACTCTGCGGTAAAACCAGGGCCCTATTCCACAAAGAAACTTATCAACTTTGCACTTTGCACTTTGCACTATCGATTTTATTGCAAAGTGAAAAGTGTTTCTGTTCCACAATATTCTTTGCAAATCTCACTGTGCGTTGCGCTTAGTTTTGCAAAGTCTTTGCTAACGGAACATATTTTTGCAAAGACTTTTCACTCTCTGCAAAGTCTTTGCGTTCTATTGAAAAGTGAGCATGCAAGGTATTCCACAAAGCATTGACACGTCTTTGCATTTGTTTTGATCCTTTTCACTTTGCATTGTGTGTTTATGAGCCGAAAAATAAAAATAGAGAAAAAATTAGCCGTACTAAAGCTATGTAATTAAAGAAAAAAAAGACATTTTATTTGCTAGCTTTCGAAACAATAAAGTAAGTATGTTTTTATAAAATTATTGTGAGTATTTAGAACATATTTAAGCTTATATTTCATTTTGAAGGTTAATAAATTAGATAAGCAGGCAGCTTGGGAGGAAGTTTTAAATAAAGCCCAGTCACTGCAACTGGCGTCGGCTCAAAAAACATGGACTTATGCGAGGGATAGCTTCACTGTTATAAATATTGGAATATTTTTAAAACTTTGATTTGGTTTGAAAGAAATTTAAAACTTTTTTTGGGTTAAATTTTGAACCTTCGAAAGTTTAAAAGTTTGTTATGCTTTTTTGGTTTAAAATTCAAACTTACAAAAGTTTAAATACTTCTAAGTATTTTTTGGAATAAATTTCATACTTTTTTGGTTTAAATCTTACATTTTTTCTCATTTAAACTTTTAAGGTTTAAATTTTAAACTTTTATTGGTCGTAAAATTTTATTTCAATGAAAAAATTCTAATTTTTGATTTGAAATTCCAACTTGCCTTTTCGAGAAATAAACAATATAAAAGGCTCACATATAGGGGCGTCAGAATGAATACTTTTCCGTCAATCCAGCAATCCGTTTAACTTACAGCAGAGTGGAATTATATGTAATTGAATGACGATCGACACATTCAGTACTTCAACTTTGCGGTAAAAAATATATGAAGTTGAAGTATGTGTCAGTTAAACGGAGCTGGATTGCCGGAAAAGTATTCATTCTGACGCCCCTATTATAGTTATTAGACAATTTGAATGAACGACTGTGTGGCGTTTGAATGGAGAAAAAAATAAACAAAATAATTGTGGAAACAGATAAAATGAAGAAGGAAGAAAAGGAGAAACGGAGGATAGGAAAAAGATGAAATATGGAAAAGGATGAAGGGGATGTCGGGGGCAGAACAATATGGAAGAAAAGGAGAAAAATAAGGTAGGAAAGAAGATACAATAGGGAAAAGCATGAAGATGATTTGGGAGCAGACATTTTTTTTTTAATTTAAACCAAAACAAGTAAGGAAGCCTAAGTTCGAGTGGAATCGAACATTAGATACTCAGCTGTATGCTTTCATTGTTTGTTTGCGTTTGATGGAAACACGATGTACTTTATATAAAGCGAGTGCTGCATAAAGTGGGCGTAGCCACGCCCATTTTCAAAATTTTTATCAGTCATCCAACTAAGCATATGAATATTATTCTTTGTGCAAAATGTCATTCCTTTATGACTTATAATTGCAAAGATGTCACGTTACAAATTCCCAAAAAGAGTGTTCCAGAAATATCTTTGTTAAAAAGTAGGCGTGGTCATAAACCGATTTGAATAAATTTTTGCGTGTCTATTAGCACAAGTTATAAAAGTGTATAAACCAAATTTCGTCTTAATGTCTCAATTATTTGTCGAGTTATGGGCTCCGAAATTTCGTATATTCCTTTGTCTAAAAAGAGGCGGTGCCACGCCCATTTTCCAAAATTTTTGTGTTTTTTGTTTTATGTCCATAGTTGGACTCATGTGACAAAATTTCAGTGATAGATCTTTATATTTGACAGAGTTATGGCTTAAAATGTTTTTATTAGGCCACTCTATAGTTCCCATATATAAAAGTGGGCGTGGCCGTCAGCCGATTTTAACAATTTTCTGTCGAAAGGTTTGGCTAAGTAAGTAAATTACGCGTACCAAATTTCATCGATATATCTTCAATGGTTTCTGAGTTATGACATATAAAACTTTCAATGTTTGACGCTTAATAAGTGGGCGTGGCACCGCCCATTTTCCAAAATTTCACCAAATTTCTTCATAAGGGACTGGGCTCAATGCGTGGGTGAAATTTCATCGCTCTAGCTATATTAATAGCTGAGATACCAAATTTCCGATTTTTTCTATATAGCAAAAGTGGGCGTGGTCATGGTCCGATTTCGCCCATTTTCAATACCAACCGTCCCAGTCTCTATACCAACTTGCATTCCAAATTTCATCGAAATATCTCAATTTTTGCGCTAGTTAGAGTGTTTACAGACGGACGGACGGACAGACGGACGGACGGACGGACATGGCTCAATCGATTTCTCTTTTCACCCTGATAATTTTGATATATAGAAGTGTATATCTATCTCTATTATTTCATTCTGTTGCAATCCACCGTTATGTGATTAAAACTATAATACTCTGTGTACTAGTACAGCTGACTATAAAAAGGTTTACATTTTAAACTTTTGAAGATCTTAAAATAAATCTTAATTTGTAATAAAATTTAACCTTAAAAGTTAAAAAACCTTTTAAACTTTTCGGTCGTGTCCTATATATCGACCAAAAAAGTTTAAAATTTATACCAAAATTTATTTCAGTGTTGTTTGGGCAATGGAAGAGTCGAACATTCGTAAGTAAAATAATTTATTGCCTATACATGCAAATAATTTTATTGGTATCACTTGCTATTTTGTTTATTATTATTATAATATAGTATTTTCGTAAATAAACATTAAGTGAACTTCATATATTTGCTTTTTTTCATATTCACCAACTTTATTTAAAATGAAATGAACTTGTGTTTGGTTTAAACGGAAGCACTCATTAAAATTAAAGCTTTGTAGTCCTGAAAAATTAATGCGGTCTCTATAATTTCTTCCTATAACCGCGTCTTCACTACGTCGAACAAAAACTCACGTCTTAACATTTTGAAAAACTTCACTAGTAATAAAAATGTGAATTTGCAAAGCGATCGTTTACCTTGCAAATTTTTGACAAACTTATCAAATTCGGCTTTGCAAACATAGAATTTAAAGTTTTTGAGGAACGAAAGAGCGCATTTATTTGCAAAGTCTTTGCAAATTACACTTTTCAATAGCAGCTTTGCACTTTGCACAAGAGAACGTACGTGGAACAGAAATCGAAAAGAGAGTACAAAAACTGCAAAGACTTTTCAAATTACACTTTTCAAATCAACTTATAACTTATCAAATTTTACAATTCTGTGGAACACAAAGTTTTGCAAATTGACGAAAAATTTGCAAAGTGCAAAGTGAAAAGTTGATAAGTTGTTTTGTGGAATAGGGCCCAGGTATACAAAATAAGCTTTGAGCATCTGATGATATGTTTGTTTCAACAAAGATAATTAAGTCAACGCTGCCTACAATTTTATGTATTTCTGCGCAGAATATATTAAAATTAGTATTTAACGACCGTATATTCAGAAATAAACAACTAATTTTTAATTTATGCAAATTTTCCGCATTAATTTTACCAAAGCTGGCATATTTTTCATATGTTATCATATTCATTTTTATACAGGTATAGGGTTTAGAGAGATAGGAGTAAGAAAATTTTATAAGATTTATAGGTAAAGTTGATGGGTTAACAAAATATGGGACAAAAACTAGTAATAACTTATTCCTAATTAATAAAATCAAGATCAGATTCTAAGTTTATATTAATAAATGTTTCACCTTCTCCCTTTTTTTGCAAGTATTTTACCCCCTTTTACCCACACAAATTTCCATCCGGACGCCTTTGCTTTATTCTTTGCAGCCCAGAGTAAGCGGCGATTATGTGCGGTGAGCTGATCGTTGATGTAAACATTTTTATCAGGCTCATTGTTTTTGTCCAGTATAGTGCTTAGTTTAAGATGTTTGCCCTTTACTTTTCTCATAAACTCTCTCTTTTTGCTTGCACGGCAAAATTTGAGGACAATGCTTTTCTGTTTACCATTAGTTCTATGTATGTCGTCCACATCCCCCTCGGCTATATTTACATCGGCAATAGCCGCATTAGCCCAATTAGTAGGAAAAACAAAAAGGAGCACACCTCGAATTGGGAGAGAAGCTCGGCCATAAAACTCGTCAGAGTTATAATAGCGCCATTGTATTATATTAATAGCCGCAATACGCTCTATTATTGTGCTCAAATTTTCACCTTTTCTTTCATCGATGTTTCTTATTTCTACATTGCGCATGAGGGATTGTTGCTGCTGTGCAAATAAATCGCGCTCCAACTTAGCTATAATTACGTCTTTCTTGTCACAATGTTCGCTAAGTTCAGCGACCTGGCTCTTTAACTCCTTTATTGTTGTTTCAAATCGGAGAATAGCTTTTCGTCATAGAATTCATTAAAAATAGTGTATTTATAAATCGCGCTTACATCCATCAGTTGAAGTTCTCTATACAGAGCTGCGTTTGGGTCGGATATATTTTTTTTCCGTGCTAATATTTTTAGAACAGTATCCTGACTTCTTTGGAGCTTTCTGCAGATTTTCGATGCTCCCCATGCCGCAATACCATTACGCAGATAAGATTCCGTCAAAGCCAGATATGCTTGTCTCAGCACCGCGTAGTTGCTGCAGTAGCTGAGGTGTTTAAGCATATATGCTCTTTTTATTTTTTTTTTGCATATATTCGATATGGAGGTGCCACTTTAAATGCACGTCAAGTATAACTCCTAGATACTTGTAACTTTCAACAATCTCTACATATATTTATTTCACAGGGACAGCTCTCTTTTTCAATGCTGTTTGCATGAATACAATTGGTATTATGAAATCTAATATTGATATTGTTCGACGAGCTATGAGGCGGTCTTGTGAGCATAAATTTCGTCTTTGTTGCATTTATGGTCAACCCATTGTCATGGGACCATTTAGTTACCATGTATATTTAATTTGCGTTGCATGATGTCGGTCGCATTATTTATATTTATGTGTGACACTACAATTGCTGTGTCATCGGCATACGCATACACATCACAGTTTTGCAAGGCTTCTAGCATACTGTTCGCGTGTAAGATGTGCAATAGTGGCCCCAGCTTTGATTCCTGCGGGACTCCATAAGAAACTTCGGTTTCATCACTATAATGGTTTTCCACTCTCACGGTGTATTTTCTCAAATTAAGATAACTCTCCAACCATTTTAGGCATTCCCCTCTAATTCCAAAAGATTCTAGCTTTTCTAATAGCTTATTGTGTGGCAGGGTATCGAAGGCTTTGCTAATGTCAATGAATAGAACTAGGGTATGTAGATTCCTGCACTCAGAGAAAAAGCAACCTAAATTTCAGTATAGCGGGCTTGAATCAAGCCGAAAACGTTATGAAAGTCTGTTAAGCTTGAAAATGCTAAAATCAAGAATTTATTCTTAATTTTAGAACGGCATTTTTGAGAAGAAAAAGCTTGTATTAAGAACTTTCCGATTTGAAACAAGTTTGAATAAATTTATTTTAAGCATTGCTCATGATTGATTTGAGAAAGTGCGTTCTTATTTTCAGGATATTCAACTTTGTTTTAAGAATGCTTATACTTGCTTTCCACTTTTTCGAAATTCAAATTTCGAAATCATTTAACCCACCTAACAAAAATTGGAGAGAACATTTTTTTTATTTCTTTGCATTGTATTTTATTATTTTTTTAATGGATGAGTCATATATACATGTAAGGAGATGCAATCCTTATTATCACTACATATACATATATAATTTAGTCTTTACATACATACTTATAAATAAGAAAGATCTACATACATATACATATCTTATACCGAACTCATTTTAGAAAAGTGTATACATTTTTCCGTAATCTTTTAAAAAAAAAACCCAGTCAATACTTCCACTACCAACACAGATTTTCACCACCCAATTTGATTGGTAATATCCCTATACAAAACAATTTTGAACCGGTTCTTACCAACACCGATTGTCTGGAATCCAACAATTTTGGCCACGATTTAAAAAGTCAACGGCTTCCAAATTATTCAAGTTTTGCTTTCGCGGTTTATACATACATGCCCACTTTACTTGTTTGGCCACTCCTCCACATTGGATGCAATTATTCATCTATATCAAATTATTAAAAGCCATATTAAAACATAAGCAAAATTCTCATCAGCGCGATTACTCTTACCTGTTCCTTTTTCCTAGCAAATGATTTCACGCGAAGCTCGATTCACAATCCCAGCGGGGGAATAGCTATTTTTTTTGTTTTATTAATCTCTTTCACACAAAAGTCAACAACTATTGAAAATTATATATTTTCTGGTAAACATTTGGCTCTGGTGCTCTTAAATTAGGAATTTCATTCTTAAACCAAGATTTTTTCAGTTTTTTATCTTGTTTCAAGAATGCTATTCTTGATTCAAAATTGTGGAAATTTAAATTTCATTTATTTTTTATAAATTTCTGTAATTCTTAATTCAAGTACGACACAGCTTGTTTTTAGCCCGCAACTTTTCTCTGAGTGTGCTAAGATTATCGTTGACTTTGTTGAAAAAATTGCCCAGAAGCTTATTGATGTTTTTTCCCTTTTGGAAACCGTATTGGCTGGAGTGTATGAGGCCATATTTCTCGAAGCTCGGCCATAAAACTCGTCAGAGTTATAATAGCGCCATTCAGTGTTAGCTATTTTGTAGCTAGATTTAGCTATTACTTTCGACGTTTAGCTATAGAAATTCGCGTATAGCTATTAGCTATTTTCTTTAGCTTATTTCTTAGACAGTTTAGCTATTTTAGCTATAATATTTTTTTGTAATTTTCTTAATTTTTCACAAAATATTATGATTTTTTGTTTATCAAGACTTTATAGAATGTACTGTTCCTTACTCGAAGTAAATACGGGCAAGATGAGAAGCAATTTTCAAGGCAATATAGAGTCAATTTACAAGGTAATATTTCTATACCGAGCATTGCCATATGTGTCAATTTCATTTTAAAAATTTCACACGATGTGCCCTATTGATTCATTAAAAAAAATTATTCGATTTATGCAATGCCACTGTGAGCGTTGATTCAAGATTTAACTACCACTCAAATTGAGTGGTAGTTAAATTCAAGATTTAACTACCACTAAAATTGAGTGGTAGTTAAAATCAGGATTTAACTACCACTAAATTTTAGTGGTAGTTGAAAATGAGTAGTAGTTGAAAAATGCCCATCCTTGGTATGTACATATATGTTTAGTAAGGTGGAGTGAAACTTTTTTTTGGAAATTCAATTTGTTCCAAAGCCATAACGGCACCTTACTAGCCCAGTAATAAGCCTGTAAAATTGTATTGACCTACTCGCATGTTTAGAGGTGCCCCCAGCCCCACAAAGTTGAAAAAAATAGCACAATCTGGTACAAATGTGAAATTTCTAAAATTATAAAATCAAAAAACGAAGTATGAGGATTGATAAAGATGGCTAAGCTGAGTATTAAAGTGCATTTTTTTTTTTTGGAAACAACAACAACAAAAGTTATTAAAGATCAAAGTTTATATTATGCATTTTTTAAATTACAATTACTTAAAAACTACTGAACCGATTTCGAATATTTTTATACCATTCGATAGGTATTTTGATTCCCTTTCATATACATTTTATGTGTGTTCCATTACACCTCCCCCTGCGGGGGTCAACCCCCCTTTTACCCCTCTTACTTTTCATATATAAAATGTATATCAAATTAAAGGGAATCAAAATACCTATCGAATGGTATAAAAATATTCGAAATCGGTTCAGTAGTTTTTAAGTAATTGCTCTGAAAAAAAAACGTTGTAAATCTAAAGACTTTCACTGTTAAATCAACTACTTTCCGCAGTTGAAATGTGCCCAACAACGCTCCGTTGTTGTTTCAAAGGTGCGAGCGTTGTTGATTTAAGTCAATAACGGAGATTGTTGGAAAAAATTTTCACCTAAAAATAAATTTTTGTTTGCATTTTACTCTTCATATTCTCTCCGCCCGGGTCCCAACTGCAAATATGTAGCCTCCGCTTGTTCTCCTATTCTTCTCTCCTTCTTATCATTCACTGGTTGCTATCTTTATTTCTTATTCTGATTTTTCTTCTTTATTTTATACTCTCCTCCGGATTCGAACCATGACATTCTATCCAATCATCACATAGTGGAACATTCAACATTATATTGAATTGTAGTAACCTATTTATACTTCCATTTCCTAAAAAGGAATCCATGAATTATTTGAATCATTGTAAAAACAAAATTTAAAAAAAATTTGTTCTCATTAGTTTTGTTTACAACGGAAACTGTTGGGTCAAATACTTTTGCCTTTAAATCAACAACGGGGAGAAAACTGTTGCTAAAAATAAACTTTTGTTTGGATTTTTCTCTTCATCTTCTCCCCATCATTATTTTTTTTTGTTGGTTTTCTCACAAAAAAATATTTTCTCACAACAAATTTTTTAAAAGCAAGCAAGTTTTTGAAACAACAACGGCCGTTTTTGAATAAATTGTTGGATCAAAAACTTTACTGTAAAAACAAATACTTTTGCTGTTGAATCAAAGACGGAGATTCAACAGCCGAAAGTTGTTGGTTTAACTACGGGTATTTTTTTCAGAGTGCAATTTAAAAAATGCATAATATAAAATTTGACCTTTGATAACTTTTGTTGTTGTTTTCAAAAAAAAAAAATCACTTTAATACTAAGCTTAGCCATCTTTATCAATCCTCATACTTCGTTTTTTGATTTTATAATTTTCAAAATTTCATATTTGTACCAGATCGTGGTTCTTGCTTTCAACTTTGCTGGGCTGGGGGCAGTTCAAAACGTCATCCTATCGCCATAAAATTTTGTGGGGTTCATTAACTCGTATAAAGGCAACTTTTCATTGCTGGTACGTTCAAAAAAAGAACAAACCAAAAATCTCCATATGTTTTCACTCCACCTTAATGTTTAGGTATGTATGATCCGCTCTGGTAGAGTGCCTATTTTACTTTTATGTCAATTCTGATATTTTTATTTAGTGGAATAAAATGTTGATCCAATAAATTTTCACTACCAGTGTTTTGATTTAGTGGAAAAAATTTCGACTACCACTATGCGAATTAATGGTAGTGGAGTTTTTAAAAGATCCACTCATCCAAAATTTATTCGGGCTAGAAAATTAGTATCGTTTTAAGTGTGTAAATAATTATTTAGCTATTTTTGAAAAAAAAATATTTTTGGCTATTAATTTTAGCTTTGAAAAAAATTGTTTAGCTATTTTTAGCAATTTTTTTCTTTTAATCTAGCTATAAACTGCAAAATATTCTGGCAACAATGGCGCGATTGTATTATTATTATTATTATTATTATTATTATTATTATTATTATTATTATTATTATGCGTGACAGTAAAGTAGTTAGGAGTAGACAGACGGCACACATGCGTTAGGAGCAGCAATATTTTTTATTTTGTCAAATGTGCATACAAAAACAAACAAATAAATTAGTAGCAACAATGTTCCCATACAGCATTGAGATGACTAAATTTTGAAACTTCATCCAATTGAATAATTTTTTATTACTCTTGGTGATTATATGATGAGTGAAAGTAAAATTGAACAGAAGGAATACTCATATATGTTCCTTTTAGATGATCAAAAACTGGTGTTCATTTTTAAGTCACATAACATACATAATCACTTTTGAATATTTTTATTGAATAAATATTGATTTATCATAAAATGAAACAAAAGGAATAATCAAATATGTTTCTTTTAGATGATCAAAAACTTATCATCATTTTTTGATCAAATATCAGAATAATTTTTGACTATTTTTGTTGGGTTGTACTTTATAAAACAGTAATTTTTCTATATACAGAAATGAACATTTGTTTTCATATCAAAAAGTTTTTCACCAAATTAATTTTGAACATCAAAGGAAAAGGTAAGAAAATTTTCAAAAAAAAAAAAAATGTGTATACATACATATGTACATACATATGTCGTTTCTTATTTGTTGCGAATTCTTTTTTCAGACACCAATCAGCTTTTGCAACAATTCGGTGGACTTGGCGAATCTGCTCGTCATTCATTTGATCGTTGCTCGGGACCCAAGGTGCGACAAACTGTGAATTTTCGTTAGAATGGGTGTTCTAAATAGTTTAGGTCAGTCATAGGCACACGAGCTCCAGGGAGCTGGTCGGATACACATGCGAATCGTGTGTGCGCTGCTAGCAAGCACTGAATGCGATGCCAGTACACGCAAACTAAGCCAAATTTGTAGCGGTTTCTTTAGCACGTTTTGCAATTCGGAATAACTCCGCAATCAGGTCATAATTTATGCTGTCAATTGGATAGCTTGGAAGTCGGCTGGGACGTTATCTTTTCCTGGCCTATGGTACATATGTTTCTTAAGTATTTTCTAATAATAGGTTAATATAAACTAGTATCGCCGGTGGTCGAAATTCGACCATGCAATTTATTTTTTCAACTTTGTATTGGTACAAAAATTATTCCTTTTCGCGGAGATAAGCAACACCTTCCAAATTCCAGTTGTACCGCAACACTGATTTGCCCTTTTGATCACGGTCCGACGCGAAATCATGGTCAAAATCAAGGCAGTTCTATCAAGGTAGGCCCGGTGGTGAGCGCTTTTAAATTAAAGCGACTCTTCAACTGTGTTTACGATAGTTGTAAACACGTTTACGATATCTATTTATCTTAACTAAAAGTTTTATTTATTAATCATAAAGAAATTAAATAATTTATAGAAAAAATTATATGCCTATGCACTGCTCCTGACTCATACGAACACATCCATATCAATTTTATGTGGATATGAGTATGTTAAATGTGCAAAAGAGCCTGGCAATTGTTTGTATGGGAAAAATGTTAGCCTATTAATATATAGATAGTGGGCACATTTGCCAACGAAGCAAAAACGAAGTAAATCAAAAATGGTACAAAACTAAAAACTTTATTTATTAATTATAAAGAAATTAAATAATTTATAGAAAAAATTATATGCCTATGCACTGCTCCTCACTCATACGAACACATCCATATCAATTTTATGTGGATATGAGTATGTTAAATGTGCAAAACAGCCTGGCAATTGTTTGTATGGAAAAAATGTTAGCCTATTAATATATAGATAATGGGCACATTTGCTAACGAAGCAAAAACGAAGTAAATCAAAAATGGTACAAATAAAAATAAAGTAATAAAGTATAACAAAGACGAATTGAGTAAAATTGAAATAAAAAGAACAAAATATTTAAATAAAAAGAAATAATATAATAAATAAATGGAAATAAAAAATAAAAAGAAATAAAATAATAAATAAATGAAAATAAAAAAATTAAAGCGTGAATAACGGGTATTCATGAACATTGATGTGTAAACAGTTTCGGAATGGGATATTTATTCCCTTTTCCTTATTCCTTTTTTTCCTGGTTTTCTATGGATTAAAAGGCGACTATCGTTTTTGTAATTTTTTGTTGTCATTTGTGACTGCTACTATTTTGTTGTTTTTGTTTGTTTTGGTTTTTGGTATTTGACTTTTGATTTTTTATTTTGTTTTGCTTTGTATTGCTCAGAAACATGCAAGATCATCCGAGTCCACGTTTGACCCATATCTGGAGACCCGGCCTAGGAATCATAAAGAGTAGAGCTCCGTGCAGAAGTCCTGCTCAACACCTTTCATTTGATACCAATATTGCTCAGAAACATTCCGGGTTAATCCGGAGTCACATTTAGACCCATATTTGGGGACCCGACCTAGGACTCATAATGAATAGATCTCTATGTGAAAACCCTGCTCAAAACCTTTCATTTGATACCAATATTGCTCAGAAACATTCAAGGATCATCCTGGTCCTCTTTTTTCCCATATCTCGGGACCCGACCTAGGAATCATAAAGAGTAGAGCTCCCTATAGAAGGCCTGCTCAAAACCTTTCATTTGATACCAATTTTGCTCAGAAACATTCAAGGATTATCCGGTCCTCGTTTTGACCTATATCTGGAAACCCGGACAATTAAAAGAGCTTCATATCGAAGTCCTGCTCAAAATCTTGAGCCTCATTTGATACCAATATTGCAATTAAAAGAGCTTCATATCGAAGTCCTGCTCAAAATCTTGAGCCTCATTTGATACCAATATTGCTCAGAAAATTAAATAGGTAGATGTAGGTATGCATATCCATACATTTGCATACATGTTCAAACAGGTTGGTCCTTTTTATTTTGCCTATTTGTCGTATTGTTGCAGAAAACAACAACAACAACAACAGCAACGAAGCGAAGTGAAGATATTTGCATTTGCACGGCTATGCATGCAAGCATTTGTAAGTACATGTCTATCTACCTACCTACCACTGACAAAGCCAAGCGATTCACACGGACACAGCAGCGCTAATTTATATTGGTTACCTGTTTCTGGTTTTGGTTACTTTAATTTTGTATTTTGGTAAATTTTAAATTTTTTAAGTGGCAACGCTGCCAATGTTCACATCAAGAAGGAAGAGAGAGAGAGAGTGCTTTGAAATTAAAGCAACTCTTCAACTGTGTTTACGATATTTGAAAACATTTTTACGATATCTCTTTCTCTTAACTAAAAACTTTATTTATTAATTATAAACAAATTAAATAATTTATGAAAAAAATTATATGCCTATGCACTGCTCCTGACTCATACGAACACATCCATATCAATTTTATGTGGATATGAGTATGTTAAATGTGCTAAACAGCCTGGCAATTGTTTGTATGGAAAAAATGTTAGCCTATTAATATATAGATATTAAATAAATAGTATACATATATTTATATTAATATTTTAAATAAAATTTATTATAAATTTTAAATAATATAAAAAAATAGTTCAGAGTTCTCATTTATAAACAAAGGATAATCAAAAAAGGTATTTATTACGATCATAAAATGATCAAAAATTATATCACATATGGTTCAAAATTTAACTGAAAAATGATTATGAAAAACAATCAATTATGATCATGAAATAATGTTAAATATGATCAAAAAATGATTGTGAAAAACAGTCGAATGTTATTACAAATTAAATGAAGTACGACATTTCAATGATATCAAATTCGAACAAAAAATGATTAAAAAATGTTTGAAAATATGTATCATAAAAGATTATTTAAGAATAATCATATTTAGGGTACATTTTTCTCCCGACGATACACTCATATTCCAATAGAAAATGTTTTTAAATTTGATCGTTTTTAATCATCTGGGGGTATGATATTTGAATATTTTTTGATCAAAATTTTCAAAAAATGCTGGCTGGGTTTGAAAACAATTCAACTGATTTGATTGCTAAACATGGCATATGTACAAAGATTAAACGTCTAGCCAAACTGTACATATGTATGTACATACATATTTACGTGTATTCAAACGTGCTTTTATACGCACTTGGCAAAAAATAAAAAATTTTGTTTATATGTAACTATGTACATACAAACATATGTACATATTTGTGCGTCAATAATGCAATAAATCGCTTTTAAAGCTTAGAGAAAAAATAAAACAATATAACAAGTATAACAAGTAAGAGCGCGACTGTCTTCGGCCGTACCGAAGACTTCATACCTTTCATGAACGGGTCTGATTTTGTTTAGCTTACCCATATTTTGACCTTGAAAGTTCATAGTAACATCGTTTAGGTCCATATGGGTACGAACACAGCAAAGTTTCAAGTCCTTGTCCGTTTAAACGGAGAAGTTACACCCAAAAATATCCATATCTGAACAATCGGTTGTATGAAAGCTATATATTATAATGGTCCGATCTTGACAAATTTCAATGTCATTATTTAGGTCCATATGATTAAAAATACTTCAAAGTTTCATGTCCTTATCAGTTTAAATGGAGAAGTTATACTCCAAAATGTCCATATCTGAACAATCGGTTGTATGGGAGCTATATGTTATAGTGGTCCGATTCGGCCGATTCCGACAAATGATCAGCTTCTCCTAAAAAGACACTCACATTTCGAATTTCATGCAGATATCTTGAAAACTGAGGGACTAGTTTGCGATCAAACAGACAGACAGACGGACATGGCTTAATCGACTCAGCTCATGATCCTGATCATATTGGTATATATTTTGGTAGGTCTGCCACGCTTCCTTCTGGTACTTTCACCATTCGTGTTTCGGCACAAAGTTATAATACCATTTCATTCCCATGAAAGGTATAAAAAATAAATAGAAATCAAGAAAAAATAACACAGAGCATTATAGTATGCATGCCACATACCAATTGGCAATTGCCTTGAACAGCAACAACAACAACAGATTACTCCAACTCGAGTTTGTACCAACCCAAATGCCACGGGCGACACAAACCATGCTTAAAAATTTTGTTATTGTTTTTTTTTTTTTTTTGTTTTTGTTTAAAAAATTTTCCATTAAACAATTTAAAAGGCATGGCTTTTCATATGAACAGTGGGCATGCCAAAACCGGCCGGCTGATCGACCAATCAAGCAAGTGACCGCTGGCGCGACATTTCGAAAGACTACGCAGTGCTACGCAGTTGCGGATATACATACATACATTTATTTATCATTTTTATTCGACTTTTTTTTTCAAGCCTTTTATTTTATTTTTCTTTAAATATTGTAAATTTCGAGATGAGCAAAGTTTAAGCCAATGCTGTCGAAGTTGCCCATAGTGTAATAGTACAGGTGACGTGAATAGAAGAGCACAACATTATGCTCAAATACTAAACTATTTGAAACGGTAGGGATGCTAATATATATTATAGGGCTAATTTAGCCGCATCCGCATTCCTAAATTTTTATGCTACCCGGGTTAAGGTACATATTTTTGTATGAAAAATTTTACAGCAGAAATTGATTAAAGTAGAATATCCTAGGAACGCCTACGCGGATATGTAAAAGTTATATGTAGTTGAAAGCAGAATTAACAGGAGATCGTTTTGAAATAATTTTAAATATACACTGGTAAACAAATTATTCGAGGAAACCGTGATTAAAAATGAAAAAAGTTGAAAAAATTTCACAAAAAATTTAATTTTTGAGATTGTTTTTGCAGTTTCTCTGGCATTTATAAAGATATATTAACAGTTCGTATACCGGTAGAAGCGGTGAAATGTCGTCTTTTTGGCGTCATCAAACCTGTGTAGCAGAAAAAAAGTTATGCGGCCAAATATGCTTTAACCTATTATGTATCTCAAAACTACACGTATGTAGGATTAAAAAAAGTTATTATTATTTTCTTATCAGGGTATCGAATACTACTAAGTGCAGTTACAAGCAGGGCTGCACCAAAATATCAACTTTTTTGTTGAGCTGTGTTATTTAAACATTAATAAATTAATAAATTTTCTGAAGTGAGACGCTTACGAAACAACTGAATTTTACGAGCAGCAACAACGGCAATAGATTTGTACCACTCTGTATGCTATTTTTTAAGCAATTTTGATATTCAAGCGGCAACAACAAATGTATGTATTTTTTGCAGCGAGTCTGAAATGTAGGGTTGCTTTGAAAACGAGAGGAATCGTTGGCGAGTCCGAGATGTTTTAGCGATTGTTTCGACTGACGGCCATTTACGACTTGACTCGAATACGAATAAAAACCATCGAGAGCATTCGAGATGTTTCAACAATCGAGAGAATCGAATAAAACATCTCGGAATCGCCCATCACTAACATACTTGCGAACCGAGATTTTAATTCCTTTGTATATTGATTAATTTTAACCCCGAGACTGGAAGCCACGGTCATTGCCAATTAAATGACATCTAGGCATGTTTGCATAAAACATATATGTATATGTATGTATGTTCCTATGCTTGTAAATGTATGCATATACCCTGCAAAAATCATTGGATTATATGCTCCATTTGTGGTAGGGTTGGAGTACTTTCAAAGTGACCACTAGCATAACCCACACGACCGATTCATGTATTTGCATCGGTTCGTAATTAGCCGAACATAACAAAAACCAAATTTTTATCGCGACGACGACGATATATGTATGCATACATAACTACATACATGCATATGTTTGAATGCATACACGCCATTCGTCGTCGTCGCGATAAACATTAGGTTTTTGTTGTTATGTTCGGGTAACTGTTAGGTACTCCATCAATTAATCCAATGTAGGTACTCCATGGATTAATTTGATTGTTATGCGGGACTGGAGTATATACTCCATTGCAATGACATTCAATGTTAAATGGACCATATTTTTTGTATGAAATGTGGCAAGTTATGGAGTACTCGGTTGGTCCATAGCGAGCACTCCATGGATTAGCGAATGAAGTACTCGGAATTTTTGCAGGGTAGAAAAACAAAGCAAATACTTAACAAAAAAAAAAATAAAGCAACGGTCAAAGGCCGTTGCCCACAAATTCATGTGAGCGGATAAATGCACGACGACGACAACGCATGCGCGCGTGGGCGCAGAATGGGAATTGATTAAGCAAAACAACATTCCTGCAAATGTAATTACACACATAAATGAAACATTGGAAAGCATAAAAAGCATCTCAAAATAATCATAGAGAAATTGCATGCTACATATTTAATTGGATTTCCGTTAATTTGGAGTGGTTACGAATTAACAAAAGCAATGATTGGATTAGTTGAACGTGTGTTAATCTGCGTTACGGGAATGAAGGAATAAGAGTTGAGCTGTATCTAATAGAAGTTGTTCAGATTTTGAGTTTTACTTGGGGTATAAATATGTATGTACATACATATATATATTTAAAATTTTTTTACTAAATTTTCTCACCATTGTCTAAATCCATTATTATTTCGGAGAGGGGCATATACCAAACTGAGCTGCATACTAAGCCCATATTCAGCTAAACATTAAAATCAACACATTAAATACGATATTTTATTAGAAAAAATACTAAGTCTCCAAATATTTTGTTTAAAGTTTTTTTAGGCGCTTGTAAAGAGATTTGTAAATATGTAATTGTAGTGCATTGAAACCATTTGATAGTTAATAGAAAAGATGTTGTGTATAAGTCGTTATATTAACTAGTATCGCCCGTGCTCGAAATTCGAGCATGCAATTTATTTTTTCAACTTTGTATTGGATTACCAAACTTAGTACTCAAAGTATTATAAAAGTTATTAAAAAGCACCTCAAATAAAATAAATACGAAATAAGTAAAATTGAAATAAAAAGAAAAATATTCAAATAAAAAGAAATAAAATAATAAATAAATTAAAATTAAAAAGCCTAACAGTGAGTAAAGTGAAATTAAAAAAAAATTTAAATAAAAATAAGTATAAAGCACACACACGGATATCTATATATATAAAAATGGTGTAAAAAATGTTACTAACCTCATCAGATGAGAACGGCTGGGCCGATTTCTGTAAATTTTTTTGTTAGTTGTTCGTATTCACGAGGAGAAGGTTCGTACGGAAGAAAATTTTGGAAAATCCCTCCGGAAAAGTCCGAAAATGGGAAAAATCGGTGTGTATGTGTGTATGTGTGCATGTGTGGATGTGTGTCCTTTATAGACTCCCAAAGTAACCAACCGATCTTTATGAAATTTTCACAGCAGATTAATGTTGTGTTAGTGCACATAATAGGGTATATGGAATTTCGAAAAAGTGGGAGCTTCCCGGAATACAGGCTTAAATGTGGACCCAGATCGACCCAGCAAGTCTTCGAGCAATATTGGTATCAAATGAAAGGTGTTGAACAGGCCTTCAACATAAAGTTATTTTCATTGCGATACCTAGGCCGGGTCCCCAGATATGGGTCAAAACGTGGGACCGAGTGACCCTGGAAAGTTTCTGAGCGATATTGGTATCAAATGAAAACTGTTGAGGAGGACTTCAACAAGAGCTTTTTAAATAGTGATGCCTAGGCCGGGTTCCAAGATTTGGGTCGAAGCGTGGACCCGGATAACCCCTAAATGTTTTCGAGCGATATTGGTAGCAAATGAAAGGCGTTGAGCAGGGCTTCCACATACAGCTTTTTTAATTGTGATTTCTAAGGCTGTTTCCCGGAGATGGCTAAAGTAGTGGGCCCGGATGGTGATGGACGGTTCCGGTAAGGTAAAGGTAGATAGGTATAGGGATAGGGATAGGGATAGGGGTAGGGATGGGGATAGGGATAGGGATAGGGATAGGGATAGGGATAGGGATAGGGAAAGGGATAGGGATAGGGATAGGGATAGGGATAGGGATAGGGATAGGGATAGGGATAGGTATAGGTATAGGGATAGAGATAGAGATAGAGATAGAGATAGAGATAGAGATAGAGATAGAGATAGAGATAGAGATAGAGATAGAGATAGAGATAGAGATAGGGATAGGGATAGGGATAGGGATAGGGATAGGGATAGGGATAGGGATAGGGATAGGGATAGGGATAGGGATAGGGATAGGGATAGGGATAGGGATAGGGATAGGGATAGGGATAGGGATAGGGATAGGGATAGGGGTAGGGATAGGGATAGGGATTGGGATAGGGAATGGGATAGGGACAGGGATAGGGATAGAGATAGAGATAGAGATAGAGATAGAGATAGAGATAGAGATAGAGATAGAGATAGAGATAGAGATAGAGATAGAGATAGAGATAGAGATAGAGATAGAGGTAGAGATAGAGATAGAGATAGAGATAGAGATAGAGATAGAGATAGAGATAGAGATAGAGATAGAGATAGAGATAGAGATAGAGATAGAGATAGAGATAGAGATAGAGATAGAGATAGAGATAGAGATAGAGATAGAGATAGAGATAGGGTAGGGATAGGGATAGGGATAGGGATAGGGATAGGGATAGGGATAGGGATAGGGATAGGGATAGGGATAGGGATAGGGATAGGGATAGGGATAGGGATAGGGATAGGGATAGGGATACTGATAGGGATAGGGATAGGGATAGGGATAGGGATAGGGATTGAGATATAGATTGAGATTGACATTTAGATTGAGATTGAGATTGAGATTCAGACTGAGATTGAGATTTAGATTGAGATTGAGATTAAGATTGAGAGTGAGATTGAGATTGAGATTGATATTGAGATTGAGATTGAAATAGAGATAGGGATTGAGATAGAGATAGGGATCGGGATCGGGGGCAGTAGGTTTGTCGCGGCGAATATAACTATAACTTTTATTCAGAGAATAGACACTTTTTTTATTATTCGCAGTAATTAAGATGGACTCTAAGATAATGGTTAGCAATACGGTAATCAAAGACTTTTCTTTAGGCTTCATAATAAATTTTAGCAGAACAACGTCTGCCGGGTCAGCTAGTTATTTTATATTTTTTTATTTTTTTTTTATTGGCACACTCTAAAGTACATAAGCGTGGCATCCATATAAAATACTTGAGCGCCAAAAATGGCTTCGGCAAAGTATTCGATGGAGGTTTTAATTTCCATGTATGTGTAATTGGTTGCTCCCTTTTCTCTATATATGGAATATCGCACGGCCTACTTCTTGGAGCTTTTGAGTTTTCTTGCGCTCTATCGGTCTGACGTTTATATCTACAAATCACTCATAGAGATGTCAATATAATGGAATTTTTGAGTGCAACAAATCTACAAATCACTCATAGACAAAGATTTCACTCATACAGCAGGTATTTGAGAAGAATGAACTTTTTGAATGCGATCCCAATATGCATACAAAAAGGAAGAGAGAGAGAGAATGCTTTGAAATTAAAGCAACTCTTTAACTGTGTTTACGATATTTGTAAACATTTTTACGATATCTCTTTCTCTTAACTAAAAACTTTATTTATTAATTATAAACAAATTAAATAATTTATAGAAAAAATGATATGCCTATGCACTGCTCCTGACTCATACGAAGACATCCATATCAATTTTATGTGAATATGAGTATGTTAAATGTGCTAAACAGCCTTGCAATTTTTTGTATGGAAAAAATGTCAGCCTATTAATATATAGAATTACATATAGTGATGTTGCAGTTTTTAATTTTAATTCTAATTTTAATCTTTGATTTTCAATTTCATTTTCACTTTTAATAAGTATGGGGACGGAAATTTCATTTATGTATATGCATATGTACGTACCCTGCAAAAAATGCGATCAATCCGGGATACATCCGGGACAACTCGCAAGGGAGCATGCGATTACTACCCATTTGTATCTCTTTATATGGGTTGAAGTGTTCTCTTTTGTTTGAGCATGTCCTATGAAGAGACTAATTGTACCCAGTTTGTATCCGAACGGGTAGCAAAAGCGCACAATTGTACCCGTTTTGTACCCGAACGGGTAGCAAATGCGACACATCCATTTGTGCGACTAATTGTACCCGTTTGATACCCTTTCGGGTACAATTCGTCTACAATTAGTATACATATGTACCCGTTCGGGTACAATTGGGAACAATTGTAGACTAATTGTACCCGAAAGAGAGCGCTCCCGGACAAATCTTTTTAGAGACTCGTCGCACAGTTTTTTGCAGGGTATGTACACTTATTTACCCTTTTGATCACGGTCCGACGCGAAATCATGGTTAAAATTAAAATTACTCAGTTGCTCTCAGTGTGCCTCCCGCTCTCTCTCCCGTTTTTCGCCTTAATGGAAAAGCAATAGGAGATATTTGATCATGGTGATTTTGATCTGAGCGTAAACTTGGCCAACGCATATGAAAGAGAGAGAGAGCGCTTTTAAATTAAAGCGACTCTTCAACTGTGTTTACGATATTTGTAAACAGTTTTACGATATCTATTTCTCTTAACTAAAAACTTTATTTATTAATTAGAAACAAATTAAATAATTTATTGAAAAAATTATATGCCTATGCACTGCTCCTGACTCATACGAACACATCCATATCAATTTTATGTGGATATGAGTATGTTAAATGTGCTAAACAGCCTGGCAATTGTTTGTGTGGAAAAAATGTTAGCAGACTAATAATATCTGTGGCCACAAGCAATAATCGCTTAAGTCGACTTGGGAAGATTTCGAGTTATATATACCACGTTATTCTCCTTTTAAAACTCTATATTTCTGTAAAACCCCTATGCTTATAACTTAATTCAATCAAAAGATATAAATAAAAACATTTAGGCTTAACTTACAATAGAGGTATATTAAACTTGCTATAACAGCCAAAGTAGGCGTATATACTTAATCAAATTTCTTCATGGCATTTTGTTTTATTTACGAAATTTGATCGTAACATTGTGGATGGCTCACTGATTTTGCGTCCATAGTTTTTAATCGACTTTTATGATTTGTTAAGAAACGCTTTCGAATATAAAAATCAATTTATCTCGAAATCATTTTTTAAGACTTAAGCGATTATTGCAAATTGTCACAGATATAGATAATGGACACATTTGCTAACGAAGCAAAAACGAAGTAAATCAAAAATGGTAAAAAATATAAATAAAGTAATAAAGTATAATAAAGACGAATTAAGTAAAATTTAAATAAAAAGGAAAAATATTAAAATAAAAAAATATAAGATAATAAATAAGAGAAATGAAATAATAAATAAATGAAAATAGAAAACGACCTAAAAGTAAATAAAATATGAAATAAATACGAATTAAGTAAAATTGAAATAAAAAGAATAAAATATTTAAATAAAAAGAAATAATATAATAAATAAATGGAAATAAAAAATAAAAGGAAATAAAGTAATAAATAAATGAAAACAAAAAAGACCTAACATTGAATAAAGTGAAATGAAAACAAAAATTAAATGAAAATAATTGAAAAGTACACATACATATGTATTGGCATAATCTAAAGTAAATAAGTGTGGCATCCATATAAAATATTTGAGCGCCAAAATTGGCTTCAGCAAAGTATTCGATGGAGGTTTTAATTTTCCATGTATTTTTTATTGTAATTTGTTGCTCCCTTTTCTCTATAGTATAGAATATCGCACGGCCTACTTCTTGGAGCTTTTTAGTTTTCTTGCGCTCTAGCGCTCTGGCGTTTATAGAAATCATAATAGGAAATCTACAAATCACTCATAGAGACAGAGATTTCAGTGTTAAGCTGGCCACAGACGACGAACATGCTCGTGCTGAGGTGCATTTTTCTCATTATGTATCTTGAAATCAAGAGCTAATCCGGACTTTCTGAAAACGCCATCGTATTTAGTTGGGGTATTTCAGCGTTTTTCTGTGATATTTTTGCCTCCCTACAGTGTAATTATAAAAAACAAAACATAATCATAAATATATATGCAAATCTAACTCATATCAAGAGTATCATCCGCGCATTCATTGCCATCTTCCCACTTGAAGTACATATTTACAAATGAGATGTTCGCACGTTAGTCGGCAAAGGCGACAAACATGTGCGCGCGCATGTTGACGAACATGTTCGTCGTCTGTGGCCAGCCTAATGCAATTTTTGAGTGCTATCCATCTACAAATCACTCACAGCACAGAGATTTGAATGGAATGCAATTTTTGAATGTGATCAGCGTTGCCACTTTTGGTACTTTCGTACCAAAACTGGTACTTTGAAAATGATTTGGTACGTTGGTACGTTGCTTCTGATTTTGGTACTTTTTCCTTAAAAGCAACGGTTTGGGAAAACAATTTGCCGTATTAATAAAAACCAAGCAAATGCTTTTACTCAAGATTTTAAACATCTGACATTCATTTGTATGAATCAAATTTCAAAATTTGAGTAAAAGATCTAAGTCTTAAGTAAAAGCAAATGCTTGGCTTTTATTAATATGACCCAATGTTTATTTATTTCCATCTATTTTCTATTTTTCTATATATTATTTTTGTTTGTCCACTAAAAGAACAGTACTTATGTTGATTAATTACATCGCCAACACGCAATAGATGTCCCAAAGACGTAGATGTTATGAAATCGATACAATTCTTGATCACTAGCATGACCCAACTTTAATGGTTGTAGCATTATGCCACTAAAAATTACCGTGTATTTTGTTAGAGCTTCTTGGCAAGTAGTTATCAAAATCAGCAAACAAATTGTATGGAGGGAATAAGATAACTCAGTTTGACCTTTGTTTGCTGTGACACTTGCTCCTAGCGAAGAAAAAATCAGCTGATGGCATGCTACAGCCACTGTTAGTCAGCCCTGATCAATACTCAATAAATATACATGTATCAAACAAGTTTTAAATGGAAATAGAGTGATGGAGATGTAAAAAGTTAAATTAATTTAAAGCGCGATAATTTTATTAATTTTAGGTTTGTTTTCTTTAATTTTCTAATACTCTTTTTTCTTTTTGTTAACGTTAATATCGCACCCTAAATAATTAAGTGACACAACTCAAAATTTTTTGAAATTGGTTTTTTATCATAAACCGGTACACAGAACATAATATTATCTCTAGCGGTAGCCAAAAAAAAAAAACGTTTCAATCGGTGTCCCTTTTGACTGAAAAATAGCAATTATACTTCATTGATTGTGGAGAAAAAAAGTGTTTTTGCTCCTGAAAAATTTTGAACTTTGAGTTGTGTCAATTTATGATTTAGGGTGCGATATATTGAAGTTAATTTTCCATTAAAAAATAATAAATGAAAAAACAAACCATTTGTCTACTACGACTGTTACCACGAAAAATTTGTTTGGTACTCTCAAAAGCAATTTGGTACGTTTTTTGGTACGAGGAAAAATATGTTAGTGGCATCACTGAATGTGATCCCAATGTTCATAACAAAAAGGAAGAGAGAGAGAGTGTGCTTTGAAATTAAAGCAACTCTTCAACTGTGTTTACGATATTAGCAAACATTTTTACGATATCTCTTTCTCTTAACTAAAAACTTTATTTATTAATTATAAACAAATTAAATAATTTATGAAAGAAATTATATGCCTATGCACTGCTCCTGACTCATACGAACACATCCATATCAATTTTATGTGGATATGAGTATGTTAAATGTGCTAAACAGGCTGGCAATTGTTTGTATGGAAAAAATGTTAGCCTATTAATATATAGATGCTTAATCAATGTTAGCTTAAATTCTGAATTAATTTTCGTGCTTTGATTTGATTTAAAATTTTATTAAACATTTTTTTTCACTACTTTGGTATATGAACACTAAACATTAACATTTACTTCACCATAATATTAGTGCGAATTGTTATGTTCAATTCAAGAACAAATTTGTTCTAGTAACTCTAGCAAAAACCAAAAATTCACTTAGCTCTCCTAAATGCAGCTAAAAATATTCGAAATATTTTCTACTCACAAGTTTTATCGCCATTTACGTACACACCATATTAAATCATTTACTTTAAATAAAATATATTCTAACTTATAAAATTTACATTATAAAAAAAATTGATAGCTTTTAAATTAGAATTCAAAACACTTTGTTTGTTTTTCCTTCATTTTGAAGACTCGAACTTAAAAACCTGTCTACTGTTTATTAAAACTGCATCCATAACCTTATCTAAGTAGACGTTTTTTTTTTGTCAATTCACTAGTCCATCAGCCTTCATTTGCCCATTTTCACTAAAAGCGTGATGCCCAATGGCATCAACAGCAACGCCACATAAGGTGAGTAAGCGGGAGCGCCATTACAACCATCGGTGCTGCATGTCTGACAGAAGACCGTTTTTATGTAAGATGAGGAGGTCTCATGGCCACAGCGATCGGTTGCCGACTCATCGTAGTCTTCATAGAAACAAGAGCGCGTTATGACCCGTTTTCCATAAACTGCAAAGCAAAAAGAGAAAGGAAAAATAGTTATAGTTTTTCAGCGACCGATTTTACATATAGATAGGATAGTTGCGTTCAGAGTATTTTTTGGCTGTAGAGCAGTGTTATTAATTAAAGCATGTTTCGTTTATGTAAATCTTTAATGATTAAATACGATTATTTTCACCTGCTTAATTACTATTAGTTAATTAAATTTAAAAATTAAATTACAAAACAGTTTTAACCGTTTTCCATCAAGTTCAATTTTATAAGTAAATTTACATATCGTCGTACCATACGAAAACTAGCATACGATTTTTTGTGGCTGATGAAAAGTAACAATTTCGACTTTCGGCTGACGAAAAGTAACAAGATCGACTTTTATCTGACAAAAACTAACAATTTCGTTTAAACAACAACAATTTTAATGTAAAAACAGTATATAAGTACTGCTACTTTTCGTCGGCCAAAAGTCCAATTTGCTACTTTTCGTACAGAATTATTTAATTGATAGCTTTCGCCAGAAATTTTAAATGTGCTAGTTTTCGTATGGTACGACGATATGTACTTACGGTTTGGGAAGTTTTCCACAAGAACTATGTGTATTAGATACGTTAGATCCTCCTTCCGGCACCGGAATATGAAAATAGGGTGTTTAGAGTAAAGTAAACTTTTCCAAAAACTGGATGGAGCTACACCAAAAACCGCATAAATTCCCAGAATTTCAAGGTATGTTTAGATTTATGTATGAACAAAGCTAGGATTTTGCAGAAGAAAAAAACGATATCTAGTAAGTAAAATTAACCGCTCAAGCGAATGGCGTATTCAGTTTTTTGGTACACTCCCCAGAGAAGGTAATATCGCGGCCAAAAATTATCGTTCTCTTTTTTTCTCATGAATCTTCAACTTCTTGCCCTATACTCTTCCTGATTTTTTAATTAGATCACATGGTAGGCTGTGTTATTTAATGCGCTTTGCAGAAATGTATAGCTATTAAAAATCTAATAAAATTTGGATGCGTCCATCAATTTTAAGCGAAGTAAAGTCGGGTGCAATAGGGCTTACATACCTTAAAATTCTTAAATTTTTTAACAATTTTGCTCTTAAAGGCGGTTTTTTGGGTTCTTAGTGATAGTTTTATGTGGACGGATAACTGCACAAATGCAAAATAAAAAATAGAAAGGTCGAGACCGCGGATAGCAGACAAAAAGTGGAGCCGAATGGGACCAAACCATTTGTGGGCAATATGGGTATCTTGTGCAAAATCCTAACTTTTTCATTCATAAATCTAAACATACCTTGAAATTCTGGGAATTTGCGCAGTTTTTGGTGTAGCTCCATCCAGTTTTGGGAAAAGTGAAAGTTTGTTTTCAGATTACTTACTCTAAAACACCCTGTTTTCATATTCCGGTGCCGGAGGGAGAATCTGAGAAGGTTTAAAGAATCTCAAGAAAATTAAACAAAATCAAGTAAATTTCAGGTTTTCAATTGATTTCATACTCTTAACCATTCTGCTGCTACTACTTATGATTGCCAATGGCTAGGAAAAAAACCATGTACATATGAATCGTCTATTTTCAAAACCGGCCATCTCCACTCAAGTCGTTTATGAGAAAAATGCAAAAAACTGCTCTTACAAGCCTCCGCACACGAGCATGATTTAAGGGTGTTTTAGGCAAAAATCGTGTTTTCGGCGTTAATTACCCTTAAATAACGTTGTTTTGCCATACAAAAATGCCAGCTGAAATCACCCTTGAAATGCGCATTTCGGCGAAAACACTCACGAAATTACTCTAGAATCGGTCTCTTCTCTAAATTTTATCGATTATAATCGAAAACATCTTTACCCATCGCTAATATTTCACATTAGCTGAGTTTTATTTTAGCGCATATACATCTGCGCTAAAATAAAAACGGCTATTAAATTTGTTTGCGACGGTTTCTTAGATATATTCTCATTGTATATTGCATTAGCGATTCTTTAATTATAAAAAAATTAATTTGGTGGGAGTATTTTATTAATGATATTTTCATTTAAGTTGACCATGTACAAATTTTTATTTGGCGCAGGAACAGCGTAACTGAAACCCGACTAAATGAAATTACTCAAAAACGTGTGTGAATGCGCGTGATTTCGGAAAGTGATTTCGGCTAATCAACGTAATTTCAAATGCTCGTGTGCGGAGGCTGTAAGAAACCAATGGCTAAAACGATTTGTGTTTATTATTATTATAGAGTAATTTGGCTTGAATATGACAGGTTTTGGTTAAGAAATTGTTTTAATATTAAATGCAGGTGATGTTTTAGAATTGGATCTGATACCTAGCTTAAAAAATTAAAATTTTGGAGATGGCTGGTTTTGAAAATGGACGATTCATATGTACGTTCTATGCGAATTTTTTTGTAATTGGTTTAACATACTTAAAAAAACGTAGAAGAAAATAAGAAAAAAAAAACAGAATAAAATTTAAACAAGTAAGGAAGCCTAAGTTCGAGTGGAATCGAACATTAGATACTCAGCTGTATGCTTTCATTGTTTGTTTGCATTTGATGGAAACACGGTGTACTTTACATAAAGCGAGTGCTGCATAAAGTGGGCGTAACCACGCCCATTTTCACGATACAAATTCCTAAAGCGTGTTCCAGAAATATCTTTAATTATAAAAAATTTAATTTGGTGGGAGTATTTTATTAATGATATTTTCACTTAAGTTGACCATGTACAAATTTTTATTTGGCGCAGGAACAGCGTAACTGAAACCCGACTAAATGAAATTACTCAAAAACGTGTGTGAATGCGCGTGATTTCGGAAAGTAATTTCGGCTAATCAACGTAATTTCAAATGCCGTGTGCAGAGTCTTTTAGACATTGAATTTGCGTGCCCCGTGAGCTCAACAGTTGCCAGCAGTTGAGGTAAACAGCTACTTCTTAGAAACGGTTTGAGGAATTTATCAGTTGTTTGGCTTTACACAACATGTTGAGCTCAAGTAGTGAACAAAATTTGTGATGGAAAAATGGCGAAAAGTTGCCAACTGTTGAGCTGAGCGGAACTACTCAACAATGCGTTTCTAAGACAAACACTCAACAGTTGCACAACAGCTTTGTCTTAGAAACTCATTCATTGTTCATTTAAAATGTTCAAATAATCTCGACTATTTGATCATCTATTTAACCTCTTCAATTGAAAATGTCTCAACAACGCAACGACGCATTTTCAAAATGCCACAAATAAATTAAATTTCAAATCTCACCAAAATAAAAAACACTTGTGACAAACTTCAAGCTGCCTGCTGACTTACATACTTAACTGCGCATAAGTTCTGCAGCATTTTACAATTAGTTTTAGGTGCAAAATAAATGGTTGCGTAAAACTGAAAAAAAAATAAAATTAGCAACTATCCATAAAATGCAACTTGCTTACACCAAAATGGATGAAACTGTTAAAATTGCGACTTCGAAACAAGCTGAGCCACCACCGGTAAGTGGTTGCGATTGCGTTGAGTTTATAAGATAAACAATGAGGAGCAGAAAATAAGCAATTAAAAAATTTATTGAAGTATTAGCAAAATTGATGAAATGAAATTAAATAAAAACTTAAACGCCCTAAAGAGGCCTGTTATATAATGATTAAAAATTTGGTCTGAAATATTTACACAGTCCTTAAAATCTACACAATAAACATAAGACAATGCTAAAACGATTGGAATACGCCCGCGGGCGTTTTTTCCTTTCTTGAAAAAGAAATAGCGCCTGCGAATAAAACGAAATTAAACCCGTGGGTTTTATTTCCATTCAGAAAGGGAGAGAACGCCCGCGCACCCTATTCGGCGATGTGGGCTTTATTTCCCTTTCGAAAGGGCAATTAAGCCCGCAGACGGGTTTTTTTTTTTAAATATGGTGTATTATTTGGAAAAGCGCCGCAGGCGAAAAATTGGAATAAAAAATCGCGCGATTTTTAATTCCAATTTTTCGTTTTTTTTTAAATATGGTGTATTATTATTGGAAAAAGCGCCGCAGGCGAAAAATTGGAATAAAAAATCGAGCGATAAAGAAAAAAAAACAAAAAATAATTATTTGTTGCATGTGCGATAAAACTTGTAGGTAATTTCTGTAATAAAAAAATAACTTAAAGTTAGACTTAATACCCAGAAGGCATTTGCACGGTTTTAGGAATGCTAAGAAGGAGGTTAAGTGGCACGAAAGAATAATGATTTAAAAAACATATACACCCCGATTCTAAACGAAAAATCCACAAGGATTTTTCCGCTTCTCCCTGTTCCCTATCAATACATTCAAGGACACTAGGGATGTCGTATTTTAAAAACCGCACTGGAAAATTTTCTTTTTCGTCGCTGTTAATAGCTTTATGAATCCAAATCGGATACAACTCATTTTCAAAACTTTCGACAACTTTTAGAACTTTGCTGAAGGTGGATTGAGCCAATCAAACGTCAGAATTTTTTCCAACTCCCGTTTGATATCCGTCTTCAAGCAAAAAAACGGAAAAATGCGCATAGTTTTATTATAGGAGAGACTGCAAATGGTTTCTTTGGCTGCTGTGAATGTGATATTAAAATGTCCAATAAATATTTGAACGCAGGTTTATTAATTCTATAGTATTTAATAAATCTGCAAATTAATAAAATCAATGCAATACTCAAAAAACTTTTTTATTTCCTATAAAGATTCCGTCAAGCGGATTCGTACCATCGCGCAATCTTCCTCTTATAGACCTCTGCTACTTCCGAAAAGCAATACCATGTATATTCACGCTTAATTTTGTTAAATTTACAATTTTTTAACAAAAATGCAAAATTTTTGGGGAAATTTCGATATGCGCAAGGCCCCTGAATTTTTGGTTTTTTTTATTTTAGGGTAGGGGGTCATACGGATCACTAAATGCAAACGAAATCTTGAGAAAACTTATAGTTTATTAAAAATAAATTATTTTTGCGTAGTACACCCTAATGCGTTGGCGGCCTTCGGCTGCGCTTAAAAAAAATAACCCTCAGCCGGCAGAATTCTCTTTCTGGAGTAAAATCTACGGACCGATCCACAGTTGTTTTGAGTAGAAAAACATTTTGCGTTGGCGGCCTTCGGCCTCGCTTCAAAAAAATTACCCTCAGCCGGCGAAATTCTCTTTCTGGATTTATATTTCTGGAGCAGTCCACAGTATTTTTGCATAGTGGGGTTTTAAAATTAGTAAAATTAACATTCACATAACATTTCCAGAACATTTCCAGAAAAATTCTTAGTGGTTTGAAAATAAATACGGTATTCGCATAATATCGAAGCCGACACAGGTAGGCGCATAGGCAAATTCCGAAGCTACTTTTTTATTTACAAAGGTAGTGTAATGTAAAAATCAAAGCGAATTCAGATCATGGCCCAATAGGAATGGGCCAGTCCCAAGTGAATTCAGGTTTTAACCAAGGCAAATTCATTATGGTAATGGCACGGCGAATTCGGCAATATTCGCCTCGATTCGCTTTAAATTTTCGTCCAGCAGAATGTCAAACTCAAAGTAAAATTTTTCTTTGTTTGACATTCTCCTGTATTCTTCTATGCACGGTGAACTAAAAACGAGAAGAAGAAGTCAGCTGTTCACGTACCATTACCATAAGAATGAATTTTCCTTGGTTTTAACCAAGGCGAAATATCATTTTGACACCACACTACCAAATACAATAACAAAATGCATCGGAAATTTCTGAATCCGCTTATGCGCCTACCTTCCTAGATCTGCCTTGCAACAAAACAGCTGACTTCGCTCACATGTTCGAAATTCTGTTCGCCAGTTTTTCTTCTTGCTAGTGAAAGAGAATAGGAGGAAATTTTCCTGGTGAACAAAAAAATCAACAAGGGTTGAGATCCTGGCGGATATTTAGAATCGTGGTGAATGACTGTCTCGGAAGTTCGGAAAACACTAAGAGGTAAAATAAGTTTTCCAGTGTGGTTTAGTTTTTCATCGATCATTATATCATTTATAGAAACTCTCGCAAATGTAGACCCTTTTTTTGTGAGCGTACTACTCCTCTTTGCCGTCCATGACGGACTACTGGACTAGAAGCTTTTCACTCTTTGTAATATGATATAAGAGAATTTCCAAAGTTTTCTGTTCACTCCATGTGGGAAACCCAACTTTACGCCTTTGTCTGGTACTCGCGTAAACAAACAGCGATAAAAATCACCAGAAAGTAACAAAACAAAAATTCAAAAAACTCACACCCAACAAAAATGTATTGTCCATTGCCAGCAACAACAAGAACAGCAGTGCAACTAAAATCCAAACACATGAAAAATATTTCAATTTTATTGCTATTTTCTTACACAAATTCTTCCAACAAATAAACTAGCAACCACATTGCACTGCACCGCCAGCGTCACGAATCTGCGATATGTACGATGCGATGATAAAGCAAGTTTATAGCCCAGTTAGTCGAGAACGTAAACCCGTGTACCGTGTCAGCTGATCCAACCTATTTAATGGGATTTGTATGTAACCGATTATTCAACGACGTACGACGCAGAAGCCCGTACCGCAGAAATCAAAATCATTTTGATTTTTTACGTAAAAACGTGGCAGCTGATCGCTCGCATGGTTGCAAGGTAGAAGGGTTGCCAGTTGAACATTTTTAGTTATTAAATATTTAAACAGTAATTTTCACAGCATTATACAACTAACTCAACAAGATTGTAAAATGTTATCGAATCTATATATATAAAAATGGTGTAAAAAATGTTACTAACCTCATCAGATGAGAACGGCTGGGTCGATTTCTGTAAAACTTTTTGTCAATTGTTCGTATTCTCGAGGAGATGGTTCGTACGGAAGAAAATTTTGGAAAATCCCTCCGGAAAAGTCCGAAAATTGGAAAAATCGGTGTGTATGTGCGTATGTGTGCATCTGTGGATGTGTGTCCTCCATAAATTCCCAAAGTAACCAACCGTTCTTTATGAAATTTTCACAGTATATTCATGTGGTGTTAGTGCACATAGTAGGGTATATAGAATTTCGAAAAATTGGGAGCTTCCCGGAATACAGGCCTAAATGAGGACCCAGATCGATCCACCAAGCCTTCGAGCAATATTGGTATCAAATGAAAGGTGTTTAACAGGCCTTCAACATAAAGTTATTTTTATTGCGATACCTAGGCCGGGTTCCCAGATATGGGTTAAAACGTGGGACCAAGTGACCCTGGAAAGTTTCTGAGCGATATTGGTATCAAATGAAAGCTGTTGAGGAGGACTTCAGCAAAGAGCTTTTTAAATAGTGATGCCTAGGCCGGGTTCCAAGATTTGGGTCAAAGCGTGGACCCGGATAACCCCTGAATGTTTTCGAGCGATATTGGTAGAAAATGAAAAGCGTTGAGCAGGCTTCCACATACAGCTATTTTCATTGTGATTTCTAAGGCTGTTTCCCAGAGATGGCTAAAGTAGTGGGCCCGGATGGTGATGGACGGTCCCGGTAAGGTAAAGGTAGGTAGCTATAGGGATAGGGGTAGGGATAGGGATTGGGATAGGGATAGGGATAGGGATAGGGATAGGGATAGGGATAGGGATAGGGATATGGATAGGAATAGGGATAGGGATAGGGATAGGGATAGGGATAGGGATAGGGATAGGGATAGGGATAGGGATAGGGATAGGGATAGGGATAGGCATATGCATAGGGATAGAGATAGGGATGGGGATAGGGATAAGGATAGGGATAGGGATAGGGATAGGGATAGGGATAGGGATAGGGATAGGGATAGGGATGGGGATAGGGATAGGGATAGGGATAGGGATAGGGATAGGGATAGGGATAGGGATAGGGATAGGGATGGGGATAGGGATAGGGATAGGGATGGGGATAGGGATAGGGATAGGGATAGGGATAGGGATAGGGATAGGGATAGGGATAGGGATAGGGATAGGGATAGGGATAGGGATAGGGATAGGGATAGCGATGGGGATAGGGATAGGGATAGGGATAGGGATAGGGATAGGGATAGGGATTGAGATAGTGATAGGGATCGGGGGAAGTAGGTTTGTCGCGGCTAATATAACTATAACTTTTATTCAGAGAATAGACAATTTTTTGTTATTCGCAGTCATTAAGATGGACTCTAAGATAATGGTTAGCAATACGGTAATCAAAGACTTTTCTTTAGGCTTCATAGGAATAAGTTTTAGCAGAACAACGTCTGCCGGGTCAGCTAGTATACATATATGTGTTCACATGGAAAAAATAGTATGTCTACTTAAACAAACCATTTATTATTACTTTAATTTTTAAAAAGAAAGGAAAGAAAACGTTTATAAATTTTTTTTTAAATCCCAAACAAAATGTAAATATATATATATATATATATATAAATTAATAACAAGATAATAGCTTTGTTCAACAACTTTACTTGCAAGTACTTGCAAAAAGAGCGTCAATGTCAAATTAAGAGTAAAAACGAGAAAAAAAAAATTATCAACCAAAGTAATTGAACACAAAATCGTAAACATTCGCAAGAAAACAGCTGATACGCTGTTTTGACAATTTGATTTTTAGGTTAGGTTGTAATTGAAATTTTTGAAATTGGAAATGAATGGAAATAACTGAATTAGGAAAACAAAATTCTACTTTGGCTATTCCACAACATCATCAAGATTCGTTTTTGCGCTAACTTATTTAGTACACAATTAGAAATTTGCGTTTAAAATGTTTGTATATTTCCAATTGAAATTTTTGTGATCATATATTTTTGACACTTCTATTTTTTTAAAGCTGCTAGTAGTTGCAAGTGAAAATTTTACTTGCAGCGTTTATCAACTCTCTCGAGGTCTTACTCTCTCAATTTGGCTCTCTTTTGCGAATTTTTTGGGTTATTGAACATAAATTCGTAACTATTCGTAAAAATATGTAAAAATTTTGAGATATTGAACACTCCTAATAAATGAAGATATTACTGAAAATTAAAGCAAAAATTGTATTTATCCACAATGGTGGCGGTATTTTCTTAATTGATAACTCTTGGTGGTCTTCTTCTGCAATTTTTCTACATTAAAAAGTTATAAATTGCCACAATAAATCTGAGTTTCTGTAACAAAATCAATTAAAGTGATGTCACACTAATACGATCCACACCACCATGTCACCACCTATTTATACTAGAAAAGATATGAGTTACAGAAACTCAGTACAGATTTCTTAATTAAACACAGATTTTTGTGAGAATCTTGTTGCTTCCCAATATAATTTTTTTATGGATTTTCAATTGTAAATTTTATGTTCTGACTGTGTTTTTTGTTATTTTATGTTTTAGTCCTTGATAACTATCACCAAGGTGTGATGGAAATATATTGGGCAGCAACAAAATTACAAGAAAAATGTGTTTTAATTACCAACTAAGCCGTAAAAAAGTAACTAAATTAATAAAAAAAAAAAAAGTCGTCAACGACAACTTTAAAAACGATTAAATTAGTATTTTCTTGTCATTTGGCAAATAATGCACAGTTGTGTATTGAAGAGTAATCCGCATAACACTTTGAAGATCAGTAAAAATCTTCACTGCTTAAATTTATTTGGAAAGCTTTTGATATTTCATGAAAGTTAAACTTTCTTTATAAAAATATTTTAAGTGCTTTGTATTATTTCATACGGATTTAACCCATTGCCAGTAAACCAAACTCTGAAGTTTTAATTTTTCGAAACGCCATTTATAAAAAATCTCGAATCACTTATGAACAAATTTTCGAATCGCCAACGATCAGAGAAATTAAAAATTCTCGAATCGCTAATGATAAAAAATTCGAATCGCCAGCGATCCGAGGATGAACAAATTCTCGAATCGCTAGTGATAGGTGACATGCCTACGAATTCGGATTCGCCGATCTATCGCCGCGAACTATTGCCGCGATAATATAATCAGAGAAAGCGAATCCGACGCGAATTCGAGGCGAATCCGATGTGTTTATTGGGTATAAGTACTTCAAAATTCAAGCAAATTTCCAATTTGAAATTGTATGAAAGATTTTTATCGAAGATATAAAAAATAAATTTGTTACTCAAAATAATTACTTAAAGATATTTTTGAAATTCGTCTCAATGAAAAAGTCTTTGAAGACTTAAAAAAAAATTTGTTACGGATAATAATTACTCAAAGACTTTTTTCAAATTTGTCTCAATATAAAAGTCTTTGAAGATATAAAACAAAATTTCTCATTCATAATAATTACAAAAAGACTTAAAAAAAATATCTCAGAAATAACTATTATGGAAAAACTTTTAAAATATGTTTCTTTCAATAATAATTATTTTTTGATTTTTATTTTTTCTCTTATAATAATTACAACTCTGAATGGAACTAAAACTCCGAAGCTTTATTAAGTCTAAAGAGTTTTCTGAAGTACGAGAGATCAAGCCCTATCATTTTGAAATCTCTTATTAAGTTCATGGGTTTATGTAGACCAAGGGAAAGTCTTCATGCTAAGATCAATTGGAGTATGATTTAATACGCTTACAATTACGAAGAATATGTAGTAAGCTGTGACTCGTTTCAAAACGTAATTTGTTCTGCCAATCGTCATTTACTCTGGAATTACATGTCGAATTTCCAAATAAATAAATAAATATAAATGGTTAAAGTGAGAGAGTAAGAAAGAATTTCGTAACAAGTCATCCGTGGTTCACAGCCGCAGACGCCAACGACATATAATCTACGTTGTAATACTTTCCATTACATACACATATTCAAAGCTCCATAAATTTCAATATTTTTGTCATTTCAGCAATACAAAAACCACACAGTGCGGCTTAGCACACCGCTTAGAAATTTAGCAAACAATGTGCCAACATAAATAAATATGTCGTATGCGATTTTTTACCTTTCAGACCACCACCGTGGTATTTTTGGTGGCAGATTAATTTGTAAATTTCTAAACTAGGTCTTGATATATTAAGTGTGTGTGTCATAGGAGTGGACATGTACATATAAATAAACGCTTATATAGGTATATAGGAATGCATATATGTATATACCCACCAAAAAATCAAAGCCTTATTTAAGAATTAAAACAGCAGATTTAAAGGCTTCCGAAATAAGGCCTGAAAATTATAAGGGTAGCAAATTTGTATAACGCAAGGCTTAAAATAAGGCTGATTTTCCTGTGTTTCTATCATCAGGCCATAAGGAGTAATCTCTCTCTGAGAGCACACCTTATTCCAAAGGCTTATCCGCCATGCGAAATAAGGCCTAGATAAGTATTAGAGAGTTAGGAGCACACAGAGTGAGTGCATACTAAAGCAGAGCTGCCAGCGTACTCATTTTTTAGACCTGATTTGTCAACAATAAGCAAAACTTTTTTGCCGGGTATGTACATATGTACGTACATATGTATGTATGTACTTGAATATGTTTAGCTTTTTTGCTAAGCTTTAAACACACTTTTCCGCAGCTCAACTCGTTGGTTTTTTTGGTCGCAGTTGGACACCTCAAATGGGTGTTTAATTGCTACTAATTTGGCAGTTAAACTTGGAATTTGTAATGCAAACAAACAGTTTAGGGCGTTCAACGCATACATTAAGGAATTTCAAAAACCGAATAATAAAGATAATACGTAGAGAAATAAAAGTGAAAAATAAAAAATAAAATAAAATAAAATAAAAAAAATAAAATAAAATAAAATAAAATAAAATAAAATAAAATAAAAAAAAAATAAAAAAATAAAATAAAATATATTAGGTATGTTTACGCAATCATATGTACAAGTATATACATACTTAATATTATTAGATTAATATACATCAAAGAAAGATCAGACATCGCAAACCGAATAATAACGTTAATACGTAGAGAAATAAAATTGAAAAACAAAAAATAAAATAAAATAAAATAAAATAAAATAAAATAAAATAAAAAAGTAAAATAAAATAAAATAAAATAAAATAAAATAAAAAAATAAAATATATTATTTATGTTTACGCAATCATATGTACAAGTATATACATACTTAATATTATATTATATATCAAAGAAAGATCAGACATGGCACCCTTATTTAATGATTGAAAACTTTAATGGTTATAATCATTAATAACACTGGATCGCAAAATGAAATTTGTTGTCTGTACTTTGGACGTGACCATCCTATCTATATGTAAAATCGGTCGCTGATTCCGAAAATCGGGTTAATTTTCTATGGGAAGGTTTTGGAGATATCGGCAATTTACCGTTATTTGGCCAATGGCTCCACTTTATCCTGTATATCTCTTTAACGCAGTGAGCTTTCTTCCTTGTGACAACAATCGAGCGAATCGAATAAAACATCTCGGACTCGCCCATCACTAATAACATGCATAAAATATACCCGTGTAGTAGCATTGCGCGACTTGGCTGTATTTACTTGATCGCCTATAAATTTTCCATTTTACCATGGATTTTCATCGTTGATAGCTTATCTTTTTCCCAATAGAATAGAGCTTCACGTAAAGGAATAAAACCGAAGGTGAAAACATTGGTTTTAAAGATATTGGCTGACAAAATCAATTTTTTCTTAAAAAATCGTAAAAAATCGAAAAAATTCAAATTGAATCGTCAATATTTCAGAAACTATAAGAGTTAGATAAAAATGTTAAAGGAGCCATGAAAAGGAGATACATATATAGGACTAAGTGGAGCCATTGGCCAAATAACGGTAAATTGCCGATATCTCAAAAACCTTCCCATAGAATTAAAAATGAACCCGATTTTCGGAATCAGCGACCGATTTTACATATAGATAGGATGGTCGCGTTTTGAGTATTTTTTGGTGCAGTGAAATAACGCCCGTGGAATTAACGCCCGCGGGCGTTATTTCCCAAAAAGGAAATAACGCCCGCGGGCGTTTTTGCCTTTCTTGAAAAAGAAATAATTCCCGCGGGCGTTATTTCGTTTGATCCATGGGCTTTATTTCTCTTTCGGAAGGGCAATAAAGCCCGCAGACGGGCTTTTTTTTAAATATGGTGTATTAGGGAAAAAAGCGCCGTAGGCGAAAAATTGGAATAAAAAATCGCGCGGTTTTTAATTCCAATTTTTTTAAATATGGTGTATTGTTATTGGAAAAAGCGCCGCAGGCGAAAAATTGGAATAAAAAATCGCGCGATTTTTAATTCCAATTTTTCGTTTTTTTTTTTAAATATGGTGTATTGTTACACCAATTTAAAGTGATTGCATGGGCTTAAGAGAACATCGCGTGGCTTGGTAAAACAAATAACACAAAACAACATGCTTTGACTCTCGCAAAAGTTGTCCGCCGTTTCTTCATAGCCAGAACAATCCATTTCGGATACATCACATGTCTTATTTTCGGGATTACTCATTTGATTCAGGAAATCGCTTAGTTGAATTCTTTTATTAATAAAATTATCAGTTGCTTTTTCCAATAATAATACACCATATTTAAAAAAAAAAAAACCCCATCTGCGGACCTAATTGCCTTTTCGAAAGGGAAATAAAGCCCACATCGCCGAATAGGGCGCGCGGGCGTTTTTTCCCTCTCTGAATGGAAATAAAACCCACGGGTTTAATTTCGTTTTATTCGCAGGCGCTATTTCTTTTTCAAGCAAGGAAAAAACGCCCGCGGGCGTTATTTCACTGCACCGTATTTTTTGGCTGTAGAGCAGTGTAATTACACTGCTCTACAGCCAAAAAATACTCTAATCTATATGTAAAATCGGTCGCTGATTCCGAAAATCGGGTTCGTTTTTAATTCTATGGGAAGGTTTTTGAGATATCGCCAATTTACCGTTATTTGGCCAATGGCTCCACTTAATCCTGTATATCTCATTAACCCAGTGAGCTATCTTGGGGTGACACCAACCGAAAGAAAATTAAATTCCCTTTTCATGGCTCCTATAACATTTTTCCCTATCTCTTGTAGTTTCTGAAATATTGATAATTCAATTTGAATTTTTTAAATTTTTTACGATTTTCTTAAGAAAAAATTGACTTTGTCAGGCAATATCTTTAAAACCAATGTTTTCACCTTTAGGTTTACTCCTTTACGCGAAGCTCCATTCCATTAGCAAAAAAATAAGCTATCAACGAAGAAACTCGATGGTAAAATGGAAAAGTTATAGGCGATCAAGTAAATACAGCCAAGTAGCGCAATGCCACTATACCGGTATATTCTATGCATATTGTACCAATATCTACACATCTGCAGTAGCAGCGTATTGGCAGCGCTGTAGATACGAGCCCTAACATGCATAAAATATACCCGTGTAATAGCATTGCGCGACTTGGCTGTATTTACTTGATCGCCTATAACTTTTCCATTTTACCATGGATTTTCTTCGTTGATAGCTTATTTTTTTGCTAATGGAATGGAGCTTCGCGTTAAGGAGTAAAACCAAAGGTGAAAACATTGGTTTTAAAGATATTGCCTGACAAAGTCAATTTTTTCTTAAAAAAATCGTAAAAAATCGAAAAAATTCAAATTGAATCGTCAATATTACAGAAACTATAAGAGTAAGAGAAAAATGTTATGGGAACCATGAAAAATAAATTTAATTTTCTTTCGTATTGTGTCACCCCAAGGAAGATAGCTCAGTGCGTTAAAGAGATATACATGATTAAGTGGAGCCATTGGCCGAATTACGGTAAATTGCCGATATCTCAAAAACTTTCCCATAGAATTAAAAATTAACCCGATTTTCGGAATCAGCGACCGATATTACATATAGATAGGGCAGTCACGTCCAAAGTACAGACAAAAAATTTCATTTTGTGATCCAGTGTTATTAATTAAAGTACGTTTTGTTTTGTAACTTAAATTTAATTAATTTTTACTATAGATATGATTATTTCTGATAATTTTGTTAATGGCTATTAATGATGAATATTTTTTAATTTAAGTGATTATTAATTGCCACATTAATGTAAGACAATTAAAATCTATTACATAAAAATGAATGTGTGTCTATGTGTATGTAAGTCTGTGAGTCTGTGTGACCTTTATGGACTCCCAAAGTATGTGACCGCTCTTTATGAAATGTTCACAGTAGATTCATGTAGTATTAGCGCACTTGATAGGGTATATATAATTTCGAAAAAGTGCGAACTTTCCGGAATATAGGCCCAAATGTGGACCCAGAGGGACCCAGGAAGTCTTTGAGCAATTTTGGTATCAAATGAAAGGTGTTGAGCAGGCCTTCAACATGGAGTTATATTCATTGCAGTGCCTAGGCTGAGTCCCCAGATATGGGTCAAAACGTGGAACCGAGTGACACCGGAAAGTTTCTGAGCGATATTGGTATCAAATGAAAGCTGTTGAGGAGAACTTGAACAAAGAGCTCTTTAAATACTGGTGCCTAGGCCGGGTTCCACGATATGGCTCAAAGAGTGGATCCGGATGACCACTGAAGGTTTCCAAGCGATATTGGTAGCAAATGAAAGGCGTTGAGCAGTTCTTCAATACAAAGGTAAAGGTAAAGGTAAAGGTAAAGGTAAAGGTAAAGGTAAAGGTAAAGGTAAAGGTAAAGGTAAAGGTAAAGGTAAAGGTAAAGGTAAAGGTAAAGGTAAGGGTAAAGGTAAAGGTAAAGGTAAAGGTAAATGTAAAGGTAAAGGTAAAGGTAAAGGTAAAGAAAGGTAAAGGTAAAGTAAGGGTGAAGGTAAAGGTAAAGGTAAAGGTAAAGGTAAAGGTAAAGGTAAAGGTAAAGGTAAAGGTAAAGGTAAAGGTAAAGGTAAAGGTAAAGGTAAAAGCAAAGGTAAAGGTAAAGGTAAAGGTAAAGGTAAAGGTAAAGGTAAAGGTAAAGGTAAAGGTAAAGGTAAAGGTAAAGGTAAAGGTAAAGGTAAAGGTAAAGGTAAAGGTAAAGGTTAAGGTAAAGGTAAAAGTAAAAGTAAAGGTAAAGGTAAAATTAAAGGAAAAGAAAAAGAAAGGCAAATGTAGATATTATTATAACAAAAACTTTTTTCGTCGCTGCGAAGCGGGACTGGTATTTGCTATTATCTATTCACTAAAATAAAAAAATTAAAATTATTAATAATTTGGGGACTTAATACGTCTGCATATAGCCAATAAAACAGTCAATCTAACGCAAACAGAAAATGGTTAGCTTTCTTGTCACGTACACCCATCTACGTAGTACTCGTTTGCTTGTAAACTATCTCATTGTATATTTTTCTACTATTATACTCGTACCGTCTCTACTTTCACCAGATATCAGTTTTATTTTTTTGCTTTGCGGTGCCATTTATGTAAAATACGTACATATTTCCCCTAATTAACTATTTAATTTTCCTCTTGGTTCAGGATTTTATTACTGTGATTCACCTTCTTGTACAAGTTTCTTACAAACGGGCCGTGCACTGACCGATTTGAAGCCCGCTGAGTACGAACAATTCACGTAACTCCAATAACGCTGTTGATCTGAGATATATTCAGGATCGAAGGGATCATCGCAGAAACCGCCATTGGAGACATCTGTCGAACAGCGCCAGCACTTGAGCACAGCATTAGCTGGAAAGGAAAAGAAATTAAAGAAAAGCAATATTGAATATGATGTACTATAAAAATACATAGTAATAGTTATGAGAAGTAAAAATTATTTTTAAAATATTACACCGACAAACATACATGTCAGATGTATGTACATATGTAGATATGCCACCTAATAAATTTCTCTTATTAACTAATGGCAGAATAACAAAAAAAAATGAGTTCTTAATTCGCCGCTCATTAAATCCATATATAAACCCTGGCGGTGTGGGAAATTCTGCAAATCACACAAGCAACATACAATGGCATTAGAAGACACAATACCTTGAACAAAATTTCGCAATATACTCTCTTCAAGGCCTGCAAGTAATAACGTTTGTAATAATTCATGAATTTGGAAGTTTTTTGCTAACTGTGAAAACTTCCGACACTTAACTCTCAAAAAAATGTGGTGGAATTATTCGCCTTTCAGTATCAATCTCATATAAATCAAATTGATCATAAAAGCTGGAAAACGTCAACCCAGCCACTTAATGGCTTAAACGGCCACATGTTTGGTAGATGTAATTTGATTTTGTGAAGCCTAACGTTCAGTCATTATGTAATTCAGTATCTACATATATGCATTATAGATTCCATAAATCAGTTTGTTATATTTATCACACCAACAAATGTTCATATGCAAATAAGCACAAGCAGTGATAGATGAATAAGTAGCTATTTTTATACAAGTATTTGATCTCATGTTTATTGCACACGATCTTACCTACAACAATTAATTGCGTAACAATATTTTTTCCAAGCCCTTATATAGACATCAAAGCTCAGAGATACAGTATACTCTTTAAATTATGTTCAAGCTTTTATAGATCAAACCTCATTTCGAATTCGTAACGAAGGAAACACGCCTCGGTTAACAAGAGTTTCATTTTGCCGGATAAAGAGCTAGTTCTCGAACCCATCTCTTTTATTATCATACAAAATTTATTACCTTACACAACTTGGCATCAATTTTTAAGTTATAAATATTTATGTATATGGTTTATCGAAAGATTCTTGTCATAATTTGTTTCTTATTTGGACAGAGCAATACGACCCTTTTGGTATATACATTCGAAGCATCGTAATGTGGAATATGGCCTGCCCTAAGAGTTGTCAGAATTATATTTGCTTCAATTATTACTGATATGATTCCCTCAGAAGACTTTGGGATGCATGAATCTAACAGATCCTGGCGTAGAGTCATTGGTATTTATTATTTTATTTAAAATGTTTGTATCTTCCCACTGTCACCTAATTAAACAAAAATTCTCCATCATCACTTGAAATATTTTAGTTGCTTCTTAGTGCACCGGCAGTTTCTGCTGCACCTTGTATGTGCTGTGTAATCATACTCATAGCAATAAACTAAGTGTTAGCCGTGCAAAGGCATTGCTTGTGGTCTGAATGTAAATATTTACATATGACGTAAAAATGATTTAGTCGCACCATAAAATTCGAATTAATGACTTTTATGGCAATTTCAGCTTGACCGCAAATATTAAGTGCCGCTTTTGAGCAGCGAAGCAGTAATAGATAGTGTGAAAAATACTCAAGACAAAAACTTGCAAGGAAAAAATGTGTGAAATAAATTTTTACATATGGTCAACATTTTCCACTGCCACGTTACATTCGTACGCTATTTTACCTCATATCTCTGAAGCTATATTATTAAATAATGTTCTACTAAAGGTGGATTTTGAGATTCTCCGAAGCCAACAATTTTAGTATTTACATTGCCTCGCAACTGTTATAGCATTAGAGTTATACCAAATTTAGTTGCACTGTCACGTTACACAATTTTGGAAGTGTGTTCCGAGGTTACTGTATATTTTGTAAAAAATCTGCGAATTTACCAAACCGATTTGGCTTTTTCTTCAATATGTCGTGGATAAAAGGTAAATTCATAAGCAGATGACTTTACTTTGCGTATGAATGCATTTGAAGACATTTTGTGAAGGTAAACTTGAGCACTGCCACGTTACAAAATATCACTGCCACGTTACACGTACGAATTTTAATTGAATTTGGTGACAACTATTAGTTTTACAAGATAAATAAACGCAAAATATATGTGTAAAGAACGCAGCAAGTTTATCTAATCATAAATTATTCAATGACAATGCAAAAAAATTAATACATATGTACCCTTTCCTGATGTTTCTTGCTCCTCGTTAAACATTCTACATGCTTCCCTAATTGTTAAAGTCATGTGTCGAGTTGGTAGTAAGTTATTTTCCCCAGTTTCGTCACAAATATATATTTTCACATCGCGACTTTTAGCGGTCATTTCATTTTCTTTACTTTTTTTTTTGGATTCCCTATACAATTTCATTTTAGCAGCTCTTTTCCGTTTGTATCCGTCGTGTTTTCCCTCCTCCTTTAGCTTCGCAATATAATTTTTATTTTGTTCGGCTTTACTAACACGAGCCTGTAAATTTGAAAACGTATAATTTTTTAGTAATAGCACTGCCACGTTACATATTTTATATCAGTTTTAAATTCCTAACAAAATTTTTTATTAAATGTTTGTTTGCTTCTACTAAAACTTCATGAAATTCCATATTTAGTAATGTATTTCATGGCATTATTGGATAGCGTTAATTTACGCAAAAAAAAGAAAATGGTATTTTGCACTGCCACGTTACACAAAATTTTCGTCCCGATATTTTTTAATAAAAGATGCCTTCCGAATGCTTTATACTCTTCACAAGCCCTTATTTAACAAAAATGCATATTTTCTTAACACGTGAGTCGAAATAGGCAAAAAAAAAAATCAGTGGAAACAAAATTACTTACCATTTTTTCAGACGATGATATTTTTTAATTTTTTCAATTCTGATCTTAATTTTTTTAAATGGAAAAAAATCTCATGTACACACTTTCAGCTCTTTGGCAGATAGTGTTACCATACACTTTACATAATAATGCTTCATATTAGGACATATTTCATACAATAAACTTAAAAAAAAAAAAATTTCTCGGGTAGAATTTTTGGCGTTTTTGACCATATGTATATTTACTATGGGATTAAGTTTTAAACAGACCTGTTAAATAATGATTATTAATCGTAATGATTACCGGTTTGATTGATTATTTTTTCAGGTATCTATTTAATGATTGATTACCCATTGTTTTCAAATTTTAATGATTGTTTTGCAATTACCATTAAAAAAAATCATAAAAAATCAAAAAAAATGAAAAATAATCATAAAAAATCAAAAATAATCAAAAAAAAACACTGACAGGGTAAATGCTTTAAATGCTTCCTCCTCGTAAAAAAACAAAAAAAGGGTATGTGCTACTTATGTACAGAGAGGCATACACATTTTTGTACAATAGTTTGTGTTGAGAAATCACTTTCTTATAAAATATTGCAACCTCTTTGGGTTATTATTGTGGTCACTTTTGACATTTACCAAAGTGTCACATCTGAGTTTTCTCATACATCCTCTTCCCTTTTACATTCTGAGCTCACGCGTGAATAAACAACTTTGTACTACAATTTTCTTAAAATAAAATCTATTTGAACTTAAAAGTTTTTTGTACACATATTAAAGTATGTAGGTATGTATGTAATAATTTGCCTCTAAAAATGTTTTCCAGCAGAAATATTTGTGTATACCTTAAAAGTTTGTTAATTTGTCATTGACCGTACATGGCATGATGCACCATTTTCTTTAATTTATACAGTCAATTCTGTGTGTTATTTATGTAGATGTTATAGCTCAATATGTCTATATCTGAACAATCCGTTATATGGGAGCTATATGTTATAGTGGTCCGATTTCTCTTAGGGCCGGTTTCACCATCTCCGGTTAAGCACTTAACCAGAGATTTTTGCCCGGTTAAGCAATTTATTTGACAGCTCGCCATACAATTTACGTCAAACTAACCAGCGATTAGTGGCCGCTGTGGTGTAGTGGGTAGAGTGCTCGCCTGCTATGCCAGAGGTCTTGGGTTCAAATCACAGTCCGAGCAAAACACCAAAAAAAATTTTTCTAATTAGTAAAAATCCAATTATTGGGGTTTTTCAGAGCAGCGGTCACCTCTCGGCAGTGGGCGGCATACCCTCCGAGAGTATTTCTGCCATGAAAAAGCTTCTCACAAAAAATGCATTCGCCGTTCGGAGCCTGCATAAAACTGTAGGTCCACCAAATTAGTAGGAAAACAAAAAAGGAGCACACCTCGAATTGGGAGAGAATCTCGGCCATAAAACACGTCAGAGTTATAATAGCGCCATTGTATTATATTATATTATATATTAACCAGCGATTAAATTAACCGGAGATGGTGAAACCGGCCCTTAAAAAGTCACCCACGTACCAGATTTCAAGCAGATATCTCAAAAACATGAGGGACTAATTTGTGTTATGCAGACGCACATATGGACATTGCTCAACGACTCAGCTCATAGCCCTCATCATATCGAATATATTTTGCTGGGTCTGCGGTATGCATAGACTTACTCTCTGTCCTCTTAATAATCCAGTCTTAGCTTACAAAAGGTGGGTGAGCGCAGATGAGAGATTTGATATTATAGCAATATTTTTAGTGTATCTTGCACCACATATATCTACATGGTATACTTTACATACATATTATTATGCTTATAACTTCATGTTTCACTGCATTTTAAATTATATTCTTGCACTTCCTACATTTATATGCCAAAACCATTTTAAATAAAGTACCTAGCTTTTTTGGGGCAATACGGAGACAATGGATTCTTAGATTCTCTATACCATCGTGCTGTTTTCTAATAAAAATTTATTGCAATTTAAACATGTAGATACATAAATAAATAAACAAATGTATATTTCTTGTATTAGCTAATTCATTTTTAATTTTGATAAATATTAAGGAATATATAACATTAATCTTTAGTAAAAACTGAGTGAATTATCTCGGATTAATCATATCTAGATAAACATTTAATTTCCTGTAAACAAATTCTCTAAGCATCGCGGAACAATGTACAAGCCCGCGATCTTCCTTTCCCTATAAAGTGAAGGACGTTGCCTCAAGAAATTCCTCCAAGGCCACAGATGCGTTCACGACATACCCATTTTTCCTCAAATAGGATTATTTGGGAATTTGTATGCGGCTTCGCATGACTACTACATAATAATGCAGTAAACGATTTGCTATGCTGCAAATAGATTTGCGTAAAGATAATCTCTGTCATAATCAGAATTATTTATTCGCTCTTCCCTTTTCTTATCCTGGACCTAGAAATGAATCTTCCCCAGGTGTAAGAAGGGTTTGTATCCGTATCTAGTACGAAAAACTTCCAACGAGCCAAGGTCTATACATATTTTGTACTTCTAAATTTGTCGACATTTTAATTAGTGCAGTTGTCGCTGTAAAATACACAATGACTTGGATACACCTATCCCCATATTTACTGCAGGGTTACGTACTTTAATATGCGTTCACATACATTTGTACAAACAAACTTTATGCCTCTCTGACCAAACATGCATGTCTACTTGAATACTTATGTTCATGCGTATCCAAATTTCTTTACAACAATATTGAAAAAAATCAAACAAAATGAAAAAAAATAAAAAAAAAATCATAAAAAATCAAAAAAAATCAAAAATAATCATAAAAAATCAGAAATAATCAAAAACAATCAAAAAAAATTATTTTGATTATTTTTGATTATTTTTGATTTTTTATGATTATTTTTGATTTTTTTTGATTTTTTTTGATTTTTTTTGATTTTTTTTTGATTTTTTTTAATGGTAATCATTAAAATTACTTTTTTTCTGCAAAAGAATTAAAATAATGATTACCAATTAAAAAACAAAACAATTTAATTGATTACTAATCCTAATCGGAATTTAACAGGTCTGGTTTTAAATAACTAAAATTAATAAAAAAAAAATTTACCTTTTTATTGATATAAATAAACTTTTGATCTGCTCCAAAAGCATTCCGTTATAGCTACAAAGTACAGAGAAGATGATTCCCTTATAAAAAAAGCAGAAGGTCACGACCTTTTCAGCTAATATGGAAACGGAAGAAGATATGATAGCTGATGACTTTTCTCTTGCTTTCAAATAAAGATAGTTGTTTAAATCCCCCCAAATCGTATTTGTTTCGCCATCAGAGTGTTACCGGGCATACACATAAATATGTACATCAAAGCGTTAAGTAACACTCTGTGACAAAATTAAAAAAAATTTAAAGTACTCTTTTCGCGGTTAACATATTTCATAGGCCTTACCAAGCATACGAAAACTGCATACTTAGAATTTGCAATGCAGTTAGTCAAGTCATATATTGTTCATAGATGGGCATACTGAAGTAAAATTGTAATTCAGTAAAGCAAACAGTAAGCAGTAAAAGAATATTGCTTACTTAAAATTTTTTACAGTAATAAGTAACGCGTTACTTATTACTTAAAATTTTTTACAGTATTAAGTATCGCTTTACTTATTACTTAAAATTTTCTACAGTATTAAGTACCGCGTTACTTAATACTGTAAAAATTTTACAGTAATAAGTAGTCTTTACTTACTACTGTAAAAAGTTTACAGTATTTAAGTATTATTTACTGTTTACTGTAAGACTACTGAAGTAGCGAGGATACAGTATACAGCAATTTTATATTTTCGATTGATTTTTAAGTAAATTTTTGCTTCCCGACGTTTTACCGAACATTGTGGTAAAAATATAGTTTTTATTTTCATATCCTTAATTTATACATACCTGGGTACTTACCTTGGTATATTTGAGAAAAAATTGAGAATGGGTACGTTTAATTGTGAATTTCAAAATGCTCTGGAATTAGAAATGCGTATAAACGTTTTTTCAACGTTCGAGATTTTTTTCTATTATGTTTATTGGGCATCATACCTCAGATGCTCGTTAACCCTTGCGTTTGTGCTCATCAGTGTGCGTGTGTGTGTGTATGCCAATTCTTAGACTACTGTATCCTCGCTACTTCAGTAGTCTTACAGTAAACAGTAAATAATACTGAAATACTGTAAACTTTTTACAGTAGTAAGTAAAGACTACTTATTACTGTAAAATTTTTACAGTAATAAGTAACGCGGTACTTAATACTGTAAAAAATTTTAAGTAATAAGTAAAGCGATACTTAATACTGTAAAAAATTTTAAGTAATAAGTAACGCGTTACTTATTACTGTAAAAAATTTTAAGTAAGCAGTAAAAAGGGTAAAAATAATGAATTACTACTGGTACTTAAAAGTGCCCATCTATGATATTGTTCCATACCTTTTTCTCCGTTTATTCCATCACCATGATTTTGATGTCGCCGAAAAGACGCCATTTTCCCGCTTTTAGCAGTATACGAACTGTTGATTTATCTTCATAAATGTCGAGTAACTGTAAAAATAATATCGAAATTTGTTTTTTCCTTTAATTTGTTCATCTTTAATAACGGATTTCTCGAATAATTTGTTAACCAGTGTATATGTAAGATTATTTTAGTACTTACGCGGGTTAAGGTAGCATACAAATTTAGCAATATCAGTATGAAAAATTTCACAGTAGAAATTGATTGAAGTACAATATCCTACGCCTACGTGGATATGAAAAAGTTACATGTCATTGAAAACAGAATTAACAGGGGATTTATTTAAAATAGTTTTACATGTACACTGGTTAACAAATTCATCGAGAAATCCGTGATTAAAAATGAAAAAATTGAACAAAAAATTGTATTTGTTATATTTTTTACAGTTTCTGTGGCATTTATCAAGATACATTAACGATATACCGTTAAAAGCGGGGAAATGCCATCTTTTCATCGATATCAAAATCATATTGAATTATATAGGCCAAATTTATTACGATGGTTTCATGTATGTATGTAAATATGTACATATTTGATAGCAAAGTTGAATGCACTTAAGGCCATAAGCTGCATATTATTTATGTGTAAGATATGTACTGTATTTAGGTATATACATATAGAATGTCGTTAGTGACAAGTTGCAATGCTTCCCATTTGAATAAAGCATAAGCTAAAAGCTATCGACTTAGATTCATATAGTATATATATATGTATCTAAAGCACTTTTCATTTAAATTCCATTGCAAGAATGAGAGTTAAATACTTTGAGCCAGTTTAGTCACTCATTAACTGTCAATCCATGCAAATTATAAGCATTTAAGTTTGAAAACATGTTTGTAAGGTAATTGCAAAAAATATGGGGATAAGCAATCAACTTCATAAACACAACAAAAGACTGTCAAACCAGCGTTAATAGAGCGCACTAATATTTACGAGGCAAAAGAAAAGCTACTTTGAGAGAAAAACTCCATTGACTAAGAGGCTAAGCACCTAAGAAATGTATATCGTACCCTAAATCATAAAGTGGCACATACCTATGTACATATATACCCTGCTGTCACTTAAAGCGATAGTCTCGCACTAGAGAGTTTATAAATGGCTCAGAAGTGGTTCTAAAGGAGTATAGAAACCGACAGCTGGTACAAATATGTTAAACTAGCTGACCCGGCAGACGTTGTTCTGCATAAAATGTATTCCTGTATAGCTATTAAAAATGGCAATTCTCAGAATAAAAGTTATATACATATATTCGCCGCGGCAAACCTAGTTTCCGCTATCTCTATATCTATCCCTATCTCCATATCTATTTCTATCTATATCTCTACCTCTATTCTATCTCTATACCTATCTCCACCTCTATCTATATCTCTATCTTTATCTCTATCTATATCTCTGTCTCTGTCGCTTCGCAGCGACGAAAAAAGTTGTTATGTTATAATGGGTCTTTCCCTCTATATTTCCCTTCCCGTCTACATTTACCTTTACCTTTACCTTTACCTTACCGGGACCGTCCATCACCATCCGAGCGCACTTCTTGAGCCATCTCTGGGAAACAGCTTTAGAAATCACAATTAAAATAGCTGTATGATGAACCCCTGCACAACGTCTTCCATTTGCTACAAATATCGCACGAAAACATTCATGGGTTATCCGGGTCCACGCTTTGACCCATATCTTGTAACCCGGCCTAGGCATCACTATTTAAAGAGTTCTTTGTTGAAGTCCTCCTCAACAGCTTTCATTTGATACCAGTATCGCTTAGAAACTTTCCAGGGTCACTCGGTCCCACGTTTTGACCCATATCTGGGGACCCGGCCTTGCCATGGCAATGAAAAGAAAATAACTTTATATGCCTATTCAACAACTTTCATTTGATACCAATATTATTGGCTTAAACGTCCAATCGAGTCATTATGGCGAAATTTGAAAAAATTCACTAAAATTAAAATTTTCCAAAAAGGGATTTTTTAAAAATACGTCAAAATGGCAAATTTCACGCAGTTACAATAATTTCAATAATTGGTGAAAAAGGGAAATTTCTTTAAAATTTTATAAAACGTTTGCCTTAAGCTCCAGTGAGTAATTTAGCAAAATTTTGAGAAATTTTATGAAATTGAATAAAACATCAATAAAACAACAAAAAAATGATTTGAAGATGTAAAATATCTCCGAACTATTAAAATTTTAAACTACCACAAAACTCGCCATATCAGAGACAGTCCTTACCATTGTACATTCATAGCAAGAAAATTATAGTAATTTTCGCAAAAAAAAAAAAAAAAAAAATTATGGTAAATTTGTAGCAAAATAGAAAATGTGAAAAAATTAAATTGTGTGCTTTTAGTGAAAATGATTTCCTAGGCACGAGAAAATGTGTGGTTACTAAAGTGACAATAGCACATAAATATGTAAATATGTACATATGTATAAAGCTGCATTTAGACACATTCATAAGTCCGTTTAGCTATTCATGAACACGCCCGTGTTTTCCTTTGCCATAAACGCCCACTCTTACGTATTCAACTAGCCCATTTTTGCACAAGATGTGTATTGTTTTGTTTGTTTGGTCTTTTTGGCTTTTTTCCGAACATTCTCACGCAAATTAAGTCAATTTTCATCACATGCCACATTTCCTATTAAAATCGCACATAAGTGCTTTACGAAAAAAGTTTACATACATATGTATGTATGTAAAATTACCAACCACCCACCCAAATCATATTCAATTTTCATTTTAAATTTTTTTTCTATGTTTCTTATGGCAACATTGTGCCTTAACCTGCGCGTGATTTAAATGAGGCACGCAGCGATACAGCGCGGCAGCTGCAGTAGTAATGACATTCGTCTGCCATGAGCGTTTCGTTTGTGTAATTGCATACATACCCTCAAAAAATCTAAGCCTTATTTGGGAATTAAACAGCAGAGTTAAAGGCTTACGAAAAAAGGCATGAAAATTATAAGGGTAGCAAATTTGTATGGCGTAAGGCTTAAAATAAGGGTGATTTTCCTATGTTGATGACATCAGGCCATCAGGAGTACTCTCTCTCTGAGAGCACACCTTATTCCAAATCCATGTGAAATAAGGCATAGATAAGTATTAGAGAGTTAGGAGCAGACAGAGTGAGTGCATAACAGAAGCAGCGCTGCCAGCGTACTCCTTTTCTATACCTGATTTGTCAACAATAAGCAAAAGTTTTTTGCAGGGTATGTACATACATATGTATATACATATTCAGTTGTTAATTCATAATTATAATATATTGCTATAGCCTTTAATTAAATTTCTGCTTGAGTAAATTATATCAGACTAGCTGACTCGCCAGACGTTGTTCTGCCTAAAATTTATTCCTATAAAGCCTAAAGGAAAAGTCTTAGATTACCGTGTTGCCGTATCCCTAATCCCTATCCCTATCCCTATCCCTATCCCTATCCCTATCCCTATCCCTATCCCTATCCCTATCTATATCCCTATCCCTATCCCTATCCCTATCCCTATCCCTATCCCTATCCCTATCTATATCCCTATCCCTATCCCTATCTCTATCCCTATACCTATCCCTATCCCTATCCCTATCCCTATCCCTATCCCTATCCCTATCCCTATCCCTATCCCTATCCCTATCCCTATCCCTATCCCTATCCCTATCCCTATCCCTATCCCTATCCCTATCCCTATCCCTATCCCTATCCCTATCCCTATCCCTATCCCTATCCCTATCCCTATCCCTATCCCTATCCCTATCCCTATCCCTATCCCTATCCCTATCCCTATCCTTATCCCTATCCCTATCCCTATCCCTATCCCTATCCCTATCCCTATCCCTATCCCTATCCCTATCCCTATCCCTATCCCTATCCCTATCCCTATCCCTATCTCTATCCCTATCCCTATCCCTATCCCTATCCCTATCCCTATCCCTATCCCTATCCCTATCCCTATCCCTATACCTATCCCTATCCCTATCCCTATCCCTATCCCTATACATATCTCTAGCCCTATCCCTATGCCTATTCTATCCCTCCAGAATTTCTAGGGTCACCCCTGGTCCACATTTTGGTCGATATCTCCGAAAACGGGTCGCATAGGGTCTTGAAAATCACCACTTTTTTAAATACTTACCAACACCTTTTATTTGATACCCATTTTGTAGAAAACCCGTTTGGGGTCACACCTGGTTCATATTTCAGGAAATACCTCGAATACGGGGTCTTATATGGGACCAATAACTACACCTTGTTCAAGCACTCGTCAACACATTTCATTTGATACCCATATCGTACGAACCCCTTATGGGGTTACCCTGGTCCACATTTTGTGGAATATCTCCAAAACCTTCCCGGATTCTTATACTTTTTTTGGCCATAAACCATGTCGGGCTCAATCGAAAACTACGTGCAAAATTTCATTTATTTCAGTCCAGCCGTTCTGGAGTTAAATCATCAGGGAGGAAAATGCGACTTATTTTTATATAATAGATGTAAATTTGTATGTCAATAAAATACAATGCCTGCTTACAACAACCACTGATGAGTATTTAGGTAGGTTTGTCTGTTTGTTATTGGGATAACACACAGGCATACATACATACAATATTTACACCTAATGCTGGTATGCTTCTATTGCTGTGTTAACTTGCACAATATGCATGATTGTTTTGATGGTTTCCAATTGATCTGTTAGGAAACGAATAACTTCAACCTCAATTTCACAGTGAACACAATACCGGTTTTAATTTTGCGTTTAATAAAAAATGTCACATAAAATTAATGGCGCTGTATGTAAAAAATGATTTCCCCTATTTTCCTGCTTTTCTTTTGAATAGGATAGGGATAGGGATATAATGGTTAGCAACACGGTAATCTAGGACTTTTCCTTTAGGCTTTATAGGAATAAATTTTAGGCAGAACAACGCCTTCTAGGGTCACCCCTGGTCCACATTTTGTTCGATATCTCGGAAAACGGCCCGCGTAGGATGTTGAAAATCACATCTTTTTTAAATACTCACCAACACCTTTTATTTGATACCCATTTTGTAGAAAACGCGTTTGGGGTCACACCTGGTTCATATTTCAGGAAATACCTCGAATACGGGGTCTTATATGAGACCAATAACTACACCATGTTCAAGCACTCGTCAACACCTTTCATTTGATACCCATATCGTACGAACCCCTTATGGGGTTACCCTGGTCCACATTTTGTGGAATATCTCCAAAACCTTCCCGGATTCTTATACTTTTTTTGGCCATAAACCATGTCGGGATCAATAGAAAACTACGTGCAAAATTTCATTTAATTCAGTCCAGCCGTTCTGGAGTTAAATCATCAGGTAGGAAAATGCGACTTATTTTTATATAATAGACTAGCTGACCCGGCAGACGTTGTTCTGCATAAAATGTATTCCTGTATAGCTATTAAAAATGGCAATTCTCAGAATAAAAGTTATATACATATATTCGCCGCGGCAAACCTAGTTTCCGCTACCTCTATATCTATCCCTATCTCCATATCTATTTCTATCTATATCTCTACCTCTATTCTATCTCTATACCTATCTCCACCTCTATCTATATCTCTATCTTTATCTCTATCTATATCTCTGTCTCTGTCGCTTCGCAGCGACGAAAAAAGTTGTTATGTTATAATGGGTCTTTCCCTCTATATTTCCCTTCCCGTCTACATTTACCTTTACCTTTACCTTTACCTTACCGGGACCGTCCATCACCATCCGAGCGCACTTCTTGAGCCATCTCTGGGAAACAGCTTTAGAAATCACAATTAAAATAGCTGTATGATGAACCCCTGCACAACGTCTTCCATTTGCTACAAATATCGCACGAAAACATTCATGGGTTATCCGGGTCCACGCTTTGACCCATATCTTGTAACCCGGCCTAGGCATCACTATTTAAAGAGTTCTTTGTTGAAGTCCTCCTCAACAGCTTTCATTTGATACCAGTATCGCTTAGAAACTTTCCAGGGTCACTCGGTCCCACGTTTTGACCCATATCTGGGGACCCGGCCTTGCCATGGCAATGAAAAGAAAATAACTTTATATGCCTATTCAACAACTTTCATTTGATACCAATATTATTGGCTTAAACGTCCAATCGAGTCATTATGGCGAAATTTGAAAAAATTCACTAAAATTAAAATTTTCCAAAAAGGGATTTTTTAAAAATACGTCAAAATGGCAAATTTCACGCAGTTACAATAATTTCAATAATTGGTGAAAAAGGGAAATTTCTTTAAAATTTTATAAAACGTTTGCCTTAAGCTCCAGTGAGTAATTTAGCAAAATTTTGAGAAATTTTATGAAATTGAATAAAACATCAATAAAACAACAAAAAAATGATTTGAAGATGTAAAATATCTCCGAACTATTAAAATTTTAAACTACCACAAAACTCGCCATATCAGAGACAGTCCTTACCATTGTACATTCATAGCAAGAAAATTATAGTAATTTTCGCAAAAAAAAAAAAAAAAAAATTATGGTAAATTTGTAGCAAAATAGAAAATGTGAAAAAATTAAATTGTGTGCTTTTAGTGAAAATGATTTCCTAGGCACGAGAAAATGTGTGGTTACTAAAGTGACAATAGCACATAAATATGTAAATATGTACATATGTATAAAGCTGCATTTAGACACATTCATAAGTCCGTTTAGCTATTCATGAACACGCCCGTGTTTTCCTTTGCCATAAACGCCCACTCTTACGTATTCAACTAGCCCATTTTTGCACAAGATGTGTATTGTTTTGTTTGTTTGGTCTTTTTGGCTTTTTTCCGAACATTCTCACGCAAATTAAGTCAATTTTCATCACATGCCACATTTCCTATTAAAATCGCACATAAGTGCTTTACGAAAAAAGTTTACATACATATGTATGTATGTAAAATTACCAACCACCCACCCAAATCATATTCAATTTTCATTTTAAATTTTTTTTCTATGTTTCTTATGGCAACATTGTGCCTTAACCTGCGCGTGATTTAAATGAGGCACGCAGCGATACAGCGCGGCAGCTGCAGTAGTAATGACATTCGTCTGCCATGAGCGTTTCGTTTGTGTAATTGCATACATACCCTCAAAAAATCTAAGCCTTATTTGGGAATTAAACAGCAGAGTTAAAGGCTTACGAAAAAAGGCATGAAAATTATAAGGGTAGCAAATTTGTATGGCGTAAGGCTTAAAATAAGGCTGATTTTCCTATGTTGATGACATCAGGCCATCAGGAGTACTCTCTCTCTGAGAGCACACCTTATTCCAAATCCATGTGAAATAAGGCATAGATAAGTATTAGAGAGTTAGGAGCAGACAGAGTGAGTGCATAACAGAAGCAGCGCTGCCAGCGTACTCCTTTTCTATACCTGATTTGTCAACAATAAGCAAAAGTTTTTTGCAGGGTATGTACATACATATGTATATACATATTCAGTTGTTAATTCATAATTATAATATATTGCTATAGCCTTTAATTAAATTTCTGCTTGAGTAAATTATATCAGACTAGCTGACTCGCCAGACGTTGTTCTGCCTATAATTTATTCCTATAAAGCCTAAAGGAAAAGTCTTAGATTACCGTGTTGCCGTATCCCTAATCCCTATCCCTATCCCTATCCCTATCCCTATCCCTATCCCTATCCCTATCCCTATCCCTATCCCTATCTATATCCCTATCCCTATCCCTATCCCTATCCCTATCCCTATCTCTATCCCTATACCTATCCCTATCCCTATCCCTATCCCTATCCTTATCCCTATCCCTATCCCTATCCCTATCCCTATCCCTATCCCTATCCCTATCCCTATCTCTATCCCTATCCCTATCCCTATCCCTATCCCTATCCCTATCCCTATCCCTATCCCTATCCCTATCCCTATCCCTATCCCTATCCCTATCCCTATCCCTATACCTATCCCTATCCCTATCCCTATCCCTATCCCTATACATATCTCTAGCCCTATCCCTATGCCTATTCTATCCCTCCAGAATTTCTAGGGTCACCCCTGGTCCACATTTTGGTCGATATCTCGGAAAACGGGTCGCATAGGGTCTTGAAAATCACCACTTTTTTAAATACTTACCAACACCTTTTATTTGATACCCATTTTGTAGAAAACCCGTTTGGGGTCACACCTGGTTCATATTTCAGGAAATACCTCGAATACGGGGTCTTATATGGGACCAATAACTACACCTTGTTCAAGCACTCGTCAACACATTTCATTTGATACCCATATCGTACGAACCCCTTATGGGGTTACCCTGGTCCACATTTTGTGGAATATCTCCAAAACCTTCCCGGATTCTTATACTTTTTTTGGCCATAAACCATGTCGGGCTCAATCGAAAACTACGTGCAAAATTTCATTTATTTCAGTCCAGCCGTTCTGGAGTTAAATCATCAGGGAGGAAAATGCGACTTATTTTTATATAATAGATGTAAATTTGTATGTCAATAAAATACAATGCCTGCTTACAACAACCACTGATGAGTATTTAGGTAGGTTTGTCTGTTTGTTATTGGGATAACACACAGGCATACATACATACAATATTTACACCTAATGCTGGTATGCTTCTATTGCTGTGTTAACTTGCACAATATGCATGATTGTTTTGATGGTTTCCAATTGATCTGTTAGGAAACGAATAACTTCAACCTCAATTTCACAGTGAACACAATACCGGTTTTAATTTTGCGTTTAATAAAAAATGTCACATAAAATTAATGGCGCTGTATGTAAAAAATGATTTCCCCTATTTTCCTGCTTTTCTTTTGAATAGGATAGGGATAGGGATATAATGGTTAGCAACACGGTAATCTAGGACTTTTCCTTTAGGCTTTATAGGAATAAATTTTAGGCAGAACAACGCCTTCTAGGGTCACCCCTGGTCCACATTTTGTTCGATATCTCGGAAAACGGCCCGCGTAGGATGTTGAAAATCACATCTTTTTTAAATACTCACCAACACCTTTTATTTGATACCCATTTTGTAGAAAACGCGTTTGGGGTCACACCTGGTTCATATTTCAGGAAATACCTCGAATACGGGGTCTTATATGAGACCAATAACTACACCATGTTCAAGCACTCGTCAACACCTTTCATTTGATACCCATATCGTACGAACCCCTTATGGGGTTACCCTGGTCCACATTTTGTGGAATATCTCCAAAACCTTCCCGGATTCTTATACTTTTTTTGGCCATAAACCATGTCGGGATCAATAGAAAACTACGTGCAAAATTTCATTTAATTCAGTCCAGCCGTTCTGGAGTTAAATCATCAGGTAGGAAAATGCGACTTATTTTTATATAATAGATTTGCAAAAAAAAAATTGTTTGTTGAAATATCTTTGGTTTCCAGGTTGATCTGATTTCTTCGTAAACAATGGAAGGAAATTGCTTTGCAAATAAGCATATGTGGATTGCCTTTTAAGTGTTTCGACTTAGGAACAAATTGGTATTAATTTAATTTTCATTTTTATTTCATCTATCTAATTAATAGGGAAGTATTAAGTGAATGAATTTTAAATCTTATGTTAAAGATGGGGTTGATGTCATTCACGTATTCACGGATGGGTCTAAGACATAAGAAGAAGTGGGGTCTGCTGTTTACTTCAGGATGCTGGATCAGTGCGGTGTGTTTCCCTCACGAAGGGCATTAATTTTTACGACTGCGACTACAGGGAAGCCTTGATGGGATCACTGGGGAGCCAGTTTAACTTAATCTAGTTCGAAATCCAGCATATTTTTGAAAGAAAATTTCATGTAGAGTGAGTTATTTTAAGCTACTTCACATTTTCTCTTGCTACCATTATAGCATAGTAATATAATCATATTAGATCTCTAAAGTCATTTCCGAACTTATGTCACTTCCAGGGATTATAAATTTGTTCAATGCAAAATGTAAGCCTCATATGTCAACCCTCGTATTACTATTCTCACCGCCAATTAATATATCTGTTATGTGTGATTAAGAAATTTAAACGATTTACTTGCTGTTTTTTTCTAATTATTCATTAATGGGTGAGTTTCTAAGACAAAGCTGCTCCGCAACTGTTGAGCTCAACAGTTGCCAACAGTTGTGTAGCAGTTGAGTTAAACAGTTACGTCTTAGAAACGGCTTGATGAATTTATCAGCTGTTTAGCTTTACACAACATGTTGAGCTCAAGTAGCGAACAAAATTTGTGATGGAAAAAATGGCGAAAAGTTGCCAACTGTTGAGCTGAGCGGAATTACTCAACAGTGCGTTTCTAAGACAAACACTCAACAGTTGCACAACAGCTCTGTCTTAGAAACTCGCACAATGTTTATGCCCATATGACACTACGTTTTTTTTTCTGGTATTCTACCAGGTTTTTTGTGTGAAGGAGATGGTCAAATACAGTTTTGCGTTGGTGCAAGCGAGCAAGCTATATTGAAAAAAAAAAACAAACAAAATACCATCTAGGCGCTTAAAAACCAACGAGCAAGCTTGCATTTCGGTAGGTTTTTTTGACATTCCGCAGTTTTTTCTGACAATTGTTTCAATTTGACAATTATAAAATAAATTATATTTAAAATAAAAGTATATGGAAATACAAATTTTAAATTTGTTTCTTGTAAGCTTCTGCTTTGCACTAGCTTCTCCTTATAACTTGGAATACCCAGCTACCCTTTCATTTGAGTTTCATAATTTTTTTATTTCAGTAATTTAAATTCAAATTTCCAAAAAAATTTATTTTTGAAATAAATATTAGGTATAATGCCTATATGACACTACCTTTTTTCTCTGGTATTTTTGGTTTGGAAAACCCACCGAAAGTCAAAATACAAAAACAATTCTTCTATATGTTCAAAAGAGACAAATACTCCCTCAAAAACAATTTGATTGACATTAAACTTCAAACTAAATGAAAATAATATTTATTTCAGAAATTAATTTTTTAGGAAATTTGAATTTAAATTACTAAAATGAAAAAATTATGAAACTCAAATGGCTCTAGATAGGCCCTAGATGGTATTTTGTTTGGTTTTTTTCTATATAGCTTGCTCGCTTGCACCAACGCAAAACTGTATTTGACCATCTCCTTCACACAAAAAACCTGGTAGAATACCAGAAAAAAAAACGTAGTGTCATATGGGCATTAGAAGTATTTTAGAAACCAATAAATTTCTACTCTGAAAAAAAAAAAACGTTGTAAATCTAAAGACTCGCTGTCAAATCAACTACTTTCCGCAGTTGAAATGTGCCCAACAACGATCCGTTGTTGTTTCAAAGGTGCGAACGTTGTTGATTTAAGTCAACCACGGAAACTGTTGGGTCAAATACTTTTGCCTTTAAGTTAACAACGGAGACTGTTGGAAAAAAATTTTGTTTGCATTTCACTCTTCATCTTCTCTCCACCCGGGTCCCAACTGCAAATATGTAGCCTACGCTTGTTCTCCTATTCTTCTCTCCTTCTTAGCATTCACTGGTTGCTATCTTTATTTTATATTCTCCTCCGGATTCGAACCATGGCATCAACCTGAAATTCTATCCAATCATCACATAGTGGAACATTTACATCAGCCGAAAGTTGTTAATTTAACTATGGATATTTTTTTTTTTCAGAGTACTACACTTTTAACAAATAAACGCAAATTCCAAGCTTTCGTGACAGTGCAAACTTATCTTTTTATACTATGAGTAACAGGCAATCATCTCTAAATGAAAATTATTTTACTTAGAATTGCAATTAGTTCAAAATTATCTAGAAAATGATGGAAAAAAGTGTACATTAATGCTTCGGGCTTTAGTCATACCTTCTGCTACTTATCAAGATGATCAAAATGAGGTAATCCCCGATAGAAAAGAACAATTTTTGCGATTTTCAAACAAAGAAAATCATTTTATTTATAAAAATTCCAAAGTAAATCTATTCCAATGGCATGCAGTTATTTAAATTTAATTGATTGACATACAACCTAGATTTAAGATTTAGGGCGAATTTCTTCTCCAACTATTTGATAAATGATTTCTTTTAAAAAATTCTGGAAGCTATGAATTTAGACGACATTAAGCATTTATGTGTCTTCTTCTGTCATAAACTCGTATGTATTTAGCTTAAAACATATGAGATTGTGCCACGTCAACCCCTTAACGTCCACCACGAGAAACTTTTAAACAAGAAATAGATGGAGACTTTTGTAGATTCATCAAATATTAAATATCTAATGCTAAAATTTATTCTTCTATGCTCAATATATAATTTTATTTTATTTTATTTTATTTTATTTTATTTTATTTTATCAAACTGCAATAAATTATAAATTCGGCAATTTACATATGTGCAATGTGAATGATACCCAAAACACTAAAAATATACGAAAAGATTTTAGTTTTTACTTTTGTACACACATATATTTGTATCATAGCAAATTACATTTAATTTATTTTCAAGAAAACCTAAAATAGTTTCTTTCATTTTAATGCACGCTTTGTTTTTTGTGTGAGAGAATCCATCTTGGAATGAGAACACGAGAACACACCAAAATGTGTTTTTTTGTGGCGTTGCAGCGCATTTTATTTATGAGCTCGTTAAACCCATGAGTGGTGTACCGAATGGACTACTGACTGGTTGTCACTTTGATGATGGCAAAATAAAAACGAAACCAGAACAATATTTAAAATGCATATTAACATGTACGTGTGTATATACAAGGGGTGCTTGTGAATTTCTAACCGCATCTAACAATAATATTCAACTGGGGGTGAACTTATGTATTACCTTCGTATTCCAATGTTCGTAGTAAATCTGTTAGGAATACACTCGAAATTGTTTCGAAATAATGCAGTAACAAAAATAAAGTGTCATATCAAAAATGGGCTGGCTTTTGAAGAGTGGTGGGCGAGTCCGAGATGTTTAGACAATCGAGAGAATCGTGATCGTAGAAATCAAAAGTTCACTCGCTCCTCGACTACACAATTGTTTCGAGTCGGAGGTTGCTTCGATTAGTGATGGGCATGTCCCAGATATTTTAGGATGGCTTGGGAGTTAGAGGAATCGTTGGAGAGTCCGAGATGTTTTAGTGATTGCTTCGATTGACGGCTATTGATGACTGGACTCGTAACGAATGAAAATCATGGAGAATATTCAAGATGTTTGAACAATCGAATAAAATATCTCGGACTCGCGTATCACTAATTTCAGTGCTTAGATCCGACTACCATGAAAACGACTCTGCATCAACCTTAGTGGACTGCCCCTAGTAGCAACCCTCGTATGTGAACTACTCGAACGAATTGAATGAAACTAAAGATTTTCAAATTTTAATGGAAATAAATGAAATCAAAACTAACGCTGTACTCGTAAAACTACAAAACTACAAAAAACAGAAAAAATGTTTTTTATTCCGACAGACCTCGAGCCGGTAAACAACAATTTAAAATATATTTAAACATAAGGTCGCAAAAACAACTTTATATAAAGTTAGGCGAAGAAATGAATCAGCTGTTTTAAGCATCGAAATATTTAAGTGTAAGGGGTTGACCACAATACTTTGGTTAATGTAATAAAATTAAACAATTGTGGTATTTATTTTTTGAATTTTCTGGATCGAAATTTAAATAAATGAATTGGTAGGAAAAATGTTAAAATGTTCCATATTCTCCATCGAAACTATTGAACCGATGTTAAAACTAAGAATACCATTAGAAAGGTATTGCTCTCAAATAGAACTGCGACAATTTTCATTAAAATTGGTTGGAAAATGCACCCACAATCGTCGTTGGAAAATTCCCATGTGGTTGTTGTTGCATGCTTTTGAACACTACAGAGCTGTGTCAATGCGCATGCATAGGTGAGTTTGTGTGTGCTCACCAAACTTAAATCCCGTCTCCACATAACTTAATTCGCCAACGAAACATGTAGCAAAACATCTCGCGAAATAACCCGTCTCCACGTGGCTGATCTTAATTCACTTTGATATTTCTCATTCTTTTCTTTCTTAAATGTTTGTATGTTTGCTTATTTTTTCGGTTTTGTTTTGGTCTGCGTGAGATTTCGATAGATTTGCGATACAAAATTAGAGAAGGCATCGATATCATCGGGGTTGGCAAGAGCATTGAGAACGAATCACGCGTTTCATTCTTCATTCGCTCTCAGAATTTTGTATGGAAATTGGCTGGTTTCGGCACTGGTTTCGACAACAACAAAACAACAAAAGAGTAACAGGAACAACAACAAAATAGTAACAGTGACAATAACAACAAACAATTATACAAAAACTATAGTTGCACCTTAGTCACAAGTAAACATCTAGAAAAACTGTCGAATTTCGACAGTAGGCAGCACTCTAGTATTAATTATTTCTTGGCTCTTGATTGAGACCTAAGGGGATACAAGAGCGTAAATTTATTTATCGTGGAAAAAAAAATTTCACTTGCCTTAATGGGCCCATCAGAATGAAGACTTTTCCTGCAATCCGGATCCGTTAAACTGGCATCATAGTTGTATTACATGTATCTGTTACGACAAAGTTGAAGTACTGAATGTGTCGATCTTCATTCAAATACAAATACAATAATTAAAATATGTTGTCAGTTAAACGGATTGCTGGATTGACGGAAAAGTACTCATTCTGACGGTCCTATAAGTAATTAAAATCCTATAAAATATCGTAAATCAACCAACACTTACTCGTTGCCCACTTCAACAGTGCCAATCAAGCACCAATCATTGCGTGCCTTCTAGGTGTTCTACTCGCAAAATAGCAACAAACATGAAAATCATAAATTCTTTTATTAACATCCAATAACTTTCTTCTTATCGCTAGTAAAATAGCTGAGCGTACATTAATCTACATACATATGTACATGGGTCGTTCTTATCCAAAACGTACACGGCTCGATTTTTTTTTTTTTTTTTTAAGTATTTTATGTTCATACATATATCCCATGAAATCATTTACTAACGCCAAAATCTATTTAGAATGCGAAACTGCTTTTAAGCCTCTCAAAAAAAATTTTGTTTTTCTTACTTTTTCATTTTTGTTAATAATTTTCCAGAATCTCACTTTTTATAAAAGTATGCTAAAGTAATATGCTTACAAAATGTTAGAACAAAAGCATCCATCTCCTTCGTTAACTTATTATCTAACATTTCGGAAGTTTTCTATTAAAAATAAATTATGAAAAACAAAAATAAAGCAACTTTTTTGCGCTAAGATCAATTTTTTTTACTTTCGCGATTTTATGATGAAATATTTTTTTTTTTTTCAAAATTTATCCCCGCGGAGCTTACGTGTAGGATACGAAATAATCAAATGCGCTTCAAAAAGTTTAGTAAAATTTATATAATTTTGCAGGGAACATGAAAAAAAGGAAAGTGACATTCAGCAATTATTTTGACATTTTTGAAAATAAAGGTAGGTGAGTCTAGGTAAGTGTTACGGGAAATTCAAAATTGATATACATATTTATGTTTGATCTAGACAAACTTAGTAAGATAGTGTAAGTCATTATGGTCACACGCATTGAAAATTGTCAAGTCCTTAGCTCTTTAAATGGATAAGTTTCAGCCAAAAATCTATATATCTGAGCAATCGGTTGTATGGCAGCTATATGTTATTGTAGTGTGATTCGGCCGATTCTCACAAATAACTAATTGTACGTAGAAAGAAATTCACATACATATTTGCCAAATATCAAGTAGATATCTTAAAAACTGAGGGGCGAGTTTGCTATAATAAATATTGGAGGTGCCGTAACTTCTTTGTTTATTAATTAAGTAAAACCGATTGAAAGCAACATTGCTATGAGTTTCGAAGTACTTTCCCCTGGCAAAACAAAAAGGATAATTTATGGACGTACATCTAGGTTAGTGGACCCAACTATGTGAAAATGACTTCAGAGTTCAAAAGGACATTAGAAAGAAATATAGAGCTCCAAAAGACCAAGATAATGACATTTAAATTTAAAAAATCGGATGTAAAATAACATAGTTATAATTAAATAATAGTTTAGGCGCGATTTCGCGGGATCAAAAAAAAATTTTTTTTGTTTTTTGTCCCTTAACCCTCTCAATATAAGCTTCAAATAAGGGGCGGTCTTTGCTTCTCATTTCCTGTTTTTCTGACAGTAACCTAATTTAAATTAGGGGTGACAACAAAATAGCGTTTTGTTAGAGAATGACCCACATATATATTTTTCCACACTTTCTACTATGCTAAGAGGTATATAATGAAGCATCATGGCATACCATAAATTCAGTTGCGTCTGGGAATGTCCTTGGTTGACCGCTGGCTTTTAAATGAAATTTCATTTATGTTGGCTTGGCAGACAATTGGATGGCGGACCATTGGAGGCATGGCATTTGATAATAACTGGTTGACAGGCAAAGAAAAAGGTTTACTAATTCATTTACAAGATGTTTTACAGGATATTTATTGCGGCAGCAGGAAAGTGTGTTTTTGTTTGTGTATGTGTGTTTGAGTTTGTGGTCGATTGACCTTCCCAGCAGTATTTGAGGTAAGGAGGTGCATATTCAGTAGAATATTCATTATGAAAAATACCCTGAAACTAAGTGCAAAATTCATTGATGAAAAAATAACTGAACACGCAGTGAAGACATCAGGTGTACTGAAATCATAGCTGTTAAATTATGATTACGATTAGTAATCGGTTAGATTATTTTCTAAAAAGAATCGTAATGATTATTTAATTGTACGCATGAAATATTGGGATTACGTAATGATTACGATTACAAATAATCAAAAAATAATCAGGATTACTTTAGATTACTGAAAAGAATCAAAAAGAATCAAAAATAATCAAAATAAAGAATTGATTCTTTTCGACGATTCTTTTTGATTCTTTTTGATTCTTTTCAATCCAAACCCCCAAACAACTTTCACTAATGTATGAAAAACAACAATGCTAAAGCGAGTAGTGTTAGAATTCCAGAACGGTTGTTAACTTGTTGCCAATCTTTCGTTAACAACTCAAACAAGAGCAAATCATATAATCTATACTTCATATTTCATGTGTCAGTCAGTTGTTATTAATTGTGTTTTGTGTGTAAAAACGCTCCATTTGAAGATAACATGTCAAAAACTGATCAATTGAGGTTGTGTTTGAGTAGGTAAGATGTACCTCTATGCAAAATTTCATCAAATTCTGAGGGGGTCGGGTTCAAAATGTTCGTTTTTTTTTCAGCCTTTGATATGAAATTCATCTTATGTGTTATGTCTTGGATATCTTTATTTGTTATACAAAATTGAATAAAAAATTTATTAAAAATTAAAAAAAGCAAAAAGAGAAAGGTTGTTTGGGGTTTTGGATTGAAAAGAATCAAAAAGAATCAAAAAGAATCAAAAATAATCAAAAAGAATCGCTGAAAGAATCAATTCTTTATTTTGATTATTTTTGATTCTTTTTGATTCTTTTCAGTAATCTAGAGTAATCATGATTATTTTTTGATTATTTGTAATCGTAATCATTACATAATCTAGTTGGGACCAAGATACTCGTAATGTAATCAATTATTTTACTATCAAATACAAAGTAATCCGATTACTAATGATTACGATTAGTAATCGTAACTTAACAGGTATGACTGAAATACATGCTACGGAAGTTCTCCCTGCGTATTCAGGCCTTTTTTCCTACACATACTCATGACAAGTGGGATGACTGCTTAGGAGAGAGTAATTTGAGTAGAAGCGCAAAAAGGTATTAGTAACACATGACTTTTTGCTTGGAACTTTAGTTAGGTTAAAATCTATGCGGCGAATTTTGGTTTTCGACAGGGCAGAACACTGGTATAAACTGCGATAAAAATATAATTTTTGTTTAAAATCATCAGAGAGTGATCGGTTAGAAGGCCCAGTAGTAGGCTGTTACTCACCTGCTGTGCTGGCTAAGGCCACTGCCACAAGTAGTGCTAGAATGTATGCTGAAGAGGACATGTTTGTTGATTGAGAATAACACTTTGTGTTTATTAAGTTTTAAATTGCTGTTTTTGTTCTTTTATTGTTTTTAAAAAGGCACTTGTTGCTTGAAAATCACAAAGCTAAATGCTTTCGAATAATTTTTTTGCTTGTTTATTGGCTTCTGGTAGGTTTTTTCGCAGTTTATACACGTCTAAAAAGACTGTTTACACAAACAATTTAATGTACAAAAATATATACATACATAAATCAATGTTGTTTGTTAATTTTACTTGTCAAAATTGTAAATATTTTGAAAATTTTAAATAGAACTTTATTGGTTTTTGTGGAAAATTGGCAAGCAAAAATTTCCTTTTTTGCCCAAATCACTGCAAAACTTTATATGCTAAAAGTTTATTTTTAATTTCCCTATCCTATGCACAATTTTTTTTATATTTTTAATTTCGAAATTCCGCGCCACTGCAAATTGTCCACACATACTGGACTAGGTAGATACCCGACCGACCGTACGCTAACAACGCTGCGGAATGACTATCGCTTGACTAACTTGACTTTGCATGTGTTCCACTAAAAATCACTTTGTTGTTTTGTCGGTGTTGCGCTCAGGGATGCCACTTTTGGGCTTTTCCTACCAAAACTGATAGCTTTTATACCTTTTGGTAGTTTGGTAGGACGATTTGAATTTTGGTAGGTTTTTGCCTTCGTTCAACTAACATCATTGATTTGGTACATTTGGTCACTTTGCCACAACACTGTTGAGAAAACGTGTCTTTTCGGTAGAGCTTTGTCACAAAACTCTGCTAAATAGAAACGTTTTCTTAGAGCTTTTGTTATCACTCTTCTATACTTTCCGGATACTCATTGACTTTGTCCGAATATACATACATGTCTTCTCAGCCGTCCCCACATTGGCCCTCTAGCTGGCATAACAACAGACCACTGCCTCATGGGCATCCATGGACCGCGCATGGTTCTCCTTGGGACATTCCAGCCAAAAGAGGAAAACGACATAGAATTTAAAATGCTACTAATCATTCCTATTTATTCAGTTACCTGTAACTAAATGTGTATATTTTCCTAATCTGGTAACAGAAATATAGAAAAATATGTAAAAACCCAAAATTTCTGTCCATAGAACTTTGACTTCACACCTAACTATTTTGCGGAAAAAGTTTGGTCATGTTTGCATTGCTATATTAGCTATATTTTCATTTGTAAAAAAAAATTGCATGTCATTCAAGTAAAGCAGAGAAAAATTTAAATAATTGCATCACAAAAAATTAAAAAAGGATATGTGATTTTTGCGTATATCTTCATGTAATTGATTCATATGGGGTGTCCCAGGAGTCACACGAAAAGGCATAAAAATTGGTCTGGTAACCTCAGGTATGACCCTATGAAACCAGATATTTATAAAAGTAAGGATTAAAAGGCTGTTCACCGTCTAAATACATTTTTTAAGTTAATAGGGTCATACTGTGGTTTCTAGACTATTTTGAAATATGTCCCAGGAGTCACACGATTCTGAACTCTAATGTATTAGGGCAAACCTGTACTTAAAATAGAAGATTCTGAAACGAAATTTTGAAATGTTTTTAGTATTTATTATATAGTTTTAAATAATTGTTTCTAGAGATGTTGAATTCGACTTGTTTTAAATAAATATCACTGCTCTACAGCCAAAAAATACTCTAAACTCGACTATCCTATCTATATGTAAAATCGGTCGCTGATTGCGAAAATCGGGTTCATTTTTAATTCCATGGGAAGGTTTTTGAGATATCGGCAATTTACCGTTATTTGGCCAATGGTTCCACTTAATCCTGTATATCTCTTTAACGCAGTAAGCTATCTTCCTTGTGGTGGCACCAAACGAAAAAAAATATCATGCGCGACTTGGCTGTATTTACTTGATCGCCTATAACTTTTCCATTTTACCATGGATTTTCTTCGTTGATAGCTTATTTTTTTGCTAATGGAATGGAGCTTCACGTAAAGGTAAAAACATTGGTTTTAAAGATATTGCCTGACAAAATTAATTTTTTCTTAAAAAAATCGTAAAAAATCGAAAAAAATTCAAATTGAATCGTCAAAATTTCAGAAACTATAAGAGATAGAGAAAAATGTTTTGGTAGCCACGAAAAGTAAATTTAATTTTCTTTCGTTCGGTGCCACCTCACGGAAGATATCTCACTGCCTTAAAGAGATATACAGGATTAAGTGGAGCCATTGGCCAAATAGCGGTAAATTGCCGATATCTCAAAAACCTTCCCATAGAATTAAAAATGAACCCGATTTTCGGAATCAGCGACCGATTTTACATATAGATAGGATAGTCGCGTCCAAAATACAGACAAAAAATTTCATTTTGTGATCCAGTGTATTTAATCAGAACTTTGAAGTAAATATAAGTATTATTTTGCATTTACTTTATTTTGTTCATTTAATTGGCTTGGTTTCAATTCTGCTGGGAGAGATTTATGAATAACTTGGTCAAAAAGGGCTAAAACAATAATAAAACTGATTTCAATAATCTAGTATACATATTTCGCACTTGTCCCAGGAGTCACAATTTTAAATATTGAAAATAGTTAATTGAATTTGAATATATAAAATACTAGCTGACCCGGCAGACGTTGTTCTGCTAAAATTTATTCCCATGAAGCCTAAAGAAAAGTCTTTGATTACCGTATTGCTACGATTATCTTAGAGTCCATCTTAATGACTACATAATGATAACAAAAAATTGTCTATTCTCTGAATAAAAGTTATAGTTATATTCGCCGCGACAAACCTACTTCCCCCGATCCCTATCTCTATCTCAATCCCTATCTCTATTTCGGTCTCAATCTTAATCTCAATCTCAATCTTTATCCCTATCACCATCCCTATCCCTATCCCTATCCCTATCCCTATCCCTATCCCTATCCCTATCCCTATCCCTATCCCTATCCCTATCCCTATCCCTATCCCTATCCTTATCCTTATCCTTATCCTTATCCTTATCCCTATCCCTACCTCTATCTCTATCCCTACCCTTTCCCTATCCCTATCCCTATCCCTATCTCTATCTCTATCTCTATCTCTATCTCTATCTCTATCTCTATCTCTATCTCTATCTCTATCTCTATCCCTATCCCTATCCCTATCCCTATCCCTATCCCTATCCCTATCCTTATCCTTATCCTTATACTTATCCCTATCCCTATCTCTATCCCTACCCTATCCCTATCTCTATCTCTATCTCTATCTCTATCTCTATCTCTATCTCTATCTCTATCTCTATCTCTATCTCTATCTCTATCTCTATCTCTATCTCTATCTCTATCTCTATCTCTATCTCTATCTCTATCTCTATCTCTATCTCTATCCCTATCCCTATCCCTATCCCTATCCCTATCCCTATCCCTATCCCTATCCCCATCCCTATCCCCATCCCTATCCCTATATCTATTCCTATCCCTACCCCTATCCCAATAGCTACCTACCTTTACCTTACTGGGACCGTCGATCACCATCCGGGCCCACTACTTTAGCCATCTCTGGGAAACAGCCTTAGAAATCACAATGACAATAGCTGTATGTGGAAGCCTGCTCAACGCTTTTCATTTGCTACCAATATTGCCCAGAAACTTTCCAGGGTCACTCGGTCCCACGTTTTAACCCATATCTGGGAACCCGGCCTAGGTATCGCAATGAAAATAACTTTATGTTGAAGGCCTGTTCAACACCTTTCCTTTGATACCAATATTGGTCGAAGACTTGCTGGATCGATCTGGGTCTTCATTTAGGCCTGTATTCCGAGAAGCTTCCTTTTTTTCGAAATTCTATATACCCTACTATGTGCACTAACACCACATGAATCTACTGTGAATATTTCATAAAGAACGGATGGTAACTTTGGGAGTTTATAAAGGACACACATCCACAGATGCACACATACACACATACACACCGATTTTTCCAATTTTCGGACTTTTCCGGAGAGATTTTCCAAAATTTTCTTCCGTACGAACCATCTCCTCGAGAATACGAACAACTGACAAAAAATTTTACAGAAATCGGCCCAGCCGTTCTCATCTGATGAGGTTAGTAACATTTTTTACACCATTTTTATATATATAGATATACAAAATGTATGGGAAAATAAATTTTTTTTTTGAATTTTTCGGGAATTTTATGGGATATTCTCCTATTCTGGCCAGAGAACAATCTAAATTGGTGTCAATCATCCAAATCGGTGCAGGCGTTCTTGAGTTATACGCGTTTGTACTAACGCCACTTCCTTTTATATATATAGATATACAAAATGTATGGGAAAATAAATTTTTATTTTTTTTATTTTTCTAGAATTTTATGGGATATTCTCCTATTCTGGCCAGAGAACAATCTAAATTGGTGTCAATCATCCAAATCGGTGCAGGCGTTCTTGAGTTATACGCGTTTGTACTAACGCCACTTCCTTTTATATATATAGATATACAAAATGTATGGGAAAATAAATTTTTTTTTTGAATTTTTCGGGAATTTTATGGGATATTCTCCTATTCTGGCCAGAGAACAATCTAAATTGGTGTCAATCATCCAAATCGGTGCAGGCGTTCTTGAGTTATACGCGTTTGTACCAACGCCACTTCCTTTTATATATATAGATATACAAAATGCATGGGAAAATAAATTTTTTTTTTGAATTTTTCGGGAATTTTATGGGATATTCTCCTATTCTGGCCAGAGAACAATCTAAATTGGTGTCAATCATCCAAATCGGTGCAGGCGTTCTTGAGTTATACGCGTTTGTACTAACGCCACTTCCTTTTATATATATAGATATTTATAGAATATGGTATTATGCAGTATGTTTTTTCGACCATATACAAATTGTAGGTGAAAGTTGAATAGTTGAACTAAAATTCGTATTCGTGCTCATAAAGGTGCAACAAAGTGATTTTTCGGTGTCCCAGGAGTCACACTCATTTACTGAGTAGTTACAAAGCTATTTGTTATTATTTAGCCAATTATTTTAATGTATTTGTTGTATTGGATATTTATCCATGTCGATAAATATATTTCATAGCAATTTAAGTCCCGATGTCGGTTTTATAATTCAAAGTTGACTAAGCTCTGGAGTCAAATGTCCCAGGAGTCACGATGGAATGTCCCCCTTACAAACGATTTCTGTCGCATCTGCAGGGATGAGGAGGTATAATGCGTAGGGCACTATACTCTTGTCCCGCGCTGTCCAACTCCAGGTACGCTTACCTCCACGGACACCGCTGGAGGAGATTGAAAACAGAAAAGCATCTGATATTTTACGCTATATGAAGCAAACTAGGTGGTTCGTATACATGGTGAGTAATGAAGAGCTCCACGAGGTATCATAACGGGTCATTAGACCTACTTAGGTAGTAAATGTGTTTGCTGTACCAAGTGGAAACAATGTCCGCTATTTCCTTCGAAAACTCTTCTAACGTTTCCTTGAGGATCAGTTGCTTGTCCTCATTATCCCTCAAATGTTATTCCACAAAATGTAAATCCTAATTTCCTCCAACCTGTCCGAATATGGCTATGTTCAGAAACTCAGTTTGAAGCGCACCCCGCATTTGTTGTACAAGCAGAGCGTTCATAAAAGTAAATTTTTCAAAAAAAAAAAAAATAAATAAACTTTTTTTTATTTTAAGCGGTAAAAACACAAGTGTCCGGATACTGTGGGGTGGTCGGTTACTGGCACAGTTTCCCTAGATGAATTTGTTATATGTGGTTAAATCTCGCATTTAAAAAAAAAAATTGGTAAGCTCGCAGCCATTTTGGCAGGTTTTTGGTAGGAAAAAAAAATTTCTTAGTGGCATCCCTGGTTGCGCTTGTCGATACTAAAACCGCACCGAACGAAATCCGCTCTAAGAAGCTTTGACTGCTATTACTGCGTGTGAATATTTTATTTTCAACAGCGAGTCACTACTTTTTGTTTTTGATAAACGAGAAAAAAGGCACATTTAAGTAAAGTGGGACTGATTTCTTTTTTTTTTTTTTTTTGTTAGTGTGTGAATAAGGAAACGGTGTTGCCGTTTTGATAAAGTCGTATTAAATGGGACAATTTTTTAAGCCAACGATATGAAAATATTTTGATTTTGGCTTAGAACAAATTTGATATATTTTTAATCGGCATCAAATAATATTAATAAAATTTGATACCATTTAATCCACACCAAAGACTATTAACATATTCTTGTTCATTTTTAAGATTTTCTTAAAAAATTTAACAACCTGTGAGTGCCACGAAAAGTTTATTTTTTTGTGGGTCTTTGAAAATCTCATCTTAAATGGGCACTATTTTATCAAAAATTTTTAGTAGACATCAGTGCCCATAGCGGGGCAGTGTAACAGATGTTTAAGCACTGATTAAATGACTCCAATAACTGGAGTCCAATTCAATTCAAGAATCGGCTCTGGCAAATAGATCACTCAGCTCGTTTGACTCATTGAATTTTATGGAACTTTTATATTACTCGGTACAATATCGAACCGACCTTTTCCTCTTTGTTATCAAATCGAATGCTTTCGATAGATAAGTTGTAGAAAAACGAACAAAATGCAATATTTACGAAAAATAATTTCAAAGTTTCACAAATAAATTATGCGAAACTGCCAATTGAAATATGTGTGTACATGTGGTCAACGAGCTTTCGGTAAAATACAAAAATGGCGATCTGAAATTGTACCAAATTATTATTTTTTTTTTTCAAAAATTTTTCTGTGACACGAAAAAAACCATTAAAGTACCAATTTGTAATACCAAATTTTTTTAGGCTGTGGCAATACTGTAAGGAATATTTTATGTGAGGGTGAAAACAGAATCGATGCGTAACGACACGACGCACAGTGCTTCGTCCCATAGGCAAAATTAAGATAAAATAAACTGCGTAATTTATTCAAGTAATATATATTTTTGCGAAATTAACATATCACCTGGAATAAATGTATAAATAGAATTTATAATCTCATGCTTTTGTTGCCAATAGAGGTCGCTAAAATCAGTACAATTTTGAGGCAAAACTGTTTTAAGGTAATACGATTTTTAGTGTGTTACAAAAAAAATTGCCAAAAATTCACTTTAAATCGTATTACTCTGAAACGTTCCACATTTGCTTACCATTATATGCCCAAATAGCTGAAATAACTTTTGATAAATGATTTATTTCAGAAAGGTGACTAGTTCCATCGAAACATTTGCGACTTTTTTATTGGAGTTCAAAAAATTACTAAAGTTTGGTGGAGTCAAACAAAAAATTAAAAAAGAACGCCTTTTTTTTTATTTGCGAATTTGGTTAACTTTGAAGTGGTCTAGTAGAATCTGTAAACAAATTGCACTGTTTTTTGCCGGAAATGTAGAAATTGTACAATTTTGTAAAGCCATATTTTCAAAATTTTAGAAAATTCTACAGAACCTTATACATATATATGGTATGGAAAAAATTTACCAAAATTAATATATGGAACTATTTTTTCTCTCATGCTATAGGAAATTAGCCTAATTAGGATAAAATATACTGTTTTTATAAATATGTGACAAATACTGACAAAAAACATTCATGTAATACTAACTTTTTTAGGTGAGACACAAAAAATTCTACAAAGCTTGAAAACATTAAAAAAAAACAAGAAAAAACGACTATTTTTTATTTTAATTTTCGATTCTATGCTAGGAGGTCTTGCTACCAAAAAAGAAAAAGGTCCAAAAATTATGCCGGAAATCACTAATTTAGTACTTTATTTAACATCCCAAAATTTTTATTTTTTTCATGGAAAAATTTTATAATAAAAAATTGTTTCTATATTAACTCTAATAATATTGCGCTTTTAAAAGTTACAATTTGATATGTGCCAAAATCATATTGACATTTTGCAATAAAATAGTGCATTAAACTATAACAACCAACATATTTTCTGAACAAATTTAAAAGTAATTTTCTTTAGAACCATTTTTTGCAATAACTAACGGGAGTAGTCCATCCTTGATTCTAAAAGGATAATTATATATGTTATAGTTCGTTTTTAGTGTATTGTGATACATGTTAATCTAAAAATTACTTTTTGTAAAAAAGGATATATGGGAGGTAGTCATGTCCTTGCACTTAAAAGGACGCAACTTGTCACCTAGTTTAAAAACATAATTCTATAAACATACACCAAATTTCATTTCATTCTGTTTGAAATTGAAGTTGAAATCACAATTTTAAAATTAAGGATATATGGGAGGTAGTTATATCCTTTCACATAAAAGAACGAAACTTATAACATAGTTTAAAAGCATAATTCTATAAATATATACCAAATTTGATTTCATTCTGTTTGAAATTGAAGTTGAAATCACAACTTTAAAATCAAGGACATATGGGAGGTAGTCATGTCCTTGCATCGATTTAGTCAAAACTCCGTTTTTTTCTTATCTCTAGTATTTTATGTCTGTACACAAAATTTCATTGTTCTGCGATTACTCCCCTAATTTTGCCGATTCACTATATGGAGACGAAGCACTGTGCGACGTTGCGACAACGACAGTCTATCAAAATTAAAACCCATGCATTCTCATGAAAGCAACGACGTCGTGCACAGAAAAAATTACGTTGTCGTCAACTTGGGCCGATTTCTAATTATGGTGACGACGACGAGTTGCCACTGCATTATGAAATATGAAAATTTTGACAACTCAATAAATCTAACGAAACTTTACAAAAAAATCAGAAGTATTTATACACAACCAAATGTAATAACAGTTTAAAGCATTAAATTAATAAATTTAACTATTTAATTTATTATTTTACATTAAAAAATTACGATCTGAACCAAGAATTTTTTAGTTGTGAATTAAAAACTGTAATGTGGCAGCAACGAGCCTTCTGTAGGGGCGGTCGTTGTCGCATTTATTATGTTTCAGTCGCTTGCTTCGCACCGACATTTTTACGTCAAGAGACAATGGAGTGTTGTGCACTTAAGTGGACGCTTAAATGGACTTAATTTCATTAATTGTATATAATATGACGAGCTCAGAGCCGGTATGTTTTAGCGCTTCGAGTTTTCGCGTTTTTTGTTTGTACGATAGTTCGTTTTTGCTCTGAGAAAAAATATGTCTCATTTTTGCTCTGAGCTCGTCATATGTATACTTGAAACCTAAAATGCACAATTACACCGAAACATGTTAATGTGATTTCATAAAAGTGTCATATGATTACATGATCACTAATCTATTACATCAGAAGAAAAGAGGAGTATGATGTATATAAAATTTCTCTATGCGAAAATCTGCATTTATATTTTTTAACGTAACTAGGTACTATTAATTTTTGGATTGCCTTAATGTAACAAAAGCAAGAAAAGCGCAATCACAAAGTTAGTGTCATCGCCGTTGTACTTGTACACTCTAAAAACTGCGTGTAAATACACTCTTAGAAAAAATCATGTAAATTTACATAAATTAAGCCAGCAAAAAAGTTGCCTCGCTTAATTATTGCGAATTTACACACATTTGTATATTTACTATCTGAACGCGTATAGCTTTTACTAACCACATGCGTAAAGGCTACTGTTCAAAATGCGTAACATTTTACAAACATTTTTGTAAATTTTCTTATCATATGCGTAAATATTACTGCTCCAAATGCGTAAAATTTACAATGGTTTTAATGAACTTAATTATTATATGCGCAATGCTCAATACTGCTTTGTCCCTGTAGCCCACTTCCCCAAATCTGCACATTATTTTTTAACATATTTATTATAAAATATTAAAATTAATTTTATTATAGCTTATTATAACCTACAAATAAATTTAATCTACGCACTTAAATAATTATTTTCACACACGCACGCCGCCGATTGTCAAACACGAATGAGCACGACGCGTCAGGATGGTGTCGATGGGAAGAGATTACTAGGTGTTTGTTGTAAATTTACACACTTTTTTGTAAGCTTATACACTTTGTTGGCAATTTCGCGAACTATATGTGTTTTTACAGCATAAATGTTCGTAACATTGTAGCATTGCTGTGTAAATCAAGAAATTACATTTTAAATGCGTGATTATGCAATAAAATTGTAATATTACACAAAAAAATACTAGCATTTAGCTAGCATTTTTACATGCTGTTTTTAGAGTGTATGCTACCAAAATATATGTAATTTTTAGTTGAAAATTGCATTTTTTTTCGTAGATTTACACTACAAGTGTGTAATTTACAGTTCTAAACGAAATTTACGCACTTTTCAGCAAAAGTGAGCATATCATGCGATTTTACACGCATTTTGGATTAAAGGAAATTGTAATTTCAAATCTCGTGCGCGAAATTACAATTGAGTGGGGTAAAATTACATAGTGAATTGGTAATTTTGTTTAACTTATATGCGAAATTACAATTTATTACTCGATTAGTGTTTAGATTTAAAGCTTGTTTGTGTAGGATTTACACTTTTATTGTTTAAATTTAAACAGCTTATCTGTTGAATTTTTCAGTGTGCGATTTTGCGCATAATAAGGTAGGAAAAAAGTAACCTACCTTTTTGTATGCAAAATTACACGAAAATTTCTAAGAGTGTATGTAAGTAAGCAGATATTTCCTGCTTCATTGCAGCGTTGCCGTTTTGTGGGTAATTCCCCAAATTTGGGGAATTTTTTAATATTTGAGTAATTTTTGGGGAGTGCTATGATTTGGGGAATTTTGGGGAATTCGCCTTTTAATAGTTTTATATGAATAATAGTACCTATAAAAAAATTAATTATTTTGATGAGTTTCTATTACATTCGCATTGTGTGAAAGTGTACATGAGTTTTTGCAGCATTTATTTAATCTTGAATTACCGGCTGGTCGAACATGTACAAGCAAATTTCATAAGCCCATTAAAGTAAGAAATTAGCTAGGAAAAAAATAAGCAATTTTATACCTTTCATGAACATGAAATGATATTATAACATTGAGCCAAAAGAGGCTTGTCGAAAGTTCCAGAAGGAGAAAAATTAGACCCATCAAAATATATACCGATATTATCAGAATCATGAGCTAGTTCCCCAGTTGTTAAGATACGCTGATCATTTGTCGGAATCGGCCAAATTATAACATATAGCTCCCCTACAACCAACCATACATTTTGAGGTAAAACTTCTCCACTTAAATTGCTAAGATCATTACAATATTTTTTTATAAATATTTGCATAAACAACCCACACAATTGGAGGTATAAATTAAAGAAAATCCGACTATTACTTGTTTTATGTTTTTTATAACTTTTTTTAACCACACATATACATACATATATGCACAAAAATTTAAAAATACAAACCGTTATAAAGTAAAATAAATTTGAAAATACTTGTTTATTGGAAATCTCTTGATAACACTACCCGACAAAGAACATCCTCGACATTTGATTCCTATGTATTCCTGCTGATTCCAAATATGTAATCAAATGGTTCAAAAGTAGAACAGTTTTCGAGATATTTTGAAATTTCAGTTTTCGCGCTAAGAAGAAAAGGAGGATTACTAATCTGTCAATATCTCCGCCATTACCGTCTTGAGTTTTATGTTATTTCATTTAATTTTGAGAGGATGAAATACCCTTTCCAATTCCACATAAAATCGACGTTAAAGTGACGGAATTATGGCGGGCAAAAGATTTGTTTTTATGCAAAAAATAAGTTAAATACAAGATGTATAAAATGTCGAGGATATCAAAATTTTTGAAATTTTGTCGGGTAGTGTAATTTGAAAATTTGTATGGGGAATTTTGGGCAATTATGGGTAATTTGCTTATTTTTTTGGGTAATCTCAAGAATTTAAAACGGCAACGCTGCTTCACTGACTCGTGGTAACTGCCACAAGTACTCACAGACTTATGTACATACTTATGCATTGACATACATACATACGTATGTATATGTTTATTTTTGTCTGATAAGAACTTGCAGCAAAGTTTTTTATTGTCTATTACTGTTGGATTATTGTGCTCTGCCATTTATGAATGGACTTTTACGTACGAAACACATTACCATATGCATTTTTATTGGATGTTGTAGAATCACGCCCTACTTAACAACACACATTTGTGATTTGGAGGTATGGTACCACCCTATAAGGGAAATAAATAATTTCGTTAGCCATCCATATCTATACTTTCGACTCGATTTTATATGAAAACATCTCAAAAGGCCAAGAAACCTATGCCATATTTTCCGCCAGTTTACATATTACATACATATGCGCATATTTGGTCCCCTGTGTAGCTTCGTTTTCTCTTCAAATGTTACCTACTCCTTTGCCTCCACATACTTTTTTCCATGATATTTATGTGCTTGTAGATCATTGGTTTTGATGACAATTGAACGATGAGTAGCGACCATAAGCGATATTTGGCAGTCACTGCTTGTTAAAACTTAGTATCGACCTCTCAAGAAACGCAAAAGTTCCATATAAAATGACGTACAAGAAACGCTCAAGAAAATTTTCTTGTGAAACTTTCTTGAGCGAGTATCGACCTCTCAAGAAATTTAGTACACTTTTTTTTAATACTATTTTTCAACGTAATGCGAACACAGCAACACAGGTTTTGCCAAGAAATATATCATCGAGCATTTATTTCTTAAAGAAATTTTGACGTTTGTTGCGTGTTGATAAAAATCGGGGAAATCGTTGGTGAAAATAGAAAAAAATAATCGAAAAAATAGGATGCAGAATTTTTCTAAAGCGGAAGTTGGCGTCGATTTCTTATACATACATATGTATCTTCTTACATTTCGGTCATCAGTATCTCGGAAACTGTAAGCAAGTTTGGTTTTCAGATTTGGGATCTGTGAGAGCCCTTTTCCACCCCTGTATAAGTCATTTTTCTCAAGGCGTGCTGGAATAATTAAAAGCCGACCCCCGCAGTTTAGCAGTAACATAAGGTCATACTCGTCGCTTTACATGATTTTCTAAAATAACAACAAAATAAAACTATTGAAACTATTTATATAAAGCTTTTATTTAATATTTTTTAAAACTTACAATTGCTTATGTTTACAAAAAGGTTTTTTTTTGTTTACGTTTTTTATGCTCTTCGTCGTTTCACTTGGTATTCACGGTAGATTACTAAACGTCAAAATTCCTTGCCTACTACTATTCTTCACTCAAGAAATAAATCGAAAAATTTCTTGAGCTGTATCTTGAGAGCTCGATACCAGCCTTAACAAAAAAATCGTAGATGTGGGTTAGCAATGACAAGTGATAAAATCTGCTTAGGGAATTTTTTGACCGCTTTAAGAAAATAATTGATTTTCTTCTTACTTGTACCTATTATTAATTGAACATACTGCTTGCCTATCAAATTTATAGGCATTAATTAATGCGTTGTTCAAGCGTACCCAGGAATTTCTAATTTATGCTTTGCATGTTCGTGTACAACTATTTTTCATCTGTTATTTAATTACCTTAAGTGTGTATTCACGTTGAACCGGCTTACATCACGCTACGAAAACTCATCATTGGATGATATATTACATACATAGTTAATTTAATCACGCTCACTTTCTTTATTTCTTTCTTTGTTATAATTATGGGCAGTGCACTGAACTTTTTTGGGTGCAAAATTTGACTTTTTATTGTCCTTTTACTATTTTAAGAATACCTTTTTTTCTTTTCGTAGAGTAGAAAGAGTTTATAATGACAACAAGAAACTATTGTAGTGTCTATGAATAGAATGTGCTCGATGACATATTAGAAAATGCTTAGACAAAATTAAAGTTTAATCACCCTTCAATTTTTACCTGTGGAGAAGAGTTGAATTTGTGTTAAGCATAATCTATCAAAATGTAGCTTTTCCGAAAGCATATTCATTGTAATGCTTCTAAATTGACAGCTGAAGAATGTGACATTATTTGAAAGCTGTCAAAGTTGTCAAATTTGTATGTAAATACAGCTAATTGTAGGCCACCTCATTCATTATTATAATAACAACTAGCAAATACCCGTTGCTTCGCAATGAGGAATATAGTTAACCAAAGTCAAGTCAAGTCAACTCAAGTCAATTCAAGTCAACTCAAGTCAATTCAAGTCAATTCAACTCAAGTCAATTCAAGTCAAGTCAAGTCAATTCAAGTCAATTCAAGTCAATTCAAGTCAAGTCAAGTCAAGTCAATTCAAGTCAATTCAAACCAAGTCAATTCAAACCAAGTCACGTCAAGTCAAGTCAAGTCAAGTTAATCAAGTCAAGTCAATTGAAGTCAATTCAAGTCAAATCTAGTCAAGTCAAGTCAATTCAAGTAGATTCAAATCAAGTCAAGTCAATTCTAGTAAATTCAAATCAAGTCAATTCAAGTCAACTCAAGTCAAGTCAAGTCAAGTCAAGTCAAGCCAAGCCAAGTCAAGTCAAGTCAATTCAAGTCAAGTCAAGTCACGTCAAGTCACGTCAAGTCAAGTCAAGTCAAGTCAAGTCAAGTCAAGTCAAGTCAAGTCAAGTCAAGTCAAGTCAAGTCAAGTCAAGTCAAGTCAAGTCAAGTAGTCAAGTCAAGTCAAGTCAAGTCAAGTCAAGTCAAGTCAAGACAAGTCAATTCAAGCCAAGCCAAGCCAAATCAAGTCAAGCCAAGCCAAATCAAGCCAAGTTAATTTAAGTTAAGTTAAGTTATTCCGGGCTTATCTGGGTCCACTTGATGACCTTGTCTAGCCATCACTACAGCTCTATGTTGAAGCCGTTCCCAACCCTTTTCATTTGATACCAATATCGCTCAAAAACATCCGGGTCCGCATTTTGACCAATATCTGGGGACCCGGTCTAGGAAATATTATGAATAGAACTCCATGTAAAAGCCTTGTTCAAAACCTTTCATTTCATTTCATTTCCGCGGTCACATTTTGACCCATATTTGGGGACCCGGCCCAGGCATCACAAATAACATAATTCTACGTCGAAGTCCTCATAAAGACCTTTTATTTGGTAGCAATATCGCTCAGAAATATTCGAGGGTCATCCGGTCCACCTGTTGGCCCTTATCTGGAGACCCGGCCTAGGCATCACTATTAAAATAGCTCTATATCGAAGTCCAGATCAAGACCTTTCATTCGATACCAATATCGCTCAGATACATCCCGACGTCATCCAGATCCACCTTTTGACCCATATCAGGAGACCCGGCATGGAAATCATAATGAAAATTGGTCTGTATTAAAGCCCTGCTCAATACCTTTAATTCCATACCAATATCGTTCAAAAACATTTCGGAGTCATCTGGGTCCACATTCTTACCCAGACTGGGGAGGATGTCTAGGCATCACAATGAAAATAACTCTATGTTGAAGTCCTGCTCAACACCTTTCATTTGATACCAATATCGCACGTATAGGTGCAGGCGTTCTTGAGTTATAGCATAGTATGCATGCATAAACAGGTTTTTTATTGTCACCGAGACAAACAACAAACCGTGCAAAAACAAACATATGAGTCTCCTGCACTGCGCTGCCTAGCACGACTGCGACGCCTCCACTGAACACGGCAAATGACCAAACGAATCTGTCTATGCTTGCGCTTTTTTTAGTTTTTCGAAATTTAAAACCGGGAAAAAGGTATTAAAGTCTTAGAAATGCGCAAAAAAAAGTACATGGTTCTCGAGAATTTACCATTTGTGACATTTCAAAAAAAGAATTATTAAAATCGGTCCAGTACTTTTTGAGTTATCGCGTTACATACATTTTCCATACAATCAATTTTATATAATTAGTATAGATTAGTATAGATAGTATAGATTAGTATAGAAGTATAGATAATACAATGGCGCTATTATAACTCTGACGAGTTTTATGGCCGAGCTTCTCTCCCAATTCGAGGTGTGCTCCTTTTTGTTTTTCCTACTAATTCATTATTATTTTAGTCAAATCTATGTTGAGCCATCTTCTTACCATTCACTTGCGACAATTAAAAGGACAACAATTAAAGCTCATTGGCAAAAGCGCTCTGAAACAAAATTAATGATGCAATGTGTAATAAACTTAAAGTACGTATGGAAAAATACTTGAATTTAATCACCACCTTCCCCCTAATAGTTAATCAATTTTTTGTAGAAATCAAGTGTAGGTACAACGTCAATTAGAATACATATGTATTTGAGGAGTGGAAAAATAGTAAAGCTTTTAACACATGTGCATATGCAAACAGTAATACCCCTGCAGCGAAAATAACCAGTTGCATACTACACCTTTTCCAGTTTAAGTTCAGAAAGTTACAATTGAAGTTCAGAAAATTACAATTGAAGTTCAGAATTTCCAATTGAAGTTCAGAAAGTTACAATTGAAGTTCAGAAAATTACAATTGAAGTTCAGAATTTCCAATTGAAGTTCAGAAAGTTACAATTGAAGTTCAGAAAATTTCAATAGAAGTTCATTTGGAAATTCTGAACTTCAATTGTAATTTTCTGAAATTCAATTGTAACTTTCTGAACTTCAATTGAAAATTCTGAACTTCAATTGTAATTTTCTGAAATTCAATTGTAACTTTCTGAACTTCAATTGGAAATTCTGAACTTCAATTGTAATTTTCTGAACTTCAATTGTAACTTTCTGAACTTAAACTGGAAAAGGTGTAGAATTATACCAGTATACCGTACAACGCAGCCTATGTTTATTGAATTTCCTATTCGATTTTGTTTTTATTTTTTGACTTTTTTTTCAAGTTTTTTATCATTTATATTTTTATAATAGTGGTCTTCATCTAAAGTGATAAAGTAATAAATTGTTAAAGTTTATCAGTTTATCGGTATTTTTACATGAACGCACCTTGGTAAATAATTGTTTAAACTCTTGTCAGATGTCAGTGTCAACTTGATTAATAAATAAAAAACCCAATAAAATAAACAAAATATGCATATAACATTTTTGTAGAAATTATTTTAATAAATCGTGATAAAATGCCGAAGGAAAGCACAATTTCTTCTTTTAAATCGAAAAAGTAAAACTGACAATGTGTAAGACTTGAATTTTACCGAAATTTATAAATTTACGCAACAAAATCGTTCGGTAAAGTGATAAACTTTGCTTAAATATATTTTCATACAAATTTTGAAAAATAATTTATCACAACTATTATTTTACCACTTTACCCCATTTACCAGCAATTTACCACTTTAGATGAAGACCCTTAATATTACCTTTTGCTTGGTGTTTTCGATATTAAAATTTTAGTAAGCATCTGGTAACAAAATACAATACAACCTACATACCACAGGTGTTGCCTTCTAATACACATTTACAGGGCCGCCGAGAGAAAATCCGGGCCCAGGGTCAAAAAACTACGGGCCCCCATACTAAATGAACAAATTCTCAAAATCAAAATTCAATGAATATATAGTTACGAACTTTAATTTATCTATACATTAATACAGATCAAGTAAATATGTTTACATAGAAATATACATATTAGGGTGGGTCAAATGTATTGTTCAAAAGGCACATCCAGTTTCTGAATCCATGGGTCATACTGAGTAATATTGTCCATGGGACCATAGGCCTGAATGAATTTTGTTTAAATACATATTGCTTTATTTGTATGAAATAAATTTCTTTAAATTGTAATACAAATATTTGTTGTTAGTAATTTGGTATATCAAAAGACTTTAATTAACACAAGTGAGCCTTTCTGGCCTTAGCAGCTGCAAAATTATCTATTATAGTGTCAAAATCCAACGCAAATTTTAGCTTCGCAAGCTTCGTTTGTTTTCGGCGTATCGCTGTTTACATACATACATACACGTACATATATCGCTGTATAAGAATTTGCATCATACCGAATTTTTCTTTTGCAACAAAAAATGAATTCAAATTTATGCTGCAAAGCCGACGCCAAAAACCAACAATTCCTTAAGTGGGGCGCAGACACGTTAAGAGATTTATAAAATTTGTTGAAATTTAAAGTGATTGCTATCTACGAAAGGTGATTAAAGGTGTTGTTTATTTAGTTTCTGTAAGCAAAAAGCTTGGATATCATTTTGAGATTCCCGGGCCCTCTAAAGCCCGGGCCCGGGGCAATTGACCCCCTCAGCCCCCCCTCTCGTCGGGCCTGCACATTTAATTTACAACGTACAACATTAAAAGAGCTAGTGAATTTACCATATATTTTCGCTTATTATTATAATATTGTTATACTGTTTAAATAAAAACTTTAATTTTGTTTTATGACATAATGCCTCGTTTTTTAAAGTTAAAAATTAATAAAAATTTAGTTTACATTGTGATGGCCAAATGTGCCCCTATTCAAGTCACAGGTACCCCTACCACGGGGCACATTTGACAAAATGGCTTTTTTTAAAAAACTATCTGAAAAAGGTATTTACGTGTTTTTTATAACTCATTAGCTACTCAAATATTGAGATGAATAATGAATAGTTACTGTCAATTGTTAAAACCTTAGTTTTCCCCAAAAATGTCTGAGATATGAGACTTCAAAAAAAAGGTGTCAAAGGCACCCCACCTTACCCTACCTACAGAGGTTATCTATGATTAGTAGGGAAGCTAAAACTATGCACGAAAAATTTCAAAATATGCATGCTAGTATGCCCGAAAAATAACTGAATTATGCTCGTAAATATGCACGAAAAAATCTCATTATATGCACATATGCCTAAAAAATACCTGAAATATGCTCAAAAAATTTACATATGTATTTCATTTCAAGCTTACATTTTTATTTAACGAATTTTGCAAAATAATAATAATATAAGAACTGAAACGTACAATTCACATTTTCCCCATTTAAAAAATTTGTTTTTAAATACTATAAAATAATTTAACTTAATTTTAGATTTGTATTTATGTAAATACATGAGATCTTTTTACAAAGCAAGCGAAACCATTTCATTAATATTGCGCAGGGTTGCATTGAACTATTATATGTTTTATTATATTTTCCATGGTGAATTTTTGGTGGTTTTCCGAAAAAAAGCTCTTGTATGCGGAAAACGATTAATATTGACCGTGTAGCATCGAGTATTGATGGATTGCGATTCGCAAAAAAGAAATTTTGAAATCCGCGATCCGGAACGCAATATTGATAATACGGATTGACTGTGTAGCATGAAAATTTTGCGACCCATCAAATTGAATTGAAAGTGAAAGTGTGAAAAGGACGGAAGTAAAATATTTTAAACCTCAGAGCGAGAAAAATATCGCAATATTCATATTGAACGTGTAGCACTAGTCTGCGATTCATCATACCATCAATATGGATCGCGATCCAAATATCGCGATTCATATTGACAGTGTAGCGTATGCCTATGTATGTCGATACATATTGCATATTATTGTTCCCTTCATCGGAGCAAAGTTTTTTTTTACTCTGGGTTTGCTTCGAGGCTCTGATCAACAGTCAAGTAGCCTTGTTTGTATGCATACAAGAACTTAGTGTTTGGCGTGGTGAATTTTTATAAGGGAAAATGCTCCGGGGTCCAGCGCAATAGTTAAATGGCCTTGGTTGTATGTATACGCAACTATCTGAATTAACCACAGATAAGATGTTTCCAGCTTAATATTTTTCGATATTGCTCGATTAAGTGCCAAAATATGCCAAAATAAGCACGAAATGCATTTTGACCATAAATATGCATTTTAGGTCGAAATATGCTTTTTCATATTTTTAGCTTCCCTAATGATTAGTCGCCCGTGCTTTCATAGTAGCACAATGCCAGTAGGTGCATCTAAAAATTCTCTGGCAAAAGCCCCATGCGATTATCGCAAATCATAGATTTGAATACACTAAAACTCCTCTCACCATCTACAGAGACTAATGGTGACACATAAAACATAACATAAGTGGGTATATAAGAGCGAAACCCATCATTTACGCCGCTGTAAATTCAGTGGAAGTGCTAAATAGACCATATCATCTAAAGGGAGTCACTTACATATGTCACTGTCATTAAACACCAAAGTGACAGGTGAATATGTGGGTAAAATAAGCCAAATTATTGAACTGATGTGGTAATTGTATATGAATAGCGAAAGGCGTTCAAAAAACACAATTGGAATGAGGCGAATGTTTGGCTGTGCCACTATGATTCATAGTTCCTGATTATTTGAAATTAAATGTTTAAAAAAGATACTGAAAGGGGCAAATATCGTCCCATTTCTGCGTTAACCTCGTATCTACAGAACAACAATTTTTCAGAAATTAAAAATAACGTTTATTTTTCTTCAGTACAAACAATTTATCAATATATTTCCTTTTTTGAAATAGTTTTATGATTGTTAATATGTAGCTTATTCAAATATTTTTATTTTAAGGATAAGTTCAATATTTTAATGGTTTTTATTAGTTACGAGCTTACTTCCTTCATAATTTATTACGTGAAACAGTAGATACGCGTTTACAAGTTAATCATGTTGATTACTGTTTGTAAAAGAATTAATCAGTTTTAGCATAGCAAATTATAATAAAACTTATTCCAGACTCTTAAAAAGCTATAATAACTTCAAGTTTATCATATTACTTAGATACTTACTATTTCAGTTGCGAATTAAATTATCATAAAATTAGCCTTTTCATACTTTGAAGGTCGTTGTATTTTCTAACGGGTATCGGTATTGAATTGGGATAAAGTGATGGTATGTCTTTAGAAATATCAAATGTATTTTTGATGTGTAAACATCTTTGCTGTATCTAAGAGTGATTTCGAAAAACAGGTAAAGTTTACGCGTAAACGTAAATGACCTTTGTGTTAGTGCACTGCTGCGTCCGTGTGAATCGCTTGGCATTGTCAGTGGTAGGTAGGTAGATAGACACCCTGCAAAAAATGCGATTAATCCGGGACGTGTCCGGGATCAATCGCCAGGGAGCATGCGACTAATACAATTTTACATCCCTTTATATGGAGTGAATTGATCGCATTTGTTCGAGCATGTCCTATGAAGAGACTAATTGTTCAACTTGTATACCCGAACGGGTACCAATGTAGATCAATCGCTTACATCCCGAACGGGTACAAATGTAGATCAATCGCTTTCATCCAAAGTTGCAAGCCAAGGCTATTTTTTATGAAAATGTCTAAAAATTATAAATTGTTATATATGGGACATTCCATCGTGACTCCTGGGACATTTGACTCCAGAGCTTAGTCAACTTTGAATTATAAAACTGACATCGGGACTTAAATTGCTATGAAATATATTTATCGACATCGATAAATATCCAATACAACAAATGCATTAAAAGAATTGGCTAAATAATAACAAATAGCTTTGTAACTACTCAGTACATGAGTGTGACTCCTGGGACACCGAAAAATCCCTTTGTTGCACCTTTATGAGCACGAATACGAATTTTAGATCAACTATTCAACTTTCACCTACAATTTGTATATGGTCGAAAAAACACACTGCATAGTACCATATTCTATAAAAATATTTTATATATTCAAATTCAATTAACTATTTTCAAATATTTAAACTTGTGACTCCTAGAACAAGTCTTTGTGACTCCGCAAAATAGTTAGGTGTGAAGTTAAAGTTCTATGGGCAAAAATTTTGGGTTTTTACATATTTTTCTATATTTCTGTTACCAGATTAGGAAAATATACACATTCAGTTACAGGTAACTGAATAAATAGGAATGATTAGTAGCATTTTAAATTTTATGTCGTTTTCCTCTTTTGGCTGGAATGTCCCATATATTAGGAGAAAGTTTATTCGATTAGCTTTCATCTTGTAGTGAAATCTTTTAAAAAAATTAAGTATTTTCTCCAAATATTTTAAGTTTTGAGGATGCATTATGCGAGTGTAAAAGACATGTGAGGAATTTTTCAGTTGTTAGCCAAGGCTATTTTTTATAACAATCCTTAAAAATTATAAATGCTCATGCCTATTTAAGTAAAGATTATACAATAAGTTTTACTTTTGTAAAAAAATCTATTCAATAAATTAAAAATTTTTTACATAGTTTTGATTTTTCAATGGATATTTTTGGTAACATTTTGTTAAAATTATTATTCATCACTGTTATTAAAAGAAATTGTGTTGAATTAGTTTTACCTATTGCTATAAAATTTTTTTAATACATACATTGAATATTTTTGTAAAATTTATACATTTCCTCAATCTAGATTTGCACCCGTTTGCGATGAAAGCGATGAATTTACATTTATACCCGTTCGGGAAGTATTCGTCTACAATTAGTCTACATTTATACCCGTACGGGAACAATCGGGGACTAATTGTGGACCGATTGTTCCCGAAAGATATCAATCCGGGACAAATCTCTTTCGGGATTCATCGCACATTTTTTTGCAGGGCATGTACTTACAAATGCTTGCATGCATAGCCGTGCAAATGCAAATATCAACAACAACAGCAACGAATCGAAGTGAAGCTGTTGTTGTTGTTGTTTTCTGCAACAATGCGACAAATAGGCAAAATAAAAAGGACCAACCTGTTTGAACATGTATGCAAATGTATGGATATGCATACCTACATCTACCTATCTAATTTTCTGTGCAATATTGGTATCAAATGAAAGGTTTTGAGCAGGACTTCGATATGAAGCTCTCTTCATTGTGACCCCCAGGCCGGGTCTCAAGATATGGGTCAAAAGGAGGACCCGGATTATCGTTGAATGTTTCTGAGCAATATTGGTATCGAATGAAAGGTTTTGAGCAGGACTTCGATATGAAGCTCTTTTCATTGTGACCCCTAGGCCGGGTCTCAAGATATGGGTCAAAAGGAGGACCCGGATGATCCTTGAATGTTTCTGAGCAATATTGGTATCGAATGAAAGGTTTTGAGCAGGACTTGGATATGAAGCTCTCTTCATTGTGACCCCCAGGCCGGGTCTCCAGATATGGGTCAAAAGGAGCACCCGGATGATCCTTGAATGTTTCTGAGCAAAATTGGTATCAAATGAAAGATCTTGAGCAGGCCTTCTTGAGGGAGCTCTATTCTTCATGGTTCCTAGGTCGGGTCCGGAGATATGGGCCAATAGGAGGACCCGGATGATCTTGCATGTTTCTGAGCAATATTGGTATCAAATGAAAGGTTCTGGGCGGGGATTCTACACGGAGCTCTACTCTTTATGGTTCCTATGTCGGGTCCCGAGATATGGAGCAATACGAGGACCTGGATGTCCTTGAATGTTTCTGAGCAATATTGATATCAAACGAAAGGCTTTGAGCATGGATTCTACAGGGAGCCCTATTCTTTATGATTCCTAGGTCGGCTCCCGAGATATGGGTCAAAACGAGGACCCGGATGATCCTTGAATGTTTCTGAGCAATATTGGTATCAAAGGTGTTCAACAGGGCTTCTACATGGAGCTCTATTCTTTATGATGTCTAGGTCGGGTCCCGAGATATGGGCCAAAATGAGGACCGGATGATCCTTGAATGTTTCTGAGCAATATTGGTATCAAATGAAAGGTGCTGAGCAGGGCTTTCACAAAGAGCCCTATTCATTATGAGTCCTAGGTCGGGTCCCCAAATATGGGTGAAAATGTGACCCCGGATTAACCAGGAATGTTTCTGAGCAATATTGGTATCAAATGAAAGGTGTTGTTGCCTACTACACGGAGCTCTACTCCTTATGATTCCTGGGCCGGGTCTCCAGATATGGGTCAAACGTGGACTCTGATGATCTTACATGTTTCTGAGCAATACAAAACAATACAACATAAAAAATCAAAAGTCAAAAACCAAAAACCAAAACAAACAAAAACAACAAAATAGTAGCAGTCACAATGACAACAAAAAATTACAAAAACGATAGTCGCCTTTTAATCCATAGAAAACCAGGAAAAAAGGAATAAGGAAAAGGGAATAAATATCCGATTTCGAAACTGTTTACACATCAATGTTCATGAATACCCGTTATTCACGCTTTAATTTTTTTTCTTTGAGGAGAGATAGTCCAATCATTATCGTACTCTAGTTTAAAATACATGCCAGAGGAATCATATTTCAGGCATTTTAGATATGTGACTTGGGGATCGCCTACCATAAATCCTGGCCTAATCGATTTGTAAAACTGCATTACCGAAAAGTTTTTAAAAAATTTGTGGTCTATGTAAAAGACTTTATACGGGTTTGAAGCTCTCGCGTCTCTGACGATTCGAACAAAATCAGCAGAAACATACATTTCCTTGGACTTCTTTTTCCTTTCTATCATAGAGCGGACTGAGTCGCACTCCATTTGAGTATGCCGAACGGTTAAATGCTTTTGTTTAAAATACGTCGACAACGCCGCTATTACAGACAGACAGACACACAGACAAAAATTCTAAAAATTGTAGATTTGGGTTCCGCTGGTCCAATAACGACCTCTCCTATGAGTTTTTCTTGAATATCTTCAATGTACAGACATCGACCTGTTACAATTTTATTATATGTATAGATAAGTTTAAGCAATATGTGCAATTTTTTTTAGTGGCTAGCACGAAATTAATTTTTTTATCAATTTTAATTTGATTGAAAATTAATTTTTTTATCAATTTTAATTTGATTTGGGTAAGTGGAAAATTAGCTGAAAACTATTAACAGCGAAGCTGGGGTATATAGCTATTTCGAAAAGGGCTTAAACTTTTCTCATCAGTACCACTTTCGGGAGTGGAAGTTTGAACCAAGCGTGATTTGAACTTGGGACCTCACAACTCCCACCCTTATGACCGAGTGATTTACACACTCGGCCACAAGAGTGCTGTATCAGTTGACAGCCAATTTCCACTTTTGTCTTTACACACGTACCTACATACATATGTATGTATGTATGTCCATATGTACCTTCAATTAGATCGTTTTGTGTGCACATGCTTTGCATATGACAACAACACAAACGTATTGAATCTATTTTTAGACAGTTCGCAATGAACGGAGTTGTTGTATTACCAACATTACATACATACATTCGTATAAATGCAATTTTTTTTTTTAGTGGCTAGCACGAAATCAATTTTTTTATCAATTTTAATTTGATTGAAAATTAATTTTTTAACAATTTTAATTTGATTTGGGTAAGTGGAAAATTAGCTGAAAACTATTAATATGTTTTTCATATATTTTATTTTACATGCTAAACGTGTAGATACAAGGTTTCCACTTAACTCGAGGCGCATGAATGTAGATACGAGGAAAAATAACACTACTCGACACCAAAAATCACCAAGAATAAAATAATACTTTTCTAAAGCGAAATTTTATTCTGATTCCGAATATCATCTCCATTTTTTTGTGGCAGACCCAGTTTTTGAGATATTGGTAAATATGTGGAAAAGCCATATATGCAAGGCATTGCATCACATAAGTGCATCAAAAAGTTTTATTAGACATCGTGGCGATTTGACATCTAGAAAGTGCTGGTAGAGGGAGCTCCAACAAACATTTTTTGCCTTCACACTCCAAAATTGGTCAAGTAGTTTGGTTACAATGGCAAAAATAATGAAAAAAAAAAATTGAAAAAAATAGAATTTTTTTAAAGAAATTTCAGATTCGACTGTCCCAAAATCAGAAAAATTGTATGGGGCACAAAAAGTTAGCCCCCCTAGAGAGAATTTAATTGTGAACATTTTAAGACTAATTGTGTAATAATCGGATGTACCGTTATTTATATTTATCTATTTTTATTGAAAGTCCTTTACCAAAAATTTTCCGGAAGAGTAAAATTTCAACAACAAAATTGGGTTTATTCATAAAACTTTATTAAGGAGTAATACTCAAGATTATTTCATTCCATTTATTACGTGTTTTGGAGTGCACAATATCTATCAAAACAGCGATTAATAGGAAAAAAAATTAATTGAATAAAAAAATATCTGCATTTCGCCATTTTAAAGAGAGGATAAATAATGAGCGATGTGAGTAAGTACTTTTGACTACTCTTTTGTGATTTTCTGCATTTGTTACACGTATGATTGTCCAAAAATAGTCTCCCATCATATCCTCGTACCAAGACCCTTGATATCGCCATTCAAAAACTATAAATCCTGATGAAATCTCTCGCCATGTTTCAGCACCTAAGTTTGTAGGGAATTATGAAGATGTGAAGGAATTTTAGGCGGCATATTACAATCTTTTACAATAAAGTAACTTTTTGTTACCTAGAAATCCACAAACAGTTTGTTAAAAACTGCTGCAAGCAGTAACAAAAAGCACACGATCTATCGTGAAATAGTTAGAACTTTTGTTCTGTTTGTGGACTTCTAGTTAAGAAAAAGTTGCTTTATTGCAAAACTGGTGCCGTGATTTAATCCCAAGTGGCATAACCCCAATTTTAAAATTTGGGATTATGTCACTCACCATGGTGTGACATAATCCCAATTTTTTTACTTGAGATTATGTCACCTATGTGGGAGTGACATAATCCCAAATAAAAGGGAGCCAGATTACCAAATCACTCGAGTAGGTACTAGTGCGAAACAAAATCGCGATTTTTGGTTCCAAATTTTAATTTTTTATAGACATATAGACATATGTACATATTTATATACCTATCGATCTATAAAAAAAAAGCGCCGCAGGCGAAAATTTGGAATCAAAAATCGCGCGATTTTTTCTTCCAAATTTTCATCTTTTTATAGACATATGTACACACCTATCGATCTAAAAAAAAAAAGCGCCGCAGGCGAAAATTTGGAATCGAAAATCACGCGATTTTTTCTTCCAAGTTTTCATCTTTTTATAGACATATGTACATAAATATGTATACACCTATCGATCTATTAAAAAAAAGCGCCGCAGGCGAAAATTTGGAATCAAAAATCGCGCGATTTCTTCTTCAAAATTTTCATCTTTTTATAGACATATGTACATACATATGTATATACCTAACGATCTATTAAAAAAAAAGCGGCGTAGGCGAAAATTTGGAATCAAAAATCGCGCGATTTTTTCTTCCAAATTTTCATCTTTTTATAGACATACATATATACAATGTACACAAATATTTATATACCTATCGTTTTATTGCTGTGGTGCAGTGGGTAGAGTGCTCGCCTGCTGTGCCAGAGGTCTCGGGTTCAAACCCCAGTCCGAGCAAACACCAAAAAAAAAAAATTTTCTAATTAGTAAAAATCCAATTATTGGGTTTTTTAAGAGCAGCGGTCACCTCTCGGCAGTGGGCGGCATACTCTCCGAGAGTATTTCTGCCATGAAAAAGCTTCTCACAAAAAATGCATTCGCCGTTCGGAGCCGGCATAAAACTGTAGTTCCACCCAATTAGTAGGAAAAAACAAAAAGGAGCACACCTCGAATTGGGAGAGAAGCTCGGCCATAAAACTCGTCAGAGTTATAATAGCGCCATTGTATTATATTATTATTATTATTTATTGAAAAAAGTCTGTATATATGTAAATATATATAATTTAAATGTAATTTTTTAGTTTAAATGTAATTTTTTGAGAACATGTGTATTTAAGTATTTCATCTTATACATATACTCAATGTATTATTATATAACAACATTAACTTTATTGTCAGCTTTAATTTTTTGCTTAATGTAATAAAATCTAATAGGGTCTATACACAGTGCGTCTGACTCGCGAGTCTCTGTGTACGTGTTGACTCGCCGTCATTAAAATTTGACAGGCGAGTCACAGAAAAATATCAAACTAATTTTGATTTTCTTGAGTCATGCCAGAGTCAAGCATATTTTCACCAATACACCTAAACTGACTCTTGAATCAGACGCATCGTGTATAGACCCTATAAGAAAGACTACTAAAATGTTTTTTTGGGCTTGAAAATGACATTATCCCAAGGGGTACCCTGACATAATCCCAAGGGGCATAATCCCAAATTTTTTATTTGGGATTATGTCACTCCCCCTAGGGTGACATAAGCCCAACTTTTTTACTTGGGCTTATGTCACCCTAGGCGTAGTGACATAATCCCAATTGGCTCCCTTTTATTTGGGATTATGTCACTCCCACATAGGTGACATAATCCCAAGTAAAAAAATTGGGATTATGTCACACCATGGTGAGTGACATAATCCCAAATATTAAAATTGGGGTTATGCCACTTGGGATTAAATCACGGCACCCAATTTTGTTGTTGAAATTTTACTCTTCCGGAAAATTTTTGGTTAAGGACTTTCAATAAAAATAGATAAATATAAATAACGGTACATCCGATTATTACAAAATTAGTCTTACAATGTTCACAGTTAAATTCTCTTTTTGTCCCCCATACAATTTTTCTGATTTTAGGACAGTCGAATCTGAAATTTCTTTAAAAAAAATTCGATTTTTTTCAAATTTTTTTTCATTATTTTTGCCATTGTAACCAAACTACTTGACCAATTTGGGAGTGTGAAGGCAAAAAATGTTTTTTGGAGCTCCCTCTACCAGCACTTCCTAGATGTCAGATCGCCACGATGTCTAATAAAACTTTTTGATGCACTTATGTAATGCAATGTCTTGCATATATGTCCCTTTCCACATTTTTACCAATATCTCAAAAACTGGGTCTGCCACAAAAAAATGGAGATGATATTCGGAATCAGCGTAAAATTTCGCTTTAGAAAAGTATTACTTATTTTTTGGTGGTTAAAGTTGATCACAATTTGTCGAGTAGTGTAATTAAGCAAAAACAATTACCGTTATGTTATTTTGGCGTACGAATTGCCAGGCTAGATTCAGTGAGAGCTTCTCAGTGTTGCCATGTAATAAACCGAATTTCTCAAAAAATGTATATACGTGGTTGACGCAGAAACGGGACGATATCTGCTTAGTGTGGTTACCCAAAACAGGTTAGGATGTATTGCCATGAAAAACCTAGTAGTGAGACATTGCTTCTCTTCAATTGTCTAAGTAATTTATTCTTCCTTGACTGTTTATAAAATGACTAGCTGTACCCGACCAAGCTTTGCTTTGGCCCACTTCCTATTATAGGTACTTGAAGCGAAAAACGGCACACTTTAAAATATGTTGGAAGTATCTAGAAATCGAAATTACATCGGACTGCAGAGCTCAGCACAATTCAGATATGTAATTTTAAAAAAAGGGAAGGAAAAAATTGAAATTTTCAAACGTTTGCCCTCTTCATGTTCTTATCCCATTTTTCTTGGTATTAGTCTCCAACTGCCTTTCCCTCTACTTTTCTCTTTCTCTTTCCCTTTCCATTTATCTTTCCTTTCATTTCCGTTTCCTTTTTCCTTTCCCATCACATTTCCGCTTCCCTTTCTCTACCGCTCTCTCTTACCTCTCATTTTCTGTCTTTCTTCTTTTTATTCCACCTCTTATTCCTTCTCTAATTCCCTGTCTTACTGTCTCTCTCCCCATCCTGTTCATTCCATTTTTATTATATTCTCCCTCTCCTTTTCCGTCGCTTTGCGTTTCCCTTTCCCAGTCTCATTACTCTTCCCCTTTCCCTAGAGAACTGGGTTTAGCATAACATACCCTGCATTCCACTTCTCATTTGATACCATCATTGCTTAAAAACATTCCGTGGCGTCCGGACCGTCTCTTTTACCCATAATTGGGTATCGGTACTAAGAATCACTATGAAAATATCTCTATATAGCAGACCCGGTCAACACTTTCATTTTATATCAGTATTGCCCAGAAGCCTCCCGGGCTCATCCGGGTCCACTTATTGACCCACATCTGGGAACTTGACCTAGGAACCATAATGGGTACGGTATCTGGAGACTTGACCAAGAAATTGTAATGGGTACGGCCCTACATGAGAGTCCGCTCAATACCTTTCATTTGGTACCAATATCCCTAAGATATATCCCGGTGTTATCCGGGTCCACATATTGACCCATACCTTGGGATCCCACCTAGGAATCGTCATGCGCCGTGATTAAATAAAACTATCGCTGAGAAATTATCCGGGGCCTGACCTAGGAATCATAATGAGTTCATCTCTATGTAAAAGCCCTGCCTTTCATTTGACACCAATATCGTTCAGAAATTTTCCGGGGCCATCCCGGTCCACGTTTTGACCCACATTTAGGGACCAGACCTAGGAATCATAATCAGTTCATCTCTGTGTAAAGGCCCTGCTCAGCACTTTTCATTTGGTACGAATATCCCTGAGAAATATCCCGGTGTTGTCCGGGTCCGCGTGTTGACCCACACCTTGGGACCCGACCTAGGGATCGTAATGAGTTCATTTCTATGTAAAATCCCTGCTCAAAACCCTTCATTTGATACCAATATCACTGAGAAATTTTCCGGTGTCATCCGGGTCCACGTTTTGATCCATATTTGGGGACCCGTCCTAAGCATCACAAATAAAATAGTTCTATGTTGAGGTCCTCATCAAGACCTTTCATTTGATACCAATATCGCTCAAAAACGGGTTGGGCCTAAAATACCCAAAATAAAAATCCCCAAAATAAAATCCCCAAATCAAAATCCCCAAAATCAAAATCCCCAAAATTAAAATCCCCAAACACAAAATCCCCAAAATCAAAATGCCCAAACACAAAATCCCCAAAATCAAAATCCCCGAAAACAAAATCCCCACTTTCTGTGTAAAATACATTTCAATTAGGTTAAAAATCGCCGCGATTTTTAACCTAATTGAAATGTATTTTACACAGAAAGTGGGGATTTTGTTTTCGGGGATTTTGTGGCTCTTCCTGCTATAAAAACTCTAATACATAATTATATACAAACATCTATGTTTCTCAATGATCGTATGCATGTATCTACAAGATTTATTTCGCATTTCGCCAAACAAACTGAGATATGATGTTTATACTATTTTATTTTTTAACTAAATCCAATTCAAGGTTTTTATACTCAGCTGTACTAGTACACAGAGTATTATAGTTTTGATTTCCTAACGGTGGATTGTAACAGAATGAAATAATCGAGATAGATATTGACTTATATATATCAAAATGATCAGGGTGAAAAGAGAAATCGATTGAGCCATGTCCGTCCGTCTGTCCGTCCGTCCGTCTGTGAGCACGATAACTCGCGCAAAAATTGAGATATTTTGATGAAATTTGGAATGTAAGTTGGTATCAAGACAGGAACGGATGGTATTGAAAATGGGCGAAATCGGACCATGACCACGCCCACTTCCCCTATATAGTAAAAATCGGAAATTTTGTATCTCAGTCACTAATAGAGCTAGAGTGATAAAATTTCACACACGTATTGAGCTCGGGCCCTTATGAAGAAATATATTGAAATTTTGGAAAATGGGCGGTGCCACGCCCACTTATTAAGGGGCAAACATTGAAAGTTTTATATGTCATAACTCAGAAACCGTTGAAGATATATCGATGAAATTTGGTAGGCGTGATATACTTACCTAGGCAAATGTTTGGACGAAAAATTGCCAAAATCGGTTGACGACCACGCCCACTTTTATATATGGGTGTTATAAAGTGGCCTAATAAAAACATTTTAAGCGATATCTATGTCAAATATAAAGATAGTTCATTGAAATTTTGTGGCATGAGTTCTAAAATAGACCGGAAACAAAAAATATTAAAAATTTTGGAAAATGGGCGTGGCACCGCCTTTTTTTAGACAAAGAATCAACGAGATTTCGGAGCCCATATCTCGACAAATAATTGAGATATTATGACGAAACTTGTGTTATACACTTCTATAGCTTGTGTTAATAGACACGCAAAAATTTATTGAAATCGGTTTATGACCACGCCTACTTTTTAACAAAGATATTTCTGGAACAACCTTTGGGAATTTGTAACGTGACATCTTTGTAACTAAAAGTCATAAAGGGATGAAATTTTGCACAAAGAATACTATTCCTATGCTTATTTGGATGACTGATAAAAATTTAGAAAAAGGGCGTGGATACAGCACTCGCTTTATATAAAGTACACCGTGTTTCCATCAAAGGCAAACAAACAATGAAAGCATACAGCTGAGTATCTAATGTTCGATTCCACTCGAACTTAGGCTTCCTTACTTGTTCTTTGTTAATTAACAATAAAAAAGTAATATTAAATTAAATTGAATGCAAAATATTAACAACAAATTTCAACATGTACATTGTTTTTGTTCAGAACTGTTCTTTAGTGTGTTTTTGTTGTAGCGCATATCGAGCCTTATACATACATATATGTGGCAATTTGCAATAATCGCTTAAGTCGAAAAATATGATTTCGCGATATATTGATTTTTAAACGGTTTTATTTAGCTCACCCCGTTTGTTTTATTATTTATTCTTTATTCTTGGGTCAAATTTAGTAATTCAAATTTCACCCTCTTCCTGTCAACCGATTAATCTGAAATTTTGCACGCATGTATAACCCCGATGACAATGCAATATTATGAAAAAAAAATTCCGATAGGTGGCGCGTGGGTCGCTATATTTACAAAAATCGCATTTATGGTCCTATTTGGCTGAAATTCGGAACATGTATTACTACCTTGAAAAGAAATATTTTCTTAAAAAAAAAATTCCGCTAGGTGGCGCGTGGGTCGCTATATTTACAAAAATCGCATTTATGGTCCGATTTGGCTGAAATTCGGAACATGTATTACTACCTTGAAAAGAAATATTTTCTTAAAAAAAAAATTCCGCTAGGTGGCGCGTGGGTCGCTATATTTACAAAAATCGCATTTATGGTCCGATTTGGCTGAAATTCGGAACATGTATTACTACCTTGAAAAGAAACATTTTCTTTAAAAAAAATTCCGCTAGGTGGCGCGTGGGTCGCTATATTTACAAAAATCGCATTTATGGTCCGATTTGGCTGAAATTCGGAACATGTATTACTACCTTGAAAGGAAATATTTTCCTAAAAAAAACTTCCGATAGGTGGCGCGTGGGTCGCTATAGAGGCGTTGGACTGCAATAAACTAACGGGCAAGAAACCTTGCAATAATGAAGCACTAAATGAATTAAACAGAATGCGAAATAAAAACTAAAAACTAGAAAATAAAAATAGGTAAAAAAACTTTTTAAGTTAAACGGTTTTATGTTATACATACATTGCAATGTTTAAGATAAATGTACTAAAAACCAGAAAATAATAAAATAGATACAGCCGTGGGAATTATAAACATTTGCATAGACTAGACTAAAATAAAACCGGGGGGCACGTCAATTGTCTACAAATTATCGACTTAATGTGCGATAGAAGAATCGTTTAATTCGGCAGTTGGCCCGCAGACGGTGAGGAAAATACTTACTACTTTCTTGCTCATGGAAATTCCAATAGTTATACACTCCATGTTAATAAAAGAGATGTTTCAACTAGTTTATCGTTGGACATTCACACGAGGAATCGTTTCACTGCTCGTAGTTTGTCTTTAATCGACAAAACATATGATAAAAGTACTACTCGCTCACCACTATGAAACCCTAAAACTCGCTTATAATCGAGCTTGCTAGCTTTTTTCCACATTCTGGCCCTACTTATCACACGTCCATCGTTGTCGGTTGAACAACTGCCTAATTATAGTGTAACATTACAAAACAAACATTTTAATCAATGATTGTAGACAATTGACATGCCCCACGGTTTTATTTTAGTCTAGTCTATGCAAATGTTTATAATTCCCACGACTGTATCTATTTTATTATTTTCTGGTTTTTAGTACATTTATCTTAAACATTGCAATGTATGTATAACATAAAACCGTTTAACTTAAAAAGTTTTTTTACCTATTTTTATTATATTCGAAAACTATGGACGCAAAATCAGTGAGCCATCCACAATGTTATAGGGGCGTCAGAATGAATACTTTTCCGTCAATCCAGAAATCCTTTTAACTGACAGCAGAGTAGAACTACATGTATTTGAATGACGATCGACACATTCAGTACTTCAACTTTGCCGTAACAAATACATATATGAAATTGAAGTATGTGTCAGTTAAACGGAGCTGGATTGCCGGAAAAGTATTCATTCTGACGGGCCCATTACGATCAAATTTTGTAAATAAAACAAAATGTCATGCAGAAATTTGATTAAGTACATATATACATCTACTTTGGCTGTTATAGCATGTTTAATATACCTCTATTGTAAGTTAAGCCTAAATCTTTTTATTTATATCTTTTGATTGAATTAAGTTATAAGCATGGGGGGTTTTACAGAAATATAGAGCTTTAAAAGGAGAATAATGTGGTATATGCAACTCGAAATCTTCCTAAGTCGGCTTAAGCGGTTATTGCTTGTGGCCACAGATATATCCATACACATGTAAATAGTATATATATGTAGTATTTTTAATTAAATACATAAATAAGAGCTTTCTGTGGTGGGTATTATGGGAATTGGTGATTTTGTGTTTGGGGATTTTGTGTTTGGGGATTTTGTGTTTGGGGATTTTGTGTTTGGGGATTTAGATTTTGGGGATTTTGTGTTGGGGATTTTTTTTTTTAAATGGGGATTTTGTGCTGGGGATTTTGTTTTCGGGGATTTTGTGGCTCTCCCCTCAAAAACATCCGAGGGTCATCCGGGTCCACATTGTGACCTATATCTGGAGACCCGGGCTAGGCATCACAATTATAATAGTTCTGTGCTGAAGTCCTCATCAAGACTTTTCATTTGATACCAATATCGCTCAGAAACATTCGAGGGTCACCCGGTCCACGTTTTGACCCATATCTGGAGACCCGACCTAGGAATCACAATGCGTGCTATTCTATGTAAATTCTCTGCTCAATACCTTTCATTTGATACCAATATCGCTTAGAAACATTCGAGGGTCATCCGGGTCCACGTTTTGACCCATATCTGGAGACCGGACCTAGGAATCACAATGAGTACTATTCTATGTAAATTCTCTGCTCAATACCTTTCATTTGATACCAATATCGCTCAGAAACATTCGAGGGCCACAAAGGTGCACGTTTTGACCCATATCTGGAGACCCGATCTAGGAATCACAATGAGTACTATTCTATGTAAATTCTCTGCTCAATACCTTTCATTTGATACCAATATCGTCCAAAAATATTCAGAGGAAAGCCGGATCCACGTTTTGACCTTTTGACCTATATCTCGGGAACCGACTTCCGGATTTGAAAAAAATATGTATATAAACCATCTAGGGCAAGGTACTAAGCTGGTGTGTAAATTTGGTCAAAATCCCTCCACGCGTTTGGGCGAAAGCCGGCGACAAAGAAATGGGCTTGATTTTTATATATACATATATAGATAACAAAAATTGTTGACAGTAATGTTAAGTTGTAAGTTCATTTATTCTAAACATTCTAAGTAAAATCTTCACAATGATTAATCATACATTTCACCACCGGATTCATCTCCGCCTCCGCCTCACACTCGAAAGCATGCTCGAATTCTGGCAGATTCATAAAACTCTTATTAATCAACATCGCATACCAATCGTTATTACGCTCACAATGCAATTGTGCCACCGCATAGAATAAAACGCGTTTCGTGCTTAAATGAAAATGTTCCAGGATGGCATTCTCAGCAAAGGCGAACGATTCGCCTTCCAACCAAAAATTATAATCACGCAGCGCTTCATGGAAAGCACGATAAAAACGAAAGATCTCAGCGACTTCTAAGACACTCAACTGCGTTGACGACGAATCACCCGCACCACCAACACCAACATGCACCAATGCCTGCCGTTCCAAACAATCCACAGCCGTGTAATGACCATCCGAGCTGTAAAGTAAATCCGATTTGTGCCACAGTTGATAGTCGAGCGTGGCAAAGTAATGGAAGAGTGGACGATGTAATGACAAAATAGTAAAATGCACGAAATGACGCAAAAAATATAAAGGACTATTATAATCTTCGTGATCCACGTAGGGGGCGAAGAAAGTGTGTCTTAAACGACAAAGCCGTAAATCCAATAATTTTACATAGAAATCGCTCTTTACAAAATTCTCAGCGCTATAAACTGCTGTTAAATTGGCAGTGTCCAAATAAGTTGCGGCGAAATTGGAGAGTAAACGCGGCAAATTGAAATCGCTGCGCTGCAACTTGCCCAACATCAAGCGCTCCCATTGCTCATCAACCAGCGCAGCGCGTCGACGCTGCTGCTGAAAGCGTGTGGTGTGATAAGTGTATGTGGCCAAAGCGACTTGGCGGCTAAAATGTGTTTGGAAAATATACCAATTCCAATACTCCGACAGCAAAATATCCTCAAACTCTTCCGTGAGCGAGTAGCAATCATCGTAGCGGAGCGAGTTATACAGTTGCCAAAGCACAAAATTGAAGAGTATACGTGGTTGTGTGGTTGCTATGAGTGCGGCTGTATTTTCCAGTTGTTCCTTGTCGATATAAATTACACGCGCTTCCGCCACTTGTTCCTCGCTTAAGCGTAGACGCTTGAAAAACAATTGAAAGTATTTGTAGAGTAGATCAAGTATGAAGAAATTGCTGTTTGTTGTAGTGCCATTGTCGCCTTCTTTGCTGCCATCAACATCACCATCCGCATTCAACGGTAATTCACCAATCAATTGACGACAGAAGGTATGCAATTCCTTGGCCAACACTTCCACCGCCTGCTTGGCGGTTTGCTTGCGTCGTCTTAAACTCAGCAAAGTTGTTTGCAATTCACCTAACGTTTGACAATTAATACCCGACTCACTCGCTGTTGCCCCCCTTACAGCCGCTATGTAAATTGTATTCTGCGCAAAGAATACGCGTGTGAATGTCAGCACACCATGCGCCGCGCTCTCGGCCGCCAAATGCATCCAATCCAAGTAGGTGGCAGTGTGTGTTGAATGTAGCGCTTGCCATTCATTCGGCAACAAAGGCCACTCCACAAGAAAACGAAAATTGCGCGCGGTAAAAGGCAGTACTCGCAATAAGCGTTGCCAACGACTTAGCGGCGTGCCGAATCGCTCATCGGTGCGTTTACGATGCTTACACGAGTCGTACAAATCAGCGAGAAGACGTCCGGGTGTTGTGCCAAAATTCTCTTTATTACGTTCAAAGAAAAGCATACGATCTTCATAATTGTATAAATAAGGCGGCACTGCCGTTGTTGGCACCTCATCGTTATCATCACTACCTTTCGTCCCCGACTCACTCAACGCTTCATTGTAGTAACCACAGGCGTGTGCGAAGAAATCTTCACATGGTTCGACATCTTCATCCATTATTGCTAGCATATTGATGAGTTGTACGCGATAAAGACGCGACATTACACGCGTCGTACGCACTCTCGCCTCGCTCACGTGACATTGCACCTGCTTGCCTTGGTGGTGAACAAGTATTAAAAATAGCAAAAAGTGAAAGAGAATTGCGCGCAAACACTTTTCATTCATTTTTTCTTACTTGACGATATCGCAACGCGTTCGCAATTTGTACTAAACTTAACAAAAATTTATTTGTGCTTGATTGCCAAAATTTTGTTTATTTAATTTTATTATTTTCGCTAAATACTAAATTTTTTTGTTTTGTGGTTTTGTTTTGCTAAAGAAAATTATAAATATTTTAAATCATATTGCCCTGCAAAAATTCCGAGTACTCCATTCGCTAATCCATGTACTGCTCGCTATGGACCAACCGATTACTCCATAACTTGCCACATTTCATACAAAAAATATGGTCCATTTAACATTGCATGTCATTGCAATGGAGTATATACTCCAGTCCCGCATAACAATCAAATTAATCCATGGAGTACCTACAATGGATTAATTGATGGAGTACCTAACAGTTAGCCGAACATAACAACAAAAACCAAATGTTTATCGCGACGACGACGAATGACGTGTATACATTCAAACATATCTATGTATGTAGTTATGTATGTATATACACATATCGTCGTCGTCGCGATAAACATTTGGTTTTTGTTATGTTCGGCTAACTACGAACCGGTGCAGATATATGAATCGGTCGTTTGGGCTATGTTAGTGGTCACTTTGAAAGTACTCTAACCTACCACAAATGGAGCATATAATCCACTGATTTTTGTAGGGTGTATACTCGTGTGTATGTACATTAGAGCGTCTCGCCTTACAGGCAAAAAAAAAAAAAGTCGGCCGTACCTCCCCTCATATGAAGTGTTTTTGAAAAACATTTAAAAACAAAATTTTTTTTTTTCTGGCAACGCTAGATGTCGCCCAATTGCATTTTTCTTCATATCTTCGGCATTTATTGTCGGATTTTAAAGTGTGATACACCAATTTTTTTTGTCTCAAGGAGTGGGTTTTTCCCAAAAAAAGCTCATTGATCTCAGGCGCTCCGTTGTGGTACCTACCCACCATATCTCAGTTGTTACCACCCTAATGTACCGATCTAATAACAGCAAATTAAAGACCGTAGAAAATCGTAAATCTTTTGCGAAAAAAGTACTTCAATTAATTCAGTAGAACTCGAAATAAAGCAAATTTTGTTTTTAGTTGAAAGCCATACATTAGATGCCTTATCATACCTTTCATGAGAATGAAATGGTATTATAACTTTGTGCCGAAATACAAATCTTGGAAGTACCAGAAGGAGGCGTGACAGACCCACCAAAATATATACCGATATGATCAGAATCATGAGCTGAGTCCGTCTGTCCGTCTGTTTGAACGCAAACTAGTCCCTCAGTTTTTGAGGTATCTGCTTGAAATTTGGAATGTGAGTGTATTTTTAGGAGAAGCTGATCATTTGTCGGAATCGGCCGAATCGGTCCACTATAACATATAGCTGCCATACAACCGATTGTTCAGATATGGACATTTTGGGGTATATCATCTCCATTTAGACAGCTAAGGGCATGAAACTTTGAAATTTTTGTACCCATATGGACATAAATAATGCCATTGAAATTTGTCAAGACCGGACCACTATAACATATAGTTGCCATACAACCGATTGTTCAGATATGGACATTTTGGGGTATAACTTCTCCATTTAAACAGCTAAGGGCATGCAGCTTTTCAGGGTTTGTACTCATATAGACCAAAAAGATGTTAGTGTGAGTTGTCAAGTTCAAAATATGTTTAAATTAAACAAAATCAGGCCTATTCATGAAAGGTATGAAGTCTTCGGTACGGCCGAAGACTGCCGCGCTCTTACTTGTTTTCTTTATACATTTTTCTTTATGAAGACCGTTTTTTTATAAATTAACTGGACTATTGTTTATCTACTTTTTTCTGTTTTATGTTTTGTCCTTGACATCATAATCAATTGTCATTTTACTTGGTGCGTGTTAAAAACTGTATGGCTTTAGACTAAAAATAAATTGTGTTATATTTCTGGTTCTACTGATTGAATCGAAATACTTTTTTCGCAAAAGATTTATGATTTTTTACGGTCTTCAATTAACTGACATTAGGTTGTTACATTAGGGTGGTATAAACTGAGATATGGTGGGTAGGTACCACAACGGAGCGCCTGAGATCAATGAGCCTTTTTTGGGAAAAACCCACTCCTTGAGACAAAAAAATTGGTGTATAACACTTTAAAATCCGACAATAAATGCCGAAGATATGAAGAAAAATGCAACTGGGCGACATCTAGCGTTGCCAGAAAAAAAAATAAAAATTTTTTTTTTAAATGTTTTTCAAAAACACTTCATATGAGGGGAGGTACCGCCGACTTTTTTTTGGTGATACGCTCTAATGTACATACATATGTGCATGCATACATACATATCTGTGCCCGCAAATTAAAGTAGCCTAACTCGAGATAATGCGAAATTGAGTTATTGTTATAGTGTTAATCATTGGAGGAGAACCCATCGATCTGTCTTATGCCCATTTAAATTGGAGTAATATTTAAAAAGTTATTAAGATATAAAAATTATCCTAACTCAGATAGAAACATTTTGCACCAGTTAAAACAACTTATCTTCTAGCAAATATCTTAAGTCTAGTATTGTATAAAAAAATCGTTTTATTAAAACATCCTAACTAGAGTTATGTGGGTACTTCATGGACGTATTTATTTGCGTTTTCAGTTTATTAAAAAAACTTAACTTCAGTTAGGAATTATAATTTTTTTTTGTCAATTTTGTTTTCATAGCCTAAGTGGAAATAGGTTATTTTAAGTGATTTTTTTTTTTATTTTTACACAATTTATCACGAGTTAGGTTTTTTTGTTAGAATACTTTTCTCATTTCATGCGTTATTATCTTCAGTTAGGTTTTTTTGTTGGAAGCAAGTGGATATGATAAACTGAGATAAGAGATTTTTCAAGGATATATATTATAGAAATTCAATTAATTATTATATACTGTATACATAAAACACCTTTTTTCATCAATTAAACTTTAATGTGGCCGCGGAGATGCAGTGCGTAGAGTGCTCGCCTGCTATACCAGAGCTCTCGGGTTGTAAGCCAGTCCGGACAAACACCACAAAAAATTTTTCTAATTGATTAAAACCCAATTAATGGGTTTTTATAAATAGCGGTCACCTCTAGGTAGTGGGCGGCATACCCTCCGAGTGTATTTCTGCCATGAAAAGGCTTCTCACAAAAAAGGATTCGCCGTTCGGAGCTCGCATAAAACTGTAGGTCCACACAAATTGTAGGAAAAACAATAGTTAAGAAGCACACCTCGAATTGGGAGAGAAGCTCGGCAATAAAACTCGTCAGAGTTTTAATATCGCCAGTGTATTATTATTGTTATTTTTTTTTTTTTATTTATTAATATTGATAGTTAAGCTTAAAAGCTAGAAACTAACAGATATTTTTTTATATAGCACTGGCAACTCAGGCCTTCGGCTAGTTATTATTGTTATTAAACTTTAATCGTGTAGCCTTTTACAAGGTATGGATCCTGGTAACATGGAGGAAGAAGACTTTCTAAATATGGATTATAGTAGCGACGACTCAATTAAGGACTAATTTTTTGACGATAGTCAGTCGGACACGGGGTGAGATAGTGCTGATTAGCCTATGCCTTCCTACGCCTTTTTGCGATCTTCTGAATATTTTTATAAACGCTTTATACACTTTTTATTTAACTGTACATGACTGTGTTCCCGGACAACCTACGTGTTATATGTGGCATGAGACCCTTGCAAATCGTGGTGACAATGGAATACCATTGTGCTTATTCAAACACTTAAATAGTTTACCATTCAATATTAAACATGTCGTTTTTTATAGCAATTGCTGTCCTGGCCAAAACCAAAACTCTTTTATTAGTACTATGTTTTAAATCTTCATGCAAGGTGATACTAACATTGAGAAAATTTATCACAAGTTTTTGGTTCCTGGTCATACGCATATGGAGTGTGCTGTAGACATGCCTTAATTGAACGAAAAAAAAAAAACAAACCAATATGTATTTTGCACATCTATCAAACAGTAGTGCTACCGCGCCCATTTTTTCGGCGGTTCCAGCTGTTATAGCTTTGAACCTCTAGCTTGGGAGTCTTCATTAATCATTTCCGGATAAACCAAGCTTCTTGTGGTGATTTCCCTAGTACCATGCCTTTTTCAGTATTCGGTAAAATAAAACGCAAATTCAGTTCGGGTTGAAAACGATCCGCGGCGTAGGATTATGGATTATTTTTTTCAGGCCCAAACAACAATGATTAGCGAAACGATTTTTATTTTATTTCATTCATTTCAAACAAAAATTAAAAGTCAAAAACTCTAAGACTTCTAATTCCACTACTTAGTTAATTATATCCACTTAAATGGTCGTTTCGGGTCGTTTTCGACCCAAACGTAGGTCTACGCTTAAAAACACTTAACTCGAGTTAAATGGAAATAAAAACATTATTGGGAAGAATTCAACACAATAAAAGAACTTAACTAGATTTAATTCTGCTTTTCGTAAAAATTGCATCCAATAAAAGCACTTAAGTTATAAAAGACAATTTTTTGCAATTAACCTTGCTTTAAGATTTCTGGTTCACAACTATTCCTTCTCTAACACTACAAATCCATTATTTCCCCTTTTAAAAATCCGAATTGGTCCAATGGTTTGAATTTTGACAAAAAATTGAGTTTTCTCCGTTCACCATATTTTGAGTTAGGCTACTTTAATTTGCGGGCACAGATATGTAGTGCCATCCCTGCAAAAATCATTGGATTATATGCTCCATTTGTGGTAGGTTAGAGTACTTTCAAAGTGACCACTAACATAGCCCAAACGACCGATTCATATATCTGCACCGGTTCGTAGTTAGCCGAACATAACAAAAACCAAATGTTTATCGCGACGACGACGATATGTGTATATGCATACATAACTACATACATACATATGTTTGAATGCATACTCGTCATTCGTCGTCGTCGCGATAAACATTTGGTTTTGTTGTTATGTTCGGCTAACTGTTAGGTACTCCATCAATTAATCAAATGTAGGTACTCCATGGATTAATTTGTTTGTTATGCGGGACTGGAGTATATACTCCATTGCAATGACATGCAATGTTAAATGGACCATATTTTTTGTATGAATTGTGGCAAGTTATGGAGTAATCGGTTGGTCCATAGCGAGTACTCCATGGATTAGCGAATGGAGTACTCGGAATTTTTGCAGGGGATATACATTTGGTTTTCGTAGCAATGTTCGTCTATATATAGTTATAACTACGAGCCGATGCAGATAAACGAGTCGCTCGCTTGGGTCTATGTTTTGATCACTTTGGAAGTACTCCAACCTACCACAAAATAGATCATATAATCCCATGATTTTTACAGGGTGTTACAGAACTGTTACAGAACTTATACTACTTAGCACCTCTTCTAGCAGTGTGTGGAAAGACAAGAAATGTTCAAATGCTCTATATTCCACTCAATAAGGGAATATAAGCAAATCAGAGAGCCAATGAGCTGGCCAAAAGCCAAGGCATTGAAATATTCTTGAGTCGGCAGGATAGCGAAAATCATGACATTGACGGCCTTATTCCGGAGTGGTAACATAATTTACTTTACTGCAGTAAACTGCAGTATACTACAGTATAATAATCTGAAACTTTGAACACTCTTCATATTTTTGCATCAGGTAAATTACCTCAGTATATTGTAACATTTTGTTAACATTTTCAGCTCAGAATCTGGTCGTATATATACAACTTAATCCACGTCGCTGAAAATACAAAGAGAGAAGAAAGTAAGCGTTAAATAAGAATCGTTTGTGTTATTCGATTGATACTTTACTCCTTTTTTCAGCTGATCGTAATAGTTTTATTTGTATTATAGGTACATATTTAAATGTTATATGTTCCTCCTACACAATCTAGAAATTTTCAAAGCAAAATTAGCGCAAAATAAACCACCATTCGCTAACAACAAGAACCAGTTAAAACGTTAACGGATAGTTAGCGAACGATAAGGGTTGCTTTTTCCACTATGCGCGTTGCTGTTGGCATGGTAACTGGTGGTGGCCAAATAAACAATGTTAGTGACGAAAAAGTTAAAGCTTTTCGAATTGTGCAAACTAATTTCTTACTAAAAGTTGATTAAAATGCGTTTAAAAACTCATATTTGCAAACGTACCTCAATAAATAATTATAACGATTATCGCATGCAAAATTCGACAACACAAAAAAAAAGTAACGGAAGTGGTGGGCACAAGGAACGCGACGGTAATAATGACAAAGCGAATATAACACCGTTGAGTTGTGTGGATTGGAGCAGCAATGAGGAAATCTATTTTGTGAGGTGAGTAGACACAACAGTCCATTAGCTTCTTTAAGTATATTAAAAATGTCAACTTATATATCTAATACTCAGTGATGATCATCAAATCTACAAATGGAGCGCCAGCACACGCGACTCGGTGGAGGTGGCCAAGTTGCCAGATGATTTCATACCAGCCGATTTGCATTGGCTGCTGTTGGGTGGTCGTAGCAGTGGTGGTGGCAAAGGTAGCGATACTTTGCTCATCTGCAGCAATGATGGACGTTTTATTATATTGAATAAAAGTGCTAGAGTGGAGCGTAATATAACGGCGCATAGCGGAGCGATTAGTACGGGACGTTGGAGTCCGGATGGCGCTGGACTTTTGACGGGTAAGCAAATTGAGGAAGGAAGGCATCACTTCAATGCTTTATTTTGGTTTCGACTATGTTTTATGTAGCTGGGGAAGATGGTGTCATAAAAATCTGGTCACGTTCTGGCATGTTGCGTTCTACAGTCATACAAAGTGATGAGCCGATAAGTTGTGCACGTTGGGCACCCAATTCTACGGCAATCGTTTTCAGTCAGGGTTCTTATATGTCGATTAAACCGTTAGCGGCGAATAGTAAATTGACGAGGGTAAGTAGCTAGTACTTATCTCTGACCTGGTGCTTAGTGTAATCTGGTTAAATATTTGCAGTGGCGCGCTCATGATGGTCTTGTACTCTCTTTAAGTTGGTCCACACATTCGAATAATATCGCCTCAGGCGGAGAGGATTTTCGTTTCAAAATTTGGGATACACAAGGTGCAAATTTGTTTACCAGCTCTACAGAGGAATATTCTATTACATCGGTATGCTTTAATTCGGAGAAAGACGTGCTGTTGGTGGGATCGTTTAATATGTTGAAACTGTGCTCTAGCGCGGGTGTAAGTACATCGACTTTAACCCTTCTCTACTTATAAACTCTTTCTTATTTCTCTTTTTCATAGTGGTCATATAGCAGCACGCGTTTTAGTGAACCGGCCGTTGGCTCCTTCTACACTATGGCTTGGTCTGCAGATGGCACACAAGTGGCCTGTGGCACTTCGGCGGGAAATCTTGTGGTGGGTTATATTATTGAACGTCAGCTGATCTCACGCAATTTGAAAGCTACCACTACGGGTCGCAAGTCTATTATGCTGCAGGATATAGCAAATAATAGCAATGATCTGCTGGACTTTCCTGAACGTGTTATCAATTTTGGTTTGGGTTATGGTCATTTAATTGTCGCCACATCACATCAAATACATATTTACAATGAAAAATATATTAATACGCCGATCATAATTGATGGTAGGACAGATGTGCGCGTAATTGTGGTGGGAAAGAAGTGAGTTTGAAAGAGACAAAATAAGTTATCGAAAACAATTTTTCTGTGGAGGAGAGCTCGGCCTTTCACAGAGATCGATATTATAGATCTCTTTCCGTCTCTATATCTCTTACTTCAAGTGTTTAAACTCTCGATTTTTTTCCTCAGATTCTTCATGGTCTTGGATGCCACTTCGATTTGGGTATACACCTACACAGGACGCTTGCATTTAAATCCACGCTATCCGGGCATGCAGGCACAAGTGCCCTTGCTTACCTGGCGCGCTGTCACTTTGGGTATGGATGTGTTGGCTATATGTGATAACTCAGATAATACAGGTTAGTTTGAATCACTTTTCGAATTAATAAATCCTTAATTTTCCTTTACTCTCTCTGCCAGTCATTCACATTTTCGATTTGGTTCCGGACGCTTCACGTCAATACGAACCCCATTCGCTGCGCTCCAAAACTCAAATCACCGAAATCTCTGCTTGTCGCGCGGGCACAATCGATGATCAGTACGTTGTGATAATCGATAAGAATCGAGAATTGTACATCACAGAGACGCGCAATTTAAATGGCAGCAGTGGTGGTGGTAGCATTGGCGGCGGTGCCGGCAATTCCCACTCCGAACGCATTTCCCTCAACAATAAATCGCACAGCAGCGGCTATGAAATCTACAAGATCGGCACCCAATTGACAGCTGTCATGTGGGCAAGTGAAACGAATATTTTGGTGGGTGTGCACGATAATTGTTATAGTGTGTGGTATTGTCCGGGTGAAGGTGCAGCCGATCCGACATTGATTGCGCTAACAACGGTGACCATAGATGCAACGTAAGTGGATATATTATTACGTATGTATGTATATGTATGTATGTAGGTAGTCTAACATTATTTGTAACTACTCGCATTTCAGTGAATTTGGCAAAAATATAACTTTGGAAACCTTCGAGGACGCCATCATTACATTCCGCTGCGGTGGCGCATTGCTGCCTGTCAATGTTAATATTTATTGCGAAGCTCTGCATCGCATTTTGATGGACGGTCATTGGCAGAAAGCTTTGAAAATTTGTCGTCTAGCGCAAAATGGTAATTTGTGGGCGACATTGGCTGCGATTGCAACGCGCAAAAATCAATTCCAGATAAGCGAAGAGGCCTACTCGGCGGCGTTGCAGATTGATAAAGTCAGCTACTTGCAGTATATAAAGGTAAATTTGCATTTGATTAAAAAAAGGCACTGAGGAACCTCTTTCGTTAGGAACTATCACCCTCTAGCCCTGAACAAATGGCCGAAAATTCGCTTATGGTGGGCCGTCTCGTTGAAGCTGAAACTATTTTGCTGCATAATAAGAAATTTGCGGAAACTGTGGCACTTTGCCTGCGCATGCATAATTGGCGTCGCGCTTTGGAGGTTGCTGAAAAGCATCAGCCTGATTTATTGGACAAAGTGTTGGAGCAGCGGCGTAAGTATTTGAAGGCGCTGCAGCGCGACGAATGGGATATTTTTTTTTTGCCGTATCTAGTGAAGGAGAATGATCATGATACAAGTGAATAAAAATTAAAATATGCCATTTTTTTAATTATTTTTTTAATAATTTGGGTTTTTCTCTTATTTTTTACGAAAACCAAAAAAATCATAATAAATAAAAGCTTATAGTAGGCAGAACTTAACATCGGTTTGCCTTCAGGCGCGTTTATTATATTATTGGCGGCTTTTAAGGCCATTTCTTCGGTCGATGGCATCGTTTGGGTACCCAGATGAGGAATTACTACTGTAAATAGTGAAAAATATAATAAGTATATTGTTTTGAATGAAAATTTAATTAACTAAGGGATTAAGGATATATGAAAAATTTAAAAGCAAAATTTTAGGCGCTTTCCACTCTTAACAGTGGGAAAACAAACTAAAGTTTGTAAGAGAGGAATCGTTGACTGTCTTTCTAGCTTAGATTATGAATAACTTATTTTACTCCAAATCAATCAATTAAGAGTAGGTACGTCAAGAAAAATTAGATTCAGTACGCATACACAATTTTTACCCGGCCTTGGAAAACAAAGCTTAGTTCATTTATTACCCAAGCACTTTGGCTACCGAAATGGGGGCTGTAGCCAAGAGTTTTTGTGCTTTTAACAAATGTTCAATGTTTGAAAATATTAGTGGATAATCCCTGATGTATAATCATAATATGTATATTTCGAATTAGGCTATTGCGATTGTTTTTATGGGCGTCTAGGCATGAATATTAGGCTAGTTACAGAGGATAAGTTGACGAAGTATTTTGGTTAAAAAATTTCCTAAGCTAACTTGGGAAAATTAAACAAGTCTTTGTAAAAATTACCCAATATGAAAGTTTGCCAAGTTTTTAATAAATTATTTTCGTTAAGAAGACGAAAAAACTTTTCGACTTTGAAGTACAAAATTGCCAAGGGTTTTGTGTCTAATGTGAAACAATGCCGAACATAGAAAATGCGTGGCCGACTCTTGATTGCAACCTCTGCATTTATTGTTAATTGGGACCCTTATCCGTTTGGCGTTTTCCGAATGGCCAGTGTCCCGTAATAATGGCAATGGTTCTGAAGATTTCTTTTCTTGATCTACTAAGGAGTTCCCTAGTTTTTTTATGTTTTATTCTGCTCAGGCCTGCTTTGTGATAAACATTTTCTAGCGAGGGGTCCATTCAAGCCTTAAACAAGAGCTCCATTGAAGACAATAATTACCGCAATTTGGCAATTTCAGCAATGGATCATCCGCTGGTAAAGGTTCTGGAACCATCACATCTAAGTCAGCAGCAGCGATGTCGCCACTCTTTAATGCTTCAACAAGCGCCGGCTGATCAACAATACCTGCATGCAGAAAAAAAATTTTAGCTTCTTTGTCTCACTACATTCCAAAACTTCTTACTCACCACCACGAGCCACATTAACAAACACACAATTCCTTTTCATTTGCTTAAATGCCTCAGCATTGAATTTATTACGCGTCTCTGGCGTCAACGGACAACAAAAAATTAAAAAATCACTTTCCTGCAACAGTTGCTCGAATGGCACATGCAATGCACCGAAAGGATTATCGTGCTGCCGGCGTGTATGGTATATAAAGTTGCCTGCCTCCCAACCTTGCAAACGCTTGACAATCGCTTGGCCAATGCCGCCGAAACCGTAAAAGCCAACAACAGAGCCGCGCACCTCCTGCCCCATCAACCACATTATGTGGGTTTTGTGCCAACGGGCGCTGAAAGCGTGAAGAGAGTAAAAGAGACTAAAATATTTGAAGTGAATGGAATATTCTTCTTGATTGCAACCAGGGCTGTTAATCCAAGTGAACGACCACCACGCCGAAAACCACCGCCACGAACTCAGTCATCGCTCTTAAACAAATTTTCATATTCATGTTTCAGCTAGGAGACCGACGATATCTATTATATAAAAATTAATGTGTGTGTGTGTGTGTGTGTGTGTTATTCATGGACTCCCACAGTAATCAACCGATCTTTATCAAATTTTCACAGTAGATTCATATGGTATATGCGCTGGTGATAGGGTATACAGACTTTAGGAAAAGTAGGAACTTCCCGGAATATAGGCCCAAATGTGGACCCAGAGTGACCCAGCAAGTCTTTGAGCAATATTGGTATCAAATGAAAGGTGCTGAGCAGGCCTCCAACATAGAGTTATTTATATTTTCATTGCGATGCCTAGGCCGGGTCCCGAGATATGGGTCAAAACGTGGACCCGGATGACCCCTGAATATTTCCGAGAGATATTGGTAGCAAATGAAAGGTAAAGGTAAAGGTAAAGGTAAAGGTAAAGGTAAAGGTAAAGGTAAAGGTAAAGGTAAAGGTAAAGGTAAAGGTAAAGGTAAAGGTAAAGGTAAAGGTAAAGGTAAAGGTAAAGGTAAAGGTAAAGGTAAAGGTAAAGGTAAAGGTAAAGGTAAAGGTAAAGGTAAAGGTAAAGGTAAAGGTAAAGGTAAAGGTAAAGGTAAAGGTAAAGGTAAAGGTAAAGGTAAAGGTAAAGGTAAAGGTAAAGGTAAAGGTAAAGGTAAAGGTAAAGGTAAAGGTAAAGGTAAAGGTAAAGGTAAAGGTAAAGGTAAAGGTAAAGGTAAAGGTAAAGGTAACGGTAACGGTAAAGGTAAAGGTAAATGGAAAGACCCATTATAACATAAAAGCTTTTGTTCGTCGCTGCGAAGCGGGACGGGTATTTGCTAGTATGAAATAGAATCTTTCATTATGCTCAATAAGAGTGATTTATGTACAATGTACATTGTACATACATATGCATTTTTTTAACTTGATATTTATTGTGTTTGATTACTCTAATGCTATAGACACATATCGTAGTATAGTAATAATATTACGATCTATACCACATATGTGTCACCCTCATATTGTAGTTTTCATAGTATATACAAATCATAGTATTGATATTATGATATTCATACCACATGTGTGTCTGAGGCAAGGAAGGAACTATTGAATTCTGATTGTATATTACAATTTCAGTAAAAACTTTCGTCTCAATAAAGACGTATTGGAGGTGGCCGTAAACAATTTAACAATTTACTTAAACTTTTATTGTAATTTTTTGATATTTTGTTAATATCGCCGGAACCAAATACTTGCGGCTAACATTGGTAAAAAGAGCTGCCAAAAGCGACGTTCGTTCAGATTACATAATACCGATTTAAGGAACTTTTAAGGATTTGAAATCATCGTCGGGATAGATAATAACGATTTACCGAAAACGTAATTTCGGAGGCACCGACGGGATACACAATATCCCTGAACATCAGCGAAAGCTTTAGAACACTGATAGGCAAAACGCTACCCGTGGGTAGCTTCGACGCGGCAGCGCTGTACATACACAAAAACGACGATGCTAATTCTGCTCCGCTGTTCGCTGAATTTCTTCAGAATTTTGCCAAATGCCTGCCAGTTATTTCGTGGAAAATCTACGCAATGTCCAAAAAGGCATATTCATATTAAAGGAATTGCAAATGAATATTTTGTTTTATTCTGCGTTCAAATTTCAATCAACCAACACAATGAGTAATGACGATTGTGAATTAATGTTTTTCGCTGTAAAAGGCGATAATAATGCACGATGCTTACTCTGCGGAACTAATTTTAAACTTTTTTTTTTGATTTTTAGTTCCTAAAAACCTATCCCTGGTCACCATCATCAGATAAAAATTAAATTTCCTGCGATATATGTAGGTACATATGTGTGTATATGCGCATCAAAATATATTTTCTATCAGAAATCCCCCATTTTTACTTTTGAATACGAATGAAACAATGTGGCAAGCATGTATTTGGTCGCGCACCAATACAATGACAAATTGTTACTGTGTTGGTGTGCCGATCACTGCTTTAGAAGCTTCAACTGATAAAGCGCCGTTAGTGCTGTTAAATCAGCTGTTTGCTTAATTATTTTCCACAAAATAAAAAGAGTCCGCTGCGCTGCTACAAGTCACCTTCAGCTTTATAATATTCACTGGCACTCACTTCTCCATCTGCTGACGTCCAGCGTGGAAATGCCGCGCCGCCGACACCATTAAACCCACTGCCAAATCGGCCACAGCATCCTTTACCACACCCGGCGTATGCCCCAACGGCATTTGACGACGCTTAAACTCTTCAACATCAACAAAGTCAATACCTGATGACATCGTCGATACCGCCTTCAGCTGCTTTCCAGCTGCATCGAGTATTTCGGCGTCGAGCGGATCATAATAACCCCAGAAAATGGCATCGACCGCAGGCAATTTGCTAATTATTTCGGCACGCGATGTTGGTATACTTTCACATGCAATTGTTTCGCAATTATTTTTATGAAGTAATTCCAAAGCCACTTTCGGTACTTCTGGATGTGTGACGAGTATTTTATAAAGGCGATGCGGTGCGGACATTCTGTGCTTTTGAACTGTTTTTCGTGGCTGTTAAGCTGATTCCACATAAAACTTTTTTCGCTTTGCGTTACGTCGCTTTCTATGTCAAACAACGGAAAACTGAAAAACTATGCCACAATGAACGTTGTAACATCACTCAAAAAATATTTATTTTCTGAAAAATTTGTCATTCTCCGTTTTATTTACAAAAAAAAATATATAAGAAAATAAAAATCTATTAAATTATTTTCTAATTGTGTCATGATAAAAGAAAGAAGGTAGTGTAAACGTCAAATTTTTGTCGCCATATTAGCCACCTGACAATTATATGGATTATGACATTTCGTGCTGCCATACTGAATGCTAAAAATCCTCCATCTATGTTATTTTTTATTTCCATGGTAACCATGGTATCTATTGTAACAGAACGAATTTTTTTCAATTTGAATATTGATAGATGTACAGTTTGTCAATTAATTCTTTGCAAAATGAAAACAGTTCAGAAATTCGTTTTCATACTAATATTTGGTCAACTAAACTTAACTTTTTAATTTTTTTTTTAAATGCTAATATTAAACTAAATATGTTTACAACATTTAGGAGCAAAAAAATCCAAAACTTAAATCATAGAAACAACAGAAAAAACAAAAGTTCAAAAAATTATAAATAACACATTGTCAATTAATTCTTTGCAATTTTTTCATATGTGACAGAAACTGAAAAAAAAACAGACCTGATCGTTGAAATTTTGGTATTTTTGGCCACTAGCCTCACCTACACATTGTAGACGAAGGGTCATGGAATGAATCAGGTCCTTCAGCCCATAAATGTCACGTATTTTTTGCCATTCTTCCTGAATGGCATTAATTAAAGCCTTTTTCGCTAATAGACCTTCGTTTTCTGTCTTGTTATTTCAAGAAAGGCCAAAATTGTTTGATTGGGTTTAAACTAGGACTTTGGGCAGGTGTATCCCTTGCTTTGGTGCAATTCTGCCGTACCCAAATACTGCACAGCAACGATTTGTTTTTAGGATCGTTGTTCAGGTACAGCTTGAACTTTAATTTATTGGCGTTTTTTGGTTGAAAAATGCAAATTTTTATTGCGATTCTCGACTACTCGTGTCAAGCTAAAACTCCTTCGTCATCAGGTCATTAAAAATCCGCAGTTCGCCAACACTCTTTGAAGATAAACAACTCCACATCATTGCATACAATTTTCGAAACATCAGATTTGGTCTAATATTCTTCTGTAGCAGAGCTGTGTTGATGTTCTTTTTCGCAATGAAACAAAAATATAGCTCTATACGCACGATGCATCGCGATGGACGCAGAAAAAATTTTAGAACAACCAACACAGCTCTGCTACAGAAGAATATTAGACCAAATCTGATGTTTCGAAAATTGTATGCAATGATGTGGAGTTGTTTATCTTCAAAGAGTGTTGGCGAACTGCGGATTTTTAATGACCTGATGACGAAGGAGTTTTAGCTTGACACGAGTAGTCGAGAATCGCAATAAAAATTTGCATTTTTCAACCAAAAAACGCCAATAAATTAAAGTTCAAGCTGTACCTGAACAACGATCCTAAAAACAAATCGTTGCTGTGCAGGATTTGGGTACGGCAGAATTGCACCAAATCAAGGGATACACCTGCCCAAAGTCCTAGTTTAAACCCAATCAAACAATTTTGGCCTTTCTTGAAATAACAAGACAGAAAACGAAGGTCTATTAGCGAAAAAGGCTTTAATTAATGCCATTCAGGAAGAATGGCAAAAAATACGTGACATTTATGGGCTGAAGGACCTGATTCATTCCATGAACCTTCGTCTACAATGTGTAGGTGAGGCTAGTGGCCAAAAATACCAAAATTTCAACGATCAGGTCTGTTTTTTTTCAGTTTCTGTCACATATGAAAAAATTGCAAAGAATTAATTGACAATGTATTTATAATTTTTTGAACTTTTGTTTTTTCTGTTGTTTCTATGATTTAAGTTTTGGATTTTTTTGGTCCTAAATATTGTAAACATATTTAATTTAATATTAGCATTTAAAAAAAAATTAAAAAGTTAAGTTTAGTTGACCAAATATTAGTATGAAAACAATTTTCTGAACTGTTTTCATTTTGCAAAGAATTAATTGACAAACTGTAAATAAAAATACGTACATTTACGTTTTATATTCTTCATAATATCAGATCACAAATCTATATATATATAAAAATCAAGCCCATTTCTTTGTCGCCGGCTTTCGCCCAAACGCGTGGAGGGATTTTGACCAAATTTACACACAAGCTTAGTACCTTGCCCTAGATGGTTTATATACATATTTTTTTCAAATCCGGAAGTCGGTTCCCGAGATATAGGTCAAAAGGTCAAAACGTGGATCCGGCTTTCCTCTGAATATTTTTGGACGATATTGGTATCAAATGAAAGGTACTGAGCAGAGAATTTACATAGAATAGTACTCATTGTGATTCCTAGATCGGGTCTCCAGATATGGGTCAAAACGTGCACCATGTGGCCCTCGAATGTTTCTGAGCGATATTGGTATCAAATGAAAGGTATTGAGCAGAGAATTTACATAGAATAGTACTCATTGTGATTCCTAGGTCGAGTCTCCAGATATGGGTCAAACGTGGACCCGGATGACCCCCGAATGTTTCTGAGCGATATTGGTATCAAATGAAAGGTATTGAGCAGAGAATTTACATAGAATAGTACTCATTGTGATTCCTAGATCGGGTCTCCAGATATAGGTCAAACCGTGCACCTTTGTGACCCTCGAATGTTTCTGAGCGATATTGGTATCAAATGAAAAGTCTTGATGAGGACTTCAGCACAGAACTATTATAATTGTTATGCCTAGCCCGGGTCTCCAGATATACATAGGTCACAACGTGGACCCGGACGACCCTCGGATGTTTTTGAGCGATATTGATGAGGACTTCAACATAGAACTATTTTATTTGTGATGCCTAGGACGGGTCCTCAAATATGGGTCAAAACGTGGACCCGGATGACCCCGGAAAATTTCTCAGTGATATTGGTATCAAATGAAGGGTTTTGAGCAGGGATTTTACATAGAACTGAACTCATTACGATCCCTAGGTCGGGTCTCAAGGTGTGCGTCAACACGCGGACCCGGATAGCACCGGGATATTTCTCAGGGATATTAGTACCAAATGAAAAGTGCTGAGCAGGGCCTTTACACAGAGATGAACTGATTATGATTCCTAGGTCTGGTCCCTAAATGTGGGTCAAAACGTGGACCGGGATGGCCCCGGAAAATTTCTGAACGATATTGGTTTCAACTGAAAGGCAGGGCTTTTACATAGAGATGAACTCATTATGATTCCTAGGTCAGGTCCCCAGATGTGGGTCAAAATGTCGATCCGGATGGCCTCGGATAATTTCTCAGCGATATTGTTATTTAATCACGGCGCATGACGATTCCTAGGTGGGATCCCAAGGTATGGGTCAATATGTGTACCCGGGTAACACCGGGATATATCTTAGGGATATTGGTACCAAATGAGTAGACTCTCATGTAGGACCGTACCCTTTACGATTTCTTGGTCAAATCTCCAGATACCGTAACCATTATGGTTCCTAGGTCAAGTTCCCAGATGTGGGTCAATAAGTGGACCCGGATGAGCCCGGTATGCTTCTGAGCAATACTGATATAAAATGGAAGTGTTGACCGGGTCTGCTATATAGAGATATTTTCATAGTGATTTTTAGTCCCGATACCCAATTATGGGTAAAAGAGACGATTAGGACGCCACGGAATGTTTTTAAGCAATGATGGTATCAAATGAGGAGTGGAGTGCAGGGTATGTTATGCTAAACCCAGTTCCATAGGGAAAGGGGAAGAGTAATGAGACTGGGAAAGGCAAAGGGACGGAAAAGGAGAGTGAGACTAATACGAAGAAAAATGGGATAAGAAAATGAAGAGGGCAAACTTTTGAAAATATCAATTTTTTCCTTCACTTTTTTTAAACTTATATGAATTGTGCTGAGCTCTGCAGCCCGAGTCAATTTCAGTTTCTAGATACTTTCAACATATTTTAAAGTGTGCCGTTTTTTGCTTCAAGTACCTATAATAGGAAGTGGGCCAAAGCAAAGCTTGGCCGGGTACAGCTAGTAATTATATAAAAAATAAGATTTATTCTTAAAATAAGTTGCGGCAAGTTTGTGGAATATAGTACATACTATAAACGGAAGTTAAATATATAAAATAACATATTTTTGTAGTCTCAATTTGGCTCGCCGTGCTACAAAATAGCTGGTATTATCGGTGAGTTTTAATCAGGGACTTGTAACGCGTTTCGGTTTCTGTTACACAGCTAAGTAACGAAACTGAAACAGAAACAAAACTCCTTTGTAAAAAAAGTCGTAACAAAACTCCGAAACGGTTCCAGCAGAAACAAAACCTGTAACGAAACTAAATTAATTTTGTCCCTTGTAACCAGTGTTGCCAGAACTTTTCCAGAGTTCCAGCTAGATTCACAAAAAAAAAAAGCTAGAAAAAGCTAAAAAAAATTGTTTCAGACATCAAAAAAAAATTTAAAGCTATAAAAAAAGCTAAAAAAATTACGAAAATACCCAGTAGAACTTGGAGCGAGATCTCCACAAGCGAGAGCAGAAGAGTAATCTATTTGACATCCTTTCCGAGCAATACGAGTATAAAAATTTTTTCAGTTTTGCTTTATTTTGTTTGTGTTTATTACTTCCCTTCCATACAATATTAAAAGCGAGTATACAAAATTGTATGTTTATACACGAAGTATAGGGAGTAATGGAGTATCTATTGACAAGTACTCCCGGATTAATAAAATGATGATCCCAAGTCCTACTGCGTATTTCAGTGCTTTATTAATAGGTGATTTCCCGTGGCAGTTATCTAGATCGGGACAAAAATTTTGCAAGCAACTTCAACAACAATTTTTTGATCCCGATGTTTATCTGGATCAAAAAAATCTATTACAATCTATACGGACCCGAAATGGATCAGATAAACATAAGGATCACAAAATTGTGGTTCCATTTGCATGCAAAACTTTTATGCGGATCTGGATCACAGCCAGGGGAACTCGCCTAATGTGTTTTCAAAACACACATAAATTCAAGGTCAATTTAACAGGTCGGTTCAAGATACATACACACATACACGCCGTGAGCCTAATGTCAAACTCTCGTGACCGAGATGTCAAAACTGTAAGGAAGACGAAATTATTTGACATTCAGCTCACGGGCGAATGATGGATAAACTCTGAGAATGAAGAATTTGACGAATTTTAAACACGAATGCATGTATAGAATATGCAGAAGTAAACAAATTGGATAGCTGTCGAAGAAGAACAAGAAGTCAGCTGATCTGAAGAACCGACCTGTTTAGTGGACCCTGTATAAGTTATTTATTTTCATATATGTATATGTAAATTTGTACTTCAGTGTCAATAAAAATAACGAAATGTTAAAAAAAATGTTTTACATTCTAATAATGGTAACCATGATGACTGTATGTATATGAGCAGTGAGCTGGGAGTTTCAGCAAATAAAAAAGCTAGAAAAAAAAGCCAAAGCTAAATCAGAATTTTTGCAGCTAAAAGACAAGAAAAAAAGCTAAATCTAGCTTGAAAAAAGCTAGAATGGCAACGCTGCTTGTAACAAAACCTGTAACGTTTCGGAGTTTTGTTACAAAGGAGTTTTGTTTCTGTTTCTGTTACAAGGAACAAAATTAATTTAGTTTCGTTAGAGGATAGAGATGTGCGCTTAGAAATCCATACAAAATTTAAACGCAGATGTATATGCGCTGAAATAAAAACAGGGCTATTGTATAAAGGACATTTTGATAAGAGTTTTCGACTTTAATAATTGCATAAATCTCTTATTTTTTATGAATAACTCATTATTTTATCTTTTTTGAAAAGCTTTTTTCAATATATTTAAAATGTTAAAATATACTCATTCAATCCGCTGATTTGTTTTGTTGGTTAAATATGTAAAAAACACCAATTCATTTAAAATACCCAATATTTTGTTCAAATATACCCTCAGCCAAAAACTTTTGATTGGGCAACGCTATCCTAAATTTTTGACTTAAAGTAAGACGTCAATAATCCATATTATAATCAAAAATGACAAAGTCAAAGTGAAATGGAACTACCTTGTTTGGTTGTATCATGAATTGTGTGAAATTTAAATTTGTTTGTTTACATTTTATGTAAAGGGAAACTGAAAAAAAATTTCAACGCGCCCAAAAGTTGAGAGATGGGCAACTTTGTGCTTTACGTAACTTCGGCGTTGCGTTACTTTTTGTTATGTGAGAAACCTCATATAGATACATGTATTTTATCCCAGCTGTCACGCAGAAAGTGTCAGGTAGCGCAATACGAAGTTCTATCTGGCATCAGCTTTAATGAATTGCTTTGAGCGAGTTGAAGCTAATCTGTCTCATTAACAGCGATAAAAAGCTTTTGTGGTTGAAAGTTTGCGTAGTATTTCTTCGCATATACAATTCTGTACAGCAAAAAAGCAGCAGCTACGTACATTAGGCCGTCTCGCCTTATATGGACTAAAAAAAAGTCCAGGTATTATTGGAAAATATTTCCAGCAATTTTTTTAATTTTTTTGGACGCCGCTATATTTTGCTAAAATTCATTCATTTCATTCATATCTTCGGTATTTGCGGTCCGATCCCTAAGTTAGACACGCCAATGTAATAATATAATCGTATAATCTGTGCGCCATTGGGGTCACTTCCACCCAGTACTTAGTTTATACCACCTTAATGTAACTTTTTTTTGCCTGCATGTTAAACGTCATCAAAAAACATAAATATTTTCCAAAAGAAGTATTTCAATCGCTTCAGTATAACCGGAAATTTATTTCCACATTTATTTAACACATTTAACATGCCGAGGATTATAAGTTTTGCGCTCCCTGTGATGTTTTACAAAGATTTTTTCTGAGGAGACTCCTACTGAAATTTTATGCCGAATAATTTTCTAGAACATTTTAACCATCTAGCCCCCTAAGGTTATTTTGACCCCTTTTTATACTCAGCTGTACTAGTACACAGAGTATTATAGTTTTAATCACATAACGGTGGATTGTAACAGAATGAAATAATCGAGATATATATAGACTTATATATATCAAAATGATCAAGGTGAAAAGAGAAATCGATTGAGCCATGTCCGTCCGTCCGTCTGTCCGTCCGTCCGTCTGTAAACACTCTAACTCGCGCAAAAATTGACATATTTTGATGAAATTTTAAATGCAAGTTGGTATCGAGACTTGGACGGTTGGTATTGAAAATGGGCGAAATCGGACCATGACCACGCCCACTTTTCCTATATAGAAAAAATCGGAAGTTTGGTATCTCAGTCACTAATATAGCTGGAGCGATGAAATTTTACCCACGTGTTGAGCTCAGGCCCCTAGGAAGAAATTTGATGAAATTTTGGAAAATGGGCGGTGCCACGCCCACTTATTAAGGGTCAAACATTGAAAGTCTTATGAGTCATAACTCAGAAACCGTTGAAGATATATCGATGAAATTTGATACGCGTGATATACCTACTTAGACAAATGTTTGGACGAAAAATTTCCAAAATCGGTTGACGACCACGCCCACTTTTATATATGGGAACTATAAAGGGGCCTAATAAAAACATTTTAAGCGATAACTCTGTCAAATATAAAGATATATCATTGAAATTTTATGGCAGGAGTCCAACTACGGACATACAACAAAAAATACAAAAATTTTGGAAAATGGGCGTGGCATCGCCTCTTTTTAGACAAAGGAATCTACGAGATTTCGGAGCCCAGAACTTGACAAATAACTGAGCTACTATGACGAAACTTGGTTTGTACACTTTTATAACTTGTGTTAATAGACATGAAAAAATTTATTGAAATCGGTTTATGACCACGCCTACTTTTTAACAAAGATATTTCTGGAACACCCTTTGGGAATTTGCAACGTGACATCTTTGTAACTAGAAGTCATAAAGGAATGAAATTTTGCACAAAGAACAATATTCATATGCTTAGTTGGATTACTGATAAAAATGTTGAAAATGGGCGTGGCTACGCCCACTTTATGCAGCACTCGCTTTATATAAAATACAACGTGTTTCCATCAAACGTAAACCAACAATGAAAGCATACAGCTGAGTATCTAATGTTCGAGTCCGCTCGAACTTAGGCTTCCTTACTTGTTTAGATAGGAAAAAATTTTATTTTTAAGGTCGCTCCATTTAATGGTGATTTTTTTTTTTTTTTGTTTTTTATTGGTGTATGATTCATCAACTTTTTATTAACACAAATTGCAAGTTATTAAATAATTTGTATAGAACAATTTCAACTCATTGTATTATCGTATTAATTAATAAGCCGGTGATAGCATTGGCTCACCAGCCAAACCACGTAAAACATTGTGTGCTGCAATCGTTGCCATATCGCTGCGAGTACGCTCTGTCGCCGAACCCAGGTGAGGAGTGACAACTGTAAAAAGAGAAATAAAAAACAGAGAAAGGGTGTGTGTGAATGTTACCAAGGTTTTTGAGTTGTTTATGATAAAATGCTGTATATAGATGGAAATGTGTGTTAGCGGTTAGAAAGCTTTGTTTAAACCATAGCTGTTAAATTATGATTACGATTAGTAATCGGTTAGATTATTTTCTAAAAAGAATCGTAATGATTATTTAATTGTACGCATGAAATATTGGGATTACGTAATGATTACGATTACAAATAATCAAAAAATAATCAGGATTACTTTAGATTACTGAAAAGAATCAAAAAGAATCAAAAATAATCAAAATAAAGAATTGATTCTTTTCGACGATTCTTTTTGATTCTTTTTGATTCTTTTCAATCCAAACCCCCAAACAACTTTCACTAATGTATGAAAAACAACAATGCTAAAGCGAGTAGTGTTAGAATTCCAGAACGGTTGTTAACTTGTTGCCAATCTTTCGTTAACAACTCAAACAAGAGCAAATCATATAATCTATACTTCATATTTCATGTGTCAGTCAGTTGTTATTAATTGTGTTTTGTGTGTAAAAACGCTCCATTTGAAGATAACATGTCACAAACTGATCAATTGAGGTTGTGTTTGAGTAGGTAAGATGTACCTCTATGCAAAATTTCATCAAATTCTGAGGGGGTCGGGTTCAAAATGTTCGTTTTTTTTTCAGCCTTTGATATGAAATTCATCTTATGTGTTATGTCTTGGATATCTTTATTTGTTATACAAAATTGAATAAAAAATTTATTAAAAATTAAAAAAAGCAAAAAGAGAAAGGTTGTTTGGGGTTTTGGATTGAAAAGAATCAAAAAGAATCAAAAAGAATCAAAAATAATCAAAAAGAATCGCTGAAAGAATCAATTCTTTATTTTGATTATTTTTGATTCTTTTTGATTCTTTTCAGTAATCTAGAGTAATCATGATTATTTTTTGATTATTTGTAATCGTAATCATTACATAATCTAGTTGGGACCAAGATACTCGTAATGTAATCAATTATTTTACTATCAAATACAAAGTAATCCGATTACTAATGATTACGATTAGTAATCGTAACTTAACAGGTATGGTTTAAACGAATACAGCGAATGCTAATTTAAGCATTTTTTTACTTTTACGTGTATATACATATGTACGCTCAGAGCTAAAGTAATGATTGCAGGTGGAATGCTGATTTATAGGTTAAGCTGGAATAATGTAGTCCTTAGCTAGAATGAGGAGCAGATGTATTTATTGGGTATATCCGCTTAACCAACGTTTCCCTGCCGTAGAGTCAACCAGTGATGCCGAAATTGGGCCTTTCGGACCAAATCTGGTCCGATAAATTTACTTTGGGCTGTTGGGCTGCTAAAATCAATTTTGGTCCGATTTGTAATATGAATATTTTTAGTGGAGTTCTTTTATTGTTAATGAAACACACTATTCGCACACGGTATATATATTGAGACGGTAATGCCAGTAGGCGGAAATGTCAAATACTGCTTACGTCACAGGACAAATAAAGCCGCGAACAACCAAACAAACAGCTGTGCCAATTGCAAAAGGAAATGACGTATGAGGACCTGATACTTTTTTCTAAAACCGAAAGAAATATGGCGGCCTGCGAACTGACATGACCTTTTAATTGGATCATGCTATTCGCAAATCTATTAGAGTTGGGAAATTTAGTTCACTTTGTTGAGCGCGCAATTGGTGAGCGCTCTCTTCAGTGAAATAGTTCACTTTAGTGACTTTGCATAAGCTATCCAGGAAGGACGTCCCAAGAAAGCGTTGTCTGCCGCTGTTAAGAGCCGAGCAAAGCAGTGGCAGATGAGGTGTTCGATTATCTCCTCGCCTCATCATCTTTCCAGCTTATGCAGCATCTGCGGTAGGGTGCACCTAGCCTCTCTGCGTGTTTCCCGATGAGGCAGTGTCCTGTGAGTACCACCACAAGGTTCGAGATGTCATCTCTCCTTAGAGTACTTATTTGATGGGATCGCTTGTGAACCCATTTCTGCCAGATTTGCCTTGATGTTCGACATACTGGCTTCTGTTGCCATCTATCGCTTGCTAGTTTATAGACATGCTGTTTAAGAATTAGCTTGTTTGTGGCTAAGGCATACATATGCCTTATGGAAGAACCTGCTCGGTAGTGCCCTGCCTCGCAAGTTCATCCGCCCTACAATTGCCATTGATATCCCTATATCCCGGGACCTACACGAGGTGCAGACAGGTCTGTTTGGCCATCTCCTTTAGAGATCGGCGACAGTCTAGTGTTAGTTCTAAATTAAATGAGTGGGAGTCAAGATTACTTAGTATGTACATATGTATTTAAAAATAAATATGTAATTCCATTGTAAGTTTACTTCTGATTTTTGGGCCCTTTTTGGCGGAATTGGGCGGTAATTTGGTCGGTTAAATTTTTTTTCAGTGGCAACACTGGAGTCAACATTACTCCACCTTAACTTATCACTCTTCTTCTTCGTTCTTATGCTTTTTTACTCACCAACATTTGGCAAACTCAGCAAAGGATCCTTTGAAGGCAATGGTTCCGGTGTCATCACATCCAAACCGGCTGCGAATATTTGATTGTTTTTTAAGGCCGCATATAGGTCATCTTGATTCACAATACCTACCAAAAACGATTGAAAAGAAATTACACTCTGTGACAAAATAAAAAAAAATTAAAGTACTTTTTTCGAGGTGAACATATATTATAGGCCTTACCAAGCATACGAAGACTGCATACATACTTTTTCTCCGTTTACCTATCGTTGAAAAGACGACATTTTGCCGTATACGAACTGTTAATGTGTCTTGATAAATGTCAAACAAACTGTAAAAATAATATCGAGATTTGTTTTTTCCCTTCATTTTTTCATTTTTAATAACGGTTTTCTCGAATAATTTGTTAACCAGTGTATATGTAAGATTATTTTAGAACAATCTCCTGTTAATTCTGTTTTCGACGATATATAAATTTTTCATATCCGCGTGTTAAGGTATATTTTAGTATGAAAAATTTCACAGTAGATATTGATTAAAGTAGAATATCATAGAAATGACTACGCGGATATGCAAAAGTTATATGTCGTTGAAATCAGAATTAACAGGAGATTGTTTCAAATAGTTTTCCACTGGTTAACAAATTCATCGAGAAATCAGTGTTTAAAAATGAAAAAATTGGACAAAAAATTGAATTTGCAGTTTCTCTGCCAACGATTAATCGATTAACGATTCGTATACTGTTAATGCGGCGAAATGTCATCTTTTCGTCAACATCGAAATCATATTGATGCGATAAACGGAGAAAAAGTTAAGGTACACTATATGACTTAACCTATGAAAGGGGGTTTTTTGGCCGCTAGCTCCAGATTTTGGGGGCATATTAGAAATTCTAAGTGTGTAGTTTTTGTATATTTGACTAGACCTACAACTTGAGGTATGTCTCACCAAAAGCACCTTTTCATTGTCACACAGTGTTATTAAATAGCATACACTTTTTTCACAAAGATTTGTTAGTGAAAAAAGACCACTACTCACCACCACGCGCCACATTCACCAACACAGCGCTCTTCTTCATTTTCGCAAAAGCGGTGGCATTAAATACGCCCGCCGTTGCATTGGTCAGCGGTGCGGCAATTACAACAAAATCACTTTCCGACAACATGGTATCGAAATCTACTTTTTTGGCTTTATATTGCTTTTCAATATCTTCCGCAACACGACGACGTGTCGTATAAAGTACGCCACCAATATCGAAGCCCGACAAGCGTTTGGCTATGGTTTGTGCAATACCACCAAACCCGAAGAAACCCACAGTAGAGCCGCTTATATCCTTGCCGAGTAAAAAGTTGAGATGATATGTTTCCCAAGTGTCGCTGCGAGAAGGAAGAGATACATATATGAATTAGAAGACTAGTATTTTTCTAAGTGAAAATTACACATTCACTCACCTTTCAATGGTGCTTCGTCCCTCATGAAAACGTCGCGCTGCCGCCACCATCAAACCCACCGCGATATCTGCCACAGCATCATTCAACACAATCGGCGTATGACCCAAAGGTATTTTGCGTCGCTTAATCTCCGGCACATCAATATAATCAATACCCGCTGACATTGCCGAAATCGATTTTAATTGTGGTCCGGCAGCATCCAATGCAAGCGCATTTAGTGGTTCATGTCCACCCCAAAAGAATGCATCCACACCTTTGGCCTTCTCCAAAATCTCAGACATTTGTGGTGGCAAACTGTTACATCGTATCACCTCACAATCGCGTGAGAGTATATCGATGGCCACTTGTGGTGTTTCTGGATGTGTAACTAGAATTTTGAATTTTTTCGCCTCCTGCCCGGACATATCGTTGGTTGCTGTTGTTTTTGCATTTGGTGTGATTGGAATAGCCACGTGTAGATTGATAGTGACGTAGATAATCAAAGTAAAATATTTTATAAACATTTTTGCGATTATATGAAAATTATATGTTTGTAGTTCGAGAACAAAGAAACCGAAGTTTTGACGAACAAAAATGCCAATGCAAACAAAGAATTTAAGGTTCTAACGCCGGCCGTTTCTTAGCACCAACTAAAGCTTCGGTAGAGAAGAGCTGGTGTTTATAAGATTATTTATTCTGTAGAGATATATGTACATACATACATATTTATGTAAATATTTAAGGCTTAATGTTAGCTTCGTTAAGAGCTGGTTTTTTAATAAATTCACGTTCACTCACGCTTTGCATCGCGCTCATTCATTGATTCGGCCCCGCAAACGGCAGAGGCAAAGTGCAGATTTTTAGCGAGCACAAACGGCAGCACTGCCGAGTAGTTAACATTGTTTTACATGGGGTGTTGTTTTTATGTACAGATACCATTTTCTACTCACATATGGGACCAAAATTTGGTATACAAATTCTTATGGGGACAAGAAGGTTGGTCTTGAAAATGGGCCAAATCGGATGATATCTACGCCCACTTTCTCTATAGGTATAGCTTATTTCGAAATACACGAAAATCGTGATAATTCAGTCAATAATATAGCCCGAGAGATGAAATTTCATCCATACAATGACCTTTTGACGTTATCTATAAGGAGATATGCTGCATTTTTCAAAAATGGGGTGTGGACAAATTTTCAAAGTTTGATAAGTCATAACTCAGAAAGCGTAGCAGATATATCGAAGAAATTTGTTGGTACACGTGATTTGCATGCTAAGGCAAATATTTGGAAGAAAAATTGCCCATATCGGTTAACGATCCCACACACTTTTATATCTACATATATGCTAGAGACACACATCGTAGTATAGTAAAAATACTGCGATCTATACCACTATGTGTCGCCCTCATATTGTAGTTTAATTGAAAATTTTCATAGTATAGCCAAATCATGGTATTGATATTATAATGTCCATACCACATGTGTGTCTGAGGCAATACATACATATGAGTAGGGCAACCAAAAATATGCTTCAAAAAAATTAAAACATGCCACAAAAAAGACAAAATATGCCAATAAAATATGACATATAAATCAAAAATATGCCCCAGAAAATTGCAAAAATGCACAAGACATCGGAAGTGCGTTTCTGTAACAAATTCGGGAAAATTTTCGTTAAATTGACGCCACAGTAATATGTTCCATACTTTGTGACCACCTAAAAATATGGTGCGTCGTCTGTTAGAAATAAAAGAATATAATCTCTATTGAAGCCTTCTCCCAAAAGTTTTACAGATTCATCGAAAAGCCGAGCAATTGTTTTTTGATTTGCAGCTTCCAATACTGCAACGTTCAAAAGAAACTTTTGCTTAGATATATCAAAGTTTTCATGTAAAATTCCGACTATAACATTTGCCACATATCTACCTGCAGAATCTGTAGTTTCATCAATCGCAATCCAAATAAAGTGGTCTTTTAATAGCGATTGTATCTTTTCCATAGTATTGCTATATAGTTGCTTAACATAAGTAGTTCGAAGGCTTGTCTCACATGGTATTTTCTGGGAAACCCATTTTTCAAAAAACTGTACCAGACTTATGTTACATATTTTATATAAGGGTATATCTGCACATACAAATGCTTTACACAAATCCTTTGCGAATTCGACATATGACGGTGTCAAGCTATTCGCTACAAAGCTTTGTGATTGTGGCAAATTTAGTGATCGTTTGAGTTTGATGTACTTTTCACTCTGAACATGCTGCTTTACAAGAAATGTTTTCTTAAATGATACGGTCTTGCTGCATAACTTGCAAATCAGCACCTCACCGTCAGTTTGAAGATCGGAAAATTCCTTAACGATCTGCTTCAGCTTTACCGAAATAGTTTGTTTAGCTTTTGGCATTATTTGCATATGTACATACATAAATGTATAGTACCTGGATGACCGAGCTTATCTCGGGCTGCCATTTTTTCGCAGGTCCTCGTAAGCGAAATAAAAAGTTAAAATAAAAAAAAAATAGTGTAAAAATGAAAGTATAGTAAAAATACTGCGATCTATACCACTATGTGTCACCCTCATATTGTAGTTTAATTGAAAATTTTCATAGTATAGCCAAATCATGGTATTGATATTATAATGTCCATACCACATGTGTGTCTGAGGCAATACATACATATGAGTAGGGCAACCAAAAATATGCTTCAAAAAAATTAAAACATGCCACAAAAAAGACAAAATATGCCAATAAAATATGACATATAAATCAAAAATATGCCCCAGAAAATTGCAAAAATGCACAAGACATCGGAAGTGCGTTTCTGTAACAAATTCGGGAAAATTTTCGTTAAATTGACGCCACAGTAATATGTTCCATACTTTGTGACCACCTAAAAATATGGTGCGTCGTCTGTTAGAAATAAAAGAATATAATCTCTATTGAAGCCTTCTCCCAAAAGTTTTACAGATTCATCGAAAAGCCGAGCAATTGTTTTTTGATTTGCAGCTTCCAATACTGCAACGTTCAAAAGAAACTTTTGCTTAGATATATCAAAGTTTTCATGTAAAATTCCGACTATAACATTTGCCACATATCTACCTGCAGAATCTGTAGTTTCATCAATCGCAATCCAAATAAAGTGGTCTTTTAATAGCGATTGTATCTTTTCCATAGTATTGCTATATAGTTGCTTAACATAAGTAGTTCGAAGGCTTGTCTCACATGGTATTTTCTGGGAAACCCATTTTTCAAAAAACTGTACCAGACTTATGTTACATATTTTATATAAGGGTATATCTGCACATACAAATGCTTTACACAAATCCTTTGCGAATTCGACATATGACGGTGTCAAGCTATTCGCTACAAAGCTTTGTGATTGTGGCAAATTTAGTGATCGTTTGAGTTTGATGTACTTTTCACTCTGAACATGCTGCTTTACAAGAAATGTTTTCTTAAATGATACGGTCTTGCTGCATAACTTGCAAATCAGCACCTCACCGTCAGTTTGAAGATCGGAAAATTCCTTAACGATCTGCTTTAGCTTTACCGAAATAGTTTGTTTAGCTTTTGGCATTATTTGCATATGTACATACATAAATGTATAGTACCTGGATGACCGAGCTTATCTCGGGCTGCCATTTTTTCGCAGGTCCTCGTAAGCGAAATAAAAAGTTAAAATAAAAAAAAATAGTGTAAAAATGAAACTTTTCAGAAGTTTGCGCCCGAGACCCCTTGTATACTAAATTTCATGAAAATTGTTGAAGCCATTTGTGAGATCCAGAACTAAAGTAAATCCGACTCGCTTGGCCGTGATACCTCTACCTCTTCATGTCCTTCTCCCTCTACTTTTATTTTTCCTTTCTCTTTATCTTTCATCTCCGTTTCCTTTTCCCTTTCCTTTCCCTATCGCTCTCCCTAACCCCTCCTTTTCTCTCACCCTCCTATTCGTTCTCCCTTCCCCTCTCCCAATCTCTCTCTCACTCCTTCCCTCTCCCATTCTATATTGGTTTCCTCTCCCTTCTCCCTTTCCCATTTCCATACCATTCCATTCGACTTTCTTTTTCCTTTTCATGTTCCCTTTACTTAGGGACCCAGGTTGAGCATTACATCGAAGAGATCTCTATATTGAAGCCATGATTCCCAATTTTCGGAGTAATCTATGCTTAAGTCCCCATTAAGACTTTTAATTTGATACCCATATCGCTCAGAGACATTCGAGGGTGATCCGGGTCCACGTTTTGACCCATATCTGGGGACCCGGCCTAGGCATCACAATTAAAAGAGTTTTATGTTAAAGTCCTCATCAATACCTTTCTTTTGACACCCATATCGCTCAGAGACATTCGAGGTTCATCCGGGTCCACGTTTTGACCCATATCTCGGGACGCGACCTAGGCACCACAATTAAAAGAGTTCTATGTTGAAGTCCTCATCAAGACCTTTGATTTGATACCCATATCGCTCAGACATTCGAGGGTCATCCGGGTCCAGGTTTTGACCCATATCTCGGGACACGGCCTAGGCACCACAATTAAAAGAGTTCTATGTTGAAGTCCTCATCAAGACCTTTCATTTGATACCCATATCGCTCAGAGACATTCGAGGGTCATCCGGGTCCACGTTTTGACCCATATCTCGGGACCCGGGATAAAAGTGAGTAAAAAAATTAAATTTTTCGAGATTTTACCCCCGAAGCTCCCTGCATTCCAAATTTCATGAAAATCGTTTGAGCCGTTTTCGAGATCCTGATTATATATATATATATATATATATATACAAGAATTGCTCGTTTAAATGTATTAGATATCTGTGGCAATTTGCAATAATCGCTTAAGTCTTAAAAAATGATTTCGAGATAAATTGATTTTTATATTCGAAGGCGTTTCTTAACAAATCATAAAAGTCGATTAAAAACTATGGACGCAAAATCAGTAAGCCATCCACAATGTTACGATCAAATTTTGTAAATAAAACAAAATGTCATGAAGAAATTTGATTAAATATATACGTCTACTTTGGCTGTTATAGCAAGTTTAATATACCTCTATTGTAAGTTAAGCCTAAATGTTTTTATTTATATCTTTTGATTGAATTAAGTTATAAGCATGGGGGGTTTACAGAAATATAGTGTTTTAAAAGGAGAATAACGTGGTATATATAACTCGAAATCTTCCTAAGTCGACTTAAGCAATTATTGCTTATGACCACAGATATTTCCAATCTTTATTTCAACAAGCACTTACCGTTTCTTAAAATAAGAAAACGCTAGCAAAAACCAAAACCAGAGAATGCAAAAACAACTGAAATTTTTCAAGTGCCGTTATACAATGAGATTTGCATAAATGTTTCGATAGTTCGATAATTAAATCGAAAGATGTCCAAGGACATGGTTGCATTTTTGCGCACTAATTCTGAAATTTTTTTTTATAACTTAGCAGAAATAATATGGCCCGGATTCACCAACGTGACTAAAGCTAAAACTAAGTTTTGACTTAAGTTAGCCCAGATTTGGGGTTAACTTACTTTTGGGTTTCACCAACTAGTCTAAGAAAATAGTTTTGCAACCAGCAACCCTGCCAGCTTTTATGGCAAATACTGTTTTTTTTTTTGGTTGTTTTGGTTGCTGTATTTGCTCATTTTTTTGTCATATTCGTTCTTTTGGTTGTTGAATTTGCTAAAGCGACTAAAATTCTTAGTTTATTTTTAGTCAAGACAAAAGCTGACTAACTTGTGATTTAGCTCAGTTGCATGGTGAAACTGAAAACGTAAAAAAATCGGCTTAACTAAGTTGGGACCGGTTGGTGAAACCGGGCCTATGATTTTCCTCAAAGATGTAAAATATGACAAAATATGCATTTACAAGTAAAATATTCTGTCATTATTAAAATATGCTAAAATATGCTCTAAAAATATACGTCAACCACTTGTTTTTCTCTAGAAACAAATTTATAAATTAAACGTTTTTCAATAGAACGAATCAGAAAAAATACGACATTGCATATATTTGGTTGCCCTACACATGAGTATTATAACGAGATCTAACTAATAAGAACATTTTATGCGCTATCATTGTCAACCATAAAGGAAATGTATTCAAAGTTGGTCCCATAAGCTCCACTCTACCAAGACATAAAACCAAATAAATACAAGTTTTTTTAAATGGGCGTGACAGCACCAAACTATACCGACTGCCGCCACGTACCCATGTTTTGTTATTCGTTGCGCAAGAAGCGCACGGGTCCAGCTAGTTAATGCTTCAATTCTTTTGGATTGTTTAACGATTATTTTTATTGTCCTACATTTACCTGTCAATTAATAATCAATTAAATGAAAAAATTATAAAAAATAATCATAATTAATATTATGAAGCACTCGTCGCCGGCCTCAAAATTATAAATCGACATAAGAAATTGAGGGTTTTAATTTTAACAGATGTGGCTGTGTCGTTTTGATTCTGTTTTCACACAAACTTTGCAATTCACCAAAAATTTGCGGTTATACTTGCATGGCAAAACATGACAGCACATAACATGTAACGCACAGAGTTGATTACACTTCGCACAGACATGCAGTCCTTCGCAATCAGTTTTTTTTCCAAATTCCATCCATGCCGCCTGCTAACGTTCTGGTAATCTACAACCGGGAGATTTATTTTAAAGCAAATCGTGCGCTGTGGTGCAGTGGGTAGAGTGCTCGCCTGCTATGCCAGAAGTCTCGGGTTAAAACCCAGTCCGAGCAAACACCAAAAAAATTTTTCTAATTAGTAAAAATCCAATTATTCGGTTTTTTAAGAGCAGCGGTCACCTCTCGGCAGTGGGCATACCCTCCGAGTGTATTTCTGCCATGAAAAAGCTTCTCCCAAAAAATGCATTCGCCGTTCGGAGCCGGCATAAAACTGTAGGTCCACCCAATTAGTAGGAAAAACAAAAAGGAGCACACCTCGAATTGGGAGAGAAGCTCGGCTATAAAACTCGTCAGAGTTATAATAGCGCCTTGTATTATATTATCTATTATATAAAAATGAATGTGTGTGTGTGTGTGTGTGTGTGTGTGTGTGCCCTTTATGGACTCCCAAAGTAATCAACCGATATTTTCTGGTTGCTTGTTTTTCCGACTGGGTATGAATACGATGTATTGTGGAACGATCTTCCGTCATCCCTTGTCAAGTTTGGTTTGGAGACAAACCGGTTTCGGCTAATATGCGCCATCTTCAGTGTCTTTTTTCGTCCAAACCAAACTTGACAAGGGATGACGGAAGATCGTTCCACAATACATCGTAATCAACCGATCTTTATGAAATTTTCACAGTAGATTCATGTGGTACTAGCGCACATAAAGGGGTATATAGAATTTCGAAAAAGTGGGAACTTCCCGGAATATAGGCCTAAATGTGGACCCAGAGTGACCCAGCAAGTCTTTGAGCAATATGGGTATCAAATGAAAGGTGCTGAGCAGGCCTTCAACATAGACTTATTTTCATTGCGGTGCCTAGGCCGGGTCCCCAAATATGGGTCAAAACGTGGACCCGGATGAATGTTTCTAAGCGATATTGGTATCAAATGAAAGGTGTCGAGCAGTGCTTCAACATACAGATATTTTCATTATTATTTTTTAAATCGGTTTCCCAGAGGTGGTTCAAGTAGTGGGCCCGGATGGTGATGGATGGTCCCGGTAAAGTAAAGGTAAAGGTAAAGGTAAAGGTAAAGGTAAAGGTAAAGGTAAAGGTAAAAGTAAAGGGAAATGGGAAAAACTTTTTTGGTCGCTGCGAAGCGGGACGGGTATTTGCTAGTATTATTATAAAATCGTGCGCTCGCACATACATACTAAATTTTTGGTTTTCAATCGTCTTTTTGGTTCAATTTATTTAATTAATTTAACTACAGTAGAATCGCACAAAAGTTGACCAAATGGTCCCAAGGGCATTTAACTTTTCCGAAATATTAACTTTTCCAGGTGGTTTTTAAATTTGATAGAATACGGTAATAAATATAATTTTTGGGATATAACATATCAAATTTATTTGAATATCTCAGTTTTAATCATTACAAAGCAGAAACTTAGATTTAATTTACATATATAAAATTTGCTTGCCATCCATCACTTGCATACAAATTTTTTCCAGGGTACATTTTGGCAAACTCAAGCTTAGCTCTTGATTTTAAAATTGGACCACTAATTGCACAATTGCGTTGACTTTGGTTCAAAAACCATTTATACAATCTTGCCTCGAGAACGGGATATTCCGACTTGTGCAAAGTTTTCTTGGTTGCCAATTCCTGTGTGCTTGCCACTCACGGTAGGCAGGAAGCGACGATAGGTTGCATGAAAATGTCGAGAAAAAAGGAAAGTGGGGTTGTGTTATGTGATGTCTATAGATGGAACATCCGTTGAAATTAAAATCCGAGCTGCTCCTTTTTCAAGGATATCCACATTTTTTGTTTTTTTTTGAAAGGATCAAATATTGAGAAAATCGAAAATTCGCCACCGTCCAAATTTTTCCGATTTCAATACATTATTTGGTCGCTAATAATAATATAATACAATGGCGCTATTATAACTCTGACGAGTTTTATGGCCGAGCTTCTCTCCCAATTCGATGTGTACTCCTTTTTGTTTTTCCTACTAATTGGGTGGACCTACAGTTTTATGCCGGCTCCGAACGGCGAATGCATTTTTTGTGAGAAGCTTTTTCATGGCAGAAATACTCTCGGAGGGTATGCCGCCCACTGCCGAAAGGTGACCGCTGCTCTTAAAAAACCCAATAATTGGATTTTTACTAATTAGAAAAATTTGTTTGGCTCGGACCGTGGTTTGAATCCGAGACCTCTGGCATAGCAGGCGAGCACTCTACCCACTGCACCACAGCGACCACTAAGGGATACAAAAAAAGGTCGCTAAGGGATACAAAAAAAGGTATTAAAAAGAAAAACGGACACCTGTAGTGGAAAAATCCAATGTGAACAGGACCTAAAGGATAACCACTGAAATATAAAATAACACAAAAAGTACCCACTTTAATTTGCGTATAACTCCTAACATGTTAACTCTACGTGAAAATTCCTTATAATATGTTTCATTCAGAATAAATAAAGGTATATTTCTTTGATATACAATTTTGATGTACCTGCAGTGGTTAATGCACTTTGGTCCATCTAAAGTGAAAATTTCAAAAAAAAAGTACCTTTTTTTAATGGTGCTATTTTAAGTTCAAATATTTTTCTAGTTTATGTAAATATTTTAATCTAATGATCCAATTCTCATTCTTACATATCTATACGTTAATATTAAAAAGAATTAGAGCTGAAATACGCGCTAGCTGTGCACGGTGGGCGGTAAGCAACAATAGGTTGCATGAAAATATCGAAAAAACGATCGCCGGCTAAACACTTAAGTAAAATGATATTCTAATATACTTCATAAACACACAGCAAGCGTGAATAAAATCTCCAACATTTTTTTTAAACGAAAATTAGTACCAGCACACAGCTAGGCACATATTCGTTGGGCCATTGTTTTTACGATATTCCCATGCAACCTATTGTTGCTTCCCGCCCACCGTGCACAGCTAGGGCGTATCTCAGCTCTAACTCTTTTTTAGTATTAACGGAGAGATATGTAGGAATGAGAGTTGGATCATTAGATTAAAATATTTACATAAACTAGAAAAATATTTGAACTTAAAATAGCACCATAAAAAAAACGTACTTTTTTTGAAATTTTCATTTTAGATGCACAAAAGTACATTAAGCACTGCAGGTACATCAAAATTGTATATCAAAGAAATATTCCTTTATTTATTCTGAATGAAACATATTATAAGGAATTTTCACGTAGAGTTAACATGTTAGGAGTTATACGCAAATTAAAGTGGGTACTTTTTGTGTTATTTTATATTTCAGTGGTTATCCTTTAGGTCCTGTTCACATTGGATTTTTCCACTACAGGTGTCCATTTTTCTTTTTAATACCTTTTTTTGTATCCCTTAGCGACCAAATAATGTATTGAAATCGGAAAAATTTGGACGGTGGCGAATTTTCGATTTTCTCAATATTTGATCCTTTCAAAAAAAACAAAAAATGTGGATATCCTTGAAAAAGGAGCAGCTCGGATTTTAATTTCAACGGATGTTCCATCTATAAACATCACATAACACAACCCCACTTTCCTTTTTTCTCGACATTTTCATGCAACCTATCGTCGCTTCCTGCCTACCGTGCACTGCCTCCAAAATTTCATATCGTTTTTTCTTTATTTTTGAGACGGCCACTTTAGATACAATATAATCTAATGCCAAGCGGTTTCCGTGAATACCTTCATCACGTTTTCTTAAAATATCAGCGTTTTGATGTAAATTCAATCTAATTTGCGATTATTTATTCCGCTTTGTTGCCATTTTTAACACACAAACTATGTTTACACCACTCAATAGTTCAAACGACTAACTACATTTGTACCTCGCGACACCGACAATAATTTTTTACACAGAAATTCGGGGAATGCATGCAAATTCCGGGAATACATAGAAACAAGGGGAATGAGCTTGTTTTTGCTGAGAAATAAACGGTTGGATTTGAAACAAGTAAGGAAGCCTAAGTTCAAGTGGAATCGAACATTAGATACTCAGCTGTATGCTTTCATTGTTTGTTTGCGTTTGTTCGATATAGGGTGTATTTTATATGAAACGAGTGCTGCATAAACAGGGCACAGCCACGCCCATTTTCAAAATTTGTATCAATCATCCAAATAAGCATATAAATATTATTGTTAGTGCAAAATTGCATCCCTCTATGACTTTTAGTTACAAAGACTTCACGTTACAAATTCCAAAAGGGTGTTCCAGAAATATCTTTGTTAAAAAGTAGGCGTGGTCATAAACCGATTTCAATACATTTTTGCGTGTCTATTAACACATGTTATAAAAGTGTATAAACCAAGTTTCGTCATAATATCTCAGTTATTTGTCGAGTAATAGGCTCGTAGATTCCTTTGTATAAAAAGAGGCGGTGCCACACCCATTTTCCAAACTTTTTTTATTTTTTGTTTGCGGTCTATTGTAGAACTCATGTCACAAAATTTCAATGAATTATATTTATATTTCACAGAGATATCGCTTAAAATGTTTTTATTAGGTCACTTTATAATACCCACATATAAAAGTGGGCGTGGCCGTCAACCGATTTTGATAATTTTTCGCCAAAACATTTGTCTAAGTAAGCAAATTACGCATACCAAATTTCATCGATATATCTTCAACGGTTTCTGAGTTATGACATATAAAACTTTCAATATTTGCCCCTTAATAAGTGGGCGTGGCACCGCCCATTTTCCAAATTTTTGTATTTTTTGTTTTATGTCCGTAGTTGGACTCCTGCCACAAAATTTCAGTGATAAATCTTTATATTTGACAGAGATATCGCTTAAAATGATTTTATTATGTCACTTTATAATACCCATATATAAAAGTGGGCGTGGCCGTCAACCGATTTTGATGATTTTTCGCCAAAACATTTGTCTAAGTAAGCAAATTACGCATACCAAATTTCATCGATATATCTTCAATGGTTTCGGAGTTATGACATATAAAACTTTCAAGGTTTGACCCTTAATAAGTGGGCGTGGCACCGCCCATTTTCCAAAATTTCATCAAATTTCTTCCTAGGGGCCTGAGCTCAACACGTGGGTAAAATTTCATCGCTCCAGCTATATTAGTGACTGAGATACCAAATTTCCGATTTTTTCTATATAGGAAAAGTGGGCGTGGTCATGGTCCGATTTCGCCCATTTTCAATACCAACCGTCCCAGTCTCGATACCAACTTGCATTTCAAATTTCATCAAAATATCTCAATTTTTGCGCGAGTTAGAGTGTTTACAGACGGACGGACAGACGGACATGGCTCAATCGATTTCTCTTTTCACCCTGATCATTTTGATATATATAAGTCTATATCTATCTGGATTATTTCATTCTGTTACAATCCACCGTTATGTGATTAAAACTATAATTCTCTGTGTACTAGTACAGCTGAGTATAAAAAAATCGATAAGCTTAGAAAAGTTAACCAAGAGTTAACTTTTTAGAGCCGTACGTGGACGCTCAAATTTGGTTAACTTACCCGAAGGTTTAACTTTCTCGCGAGTTAACTTTTGTGCGATTCTACTGTATTTGGTTCTTTTTCATACTCTTTGTTTTCCTTCCCACTTTGTTAAAATCACAAATAAATATCAATTACAAAAAGTTACACACACACTCACATTTTAGTGTTGCCAAATTTTAAATCGCATAGAAGATAACACAGAATTCAAAATTCAACAGACTTGTATACTGTGCGCTGTACTGCCATGCCTCTAGTAATCGATTACATGCAAACGCCATTAAACAGAATTCGTATGTGAAAGTTATTATCAGTGTTTAAAAAACTGAAGTCGGAATTAGCAAAAGTCGTGAAATGTTTGATTTTATCTGATTTTGATATTCATCGCTTTTTAAAATGACGATTTTGCCTGATTTTGATTTTGCGCTGATTTCATATTGCTCAAAATCAAAAGCGGCCTGATTTCAAAATGGACGATTTTGCGCTGATTTCATATTGCTCAAAATCAAAAGCCGCCAAATATCAAAATTAGCGATTTTGCCTGATTTTCATTTTGTGCTAATTTTGATTTTGTGCTGATTTCATATTGCTCAAAATCAAAAGCAGCCAAATATCAAAATCAATGCTTCCACAGTTTTGATATTTACGCTTACATGACAGCGGGTAAGAAATTATGTACATACATACATACATATGTTCATGTAAGCGTAAATATCAAAACTGTGGAAGCATTGATTTTGATATTTGGCTGCTTTTGATTTTGAGCAATATGAAATTAGCACAAAATCAAAATTAGCACAAAATCAAAATTAGCACAAAATGAAAATCAGGCAAAATCGCTAATTTTGAAATCAGGCCGCTTTTGATTTTGAGCAATATGAAATCAGCGCAAAATCAAAATCAGGCAAAATCGTTCATTTTCATATTTTTTCATATTGATTAACTGCGACTTCTGTTTTTTTTAAAAGCGGAATCAAAATCAAAATCAACAGAAATGTAACTTATGCCAGTTTTTTAAACACTGGTTATTATACTGTGCGCTGTTGTGCCGTGCAAGTATAACCGGACCTTTATCCGCATACATCCGTACATTTTTTCTTGTCTGACTCACCAATTTGATCGCGATTATTATTATTATATTTACAAAACAACTGCTTAGTACTCCGACAACTCTTTCAGAGCCAACTTTCTGCTTACACGATCGGCGTTCTACTGAATCAATTTGTTCCTAAGTTAAAATGTTTTATGATTTTTCGTGCAAAAGTGCTTTTATTGCTGTGTTGTTAGAGATATCATCAATTTTTAGATAGCGTAAAATTGTCATACACAATTTATTATTATAAACATACATACATATATGTATATGTACATATGTATGTACGTACATATACCTATATACATAATTATGCACGAGTACATGCAATATCTTATAAAAAATATAAGTACCTACGTAAATATTTAACAAAATTTTAATCTCAATGCGATAATTTTGTTATAGGTGGTTTGTGAGAGATGTAGCCGCTGTGTTGTAGTGGATGGAGTGTGTTAGTAGGGAAAACAAAAACTTAAAAACACACCTCGAATTGGGGTAGAGGCTAGGCCATAAAACCCGTCAGAATTGTAAACGTGCCAGTTATTATATTATTGTGAGAGATGTGTGGAGATAAACTAATTTGGTTTAATTTTCAATTTTCCTTAATAAAACTGGCCAATAGCTCTAAAAAAATACTAATATGTATAATAAAGTAATTTGGTATACTTATTGCACTTTTCTACAGGAAACTGTTTGTTTAGTTCTCTTGCATTTTTGGAGTTATCACTCTTTAGGAATGCATTTTACTATCGGCGTTTAAATATGAGAGAAAGACCATTAGCGGCCGGCCGGTTTGCCATTCAATAGAAAATTCTACCCAACAGACCAAAAGGCTTGAGAATAAGCTTACAAATATAAGCGTTAAGCTTGAGAAATAGGTACTTGCGTAAACTATTGAAAAAGATTAAAGAACAATTATAAAAAATTCAAAACGGCACCCTTTTTATACCTTTCATGGAAATGAAATGGTATTATAACTTTGTGCCGAAATATGTATAAATTTCGAAAGTACCAGAAGGAGGCGTGAAAGACCCACCAAATATATACCAAAATGATCTGGATCATGAGCTGAGTCGATTAAGCCATGTCCATCTGTCCGTCTGTCAGTTTGAACGCAAACTAGTCCCTCATTTTTGAGATATCTGTTTGAAAATCGGAATAAGTCCTATTATATTTCGCTTACTTCCTGGTCTGTTGGGTAATCGATTGTGGTTTGACTGTAGTACGATAGGGATTGATGAGTGTTCGCCTAGTTTAATAGAGAAAACATTATGTGAATGTATGCGATCAACTTAATTGTCATATACATTATTTGTAGGCACGTCTAATTTGGTGGTGAAGGTAAAACTAAATTTTATTCACCCAACGTGCTCACCATTATATCCCTATCCCTAAACCCTATACCTATCCCTAATCCCTATACCTATCCCTATCCCTATCCCTATCCCTATCCCTATCCCTATCCCTATCCCTATCCCTATCCCTATCCCTATCCCTATCCCTATCCCTATCCCTATCCCTATCCCTATCCCTATCCCTATCCCTAACCCTATCCCTATCCCTATCCCTATCCCTATCCCTATCCCTATTCCTATTACTATTCCTATTCCTATTCCTATCCCTATCCCTAATCCCTAATCCCTAATCCCTATACCTATCCCTATCCCTATCCCTATCCCTATCCCTATCCCTATCCCTATCCCTATCCCTATCCCTATCCCTATCCCCATCCCTATCCCCATCCCTATCCCCATCCCTATCCCTATCCCTATCCCTATCCCTATCCCTATCCCTATCCCTATTCCTATCCCTATCCATATCCCTATCCCTATCCCTAATCCCTATCCCTATCCCTATCCCTATCCCTAATCCCTAATCCCTAATCCCTAATCCCTAATCCCTATCCCTAATCCCTAATCCCTAATCCCTATCCCTAATGGTGCAAGTTTCATGCAATTCTATTCAGTAGCTTATGAGTGATACGCACAAATCATACAGTCACCCTGGGTCCACATTTAGGTCAATAAATTAGGAACCGGGTAAGATATCGCGGTGAAAGATATCTTAAATTTTAGGAGAGACTTCTAGAAAATGATTATTGAAAGTTTCATTCATTTCCATGTAGTCGTTTTTGTGTGACGCGGGTGTTATGGTAAAAAACCACATTTTTGGTCACATTTTTTCCACATTTGGGTCAATATCTCGGGAACTGGATGAGATATTCAAATGAAAGTTGTCCTAAATTTTAAGTTAGACGTTAAGTGATAGAATGGTGAAAGTTTCATGCAATTCTATTCAGTAGTTTTTGCGTGATGCGCGGCCAATCATACAGACGGACAGACAGACAGACAGACAAAAATTCTAAAAATTTCAGATTTGGGTTCCGCTGGTCCAATAGCGACCACTCCTATCAGTTTTTCTTGAATATCTTCAATGTACAGACATCGACCTGTTACAATTTTATTATATGTATAGATATTCAACTGAAATTACTAATTTAATTTAATTTAATTGTCTGTAAGGATTTCCAGTAGACAGAAATACATAAACAAAAAAATAAATAAATATGGGTATAAAATTGAAGGTCGCTGGAAATATTTTTGTATAAGTTGCCGCCTTAAAAAATTTCTATAAGGTAAATTAGTAAAATAAAAGTATTATAGCATATAGGCAGGAATTCTAATTGCCAAAAAAATTGTTAGGGTTGCCAGCTGTTTGAAAGTTTTTAGCTCAATAAAAATAAAGCATTCAATTAAATACAGCAAATGCTTTTACTCAAGATTTCGGAAATTTGACATTAATTTGTATGAACTAAATTTCAAAATGTAAATAAAAGGTCTGAAATCTTAAGCAAAAGTAAATGCTTGGGTTTTTTTAATAGTATAACCCAATGACAGTGATTATTACAGGTAATGCTAATTATTAACATTCTCTTAAAGTTTCTGTTAGCGAACTGTTAAATTAGCTTTCATTTCATTGAAGTTAAATCAGCGAGATAGGCCCCATCTACCCTCAACGATTGCAAACACGTTACTTTTGAAGAACACAATTCTAGTGCTTATACATACATACCTACATACATGCATATAAGCAAGACCGTAACCAGAATTTTTTCCGGGGAGGGGATCCATTCGCCTAAGCGGCACTTGTGCCAAAAACAAATTTTTCCTATAATTTGTTCCTACTTTTATACGAAGTTGATGCTTTAGTAAACAAATTGATCTACATAACTATTTAACTACCAATCTTGCTGTCTTTACGGAGGACTGTATGTCAACCATCCATAATGGATACCAAATGGATGTAATTTACACGAATTTTTCCAAAGCTTTCGACAAAATCTCTCATAGTTACTTTTACTTAAACTTGCCGCAATGGGTATCCATTCAATATTTCTTAAATGGATTAAATCTTAAGCCGGAATTACAATAGCGCTGTGGCTGTGGCAGCGACTGTTTTTCGAAATCAGCTGATTTTTAGAAACTACGGTTGGTAATGAAGCGGCACATAATACAGCAGAGGCAGCTGGCAGCACCGCTCCGTTTAGCCCAAATGCTAAATTCGCAGCCGCTGCCTTGAATCGCAGCCAACTTCAAAGTGTTGATGTGAACTTATGTCTGTTTCCGTACTATCCAATGTAATATATTTTTTACTAATTTTGTGTTTCCGTACTTTGATGCCAGCAAGCGGGAGAGAATTTAATTTTTACTTAATTAATTTGCACTAGCAAATATTGCTGGCGGGATGCAAAAGCAAAGAAGAAGAAAGAGCAGAGGAAAAAATGAAACAAGATTGATTATTTTAATTGAAAAAAGTAGACATGAAAATGGTAAGTAAATTTATGTCACCACGTGTCCAAGGTAAAAGGAAACAGACCTAATATATAAAGAAGTCACTGCCAAATACTGCGAACGCTCTATTGTGTTTGGTCTGGCAGTGACTGCTCATATTAGACGTATCAGCTGATTCCGAAAACCGTCGCTGCCCGCTGCCACATCGCTGATGTAATTTGGGCTTTATCTTCAACTCAGACGCAGTCGTGTGGTTATTGATGGAGTTTCATCTATACAAGTGATGGGCGAAAATTTGGCTCTTGCAGCAGTCTCGGAGCCAGCAAGAGGATGGAGAGGGGCTGATTTGTTTTTCGGTGATAAGGGGAATGCAAAACAATTAAAATCAGCGTATATTGCCTCGCTCGTCATGTTCATCGCACGAAGCATAGATAACTAGATACGAAACTCTTCATTTCGTGAGAGCGCTGTCAAAATCCGCATTTTTTATAACATTTTTCATTGGTACCACTCTGTTCGAAAACTGAAAATGGGTATTTTACATATTATTTCTGGGAATTTTTCGGCTTCCTTATGTTATTGAAGACTATAGCAATAATAAAATTTGTTTATACCAAATTATGATAAGGATATAACCACAAGTGATACACATAATAGTATGATTTTCCTACATTCCGAATATTCGTGTTCGAAACCCAATCTCAGACAAATTAAGAAAAACGTACAAAAAGTGGTGGACGAAAATACATGTAGTTGGGTGGTATTTTTTAAGAAATATTTTACTCTATTTTGCAATTCTATTAAAATGTGAATATATTAGAACTGAAATATAATAATTTTTAACCGGATATATATATAAATCTACTGAAGAACCGCTGCCCGCGTTCCATCTCATTAACATATTTTTTATAATTTTAACTGAAACACAATTTTTTCAGTTGAAACAATAAACTGCACTCCATAGTAAACACAAGCAATACAATTACATCGGTATTTTTCTTGATTCTTTATTATTTCAACAAAATTTAACACACAAAACAAAAAATCTAAATCCACCAAATGCGCTAATTTATTTTGGCGTGTCTTCCCTTCTGGCACCAGCAATTTGCACAACAGCTGATCGGCGGGGTTTTATGTTGTGTTGATGCTGGCAACAAAGCCAAATAAAACCCCTGGGAAAATCGCGAAATTGGGAGAGCAAGAAAGAGTTTCGTATCAAGTCATCTTTGGCACGAAGCCTGCGGAAATACTAAAAATCAAAAACCAAAACCACCACCTCTCAGCCACGATCAACAATTGTCAAACTGTGTTGCCGTAGTACGGAAACAAAATAATACAATTTTCGCCAAGAATTACGAAAAAAAGTAATTAATACTGAATTTTTCGATTTTTAGGTAGCAACGACTTTATAATATACATTTAGTTTGTGCGTATTTCATTTCTACATGCAAATCGATTTATTTACAAACTGTATACATATTTTTAGTATTGATAGTAGCAAAGCAAAGTGTCTGTCCTTTATAGACTCCCAAACTAATCAACCGATCTTTATGAAATTTTTGCAGTATATTCATATGGTATTAACGCACATGATAGGGTATATAGAATTTCAATAAGTGGGAACTTCTCGGAATACAGGCCTAAATGTGGACCCAGAGTGACCTAGATAGACTTTGAGCAATATTGGTACCAAATGAAAGGTGCTAAGCTGGCCTTCCATTTAATTAAACTTTTTTTCAATAATTTTTAGGTGATACGAAGAAAAAACCATGAAAGTACGAATTTGTGATACCAAATTGTTTGACGCTGCGGCAATACTGCTGCACACTGCCTCTCGGGCATGAACCAGTGATGGAAAATGTTGTTTGTTTTTTATTATGTAGGCGTATAAACTTTATTATAAAGTAATCTTCATAAAAGTAGGACGCACAAATATGTGTAAAAAGGTTTTGTATGAGATCCTTATTATACAATATGTGCTGTAAACTTATTTTATCAAGGTAATGGTACCAACAGACGATTTTCAAATTGATTGCACAATGAAATTCAAAAATTCACCACTTTTTGTACAAATTTGACACAATTGGAAACTTTCATTTTTCATCACTGCCACGAATACAGGCGGCGACATACTCTCTCGTTCTCAATCTTGCTTATGTGTTGGTGAGTTCTTCCTCAGTTCTTCTCACCTTATGCTGCACTTGGTTGCGTCCCTCATCAGCACCCAAATGTGCCAAGTCGGCTCCTAAGTGCAAAATGCTACCAGTAGCTATTTTGCCCAACGCTGCCCTAGGTGAATACATTACGGTAATTTGAAAAATTAAGTAGGTTTTTCCTAACATATTAACCTTTAGAAAAAAAAATTCTTTAAAATAAAGCATAATCGCTGTTAAGTAAGTAAGTAATAATCGCTGTTATATGTTAATAAAAACATAACTCATCGATGTTTTATATTTTAAATATTTTTTTTTTGTGTAAATGGGTAAAAAAATATGTCAAATACAATTTATTCTTGAAATTTTAAACTCGCGTTGATCAACATTTTCCACTAATAGTAAAACGTTGAAATTTTGCACAGGTAATGTGATTAGTTAGGGGAACAAAATTATAAAAAGACTCAATCAAAAAAAAAATACATAAAACAAGTAAGGAAGCCTAAGTTCGAGTGGAAACGAACATTAGATACTCAGCTGTATGCTTTCATTGTTTGTTTGCGTTTGATGTAAACACGGTGTACTAGGGCTGGGTAAGTCGACTTCGACTTTAATCGATTATCGACTTTTTGCTAAAAAAAAATCGACTTCTACAATCGATTGTTGTGTGTGAAAGTCAGTCGGAAATCGACTAAATGGCTCGACTAATCGACTTTTTTACTATATACATATATTGGCGGTATAACTAATATATAAAAAAAAAGCTTCTCACAAAAAAGCATACAAATTCCAGCAAGCAAACCAAAAAAAAACAAGCATTCGCCCTTCGGAGCCGGCACTGTGAGTCCACTTAATTTGTAGGAACGTTATTAATTATGAAAGAGGATGTCTCCCGGACCAACTTTGGCGAACAGAGTACTAGTCCAGAGGGTCTGAGTTTTATTTTAGAAGGGGGTTAAAGTTTTATGGTTTTATTTGGAGTTGCAATTACTTTATCGAAAATATGTTATAAAAATTACCTGAATTGAAGTTTTTGAGCTCGGACTTCTGCTACAGAATTCAATAAGGAATTTCTTTGCGGTAGACTTTAACCCTCTAACGCCCACGAAAATGGCTGTTTTTAACCCTTTTTTTGGAAACACATGTAGAAAATATCAATTAACAATGCAGATAGAGGGTTAAAATATTCTAGAAAATTTTTCGCCATAAAATTTCACTAGGGGTCCCCTCAGACAAAATCTTTGTACAAATAACGCAGAAGACCACAGGATATATAGTCACAAATTACGCCATGAAATATGCAACAAATTTTATATGTACACACTAGATGCATTTTTTGTTCTTTGGATCCTCGCTTCGGCGTCGGAATATGAGAATAGGTTGTTGTAAATAAGTAAACTGAAAAAAATTTAACTTTTGCAAAAACTGAATGCAGTTGCACCAAAAACCGTGCGATTTTCAGGAATTTCAAGGCAAATTTAGATTTATGTATGAAAAAAGTTATGATTAATGGGTTAATGTCTACCGCAAAGAAATTCTTTATTAAGTTCTGTAGAAGAAGTCCGAGCTCAAAAACATCATTTGAGGTAATTTTTTATAAGATATTTTAGATAAAGTAATTGCACCTCCAGTTAAACCATAAAACTTGAATCCCCTCCATAAAAAAACTCAGACCCTCTGGACTAGTACTCTGTTCGGCAAAGTTGGTCTGGGAGACATCCTCTTTCATAATTAATAGCGTTTGTTCGTGTTGAGTAAAATTTTTGTAAATTTGTTGGACTGTGTTATTAACGTCACCGCTATGGTGCAGTGGGTAGAGTGCTCGCCTGCTATACCAGAGGTCTCGGGTTCTAACCTCAATCCCTACAAACACCAAAAAAATTTCTAATTGATTAAAACCCAATTATTGCGTTTGTAGAAATAGGGGTCTCTTCTCGGCAGTGGGCGGCATACCCTCCGAGTGTATTTCTGCCATGAAAAAGCTTCTCACAAAAATGCATTCTCTGTTCGTATTTCCAAAAAAATGTTTCGTTATAATATAATAGTACGTCTTCGATGCCTAAAAAGGTAAGTCAATATGGGCCATTTCCATTGGTCGAGCGCGCACCGATATAAATATCCTTTTCAGGGGGCAGAGGGGACATTTTAGGAGATCATATCCGACCTAGAAAAAAATGAATTTAAGGGGTAGGAGAGGGTGGTGGGAGGATCATAAAACTGAAAGCCCCACCCTCCGGAGGCCTATGGTTCCGAAGATAATTGCCGTTAAAGTTCCGAGGCTCAGATTGGATATAATGAACCAATTTCACTTCAATTTACAAACTAGTGGGAATTTCACCTAAATTTAACACTTTCAACTATTCGGTCATATTAATAAAAGCTGAGCATTTGCTTTTACTTAAAATTTGAGACCTTTTACTCAAATTTTGAAATTTGGTTCATACAAATTGATGTCAAATTTCTAAAATCTTGAGTAAAAGTATTTGCTTCGTTTTTATTAATACGACCCATTTTTAAATTATAATATTTAAGTTCTCCAGAAAGAGATTTTTGCCGACTGAAGGTTATTTTATTAAAGCGTGGCGAAGGCCTCCAACGCAAATAGATGTTCTGCACATATATATACAAATGTTCGTGTGTTTGTACATACGTAAAAAATTTAGGAAAAAAAGTCGAAAAGTCGACTTAAATCGATTATCATAGCCGACTAATCGACTTCGATAGTCGAAATGATAAAAGTCGAGTCGAAAGTCTAAAATCGACTTTTTGCCGAGACGACCCAGCCCTACGGTGTACTTTATATAAAGCGAATGCTGCATAAAGTGGGCGTAGCCATGCCCATTTTAAAGATTTTCATCAGTCATCCAACTAAGCATATGAATATTATTCTTTGTCAATATTTTATTCCTTTATGACTTCTAGTTACAAATATGCCACGTTACAAATTCCCAAAGGGTATTCCAGAAATATCTTTGTTACAAAGTAGGCGTGGTCATACACCGACTTCATTAAATTTTTGCGTGTCTATTAACACAAGTTATATAAGTGTATAAACCAAGTTTTGTCATAATATCTCAATTATTTGTCGAGTTATAGGCTAAGAAATCTCGTATATTCCTTTGTCTAAAAAAAGGCGGTGCCACGCCCATTTTCCACAATTTTTCTATTTTTTGTTTCGTCTATTGTGGAACTCATGCCACAAAATTTCAATGAATTATCTTTATATTTGACAAAGATATTGCTTAAAATGTTTTTATTAGGCCACTTTATATGTAATACCCATATATAAAAGTGGGCGTGGTCGTCCACCGACTTCGCTAAAATTTTGAGCATATATTACCACACGTTGCGAAAGTGTATACACCAAGTTTCGTCATAATATATCAATTACTTGTCGAGTTATAGGCTCCGAAATATCGTATATTCCTGGTTCTATAAGGAGGCGGTGCCACGCCCATGTTCCAAAATTTTTGTGTTTTTTGCTTTATGTCCATAGTTGGACTCCTGCCATAAAATTTCAATGATATATCTTTATATTTGACAGAGATATCGCTTAAAATGTTTTTATTAGGCCCCTTTATAGTTCCCATATATAAAAGTGGGCGTGGTCGTCAACCGATTTTGGAAATTTTTCGTCCAAACATTTGTCTAAGTAGGTATATCACGCGTACCAAATTTCATCGATATATATTCAACGGTTTCTGAGTTATGACTCATAAAACTTTCAATGTGTACTAGTACAGCTGAGTATAAAAAGGGCATTTAGTCACTTTTTCAAAATTGAAAATTTTCAAATATTGGAAAAAGGTGGAAGAGATTTCGATTGTTTCTGTTAGTAGAAGGTCCAAACTATCATAAACGAAAAAAAAATTTCACGGAATTTTATGATGTTTTTTTTTTTGCCTCCAAAGTTTACCAATTTTCGGATTTTGGTATGTTTAATCATATATTTATTTATTAATAAAAAAAAAATATTTGTATAATTGTTTTTTTCATGAACCATAAATTTTTTGGTTTGTCGCATACATATATCTTTATCAAATTGCAAAAGTTGATCTTGCTAGGAATAAAAATGTATTTTTAACAAATTTTTAACTGCGACCACTTTTATGTGCGAAGCGGCGAAATGAAATGGTATGTAGAAAATAGGTGTACTTTGAGGTGGTGTGTGAGGCTGAAAGCTGTTTTTATCACAAAATAACTTATGAACTTCTCTTAGTTGGAGTTTTAGCTGTAACTTGACATCAAAACATCTAAGTTTCAAGACAGTCGATTTTTGTATTTTTGTCCACCTTCGCGGCACTGTGCGCCGCCTACTTAACAAAAAAAATATATTTCTGTGAAAAATATATATGTGACGTCTTTGTAACTAGAAGTCATAAAGGAATGAAATCTTGCACTAACAATAATATTTATATGCTTACAGCCAGTTTCACGAAAGAATTTAAGTTTAATTTAATTTTTTTTACTTGAATTTTATACGAAACTAGCTGACCCGGCAGACGTTGTTCTGCTAAACTTTATTCCTATGAAGATGAAAGAAAAGTCTTTGATTACCGTATTGCTAACCATTATCTTAGAGTCCATCTTAATGACTGCGAATAATAAAAAATTGTCTATTCTATGAATAAAAGTTATAGTTATATTCGCCGCGACAAACCTACTTCCCCCGATCCCTATCTCTATCTCAATCCCTATATCCATTTGAATCTCAATCTCAATCTTAATCTCAATCTCAATCTTTATCCCTATCCCTATCCCTATCCCTATCCCTATCCATATACCTATCCCTATCCCTATCCCTATCCCTATCCCTATCTCTATCCCTATCCCTATCCCTATCCCTATCCCTATCGCTATCCCTATTCCTATCCCTATCCCTATCCCTATCCCTATCCCTATCCCTATCCCTATCCCTATGCCTATCCCTATCCCTATCCCTATCCCTATCCTATACCTATACCTATCCCTACCCCTATCCTTATAGCTACCTAACTTTACCTTACCGGGATCGTCCATCACCATCCGGGCCCACTACGTTAGCCATCTCTGGGAAACAGCCTTAGAAATCACAATGAAAATAGCTGTATGTGGAAGCCTGCTTAACGCTTTTCATTTGCTACCAATATCGTTCAAAAACATTCAGGGGTTATCCGGGTCCACGCTTTGACCCAAATCTTGGAACCCGGCCTAGGCATCACTATTTAAAAAGCTCTTTGTTAAAGTCCTCCTCAACAGCTTTCATTTGATACCAATATCGTTCAGAAACTTTCCAGGGTCACTCGGTCCCACGTTTTGACCCATATCTGGGAACCCGGCCCAGGTATCGCAATGAAAATAACTTTATGTTGAAGGCCTGTTCAACACCTTTCATTTGATACCAATAATGCTCGAAGACTTTCTGGGTCGATCTGGGTCCACATTTAGGCCTGTATTCCGGGAAGCTCCCACTTTTTCGAAATTCTATATACCCTACTATGTGCACTAACACCACATGAATCTACTGTGAAAATTTCATAAAGAACGGTTGGTTACTTTGGGAGTTTATAAAGGACACACATCCACAGGTGCACACATACACACATACACACCGATTTTTCCAATTTTCGGACTTTTCCGTAGGGATTTTCCAAAATTTTCTTCCGTACGAACCATCTCCTCTAGAATACGAACAACTGGCAAAAAATTTTACAGAAATCGGCCCAGCCGTTCTCATCTGATGAGGTTAGTAACATTTTTTACACCATTTTTATATATACATATAGATCTGACAGAAGAAAATTATTTTTCACTTAATTTTTTTCGTGAAACTGGCTGTTAGTTGGATAATTGACAAAAATTTAAAAAATGGGCGTGCCCACGCCCAATTTATGCGGCACTCGTTTTATATAAAATACACCGTGTTTCCATCAAACGCAAACAATGAAAGCATACAGCTAAGTATCTAATGTTCGATTCCACTCGAACTTAGGCTTCCTTACATGTTTGCTAATAATAATGAATCGAAATTATGACCATCATTTTGCATATGTTGGCAGTTCGTGCTAATGATTGCTTGTTTTTTAATTTGCTGCTGTCTTTTCGGTCAAAGCAATAAAAATTTAGAGTTGCGTTTCATGTTTCATGCTTTTGATTTGAATATTATTTGCAAGAAAGTGCAGTGGTAATGTAAGATGTCTGGGTCACACAAGTAATGAATGTATCATGTATTTTTGTATGTTAATGATGGCAGCACAACAAACCCCTTAACGATATTCTCAGCCGTAGATAGGTTAGGCTAGGTCCAGTGATCCCTCACATAGACCACATATGGTCCTTAGTGTTGCCAACAGCGTATTGGCGGCGTTATATTAAACTTGGAATGCAAAACTTCGCAAGTTTTAATATTTTGTGTATTTCCTGATCCAAACTGAACTGAGGCAGCTAATTCGAAGTCTGTCGAAAGCTAAACATTGACAGAGAAGATGTTCCAGAGTGCCGACAGCATCGGGTTCGTTGCATGCCGTAGACACTCGAATAAAAATTTATTCATTATTCAACATTATCAGAATGAAGAATAAAAATAAATTATTTATTCAAAATTAATTACTAATTAGTTTTAACGAACCACAAAATTGTTGATGTACATATTTTATGTATACAATTGCCAAATATATTGGATGCTAAAAAAAAAAATTCTAAATTATCGGAAAGAAGAATAACAATTTGTTCTTGTTCTTTCGTTATTGAATTATTCAAATTTTGAATAATGCCCATCCTTGGTGCAAGCATACAGCGCATTGGTGGCTTTCTTGACTCTTTCCTCCACGTCAGCTTGTTGTTTAATATGACTCCCAGATATTTTGTGAATGGGGTTCATGGTTAGCGTGTGATTGCCCAGCTTAGGAGGAGTCCACTGTGGTACCTTATATTTTTTCGTAAAAAGCACAAAATCCGTTTTTACAGCGGTAGATAGCTCTTTACTATTTTAGAACGATATATGTATTTTGAGATCCGATAAATTTATCGAAGTATGTTCATGTAAACATGATACTCGTAACGACAGAAAAGTAAGAAACCTTGTTGTTTGTAATACTTAAGTTCACTTTCAGCGTTGCGCCTTCAAGTAGGAATGGTTTAGAATCAACTTTTATGAAAACACTCGTTTTTATGTTAACTTTTCACTACAGTAGAATTTATTTAAAACTAAATTTTATTTTTATACAAGTATTATCTAGGTTTCATAAATTTATTGATTTTATATGTTGTTTCGCATAACGCTAACATATCTTTAGCTCATTTACATGTTTTCTTTTGTTATATCAGAACTTACTTTATTCCCTTTTCTTACATAGCCTGCGTTTATTTAACATAATCGTACTTTTCACACTTTGGAAATCTGTAATTGTTTGTTTTAGTTTTCTCTTAATTTACAGCATTTACATTTGCTTTCGAGTTACGTTTTTGTGTTTTTTAATCTTGTTTGCTTTATACACATTAAATATGTTAAGTCTATGGGGTTTTTAATACTCTTTATTCCTTATTTGGTTCCTTTAAATATTGTTTTTTGTAGTCAGAACTGTTGGTTTAAATTTATTTTTTTTGTTTGTTTTTTTTGTTTGTTAAACATCTGTAAGTCATAATTATGTATAGCGTGGGTTTTGTGTTTTATTTTTTATAGTTGGGTAAGAATTTCTGAAACGGGCCACCCAAAACATAAAATATTTCCGTTTTGGTCGGCAGTGGCGTTTTTGGAAAGCTCTTTGTGACACCAATAAACTCCTGATTTTGTTTTTGGCGACAAAATTTTTTTTTGTTATATATAAGCAATTAAATTTTTTTGACCTTTTTTTTTAAACGCGATTGCAGACGATCTACCTAACCGATTTTGACAATTAAACCACCATTTTCTTTGTTTTTTAAAAGTTTTTTATTATCATATGTTTAAAAAAAAAAATAAAAAAAATTTTTTAGTTAAATTCTTATGAAATTTCTTGAAAGATGGTCGCAAAAATTGTGTTCTCCGCCTCTTTTCCATAAAACAAAATTAGCTGCATGTGCAAAATTTTACTACCTATAATATTCAGAAGTCAAAAAAAATGGATCGCAATAGGGAAAAAATTAGTAATTTTTTATATGAAACTGAAATATGAAAATCTGCTCATTTAAACGCTTACAACTCTTGAACCTTGGTACGGAATCGCACGACATTAAGTCCGCTTATTTACTATAATACCGTGAAGCCGTAAGACATAATCTAGCCATCATCGGAAAAGTGGGAGTGGTACCTCCCATACTAACTAATGGTTTCAATTTATGTAATTCTTGCAAGATTTTTGGTACCGTAGTGGGCGAGGGAACAGATCATAGGGCATAGTTTCCTGAAGAGGAAACAAAGGGTCCAAATGTGGAAAATAGTTATATTGATTGCACTATGGTGAAAGGCTTTATATTTAACTTTTCTTGTGCACTTAAACAAACTATATTTCGTGCAATTGAATATAAAGTAGCCCAGTGTTTTATGTTATAAAATAAGGTTCGTATACATACATATGTACATATATAGCAAGGATGGGCATTTTTGCCTTACCGCTCCTAGCGGATTACCATTTAAAAGAGAGTGGTAGTGAAAAATTGATCTGCCCTACCAATCAAAAATGAATGCGAATAAAAAATTTGACTTGCAAGTGGCCAATCAATTTATTAACTGCAATGAAGTTTATGGGATATTGTACACATGGAATTAGGCTTAGAAAAGTGAATGGAAACCAACACAGCATGGTAATACGTCCTATGTTATACCTATATGCATAAGTATTTCTTTACTTTTACTAAAACTTTAACATCCATTGATATATACAGGACATATTAACATGCCGGTTTGGTTTCCGTTCACTTTTCTAAGCCTAATTCCATGTGTACAATATCCCATAACCTTCATTGTAGTTAATAAATTGATTGGCCACTTGCAAGTCAAATTTGTATTCGCATTCATTTTTGATTGGTAGGGCAGATCAATTTTTCACTACCACTCTCTTTTAAATGGTAATCCGCTTGGAGCGGTAGTGGAAAAATACCCATCCTTGCTATATATGTACATATGTATGTATACGAACCTTATTTTATAACATAAAACACCGGGCTACTTTATATTCAATTGCACGAAATATAGTTTGTTTAAGTGCACAAGAAAAGTTAAATATAAAGCCTTTCACCATAGTGCAATCAATATAACTATTTTCCACATTTGGACCCTTTGTTTCCTCTTCAGGAAACTATGCCCTATGATCTGTTCCCTCGCCCACTACGGTACCAAAAATCTTGCAAGAATTACATAAATTGAAACCATTAGTTAGTATGGGAGGTACCACTCCCACTTTTCCGATGATGGCTAGATTATGTCTTACGGCTTCACGGTATTATAGTAAATAAGCGGACTTAATGTCGTGCGATTCCGTACCACGCACAATGGGAACGTTTCATACAAAAACGGTCATAAATAGTAAAAATGGACCTAGAGTCCTCAAATTTTGAAAATAAGCTTTTTTTATGAATATTAGTACATGGTGTAAAAATTAACTTAATCTGATGACAAATACTCCCACCCCCCATGTAACGGGTGTCGCGAAAAACCACGAAATTGCAATTATTTTCGAAATTAATCAAGTTAGAATGCTCAAATTCGGTATACAAGCTTTTTTGATGAATATTAGTACATGGTGTATAAAGGAACTTAATCTGATGACAAATACTCCCACCCCCATATAACGGGTGTCGCGAAAAACCATTAAAATGCATTTATTTTCGAAACTAATTAAGTTAGAATGCTCAAATTCGGTATACAAGCTTTTTTGATGAGTATTAGTACATGGTGTAAAAATGAACTTAATCTGATGACAAATACTCCCACCCCCCACATAACGGGTGTCGCGAAAAACCACGAAATTGCAATTATTTTCGAAATTAATCAAGTTAGAATGCCCAAATTCGGTATACAAGCTTTTTTGATGAGTATTAGTACATGGTGTAAAAATGAACTTAATCTGATGACAAATACTCCCACCCCCCACATAACGGGTGTCGCGAAAAACCACGAAATTGCAATTATTTTCGAAATTAATCAAGTTAGAATGCCCAAATTCGGTATACAAGCTTTTTTGGTGAGTATTAGTACATGGTGTAAAAAGGAACTTAATCTGATGACAAATACTCCCACCCCCATATAACGGGTGTCGCGAAAAAACATGAAATTTTATTATCACACGCATCAACTCCCAAAATTTCAAAGATGTGAAATCTGCCCTTTCGAAGTTAGAGACTAAATAAATTTCAAGGCTACATACCAACTGTATGCAAAGAAAATAAAAAAATACCTTCTCCTGTAAAATTTACTTTTTGTTGGTTACACTTTTTTGGCGGTTAGGGCTCGATATGTATGTACGGGTGAAGCTAACAAAATCTTATTAGAATATTATTAAGCAGACATGAAAAAAATTAAAAGGATCAATTTATTAGGTAGTTAGTGGAATTTTTCTATCACTTCACTTTGCTAAATTCGAACTTACTACATCGCTTTGGGATCTGCTAAAATCAAAGCTAGTGTTGAGGAAATCATGGTAGTCACTATCGAATAAATAAATAAATTGATTACAACACCACACAATTTTTCAACATAAAGATGACATACTTGCAATAAATTTTATCGAAATTACTTATTCGGAATTTAATTAGAAATATATGTAATTAACACTTTTAAACCACTTGGACTTCAAACTTGTTTTAAAATTTCACTTTAATATAAAAATTAAATAAGGGCAGTGACAAACAATTTTTTTTTATCAGAGGGGTAAAGAATATAAAAATGTAAAGTAGTCACTTTTTCACTTCGCTGTTTAAATTTTAAACACCAGAAGAAGCAATCATAAGTAATTATATATATATTAGTATATATTTGTAAATACTTGAAAATTCATATAAATGTAATTGTCTACGTCATACTTATTTAAAATTTGTACCTTTGAGGCATGGATCCCCAAGCAAACTCCCATTTATTACGACCCTGCCTAATGCAGTTTGCATTTAAATTTTAAAAGGTAACGGCACAGGTGGGAGACAAAATAGATAAGTGCAATTACACTGGATCACAAAATGAAATTTTTTGTCTGTACTTTGGACGTGACTAACCTATCTATATGTAAAATCGGTCTCTGATTCCGAAAATCGGGTTCATTTTTAATTCTATGTGAAGGTTTTTGAGATATCGGCAATTTACCGTTATTTGGCCAATGGGTCCACTTAATCCAGTATATCTCTTTAACACAGTGAGTTATCTTCCTTAGGGTGACACCAAACGAAAGAAAATTAAATTTGCTTTTTACGGTGCCTATAACATTTTTCTCTAACTCGTATAGTTTCTGAAATATTGACGATTAAATTTGAATTTTTTCGATTTTTTACGATTTTTTGAAGAAAAAATTGACTTTGTCAGACAATATCTTTAAAACCAATGTCTTCACCTTCGGTTTTACTCTTTTACGTGAAGCTCCATTCTATTGGGAAAAAGATAAGCTATCAATGATCAACGTCGCGCAATGCCTCTGCACGGGTATATTCTATGCATGTTATACCCGTAAACGCGCTTGTATCTACTGCGCTGCCAATGTGCTGCTACTGCAGATGTGTAGGTATTGGTACAATATGCATAGAATGTACCCGTGCAGAGGCATTGCGCGACTTGGTTGTATTTACTTGATCGCCTATAACTTTTCCATTTTACCATGGATTTTCTTCGTTGATAGCTTATTTTTTTGGAAATGGAATGGAGCTTCACGCAAAGAAGTAAAACCGAAGGTGAAATCATTGGTTTTAAAGATATTGCCTGACAAAGTCAATTTTTTCTTCAAAAAATCGTAAAAAATCGAAAAAATTCAAATTTAATCGTCAATATTTCAGAAACTATAAGAACTAGAGAAAAATGTTATAAGAGCCGTGAAAAGGAAATTTAATTTTCTTTCGTTTGGTGTGACCCTAAGGAAGATAACTCACTGTGTTAAAGAGATATACAGGATTAAGTGGACCCATTGGCCAAATAACGGTAAATTGCCGATATTTCAAAAACCTTCCCATAGAATTAAAAATGAACCCGATTTTCGGAATCAGCGACCGATTTTACATATAGAAAGGATGGTTCAGAGTATTTTTTGGCTGTATAGCAGTGTTATCAGCAAGTAAAATGCGTACCGAAGACGTTATATCATTCATGAATGAGAGAAATAAATTTTATCTGTTTAATTGAAGAAGGTGTACTCAAAAATATCTATATCTAACAACCAGTTGTATGGGAACTATATGTTGTACTGGTCCGATTTGGCCGATTCCGACAAATGATAAATTGTACATAAAAATACGTCGTGTTTGGCACAAAGTGATAATACTACTTCATGTTCATGAATGGTACAACAAACAGCAAATGAGAGTATATCTCTCACTTACTTCAATACTATCATAGCTCAGTAACCTTATTTTACGAAAAAAACCCTTTAAGTTTTCAGTAGCTATATATTTCAATAGGAAATCAAAGATAATTTTTTGATCTCAAACTGTCAATTTTCAATCTATCAGACCGAAATTTCGTCATATAATGCACATACATATACATATACACTAGTGTCCGACCGAATATTCGGCCAAGCTTCGGTATTCGGCCTATTCGGCTGGTATTTTTTATTCGGCTTCGGCTTCGGCCTTCGGCTGAAAAGGCCGAATAATGGATTTGTTTAATAAAAAAAAAAAAATGACTGGATTTTACGAATTTTCGATTTTTATGAGCGACAGAAAATCATAACTTCCAGTAATATTTTTTTGTTATTGAACAGGACTAAGGTTCCGAACAATAACTTACGCTAATTACACTGGATCATAAAATTAAATTTGTTGTTTTTTTGTGATAGTGAAGAATCTTTGGATGAATCAATTACTTTGGATTACAGTGACCTCTGGGCATCCCATGATAAATCTGTAAAAGATTGCACACGCAAAGCAAAAACTAATATAAGTCTTGAAGTGGAATTAAGCGAATACTTAGATCAACCACGTGTTCTTCGTAGTGTTAAATACATATATTCCATTATTGGCATTCCTCAAATTTTTTTAATTTAAAAAAGGTTGCAAAAAAATATTTAACTGCTCCTCCAATGAGTGTGGCGAGCGAGCAATTATTTAGTACAGCTGGTCAACTATACACCGATAGACGGTCAAATCTCTTGGTACAACATAAAGCTTTTGAACTTTAAGTATTGAATTTTATTTGCCTACATTGTTAAAATGTTATTATTATTGCTATAGCTATAAAAGACTGAATTATAATTATTATTTATAAAGACTGAATTTTTTTATTTTTGTTTACAACCATGTATGTATGTATTTTATTAAATAAAAAAATCTCAAACTTAAGTATATATTTTTCTTATTTTGGTATTGGGCTTCGGCTTCGGTTTTCGGCCGAATAAAAGATTATGCCGAATATTCGGCTACGGCTTCGGCTTCGGCCTAAAATTCCAGCTTCGGTCGGACACTAATATACACACATGCATGCATACCCATACTTAGCTGAAAACTCGCGTTTTTGAGTTATGATACTTTTAAGTAAATAGGCTAAAATTAAGTATATATGTATATATTCTATATAAAATTGCATTAATTAATATATTAGCGATTTTAAAGCATAAACAACTGTCAAAACTGCTCATCAATGCTTTTCTCTCTAGCTACACATGTATGCATATGTATGTACATCCATAGTGATAGCGCGCATATACACCTCGTCGAAAAATATGAATTATTGAGAAGAGCGCGGGTGAATGGTGAAACTGACTATGGGGGGTTTTTAAGCACACCTGGGACCAACATATATTAAAAAATTGAGGATACGTTTTTTTTTTATTTTTTTTTTATTTCGTTCTAAAGTTTCCCAATTTTTTTGATAATTTTTTTTTTACCCTGCATAAAAAACAATATATAATAAAACCTGTGCAGCTAATTCAAAAGTGAGCTACTGTATTTCATAATATGAACTATTTTTTATATTACACAGAAATATTGAGGGATAAATCTCGTATAAACATTTTTTTTTTAATGCCGAATATGTCATGATAAATGTAATTTCAAAAATGCACTTTTGGCCCATTAGGAGAATAATTAAAACTCGCGAGAGCGCGGGTGAAATTAATTTCTGTTAATGTGATATGATAAAGAATATGTTAGTTCATCACACAAAAAAAAATCCAGGATACGTTTTTTTTTGTTTTTTTTTATTTTATTGCTTAAATTTGGCGAAGAAAAAATATTTTCGATATTTTTTTATCCTTATTTGAGCTTCACGCAAAGAAGTAAAACCGAAGGTGAAATCATTGGTTTTAAAGATATTGCCTGACAAAGTCAATTTTTTCTTCAAAAAATCGTAAAAAATCGAAAAAATTCAAATTTAATCGTCAATATTTCAGAAACTATAAGAACTAGAGAAAAATGTTATAAGAGCCGTGAAAAGGAAATTTAATTTTCTTTCGTTTGGTGTGACCCTAAGGAAGATAACTCACTGTGTTAAAGAGATATACAGGATTAAGTGGACCCATTGGCCAAATAACGGTAAATTGCCGATATTTCAAAAACCTTCCCATAGAATTAAAAATGAACCCGATTTTCGGAATCAGCGACCGATTTTACGTTCAGAGTATTTTTTGGCTGTAGAGCAGTGTTATCAGCAAGTAAAATGCGTACCGAAGACGTTATATCATTCATGAATGAGAGAAATAAATTTTATCTGTTTAATTGAAGAAGGTGTACTCAAAAATATCTATATCTAACAACCAGTTGTATGGGAACTATATGTTGTACTGGTCCGATTTGGCCGATTCCGACAAATGATAAATTGTACATAAAAATACGTCGTGTTTGGCACAAAGTGATAATACTACTTCATGTTCATGAATGGTACAACAAACAGCAAATGAGAGTATATCTCTCACTTACTTCAATACTATCATAGCTCAGTAACCTTATTTTACGAAAAAAAACCCTTTAAGTTTTCAGTAGCTATATATTTCAATAGGAAATCAAAGATAATTTTTTGATCTCAAACTGTCAATTTTCAATCTATCAGACCGAAATTTCGTCATATAATGCACATACATATACATATACACTAGTGTCCGACCGAATATTCGGCCAAGCTTCGGTATTCGGCCTATTCGGCTGGTATTTTTTATTCGGCTTCGGCTTCGGCCTTCGGCTGAAAAGGCCGAATAATGGATTTGTTTAATAAAAAAAAAAAAATGACTGGATTTTACGAATTTTCGATTTTTATGAGCGACAGAAAATCATAACTTCCAGTAATATTTTTTTGTTATTGAACAGGACTAAGGTTCCGAACAATAACTTACGCTAATTACACTGGATCACAAAATGAAATTTTTTGTCTGTACTTTGGACGTGACTATCCTATCTATATGTAAAATCGGTCGCTGATTCCGAAAATCGGGTTCATTTTTAATTCTATGGGAAGGTTTTTGAGATATCGGCAATTTACCGTTATTTGGCCAATGGGTACACTTAATCCAGTATAGCTCTTTAACACAGTGAGTTATCTTCTTTGGGGTGACACCATACGAAAGAAAATTAAATTTCTTTTTCGCGGCTCCTATAACATTTTTCTCTAACTCTTATAGTTTCTGAAATATTGACGATTAAATTTTAATTTTTTCGATTTTTTACGATTTTTTGAAGAAAAAATTGACTTTGTCAGACAATATCTTTAAAACCAATGTCTTCACCTTCGGTTTTAATCTTTTACGTGAAGCTCCATTCCATTAGCAAAAAAATAAGCTATCAACGAGGAAAATCCATGGTAAAATGGAAAAGTTATAGGCGATCAAGTAAATACAGCCAAGTCGCACAATGCCTCTACACGGGTATATTTTATGCATGTTATACCCGTAAATGGGCTTGTATCTACCGCGCTGCCAATGTGCTGCTACTGCAGATGTGTAGGTATTGGTACAATATGCATAGAATGTACGCGTGCAGAGGCATTGCGCGACCTGGCTGTATTTACTTGATCGCCTATAACTTTTCCATTTTACAATGGATTTTCATCGTTGATAGCTTATTTTTTTGATAATAGAATGGAGCTTCATGAAAAGGAGTAAAACCGAAGGTAAAAATATTGGTTTTAAAGATATTGCCTGACAAAGTCAATTTTTTCTTCAAAAAATCGTAAAAAATCGAAAAAATTAAAATTTAATCGTCAATATTTCAGAAACTATAAGAGTTAGAGAAAAATGTTATAGAAGCCGTGAAAAGGAAATTTAATTTTATTTCGTTTGGTGTCACCCTAAGGAATATAGCTCACTGTGTTAAAGAGATATACAGGATTAAGTGGACACATTGGCCAAATAACGGTAAATTGCCGATATCTCAAAAACCTTCCCATAGAATTAAAAATGAACCCGATTTTCGGAATCAGCGACCGATTTTACATATAGAAAGGATGGTTGCGTTCAGAGTATTTTTTGGCTGTAGAGCAGTGTTACACTGGATCATAAAATTAAATTTGTTGTTTTTTTGTGATAGTGAAGAATCTTTGGATGAATCAATTACTTTGGATTACAGTGACCTCTGGGCATCCCATGATAAATCTGTAAAAGATTGCACACGCAAAGCAAAAACTAATATAAGTCTTGAAGTGGAATTAAGCGAATACTTAGATCAACCACGTGTTCTTCGTAGTGTTAAATACATATATTCCATTATTGGCATTCCTCAAATTTTTTTAATTTAAAAAAGGTTGCAAAAAAATATTTAACTGCTCCTCCAATGAGTGTGGCGAGCGAGCAATTATTTAGTACAGCTGGTCAACTATACACCGATAGACGGTCAAATCTCTTGGTACAACATAAAGCTTTTGAACTTTAAGTATTGAATTTTATTTGCCTACATTGTTAAAATGTTATTATTATTGCTATAGCTATAAAAGACTGAATTATAATTATTATTTATAAAGACTGAATTTTTTTATTTTTGTTTACAACCATGTATGTATGTATTTTATTAAATAAAAAAATCTCAAACTTAAGTATATATTTTTCTTATTTTGGTATTGGGCTTCGGCTTCGGTTTTCGGCCGAATAAAAGATTATGCCGAATATTCGGCTACGGCTTCGGCTTCGGCCTAAAATTCCAGCTTCGGTCGGACGCTAATATACACACATGCATGCATACCCATACTTAGCTGAAAACTCGCGTTTTTGAGTTATGATACTTTTAAAGTAAATAGGCTAAAATTAAGTATATATGTATATATTCTATATAAAATTGCATTAATTAATATATTAGCGATTTTAAAGCATAAACAACTGTCAAAACTGCTCATCAATGCTTTTCTCTCTAGCTACACATGTATGCATATGTATGTACATCCATAGTGATAGCGCGCATATACACCTCGTCGAAAAATATGAATTAGTGAGAAGAGCGCGGGTGAATGGTGAAACTGACTATGGGGGGTTTTTAAGCACACCTGGGACCAACATATATTAAAAAATTGAGGATACGTTTTTTTTTTATTTCGTTCTAAAGTTTCCCAATTTTTTTGATAATTTTTTTTTTAACCTGCATAAAAAACAATATATAATAAAACCTGTGCAGCTAATTCAAAAGTGAGCTACTGTATTTCATAATATGAACTATTTTTTATATTACACAGAAATATTGAGGGATAAATCTCGTATAAACATTTTTTTTTTTAATGCCGAATATGTCATGATAAATGTAATTTCAAAAATGCACTTTTGGCCCATTAGGAGAATAATTAAAACTCGCGAGAGCGCGGGTGAAATTAATTTCTGTTAATGTGATATGATAAAGAATATGTTAGTTCATCACACAAAAAAAAATCCAGGATACGTTTTTTTTTGTTTTTTTTTATTTTATTGCTTAAATTTGGCGAAGAAAAAATATTTTCGATATTTTTTTATCCTTATTTGAAAAATCATATAAAATCAGGTTTCGAAGATAATAAAAAAAGGATTACTTCCTGAAAAAGTAGAAGCCATTGTCTATATTTAGGTGTCAAAACCAGGTATATGCGTCAATAAATGGCTTAGATAGAGCATTTCGTATCAAGTCATATAATTCATAATTCAAATGGCACATTTTTTGTTCAACTTTGGGCACCCTGTACGGCTAAACGAAACGAAACTCAGAAAATTTTACATGAGCTTTTTTTTTTGTCCTATAAAATATCTGTCGATAGCTGGTAAAAAAAATGGATTTACGACTACTTTAATTTCGACTTTATTTTTGGCCACGAATTCCCATTGTGCCACGGTTCAAGAGTTGTAAGCGTTTAAATGAGCAGATTTTCATATTTCAGTTTCATATAAAAAATTACTAATTTTTTCCCTATTGCGATCCATTTTTTTTGACTTCTGAATATTATAGGTAGTAAAATTTTGCACATGCACATTAATCGTCAATATTTCAGAAACTATAAGAACTAGAGAAAAATGTTATAAGAGCCGTGAAAAGGAAATTTAATTTTCTTTCGTTTGGTGTGACCCTAAGGAAGATAACTCACTGTGTTAAAGAGATATACAGGATTAAGTGGACCCATTGGCCAAATAACGGTAAATTGCCGATATTTCAAAAACCTTCCCATAGAATTAAAAATGAACCCGATTTTCGGAATCAGCGACCGATTTTACATATAGAAAGGATGGTTCAGAGTATTTTTTGGCTGTAGAGCAGTGTTATCAGCAAGTAAAATGCGTACCGAAGACGTTATATCATTCATGAATGAGAGAAATAAATTTTATCTGTTTAATTGAAGAAGGTGTACTCAAAAATATCTATATCTAACAACCAGTTGTATGGGAACTATATGTTGTACTGGTCCGATTTGGCCGATTCCGACAAATGATAAATTGTACATAAAAATACGTCGTGTTTGGCACAAAGTGATAATACTACTTCATGTTCATGAATGGTACAACAAACAGCAAATGAGAGTATATCTCTCACTTACTTCAATACTATCATAGCTCAGTAACCTTATTTTACGAAAAAAAACCCTTTAAGTTTTCAGTAGCTATATATTTCAATAGGAAATCAAAGATAATTTTTTGATCTCAAACTGTCAATTTTCAATCTATCAGACCGAAATTTCGTCATATAATGCACATACATATACATATACACTAGTGTCCGACCGAATATTCGGCCAAGCTTCGGTATTCGGCCTATTCGGCTGGTATTTTTTATTCGGCTTCGGCCTTCGGCTGAAAAGGCCGAATAATGGATTTGTTTAATAAAAAAAAAAAAATGACTGGATTTTACGAATTTTCGATTTTTATGAGCGACAGAAAATCATAACTTCCAGTAATATTTTTTTGTTATTGAACAGGACTAAGGTTCCGAACAATAACTTACGCTAATTACACTGGATCATAAAATTAAATTTGTTGTTTTTTTGTGATAGTGAAGAATCTTTGGATGAATCAATTACTTTGGATTACAGTGACCTCTGGGCATCCCATGATAAATCTGTAAAAGATTGCACACGCAAAGCAAAAACTAATATAAGTCTTGAAGTGGAATTAAGCGAATACTTAGATCAACCACGTGTTCTTCGTAGTGTTAAATACATATATTCCATTATTGGCATTCCTCAAATTTTTTTAATTTAAAAAAGGTTGCAAAAAAATATTTAACTGCTCCTCCAATGAGTGTGGCGAGCGAGCAATTATTTAGTACAGCTGGCCAACTATACACCGATAGACGGTCAAATCTCTTGGTACAACATAAAGCTTTTGAACTTTAAGTATTGAATTTTATTTGCCTACATTGTTAAAATGTTATTATTATTGCTATAGCTATAAAAGACTGAATTATAATTATTATTTATAAAGACTGAATTTTTTTATTTTTGTTTACAACCATGTATGTATGTATTTTATTAAATAAAAAAATCTCAAACTTAAGTATATATTTTTCTTATTTTGGTATTGGGCTTCGGCTTCGGTTTTCGGCCGAATAAAAGATTATGCCGAATATTCGGCTACGGCTTCGGCTTCGGCCTAAAATTCCAGCTTCGGTCGGACACTAATATACACACATGCATGCATACCCATACTTAGCTGAAAACTCGCGTTTTTGAGTTATGATACTTTTAAAGTAAATAGGCTAAAATTAAGTATATATGTATATATTCTATATAAAATTGCATTAATTAATATATTAGCGATTTTAAAGCATAAACAACTGTCAAAACTGCTCATCAATGCTTTTCTCTCTAGCTACACATGTATGCATATGTATGTACATCCATAGTGATAGCGCGCATATACACCTCGTCGAAAAATATGAATTATTGAGAAGAGCGCGGGTGAATGGTGAAACTGACTATGGGGGGTTTTTAAGCACACCTGGGACCAACATATATTAAAAAATTGAGGATACGTTTTTTTTTTATTTTTTTTTTATTTCGTTCTAAAGTTTCCCAATTTTTTTGATAATTTTTTTTTTACCCTGCATAAAAAACAATATATAATAAAACCTGTGCAGCTAATTCAAAAGTGAGGTACTGTATTTCATAATATGAACTATTTTTTATATTACACAGAAATATTGAGGGATAAATCTCGTATAAACATTTTTTTTTTAATGCCGAATATGTCATGATAAATGTAATTTCAAAAATGCACTTTTGGCCCATTAGGAGAATAATTAAAACTCGCGAGAGCGCGGGTGAAATTAATTTCTGTTAATGTGATATGATAAAGAATATGTTAGTTCATCACACAAAAAAAAATCCAGGATACGTTTTTTTTTGTTTTTTTTTATTTTATTGCTTAAATTTGGCGAAGAAAAAATATTTTCGATATTTTTTTATCCTTATTTGAGCTTCACGCAAAGAAGTAAAACCGAAGGTGAAATCATTGGTTTTAAAGATATTGCCTGACAAAGTCAATTTTTTCTTCAAAAAATCGTAAAAAATCGAAAAAATTCAAATTTAATCGTCAATATTTCAGAAACTATAAGAACTAGAGAAAAATGTTATAAGAGCCGTGAAAAGGAAATTTAATTTTCTTTCGTTTGGTGTGACCCTAAGGAAGATAACTCACTGTGTTAAAGAGATATACAGGATTAAGTGGACCCATTGGCCAAATAACGGTAAATTGCCGATATTTCAAAAACCTTCCCATAGAATTAAAAATGAACCCGATTTTCGGAATCAGCGACCGATTTTACGTTCAGAGTATTTTTTGGCTGTAGAGCAGTGTTATCAGCAAGTAAAATGCGTACCGAAGACGTTATATCATTCATGAATGAGAGAAATAAATTTTATCTGTTTAATTGAAGAAGGTGTACTCAAAAATATCTATATCTAACAACCAGTTGTATGGGAACTATATGTTGTACTGGTCCGATTTGGCCGATTCCGACAAATGATAAATTGTACATAAAAATACGTCGTGTTTGGCACAAAGTGATAATACTACTTCATGTTCATGAATGGTACAACAAACAGCAAATGAGAGTATATCTCTCACTTACTTCAATACTATCATAGCTCAGTAACCTTATTTTACGAAAAAAAAACCCTTTAAGTTTTCAGTAGCTATATATTTCAATAGGAAATCAAAGATAATTTTTTGATCTCAAACTGTCAATTTTCAATCTATCAGACCGAAATTTCGTCATATAATGCACATACATATACATATACACTAGTGTCCGACCGAATATTCGGCCAAGCTTCGGTATTCGGCCTATTCGGCTGGTATTTTTTATTCGGCTTCGGCTTCGGCCTTCGGCTGAAAAGGCCGAATAATGGATTTGTTTAATAAAAAAAAAAAAATGACTGGATTTTACGAATTTTCGATTTTTATGAGCGACAGAAAATCATAACTTCCAGTAATATTTTTTTGTTATTGAACAGGACTAAGGTTCCGAACAATAACTTACGCTAATTACACTGGATCATAAAATTAAATTTGTTGTTTTTTTGTGATAGTGAAGAATCTTTGGATGAATCAATTACTTTGGATTACAGTGACCTCTGGGCATCCCATGATAAATCTGTAAAAGATTGCACACGCAAAGCAAAAACTAATATAAGTCTTGAAGTGGAATTAAGCGAATACTTAGATCAACCACGTGTTCTTCGTAGTGTTAAATACATATATTCCATTATTGGCATTCCTCAAATTTTTTTAATTTAAAAAAGGTTGCAAAAAAATATTTAACTGCTCCTCCAATGAGTGTGGCGAGCGAGCAATTATTTAGTACAGCTGGTCAACTATACACCGATAGACGGTCAAATCTCTTGGTACAACATAAAGCTTTTGAACTTTAAGTATTGAATTTTATTTGCCTACATTGTTAAAATGTTATTATTATTGCTATAGCTATAAAAGACTGAATTATAATTATTATTTATAAAGACTGAATTTTTTTATTTTTGTTTACAACCATGTATGTATGTATTTTATTAAATAAAAAAATCTCAAACTTAAGTATATATTTTTCTTATTTTGGTATTGGGCTTCGGCTTCGGTTTTCGGCCGAATAAAAGATTATGCCGAATATTCGGCTACGGCTTCGGCTTCGGCCTAAAATTCCAGCTTCGGTCGGACGCTAATATACACACATGCATGCATACCCATACTTAGCTGAAAACTCGCGTTTTTGAGTTATGATACTTTTAAAGTAAATAGGCTAAAATTAAGTATATATGTATATATTCTATATAAAATTGCATTAATTAATATATTAGCGATTTTAAAGCATAAACAACTGTCAAAACTGCTCATCAATGCTTTTCTCTCTAGCTACACATGTATGCATATGTATGTACATCCATAGTGATAGCGCGCATATACACCTCGTCGAAAAATATGAATTAGTGAGAAGAGCGCGGGTGAATGGTGAAACTGACTATGGGGGGTTTTTAAGCACACCTGGGACCAACATATATTAAAAAATTGAGGATACGTTTTTTTTTTATTTTTTTTTTATTTCGTTCTAAAGTTTCCCAATTTTTTTGATAATTTTTTTTTTTAACCTGCATAAAAAACAATATATAATAAAACCTGTGCAGCTAATTCAAAAGTGAGCTACTGTATTTCATAATATGAACTATTTTTTATATTACACAGAAATATTGAGGGATAAATCTCGTATAAACATTTTTTTTTTTAATGCCGAATATGTCATGATAAATGTAATTTCAAAAATGCACTTTTGGCCCATTAGGAGAATAATTAAAACTCGCGAGAGCGCGGGTGAAATTAATTTCTGTTAATGTGATATGATAAAGAATATGTTAGTTCATCACACAAAAAAAAATCCAGGATACGTTTTTTTTTGTTTTTTTTTATTTTATTGCTTAAATTTGGCGAAGAAAAAATATTTTCGATATTTTTTTATCCTTATTTGAAAAATCATATAAAATCAGGTTTCGAAGATAATAAAAAAAGGATTACTTCCTGAAAAAGTAGAAGCCATTGTCTATATTTAGGTGTCAAAACCAGGTATATGCGTCAATAAATGGCTTAGATAGAGCATTTCGTATCAAGTCATATAATTCATAATTCAAATGGCACATTTTTTGTTCAACTTTGGGCACCCTGTACGGCTAAACGAAACGAAACTCAGAAAATTTTACATGAGCTTTTTTTTTGTCCTATAAAATATCTGTCGATAGCTGGTAAAAAAAATGGATTTACGACTACTTTAATTTCGACTTTATTTTTGGCCACGAATTCCCATTGTGCCACGGTTCAAGAGTTGTAAGCGTTTAAATGAGCAGATTTTCATATTTCAGTTTCATATAAAAAATTACTAATTTTTTCCCTATTGCGATCCATTTTTTTTGACTTCTGAATATTATAGGTAGTAAAATTTTGCACATGCAGCTAATTTTTTTTTATGGAAAAGAGGCGGAGAACACAATTTTTGCGACCATCTTTCAAGAAATTTCATAAGAATTTAACTAAAAAATTTTTTTTATTTTTTTATGATAATAAAAAACTTTTAAAAACAAAGAAAATGATGGTTTAATTGTCAAAATCGGTTAGGTAGATCATCTGCAATCGCGTTTAAAAAAAAAAGGTCAAAAAAATTTAATTGCTTATATATAACAAAAAAAAATGTTGTCGCCAAAAACAAAATCAGGAGTTTATTGGTGTCACAAAGAGCTTTCCAAAAACGCCACTGCCGACCAAAACGGAAATATTTTATGTTTTGGGTGGCCCGTTTCAGAAATTCTTACCCAGTTACTTTCATTACAAATACAATACAATAAAGTACAATTACATATACATACATAATTAATTAATTATTACTACAATTACAATGTGATTATCGATTATTATTATTAATTATTAAATGGGTTTGTAAAGGCGGATTCATCGTTCGAGTTCAGAACTTTTTTGCCATGTGGTTGTTGTTGTGTTTTCGGAGTGTGAGAGGAATTCCGAAAAGTTCTGAACTATTTTTATTAGTTAACTCAAATTCAACTTTAGTTCTGAACTCGAACGATGAATCCGCCTTTATGTATACAAATAATATCTTTTCACATTTTCTCTGTTTTTACATTAATTTTGAAAATTTTGTCTCTTATACATACGTCATATATAAAGTTGATTGATAGCACATTTTTGATTTATTTTTTCTCAAGTCGAATCATTTAAAAATGAAATATTAAAGACCGAAGGAACAAAAAAGATACAATAATTTTTTTTTACGTCTGATACGAATTTTTTTTTTGTTGTTAGATTTCAAATTCAAACTAACCAAATAAATTTTTAGACGACTACAGTACAACCAAAAATTAGTCTATAATTTATGATTATGACAAAAAAAACATATTTCATTAGCATAACTTTCACACAAAATCAAGACTTGTTAAATTCCGATCAAAAATAATAATAATTGTTTCTTTTATTACTTAATTTTAATGGTTATTTTGAGTATTTTACAATTATTAATCAATTCAGTTAAAAAAAAAAATAATCGTGATTAGGAAATAAAAAATAATCATATAATCGAAATCAATCAAATAAAATTTTAATTGAAAATAATCAAATCAAATTGAAAAAAAAATTGGAAAAATCAAAATAATCATGCAATTAAAATTAATTAATCGTTTAATTAAAATACGTTTTTATTTAGATAAACTGCTAATCATTAAAACGGTGAAAGTGATCGTATTTAATCATTAAATAGTAACTAAAACAAAATATCCTCTGTAAATTAATCATTAAAATTTTTAATCATTAAATAACAGGTCTGATTTTAATTAAATCTTTTTAACAAATCATATTCTTTTTATACTAAAAGTGTACTTCAAAAAGTGATGTTTACAATCAAGTCAAATATACATATACATACATACATATGTATATTTTTTTAAACAACAAAGAATCAATTAAAACTAGCATTGCTTAAACAATACTTGCATAACACATTAAATAAACGCTTTTACGCCTTAAAGTATGCCTCAAAAAGTTAGATAGCATAAAAACTACATTAAACAAGTGCTATTTTTGCATCAAGAAAATAGACTCAAAAAAACTATTATGTTATATGATTGTTGTTGCTTTTTAATGTTTTCATTGTTGCTTGCGCGGGTCTTATTTCATTTCATTTTTGGTTTTCATTCTCATCCATTCCTCCTCCATCGCTCGCTACTGCCACTGGCTCTCCTGCTACCGGTCACTACCCTATTTCAGCTCACTCGCTTTTTGTTGCCGCAGTTTCGCTCGCGCATTCAAATACTCGGGATTTACATATTGTTTATCCTCTTCGTCTCCGCCATTCTCTTGTCGTTCGTGCTTTTGCGCACGTTCCATTATCACACGATTCAATTCTGCTTTAAGGCCGGCGGTGGGTGAGAGATCCTCCTGTTGTTGTTGTTGGCGTTGTTGCCGTTCGCGTTGCTTTTCGTAGGCACGTTGCAATTCGGATTTTTGATTGAGCACATTTTTCCCACTGTGGGTAGGAGAGAGAGAGAGATTAATACAATACTAGAATTTCCCGCTACTGTCGAAAATCGACAGTTTTCTAATAGTTTAGCTACTCCATAATGCAAAAATATTTTTAACTTTATGATATTTTTTATTAAAATTTATCTTTATTTGATTCAAACCCCACTTTAAGTTCAAGCACAACCCTTTTCCATTATTAATTAATTAAAATTTTTCATATAAAATAATTTTTTACCTTAGTTTGGATGGCACTGTTTTTTTTTTTTTAAGTTTGGACACAACCCATTTATTACGCCTAAAAGCAGGCAAAAAAAAATATAAAAATTATTATGGGTAAAGTGATGGCAGTTATTGTTTTTTGCAATAACAATAACATAGGAATTTTCTGCAACAACAACAATTACACAGAAATTTTCCAACGGCGATTGTGCACGTATTTTCAAACCGATTTTAATGAAAATCCAAATGGACCTATTCTAGATAATTTCCTTTCTAATGATGGTCTAACTTTTAAAATCGGTTCAGCAGAATCGCCAAAAGGTCGCGGACAAAATTCATGTTAGCGTATTAATATATAGACTAGAACTTCCCGCTACTGTCGAAAATCGACAGTTTTCTAATATTTTAGCTACTCCAGAATGCAAACATATTTTTAACTTTATATTTTTTTATTAAAATTTATCTTTATTTGATGCAAATCTCATTTGTAGTTCAAGCACAACCCTTTTCCATTTTTAATTTATTAAAATTTTTCATACAAAATTATTTTTTTACCTTAGTTTGGATAGCACTGTTTTTTTTTTTTTTTTTTTTTTTTTTTAGTTGGGACACAATCCATGTATGACGCCTAAAAGCAGGCAAACAAAAATTATAAAAATTATTATTGTAAAGTTGTGTTTTGCAATAACAATAACATAGGAATTTTCTGCAACAACAACAAATACACAGAAATTTTCCAACGGCGATTGTGCACGTATTTTCCAACCGATTTTAATGAAAATCAAAATGGACCTATTCTAGGGAATTCCCTTTCTAATGACGGTCTAACTTTGAAAATCGGTTCAGTAGAATCGCCAAAAGGTCGCGGACAAAATTGATGTTAGCGTATTAATATATAGACTAGGAGTTCCCGCTACTGTCGAAAATCGACAGTTTTCTAGTAGTTTAGCTACTCCAGAATGCTAAAATATTTTTAACTTTATGATATTTTTTATTAAAATGTATCTTTATTTGATGCAAATCTCATTTGTAGTTCAAGCACAACCCTTTTCCATTTTTAATTTATTAAAATTTTTCATACAAAATTATTTTTTTTACCTTAGTTTGGATGGCACTGTTTTGTTTTTTTTTTTTTTTTTTTGTTTTAGTTTGGACACAACCCATTTATTACGCCTCAAAGCAGGCAACAAAAAATATTATAGGTAAAAGAATTTTCTCCAACAACAACAATTACACAGAAATTTTCCAACAGCGATTGTGCACGTATTTTCCAACAGATTTTAATGAAAATCAAAATGGACCTATTCTAGGGAATTCCCTTTTTAATGACGGTCTAACTTTGAAAATCGGTTCAGTAGAATCGGCAAAAGGTCGCGGACAAAATTCATGTTAGCGTATTAATATATAGATAGATTTCTTAGAGATGAATAGACGGATATTTTAAGGGGCTTTCGTATGAGGAACTAGCTGTACCCGGCCATGCTTTGCTTTGGCCAACTTCCTACTATAAGCATTTGAAGCGAAACACGGCACACTTTAAAATAAGTTGGAAGTATCTAGATAACGAACTTTTCTTGGGCTGCCTATCTCAGCAAAAGTCAGATAAGTTTTAAAAAAAGTGAAGGAAAAAATGTCTTAATACCTTTTTTCTTCGTATTAGTCTCTCACTCCCTTCCCCTATATTATTCCCTTTCCATTTATCTTCCCTTTCCTTTCATTTCCGCTTCCGTTTTCTTTTTGATTTCCCGTCACATTTCCGCCTCCCTTTCCCTTTCTCTACCGCTCTCTCTTACGTCTCCTTTTCTGTCTTTCTCCCTTTCATTCCCGCTCTTATTCTTTCTCTAATTCCCTGCCTTACTGTCTCTCTCCCCATCGTCTTCATTTCATTTTCATTATATTCTCTCTCTTCCTTTCCATCCCTTTGCATTTGCCTTTCCCATTCTCATTAACCTTCCCTTCCATATAAAATTCCTGCTCAAAAACTTTCATTTGATACCAATATACCTGAGAAATATCCCGGTCGACCTATTGACCCACATCTGGGGACCCGAACTAGGAATCACAATCAATTCATTTCTATGTAAATTTTCATTTGATACCTTTACTTACTAATTGGCACGTAACCGTCTAGACGATTTTGGCCGAGTCTAATAAAGCACACGAGCTATTTCTGTTTCGTGCAGCATGGCGCCATTTGGGAATACCTAGGGAGTCAGCATCACTGTCCACCTGATCTTCCCAACGCAGTGGAGGCCTCCCCTTTCTTTTGGGTTCAGCGGGTTTCGATAGAAATTGATACCACTATATCTTAAAAATGTTCCGGGGTCATTCGGGTCCACGTTTTGATCCACATCTGGAGACCCGACCTCTCTTAGACTTCCACTCCCTTTCCCTCTTTCATCTCCGTTTCCTTTTCATTAACCCTCCTTTCCTCTCCACCTCTCATTCGTCACCCTTTCCCACTCCCAATCTCTCTCTCCCTCCTTCGCTCTCCCATTCTATTTTCGTTTCCTTCCCCTTGAATGCCCATTTCATTCGATTTTCCTCTTCCTTTTTATTGCCCTTTACCCAGGGAACCAGGTTGAGCACTACATCTAGAACATCTCTGTTTTGAAGCCATGATTCCCACTTTTCAGTTTCATCCGAGTCCACGTTGTGATCCATATCTGGGGACCCGGCCTATGCATCACAATTATAATAGTTCTGTGTCGAAGTCCTCACAAAGACCTTTGATTTGATAACAATATCGCTCAGAAATATTTGAGGATCATCGGGTCTGGAGACCCGGTCTAGGCATCACAGTTAAAAGGGTTCTATGTTCAAGTCCTCATCAATATCTTTCATTTGATACCAATATCGGCCAGAAACATTCGAGGGTCATACGGGTCCACGGTTTTACCTATATTTGGGGACCCGGCCTAGGCATCACAAATAAAATAGTTCTATTTCGAAGTCCTCATCAAGACCTTTCAGTTGATACCAATATCGCTTAGAAATATTGGAGGGTCATTTACCTCCACGTTTTGGCCCATATCTGGAGATCCGACCTAGGAATCACAATGAGTACTCTGTTATGTAAATTCCCTGCTCAATACCTTTCATTTGATACCAATATTGACCAAAAATATTCAGGGGAAAGCCGGATCCACGTTTTGACCTTTTGACCTATATCTAGGGAACCGACTTCCGGATTTGAAAAAAAACCTTATAAACCATCTAGGGCAAGGTACTCAGCTGGGGGTCAATTCTCGTTCTGTGAAAACGTGAAGTGTAAATTTTTTTTTCATTTTCATTTTCACAAACAATTTTCATCTACGTTTTCACAAACGGTATTTTTGTGATTCTCGTTTGTGCTGTGAAAAACGTGTTCCATTATCACTTTTATTATGAAACTTTTACAACTATTGGGGAAATGTCAAAATTTAACAAATGACAAAAATAATATACACTTACTGAAAAAAGTATTGGCTCTGTAGACAAAAATAATATACACTTACGGAAAACAGTATTGGCACAGTAGACAAAGTTAAGAATAAATAAAAATTTTGTTATACGTAAAAGAAAAAATTACATTAATTCATGAAAATGGAATTAAGTCCTATTTTTATGTGGAAAAGGTATTTGCACACTTTTTCTTTCAGATTAAAAAGCAACTAAATTTTAAACGATAATATGTTGTGGGCTTACAGTTTCGCTTTATAACAGAAAAAGTACCATTCGATGAGGTTTATTTAGAGGACTCTGAAGAACCTGAAGTAAAATTACCTCACATACGACCATTTCAAGTCGTTTGCAACTAGTAGATGCTTTCGCTAACGATATTATTACATAAAGCATTGCTAATAATAAAGTTCATGAAATGGAAAAATCAACTTTTAATTATAAATCATTTATGTAATTTAGATACATATATTATATTCTTCTTCCTTATTACAGTCGTTTTAACAACAATGCACTGACGAGTTTTATAGCCGGGCTTCTCCCCCAATTCAAGGTGTGCTCCTTAACTTTATTTGGTTTTCCTACTAATGGGGCTGACCTATAGTTTTATGCCGGCTCCGAACTGCGAATGCATTTCTTGTGATAAGCTTTCTCATCATAGGAATACACTCGGAGCGTATGCCACCCACTGCAGATAGGTGACCGCTATTTTTTTTTAAACTTAATAATTGTTTTTTTTTTTTAATTAGAAAAAAATTGTGTTGTCTGTCGGGACTGGGGTTAGAACCCGATACCTTTGGTATGCCAGGCGAGCACTCTACCCACTATTCTACAGAGGCCACAGTATTTAAAATAAAAAATAATAAAAACATAAAAAAATTAAACAAGATTCACATAAAAAAATAAAAACAAAAACAAAAGATCAAAAATAACAAAATAAGGTAACAGAAAAACATATAAAAAACAAACAAAAAAATTAACGTGAAGAAAATATTACTTAAAAACAAAACAAACAAACTAGCAAAAGCATAAATATCTATAAACAACCAGTAAAAAAAAAAACAACAAAAAAATAAAAAAAAACAGTATACGGCGGGCGCCTTTGCCGCATACTCCACTTTTCACCTCCATTTTCCCAGAGAATTTATCTGTGATAAATAATTTTTCATATGATAATATTCTGACAAATCTTTTAATTTTCACACGATACAGGAATCAAGTGCAAAGTGATATTGTGAAAAAATCTTGTTCCGTTTCAATTTATTTTTATAATGTGAAAACGCTGAGACAGTTGATTTCATTTTTCATAAAACAAGAATCACAAATGTAATGAAAACTTGAAAAAGCTTTTCATTTCATGTTTTCCCAGAACGGGAATTGGCCCCCTGGTGTGTAAATTTGATCCAAATCCCTCCACGCGTTTTGGGCGAAAGCCGGCGACAAAGAAATAGGCTTGATTTTTATTACAAGCTTTTATTTAACTTCACTTTTTGTATGTATGTATGTCGTGGAATTTTGCAACGAATATTTAAGATACTTTTAATTAAGCTAGGTACTTGAAATTTGGAACATAGTTCAGTAACCGAAGACAATGCAATGTGAAATTAAAACAAGTAAGGAAGCCTAAGTTCGAGTGGAATCGAACATTAGATACTCAGCTGTATGCTTTCATTGTTTGTTTGCGTTTGATGGAAACACGGTGTACTTTATATAAAGCGAGTGCTGCATAAAGTGGGCGTAGCCACGCCCATTTTCAAAATTTTTATCAGTCATCCAATTAAGCATATGCATATTATTCTTTGTGCAAAATTTCATTCTTTTATGACTTCTAGTTACAAAGATGTCACGTTACAAATTCCCAAAGGGTGTTCCAGAAATATCTTTGTTAAAAAGTAGGCGTGGTCATAAGCCGATTTCAATAAATTTTTGCGTGTCTATTAACACAAGTTAAAAAAGTGTTTAATCCAAGTTTCGTCATAATATATCAATTATTTGCCGAGTTATAGGCTTAGAAATCTCGTATATTCCTTTGTCTAAAAAGAGGCGGTGCCATGCCCATTTTCCAAACTTTTTCTATTTTTTGTTTCTGGTCTATTGTAGAACTCATGCCACAAAATTTCAATGAATTATCTTTATACTTGACAGAGATATCGATTAAAATGTTTTTATTGGGCCACTTCATAATACCCATATATAAAAGTGGGCGTGGTCGTCAACCGATTTCGAAAAAATTTTGAACATGTATTACTACAAGTAATAAGAGTGTATACACCAAGCTTCGTCATTATATATCAATTATTTGCCGAGTTATAGGCTTAGAAATCTCGTATATTCCTGATTCTAAAAGGAGGCGGAGCCACGCCCATTTTCCAAAATTTTTGTGTTTTTTGTTTTACGTCCATAGTTGGACTCCTGCCATAAAATTTCAATGATATACATATCTTTATATTTGACAGAGATATCGCTTAAAATGTTTTTATTAGGTCACTTTATAATACACATATATAAAAGTGGGCGTGGCCGTCAACCGATTTTAACAATTTTCCATCCAAATGTTTGCCTAAGTAAGTAAATCACGCATACCAAATTTCATCGATATATCTTCAATGGTTTCTGAGTTATGACATATAAAACTTTCTATGTTTGACCCTTAATAAGTGGGCGTGGCACCGCCCATTTTCCAAAATTTCATCAAATTTCTTCATAGGGGCCTGAGCTCAATACGTGGGTGAAATTTCATCGCTCCAGCTATATTAGTGACTGAGATACCAAATTTCCGATTTTTTCTATATAGGAAAAGTGGGCGTGGTCATGGTCCGATTTCGCCCATTTTCAATACCAACCGTCCCAGTCTCGATACCAACTTGCATTCCAAATTTCATCAAAATATCTCAATTTTTGCGCGAGTTAGAGTGCGTACGGACGGACGGACGGACGGACATGGCTCAATCGATTTCTCTTTGCACCCTGATCATTTCGATATATATAAGTCTATATCTATCTCGATTATTTCATTCTGTTACAATCCACCGTTATGAAATCAAAATTATAATACTCTGTGTACTAGTACAGCTGAGTATAAAAATCCGATAGATGGCGCTGGTGTCGAGATATTTACAAATTCGTATTTACCGACCGAATTTGTTCATATTCAGTATATATATTGCCTATGAGAAAGTAAATACATCCGTGGAAATAAATCGCCGCTAGGTGGCGCTAGTGTCAAGATATGTATTTAGAAAATTAGTATTTATGAACCAATTTTGTTCCTATTTTGAACACGTATTGCCTACAAATAAAAATAGGTAAAAAAACTTTTTAAGTTAAACGGTTTTATGTTATACATACATTGCAATGTTTAAGATAAATGTACTAAAAACCAAAAAATAATAAAATAGATACAGTCGTGGGAATTATAAACATTTGCATAGACTAGACTAAAATAAAACCGGGGGGCACCTCAATTGTCTACAAATTATCGACTTAATGTGCGATAGAAGAATCGTTTAATTCGTCGTTAGGCAGTTGGCCCGCAGACGGTGAGGAAATTACTTACTATTTTCTTGCTCATGGAAATTCCAATAGTTATACACTCCATGTTAATAAAAGAGAGGAATCGTTTCACTGCTCGTAGTTTGTCTTTAATCGACAAAACATATGATAAAAGTACTACTCGCTCACCACTATGAAACCCTAAAACTCGCTTATAATCGAGCTTGCTAGCTTTTTTCCACATTCTAGCCCTACTTATCACACGTCCATCGTTGTCGGTTGAACAACTGCCTACTTATAGTGTAACATTACAAAACAAACATTTTAATCAACGATTGTAGACAATTGACGTGCCCCACGGTTTTATTTTAGTCTAGTCTATGCAAATGTTTATAATTCCCACGACTGTATCTATTTTATTATTTTTTGGTTTTTAGTACATTTATCTTAAACATTGCAATGTATGTATAACATAAAACCGTTTAACTTAAAAAGTTTTTTTACCTATTTTTATTTTCTAGTTTTTAGTTTTTATTTTTATATTTTTTTTTAAATATAGCGACCCACGCGCCACCTAGCGGAATTTTTTTTAAGAAAATATTTATTTTCAAGGTAGTAATACATGTTCCGAATTTCAGCCAAATCGGACCATAAATGAGATTTTTGTAAATATAGCGACCCACGCGCCACCTAGCGGAATTTTTTTTTAAAGAAAATATTTTTTTTCCAGGTAGTAATACATGTTCCGAATTTCAGCCAAATCGGACCATAAATGCGATTTTTGTAAATATAGCGACCCACGCGCCACCTAGCGGAAATTTTTTTTCAAGGTAGTAATACATGTTCCGAATTTCAGCCAAATCGGACCATAAATGCGATTTTTAAAATATAGCGACCCACGCGCCACCTAGCGGAATTTTTTTTTTCATAATATTGCATTGTCATCGGGGTTATACATGCGTACAAAATTTCAGATTAATCGGTTGACAGGAAGAGGGTGAAATTTGAATTACTAAATTTGACCCAACAATAAAACAAACGGGGTGAGCTAAATAAAACCGTTTAAAAATAGAGAAAATCCGTAATAAACTTTTGCCGATAAATGACGCAGGTGTCGACATATTGATGGAAGTTTTATGAATAACGGAAAAGTAGCAGAAAAAACTATAAACACGGAAAAATGCCGACAATCTTGAAACATTGGAAGCGTTAGCAATAAACAAAGTTGTAAGGCCGGTCTATTGATTATGATTAATCTGCGAAAGTAAGAAAACTAACAAGAGAGATTCTGAAACACTGATACAACGCCAACATACATATGTAGGTAAGATTGCACGACGTAATCTATTCACAAAAGAGTATAGTAAAACCACTTAAAAGACTCCACAGGAATTGGATAATAAAAAAACTGGCTGAGAAGAAACCATCAAAATGTTAAACATAGTGTACTTCATATTAAAAAATGTTGAACTATATTGATAGTGGGAGTGTTGACAAATATTAGATGTAATATGCATTGTAAAACTAAAAAGGCAAAAATAAAACAAAGTAAAAAAAAATTTTTAAAAAGCGTTTATTTAATATTAATATAAAAATTTACTAAAAAGGAAAAAAATAAATTTTTTATATTTTTGAACAAGATCTATATTAGTCCTTAGTTCATTTGGATCTTAATTTCAATCTAAGCATACATTTAACGTATTTCTTCAAAGCATTTCTGTATATGTATCAACATAAATAAAAGCGCGGGTACTCATTAGATATTCATGTTATAAAACAGTATTGGTCAAATGGAAGGAAGCGATAAAAACTTTAAATTCCAATTACGTAAGATATGCATTACGTAAAGAGCATACATATACAGAAATGCTTTGAAGAAATACGTTAAATGTATGCTTAGATTGAAATTAAGATCCAAATGAACTGAGGACTAATATAAACAGTGGTGCCAGATTGAGGGAAATTTCCCTTTTGAGGGATATTTCACTGCAAAATTTTTAAAGAGGGAAAAAAGGGACATTTTGTTGTCGTCCATATAAAAAAAGGGATTTTTTGGTTGTAGAACTGTTTATATACCTACATACATATGTATAATTTATAGTATAACTTAAAATAATGAAAAACTCCCATTCAGTGTATGAATACACACTAGGGCGGAGTGAATTGGTGCTTTTTTTGAAATCATTATTGCTTGGCCCTCAGAAAGTTGTCTTTCTAGTACAAAAGTAAGACTGCAAAATATTATTGGCCTAGTCCTTTATTTGGAGGTGCCCCAATCCCATTAAAGAATGGACAAAATGCTCCAGATGCATAAAATTCATTAGTTAGATAACATTAATTTGCTAATTTCTCATAAAAGTACGCATAATTCTTTGATGGAAAATGATTAAATCAGTGTCTCCAAGCTTACACAAAAATTCTGATAATTCGAGAAAACTTTTTGAAAATTTTTGAAATTTCCTCGAATTTTCAGAATTTTTGTGTAAGCTTGGAGACACTGATTTAAACATTTTCCATCGAAGAATTACGTATAATTTTATAAGAAATTAGCAAATTAATGTTATCTAACTAATGAATTTTATGCATCTGGAGCATTTTGTCCATTCTTTAATGGAATTGGGGCACCTCCAAATAAAGGACTAGGCCAATAATATTTTGCAGCCTTACTTTTGTACTAGAAAGGCAACTTTCTGAGGGCCAAGCAATAATGATTTCAAAAAAAGCCCCAGTTCACTCCGCCCTAATACACACGCTTTCGCGTTAACTTATGCAATGCAAAAAGGAGTCGGTTACATACACACATGCGTACAAGTAAACATACAGCGAACTATAATGCGTATACGTAACTTGTTTACATAAATACATACATGCAGGTGAAACTAATAAAAGCGTGTTAATAATCGCCACTCTTAGGTAATTTATTTTTCATTGTGCACATTCGTACTGTATTGTTAATAATCGAATGAATTTTGGAGAATTGTGAGCCACTTAAAAGGTATTTCACCTGGCCTCATTTAAAGATAAAGCCTAGTACTGAGTTCACCGCCGTAAAATTTCGCCGGCTACATGCATTTATTTTGCCGTGAAATATTTCAAGAAAAATTTGTTGTCAAATGAGAATAAATGCCAAAACGAAAACTGAGCAAATGTAAAAAGAAAAAATTTGGAGCATCGCCTTATAACTAACTTTCAAATTTTGGCCAATAAAAAAATTTTATACAAAATATAAATTTCAATTTCAACAAATGTCACTTTTCACTCGAAAATAAATGGCATTGTATATTTAAATTGACGTGAAAAAATGTTGCTAGCATGTTGCGCAACGTTTTCACGGCAGGAACTCAGTACAACTTTGTCGTGAAATATCTGTGAAATTTCACAAATGTTTCACAACCAGTTTTTTGTATGAATTTTGACAGCAGTTTCACGTGAAACTCGAACTCAGTACTATGCTTAAGCGTAAAAAATCAGAAACGATTTATGAAGAATTGGAAAGCATTCAAAACAAAGCTTATTTTAGATTTTTGAAGTACGTTCTTAACTTTTTTTTGTTCCAAAGCCGAAATGTACTTATATACAGACTAGGGCAAGAAGCTAAGACACTTGTGTTAAAAATTGCAACAAATTTCTTAAAACCCGACTTTTTTACACCATCGTGGGAATTACAGCTAAAAGTTTTGAAACTTCCAACTCCATATTTACTTGATGTGCATAACGTTTACGTTGGTTATGAATGCGAAGATATTTTGTCAAATTTAAATTTGGAGGAAAAGATTGTATTCAAAAAAAGTGTTTGCGCTTTTATGAAGCTTTTCAGATAATATCACTTTTTCCATTTGACGGTGTTTTCGAAGAATTGCAGTTAGATCCCGATATTGTTTTTGATTTCTCTAAAAATAATCGTGTATCACTTCTTGCTCTAACTAAGAAATTAAATCTAAATCCTGATCTCACAGCATCGGAATACAAAAGTATTTGTATAGTTTTAACCGAAACACAAAAAAAAAACGATTTAAAAAAATAATAAACTTTGAAAACTATAATGACAAATTTTTGTTCCATAATCTTAAGCAATTTGTTGAAATTGTACTCACGTTACCCCATTCAAACGCTGAATCAGAAAGAATATTTTCAATTGTAACGGATTTTAAATGTAAAAAACGAAACAAACTATCTAGTGATATGTTAAATAGTATAAGTAAAGTAAGAGTTGCCTTTCAATCCAAAAATCCAATTGCTTCAACTTTAAAATCAACAAAAATCATATCCACCTGCACAATGCAAATAAGTTGTACAGTTGTATTCTTATATTACTGAAATAAAGGCTTTAAATTCGGTGGGAATTTTGTGGGATTTTTATACCTTTCATGAGAATGAAATGGTATTATAACTTAGTGCCAAAAAATTTTTGTCGAAAGTACCAGAAGGAAGCGTGCTGATCATTTGTCGGAACCGGCCGAATCGGACCACTATAACATATAGAAAACAACCGATTATTCAGATATACATGAAATTTTTGGATGTAATTTGTGCATAACTTCCCCATTTAAACAGCTAAGGACATGAAACTTTGAAGTAGACGTGCCCATTTTGGCCCAAACAAGGTTACCGAAAATTGTCAAGATCAGACCACTATAACATATAGTTCCACAACATCCGATTATTCAGATATACACATTTTGGTGTATAACTCCTCCATTTTAACAGCTAACGGCCTGAAATTTTGAAGTATTTGTACCCATATGGACCCAAACTGGATTGCCGAAAATTGTTAAGATCGGACCACTATAACCTATAGCTCCCCTACAACCGATTGTTCAGATATACACATTTTGGTGTATAACTCCTCCATTTTAACAGCTAACGGCGTGAAATTTTGAAGTATTTGTACCCATATGGGCCCAAACAGGGTTACCGAAAATTGTCAAGATCGGATCACTATAACATATAGCTCCCCTACAACCGATTGTTCAGATATGGACATTTTGGTGTATAACTCCTCCATTTTAACAGCTAACGGCTTGAAATTTTGAAGTATTTGTACCCATATGGGCCCAAACTGGATTACCGAAAATTGTTAAGATCGGACCACTATAACCTATAGCTCCCCTACAACCGATTGTTCAGATATGGACATTTTGGTGTATAACTCCTCCATTTTAACAGCTAACGGCGTGAAATTTTTAAGTATTTGTACCCATATGGGCCAAAACAGGATTACCGAAAATTGTCAAGATCGGACGACTATAACATATAGCTCCCCTACAAGCGATTGTTCAGATATAGACATTTTGGTGTATAACTCCTCCATTTTAACAGCTAACGGCGTGAAATTTTTAAGTATTTGTACCCATATGGGCCCAAACGGGGTTACCGAAAATTGTCAAGATTGGACCATTATAACATATAGCTCCCATACAACCGATTGTTCAGATATGGACATTTTGGTGTATAACTCCTCCATTTAAATAGCCAAGACACCATTTTTTCTAATAAATCTTTCCATAAATAACACACAGAATTAAAATTATAAATTAAACTTAATCCGGCTATGTACATACATATGTAGGTAACTTTTCATTTCCCCACTCATGAAAGGTATGAAGTCTTCGGTACGGCCGAAGACAGACGCGCTTTTACTTGTTTTATTTAAAATGTGGGAAATTAGGGTTTTTTTTCCAATTTCTGTGGGAATTTTAGCGGAGATTATCTGGCATCACTGAATATAAATCTTGTTCAAAAATATAAAAATTTTTTTTTTCCTTTTTAGTAAATTTTTATATTAATATTAAATAAAAGCTTTTTAAAATTTTTTTTTACTTTGTTTTTTATATACATATATAATATAGATTTGTAGATCCAAAGAGAGGCCTCTTTTTAGAAAAAAATACCAACAAAGGTACCTCTGGGAACAAGCCTTATTATTGACCCAAACTTCTACAGAACCCACTGACCTCCAAACCCCTAAAAACCCACATTTTCTACACTCAAAAACCAATTCACATTTTTAACTTTTGTATGAGGACTTTAAGGTTCAAGGAAAAGATTGTTACAGTAGAAGAAGTCAGAAAAAGTGCCTCTGGAAGCAAGCCTTATTATTAACCCACATTTTTACGGAATCCCTATACCTTCAAACCCCCTAAAAGTCCACATTTTCTACACTCAAACAAAAATTCACATTTTTAACTTTTATATGAAGACAAATGTTGCCAGAATATTTTGGAGCTTACAGCTAGATTAAAGGGAAAAACTACATAATTTTTTTTTTCAAAGCTAAAATTAATAGTCATAAATATTTTTCTTCAAAACTAGCCAAATAATCGTTTACATAATTAAAAAGATAATAATTTTCTGGCTCCACCAAATTGTTAATGAGCGGAACTTTTAAAATTTTATTGGATCAAAATTTTATTCCACTAAATAAAAATATCATAATTGACATACTTAAAAGTACGCGAATAATGTATTCGTGTTGCAATCATGTAAAATTTAAACGATTAAAATTAAAACGATAGCAATATTGCCTAGTAAATATCCATATTGCTTTGAAATCTTGCCATTAAGACTTCGGGTAAGGCAGAGTACATACTAAAGTTTTGATAAACAAAAAATCATAATATTTTGTGCAAAAGTGAGAAAATTTCAGAAAAAAATTTATAGCTAAAATAGCTTAACTGACTGAAAAATAAGCTAAAGAAAATAGCTAATAGCTAAACGCGAATTTCTATAGCTAAACGTCGAAAGTAATAGCTAAATCTAGCTACAAAATAGCTAAAATGGCAACACTGATGATGGCTTTAAAGTTCAAGGAAAGGATTCTTGCAATAGAAGAGGCCAGCAAAAGTTCCTATGGGAACAAGCCTTGTTATTGACCCAAATTCCTACAGAATCCAGAGATCCCCAGATCCCCAAACCCCTTAAAAGTCTCAAAAAACAGTTTACATTTCAATTTCATTTACACTCACATTTTTGTATTGAATTTCAGCTCTCGATGCAGTTGCTTATGTTCACTCGACTCGAGACAGGGATTTATCAACTTGCGCGGCAATATCAGTCCGTCCGCATCTTTTTGTACTCCGTGTGGTGGCGACGACATCATCATTGTTGTTGCTGTTGTACTACGTTGGTCGGTTGCTTCGACCTTCGATGCTAAATGTTCACTCAAAGCGTTACTAATCGCCTGACGATTACGCTCAAACCACTCTTGATTTGAGGAACGTGTTCGGGCACCACCAGCTTCCTTTAGTAGCACCGGATTTTCCGATGTTATTGTTGTTTTTCTAATAACGTGACGTCTGGGCGATGAAGATGTTGATGCGTTGAAGCGCTTTATTGGACTGTTGGTGGCGTTGGAAGTTGTTAAAGATTCTTTGCCTGCAAAATGATGTAGAAGATGGTAGAAAGAGCAGAAGAAGATAAGAGAATTAAATGTTGAGAAGATTGTTCAGTAATCTTTTATTTTTTAATTTTTCACTACAGACACATAATAAAAAGAGGGCTCTTGAATCGTTAAACTTCAGACTTTTATGTGAGTGCGGACAAGAGAATCGCAGAAGAAGCCTTTTACGCCTATAGGCAGTTATGGTTTTATTGGCAAGTTCTTTTATTATAAAGAGACAAATGAATAAACTTAAACACTATACAATAGCAACAGAGTAGAATACTGAACCATGCCACCGAGCCAATCAATATTTATTGAAGTGAATTGATTTATGACAAAAGCGCTCCGGCCGGTCTCCAACGGAAGTTTAACAAATAGCGAGTCATTTTTTATGTTTTATTGATTTTGATTCCTTTCTTATGCCAGAGAAGATATTTCTACTATTTCTCCCTCGTATGTAGTTTGGGTCTGTAAACCTACTACATCCACTCAAAAAATCATTGCCAGTACATGGAAAATCATCAGTTTAAGATGGGACCTTAAGACAGCATTTGTGCTGAGTAGCTATTCTGGCAAATATCTTTCCAAAGACACCTATCTTTCGAGAGATTTTTTTTCCTTTTGAAAGATACATAGTTGTGTTTGGAAAGACACTTACCAGAATAGCCTAGCTACTCGGACGGATTTTAGATTACCAACCGGAATCCGAGGTTCGATCTCGGCGGACGCCAAAGAATAAAAAAAAAATGTTTAAAAGAAGTCTGATTTGTTCTGATTTTTCCTAATAAATCAACAAAAAAAAAAAAAAAAAAAAAAAAAAAAAAACAAATTGGTCTTGAGAGCTCACGAATGAAGTAGTTATGAAAATGTTTTAATAACTACAAATAATTCTTTCAAAATTGTACTTTGTTCTGATCTGGAATATAATCTTCGACCTGCTAAGGCCACAGCCAACTTCTCAAAATCAAAAAGAAAAGATCTTGGTAGAGATGGGTAACTCAGAAAGTTTTCTGGAGTTATTTCAATAGCTGGAACAGACTTCAGACAATGAGCTCATGCATCTAAATTAGTACATTTTACTTAGTACATTTTACAAACCCGTATTTTTAATTATTTTTGAAGCATTTAACTTTTGGAATTTTTAAGTAAATTTGCTCATTAGGCCGAATACAGTCGTTCCACGTGAAAAATCTATATCACAAATTGAATTTATAATATGGACTTTTATGCAACCAAATTCGACCAATTTTTCCGTATTTTTACACTCAGATAAAAACAAGTTAAATCTAAGTCTAGGAAGCTTAAATCAAGCTGAAAACGTCTTTAAAGTTTGTTTAGCTTGGAAATGCTAAAATCAAGAATATCACTAATATTCCAAGTGTTCGATAAACTTGTTTTAAGAACGCATATTCTTAAGTTACGATTTTTCCGCTTGTTTTGGGATTACCTTTTTATTTCAAGATTGGAAAAAACTTAAATTGAATTTATTTTCTTATATTGATTCATTTTCAAATCAAGAACGAAACAGTTCAAATTTATCCCGCAAGTTTTCTCCGTATGTACCTAAAGCTCAATAATAAATTCCATAAAAAATAACTACATGGGTCATTATTTTACAAATCGTACACCTTTTGGGATTTCATATTTCTGATTCGGCTCAAACTTTTTTTTTAAGTTACTTGCACAAAATTAGCAAACACCTATACCAGGATTTTGGCAAATTTTTTTTTTTTTCAGAGATCTGCATGTGTAAAAATTCGATGGTTAAGCAAACATGCCCACATTCAAAATTCCATATCTTTGGTTCGGCTCGTCGTATCTTATTCATTTTTTTTTTATTTTGAAGGTAAGAATATTTACTTTATAACTGCGTTAAAGAAATATTTAATTTTACAAAATCAAAATAATGAATTCAAACTAAATTTTTTAAAGCATTATTATATACCGATCGGGTCAACGAATATTTTTGAAAAAATATATATAATATGCGCTGAACTTTCATCTAAAAAACCCATTTTATTTCAAGGTGGAGACTTTTGTAGTTCAAAAGATATTAACTCATTTCTGACATGACCTCGAGCAGCTTGCCTACGTGCCACTAATGGTGTACCGCCAACGTATGCCTGTATGCATATGTTAACGACCGCATAGGTACATACCTATGTATGTACATATGTGCATGCACACTTTTTGCGTGTTTTTCGATATATACTATATAGGGAAAGTGAGCGTGGTTATCATCCAATTTCGCCTATTTTCAATACCAACCTTCCCTGTCTAGTTAGGAGCCTCTGTACCAAATTTCATTAAAATATTTCAATTTTACTACGTACAGTTGTGTATAATAATTTGTGAGAAAATGTGCTAAGTCCACCTAAAAAAACAAAATCATAGAAAGCAAATGTGCTAAGTCCTAAAGAAGCTCATAACTTTGCACAAGCTTTATATTAAAATGTGCCGATAACTGGTATTTTAGCACGATCATCTGAGGAAGAAAACTGCATTTTCAGATTTTTAAAATAGTAACAACAAAAAACATGTGGCCGCTGTGGTGCAGTGGGTAGAGTGCTCGCCTGCTGTGTCAGAAGTCTCGGGTTCAAACCACGGTCCGAGCCAAACACCAAAACAATTTTTCAATTAGTAAAAATCCATTTATTGGGTTTTTTAAGAGCAGCGGTCACCTCTCGGCAGTGGGCGGCATACCCTCCGAGAGTATTTCTGCCATGAAAAAGCTTCTCACAAAAAATGCATTCGCCGTTCGGAGCCGGCATAAAACTGTAGGTCCACCCAATTAGTAGGAAAAACAAAAAGGAGCACACCTCGAATTGGGAGAGAAGCTCGGCCATAAAACTCGTCAGAGTTATAATAGCGCCATTGTATTATATTATTATTAACAACAAAAAAAGTAAGGCGGTCTTTTGCCTCTCCTGAAAAGTTACCATAAATGGACTTAGCACATTTGCTCACGAAGCCAACGATATGTATATGCCAAAGAAAAAGAAAAAAACTAAAATATTAATAGACAACAAAAAAAAAACATAAAAGCAAAAGTATAAAAACTGCAATTGCACTAAAAAAACAAAAATAAAACCAGCAAACTTAAGTTCTACATGCATAATAATTTTCATAAGCGTCAAAGGCATAAATGTCAATGGTTCTTACGAGCGGTAGCTCATATCATGCAGTAGATTATGGTCAAGGCAAATTCATTCTTATGGTAGTGGTACGTGAACAGCTGATTTCTTCTTCTTCTCGTTTTTAGTTCACAGTGTATAGAAGAATACAGGAGAATGTCAAACAAAGAAAAATTTTACATTGAGTTTGACATTTTGCTGGACGAAAATTTAAAGCGAATATTGCCGAATTCGCCGTGCCATTACCATAATGAATTTGCCTTGATTAAGGTTAACAACTAGGCATGTAACATGAATGTTGGGAAAAATCGGCGCAAAAAAAAAAACAAATCTGAGTAGTGAAAATGATAAGCAGCAAAACGCTGAGCTCTAAATATTTGCGGCAAAGACAGCTGACATGCCAGTAGGTACCAAAGCACGAATAAGCTTTTTTTGTTTCGCCGATAGCGCTGTTACAAGTGCAGCCATAAGCGCGAACTTTAAAGAAGAAACAAAAAAAACAAATCAAATCAGAATTCTTAGTAAAAATCTGCTGTTGGCACCCATGAGCCCACACTTTCTTTTGTCACTTTTTTCACAGAAGGTGTCACATTTTCACGCATCAATTTATTGTTTTTTGTTGTTGAGGTATGTACATAAAATCAAAGTATTTGTACAATGTACAAATATATGTATACATTGTAAGTTGGCCGCAAAATATCGAGTCAAAGTGGCAAGAGTTTCTATCATTAAGGTGTTTGAAGGAAACGTAAAGGAATTGCGCAATTAAGAGGCAAAATGATAGTGGATACACGGACAAAAATAGTTCATTAATTTTTAATGAAGGACGCACTATGGCGCCTCTGCCGAAAAAGCGTGGCAAAAATCAAAAATTTCATGAAAGTCTTCCATCGGATATGTATGTATATGTATCAGGGTTGCGTGATTTTGATTTGGCTGAATCACGAATCAAAAATATTTTCTGATTCTTGATTTAAAATATTTTCAAATAAAAAATAATTTTTATTTGTGATTAGTTTCACAAAAGAATCAGAAATACCATTTGATTCGTGATTCAAACTATTTTCAAATCAAAGATAAATTTGATTTGTGATTCATTTCTCAAAAGAATCAAAAATATTTTTTGATTCTTGATTCTAAATAAATTCTCAAAGATAAAGAAAAAAACTTTTGCGGAAAACAGCTTTTGCGTTGGGGGCCTTCGGCCGCGCTTATAAAAAATTCTCTTTCCAGAGTAATATGTGGGGCCCGGTCCACAGTGCTTTTGCGTAGAACACTTTTCTGCGTTGGCGGCCTTCGGCCGCGCTTATAAAAAATAACCCTGGGCTGCGCCATCCAAGTCCGGTCGTGAGTCATAACCGTGGCTACCGCCACGGTGATATCCTTCTGCGTAGTACACCCTTCAGCGTAGGCGGCCTTCGGCCGCGCTTATTATAAATAACCCTCAGCCGATAGAATTCTCTTTCCGGAATAATATCTATGACCCGGTCTACAGTACTTTTGCGGCCATTTCAACTCGCAAAATTGGTATGGATTATTAGCCTTTTTTTGGTCGTTGTCCCCTATACCTACGGTGACCATAAATTTGTATTAAAAAAACAGAACATTTTTTTTTTTATTAATAGGAACTAGGGCTCGAAATACCCGGGTATCGGGCAATTCGATCTGATCGTTTTTGTTTGATGCCCGTTTGTTGTTCAAATGCCCGTACAAACATTCGAGCTTACAAACACAAAAATGTGTATCGGAAAAACAAAAATAAAAAAAACTACACGTAAAATAAAATAAAAAAAATAATAATAAACAAAAGAAAAAAACGAACGAATTGTTCAAATGCCCGTACAAACATACGGGTAATAAACAAACAAACGACTGTTCGAGCATTTGAACAACAATTGTTCGGGCTACTCGAAAATGTTAAAAAAAAAATCGAGAGCTCTAATAGGAACAAAAAATATTGACAAACATGAATCACATTTCACTGGCTTTGATTTCAATCAAGTATTAGGTACATGGCCAATTAATAAATATATCAAATTACTGATATTTTTCTGAGGCATAAATTTGTTTAAGTACATTTTCCTCATTTTGTAAGTAATTCTTAAATTCTATGCAATTAAAATCATAGTTATATCTAGTTATTAAAATAGATTTCACAGTCTCGATTTGAATTTTTGATTTTTTATCAGTTCATATATTGTTTAAAATTGAAAATATCCTTTCAGTGGGGGCATTTGAACCCGGTAAACATAAATTGAATTCTACTATTTTTAAAATATTTTTAAAAGGTATAGCATTTTTCTTAAAATATTGAAATATTTGAACCCATTTCATATCGACTAGATTTCCCCCTTTCACCCATTCCTTTAGTTTGTTTGGAGTCACATAATTCTTAATACATTTCAACTCATCAAATAATTCGCTGTCATTAATTTTAGTCTGGGTTCTCTTTTCCGAAATATAAATCAAATTTCTTTCAACATCATGCCAAGATGGAACTGTACGCAAAAGTACCCATTCCATCACTTCCACCTCTTTATACGCTTGGTCCCACTGATTTAAATAATCAGCGAAATTAATGTAAAAACGTTTTGCATGATCTTTTATTTTACTTATATCTACAGTTCCTGATTTTTCCAACTCTGAAACTATTGGGTAAGTTTCTAAGACAAAGCTGCTCCGCAACTGATGAGCTCAACAGTTGCCAACAGTTGGTTAGCAGTTGAGTTAAACAGCTACGTCTTAGAAACGGCTTGCTGAATTTATCAGCTGTTTGGCTTTACACAACATTTTGAGCTCAAGTAGCGAACAAAATTTGTGATGGAAAAAATGGCGAAAAGTTGCCAACTGTGGAGCTGAGCGGAACTACTCAACAGTGCGTTTCTAAGACAAACACTCAACAGCTGCGGAGCAGCTTTGTCTTAGAAACTCACCCATTTTCTTCATCATTAGCGGTAAAAAAATTTCATCTCTTCGTTCTGCGATTTTTAATTTAAGGTATTTTATTAGTAAAGCAACTTCTACCATACAAATATTTTGCGATTCAATTTGTGTAATGTCAAATAACCAAGTTACAATAAAAAAAAAAAACTATTTCGGCGGTATTTCGCGGGATCAGAAAAAAAATAAAAATGTCTTTAATCCTCTCAATATAAGCTTCAAATTTAGGGTCGGACTTTAAAAACTTTGCATACATATACTGAATTGCTTAAAAAGTAAAAAATTAGTTAAATAATAGCTACATTAAATATTCGTCATGACGTAACTTCTTTGTTTATTAATTTAGTAAAATCGTTTCAAGGCAATATTGTCATGAATTTTGAAGCACTTTCATTTGGCAAAACAAAGAGGATAATTCATGGACATACAAATAAGTTAGCTGACCCAACTATGTGAAAACGACTTCAGAACTCAAAAGGACATTAGAAGAAAGTGTAGAGCTTCAAAATACGAAACTAATGAATTTTAAAAATCGGATCATAAAGAACAAAGTTACAAGAAAAAAACAATTTTCTCGGGATCAAAAAATTTTTTTTTGTGTCCCTTAACCCTCTCAACATAAGCTTCAAATTTAGGGGCGGACTTTTACATGCTTCTGATCCAGCTAATTAATAGCGATTGCTAAGTGATATCGATAGGAACCTACATTTTGATCAGAAAATGGTTGCCGATGTAAACCAATTTTTGATTTGCATAGTGGATAAAAACAGAACAAAAAACAGAACATTTTAAAAAAAACAGAACAATTTGTGGGTTTTCAGAGAAAAAAAAATACGCAGAACAATCGCCTGAAAAACAGAACTGTTCTGCTAAAAACAGAACGGATGGTCACCGTACCTATACCGGGCACTTGCGACAATAATAAACTTTTAGAACCTTATTTCACATTTCAGGTGAAATAAGACCTTATTCTTAATAAAGACTTTATTTCTCAATCGATAGCGATATAAGGCCTTGAAGGCCTTATTTCAAAAGGCCTTATTTCACCCCGCCAAAGCGGCTTTTGTTGATAGTTTAATAATGACACCTTTTTAAAACGACAGAAACATATAAATCCACATTCAATTTAAAAACGCAGAATATGTGTTTTAGAATTAATTTTTGTTTTTTATTTAAATAAACACATATGTAAATATATAACTAGGGGGTTCACAAAGTGTCATAAAGTCATATGTCGCTGTGGTGCAGTGGGTAGAGTGCTCGCCTGCTATGCCAGAGGTCTCGGGTTCAAAACACAGTCCGAGCAGAACACCAAACAAAATTTTTCTAATTAGTAAAAATCCAATTATTGGGTTTTTTAAGAGCAGCGGTCACCTCTCGGCAGTGGGCGGCATACCCTCCGAGAGTATTTCTGCCATGAAAAAGCTTCTCACAAAAAATGCATTCGCCGTTCGGAGCCGGCATAAAACTGTAGGTCCACCCAATTAGTAGGAAAAAACAAAAAGGAGCACACCTCGAATTGGGAGAGAAGCTCGGCCATAAAACACGTCAGAGTTATAATAGCGCCATTGTATTATATTATATTATCATATTAAAATATTGTACGGAAATCTATATTATTAATACGCTAACATAAATTTTGTTCCATCTTCTCCGTCGAAACTACCGAACCGATTTTAAAACTAAGCACACCATTAGAAAGGTATTGCTCTCAAATAGAACTGCGCCAATTTTCATTAAAATTGGTTGGAAAATACGCCCACAATCGTCGTTTGAAAATTCCCGTGTGGTTGTTGTTGCATGTATTTGAGCACTACAGAGCTGTATCAATGCGCGTGCATAGGTGAATTTGTGGCTTGCTCACAAAACTTACCATGCAGTTATGAACATGTTTGGCTGGAAGTGGTGTGTAGTTTTAAAGAAGTAGAAACACAAAAAAGTAGCAGAAACACCACAACAAAAACACATTCATGTAATAAGAAGGATAAGAAAGCATAAGTAGGAAAGAAATTAAGAAAGAAAAAGTAGGTACAGTAGACGCTCACAAATTAGAACCACTTTGTTTTTAGGGTGATTCTAATTTCTGAAAAATTCTAATTCCTGGACGTTTTTTTATTTCAATAAAACCTTAAAATTTAGGTGAATTTGCATTGAAAAACTACAATAAAATTTTGTATTATTCAATTTTATTCATAAAAACGAGAAAACATAAGGTAACAATCCAATATACATATATGTATTTATGCTCTAAGTTAAAAAAAGGTCCAAAAAAACAAAAATTCCAATTATCGAATTCAAACAAAAACTAACAAAAAATGTACAGATAGCGACGAAAATCCAACGACTACCGAGCGTAATATGAATAAATTGGGGATTCCCTTTTTTATATCTATTTTGCAACAAAAAAACAAAATACGAATTTTCGATTCTAATTTCAGATCGTGTAATGTATTCAAAAAGTTGAATCTAATTTCTGGAAATTCTAATTACTGAGAGTTCTAATTTGTGAGCGTCTACTGTACTCGTAGGAGAATTGTGAAGACTAGTAACGACAACAATACCAACAACAAAATCAACAAGAGAGTAGAAGTGACAGTAACAACAAAAGGAGCAGCATCAACAGGAACAACAACAAAATAGTAACAGTGAAAATAACAACAAACAATTATACAAAAACTATAGGTTCACCTTAGTCATAAGTAAACATCTAGAAAAACCGTCGAGTTTCGACAGTAGGCAGCACTCTAGTAGTTATAAATCACTTTTCCGAAGCCCTGTGAAGAAGTAAACAAAAACAGCTGATCAAATACCACGACCCAAAAACATATCGTGCAGAGTTGTATTTATTTAGTACACATACAGCATAGAATGCAACAACAAAATATTATGACTTATGACGATATGACGTAATAACAATAACAATCTTTGTTTACGAAAAATATACTACAAAAAAATTAAAAATACATCATTGCTGCGTAGCCACTGCACTTCATTCACTCACTTTCAAAAACTCGCATGCGATTCATTATGTCGGACGAAATGTGCGTGCGACTCATTTTTTTAATATGAGCTTAGCTTAGCCGTTGTTGTGTATATATGTAGATAGTAATTTTGTTTTGTAAACAAAAAAGGTTGAAAGTGAATTAGCACTTGTATTTTTATTGTTATTGTTGCACGATTTAACAAACTTATTTGCCACCAAAAAAGCGTAAAAGTATTACAACGCATTTTCTTTTTATGGCATACACAAATATGTACATATGTATGTATGTATTAGCACAGCCACGGAGACGGCGACTTTTAATTAAATGTGTAACGCAATTGAGTTGTTATAAAATCGCATGTTTATCCCTTTTGACACATTCAATTTTTTTATGTACATACATACATACATACATAATTTAAATAAAAATTTTTATTTTACTTTGCTGTTGAAGTTCATAATTTTAAAGCATTTCACATTTTTCATTTTCGTTTTCCAAACATTTTTGCGCTATAAAAATGTCCAAATAAACTGGCCGATCTATCCGGGCCGACCGACTTGACCGTTCAACCGACCGGCTCATTGCCAAAGGAATTTATTTCTGTTTTTGTTTTTCCTTGTGCTTTGTTGCGATGCAAATCGATTTTGTTAACTGAATTAAGCCGTACAAACCAGTTTAATTGAATTTGTTAGGTTTTTGCTTCGCATTTCGCATGGCTTGTTTGTTGTTTTAATTCCACGCCTTTTATTTTCTTCGCTCGTTATTTTTCATTTGCAACGTCAACGCTAGCGATTAAATAACCAAAAAAAAAATTAAATTTATGCAACTTAAACATATCGATTAGCCATTTTAATAGCACGCCACTGTCGTCAACGCTTCGGTTGCTGCTTTTACACTGCATTTGAATCTTGAGCGATGGTTTTTTTTTTCTGGATTCTCCTTAGTGGGTAGCAGTGTTGCCAGAATATTTTAGAGCTTATAGCTAGATTAAAAGAAAAAATAGCTAAAAATAGCTAAACAATTTTTTTCAAAGCTAAAATTAATAGCCAAAAATATTTTTCTTCAAAAATAGCTAAATAATTATTTACATACTTAAAACGATAGGTACTAATTTTTTAGCTCCAATAAATTTTGGATGTGTGGATCTTTTAAAAATTTCACTACCATTATTTCACATAGTGGTATTCGAAATTTTTTCCACTAAATCAAAATACTGGTAGTGAAAATTTATAGGATCAACATTTTTTTCCACTAAATAAAAAAAAAATATCAGAATTGACATAAAAGTAAAATAGGCACTCTGCCAGAGCGGATCATACGAGTACATACATAAACATATACATACGTTCCACTAGTATGAATAACGTGAAAATTTTATTACAATTTTAAAAAATTTTTCATCTAGTGTAGTAATTCTTTCGCAAACTTAATTTCCGCTACCACTAAATTCTATTTTTGAAAAAATATTTAATTACCATTTATTTTATTGGTAGTAGTGGAAATGCTTTTTAATGATTTTGTGGAAAAATTTCCACTACCACTTTTCGATTTAGTGAAGAAAAATATGGTCAATCAATTTTCTTAAATATTCTAGTTAACTGTCATCTAGTTTTTGACTGCAGGGTATGTACCAATAAGCGTTAAAATAAAAAAGGCATGCCGCACTACCAATTTTTGTTTGGTAATCTAAACCCGACGCACTATGGCGCCTCTGCCGAAAAAACGTGGCAAAAATAAAAAATTTCATGAAATTGTTTTATAAATCCAATATATGTATCTAATAGAGAATTTTCCAGCGAACACGAATATGTAACTGTTATTAAATAGAAAATTTTAGTTTAGGAGCAGCGTTGCCAGAATGACGATGGCATCGTCATTTTGACGATTTTTGGACTCCATGACGATTTCATGTCACAAAATGACGATTTTAGGAAGTGCAGAGATATATAGATTTATTCGTAATAAAAATTAATTACTTTATACAAATTTCCATAATTAGAAAAAAAAAATTAAGGCAATCTGATTGGTTTTCTTCAATCCTTTTCCAACACTGGTATTATGGTTTTCATAAATCCTTTTACTACATTAAAATGCAACATTGCCTTGGTTCTGAGCGCACTGCCACACGAACAGAATAAGTGCATTCATTGCTCAACTTAATCTACTATTCTGCCGTAGATGATCTTGTAAAGTGTACCGGCAGTACCAGCTAGAATCGCTATGTGCCATACTCCGAACAACTAAATTTTCATTGTGCGTTGATGAATCCACTGATATACATAAGTAATAGGAAATTACTCAGTCTTGTAGTGAGAGTATGTATAAACTTTTCAGTGAAAGACTCTTTTTTTGGTTTGGTCCGTGTTGAAACCTGCGAAACTATCAGTTTACATAATGCGATAAAACAGTATGGGGAAAAAAATGGATGACGATTTTTATTTTTAAATTGACGATTTAGGACAAAAAAAATCTGGCAACACTGTTTAGGAGGTAGAGCCGCTCGAAGTTGACAAATTTTCAACACAGAAAAAAATTTGTTATTTTTGTTATTTTTTTTTTGCATTTAACATTATTTTGCCTGTAGGTAAAGCGGCCGGTTGCTACTTATTTGCAATGCGATGAAAGGTAATTCAATTCTAAGTTTAAACAAAAAAAAACAAATTTCTTGTTCTCTGGTAAAAGTTGCCGGTTATACCTGTTTTTCGAAAAGCCTATTTTTAGGCCCTTTTTCAAACTTTGATGGAGAAAAAGAAAAAAAGGTCAAAAAAGGTATTTGCGACATTAACAGTGGTTATTTGTGGAATATTCCTTTACCAGAATTCATAAAGTTTACCTGCGTCCAGCTGCGATTTTACTTTTTACATCAAATAAAGTAAAACAAGCTTGGGTACAAATACGCGTCTGGGCAGGTGCAGATATGGATATCTCAGTCACTAATATAGCCTGAGTTATGAAATTTCACCAATGTATTGAGCTCAGGCCCCTATAAAGAAATATGGGGAAATTTTGGAAAATGGGCGGTGCCACGCCCACTTATTAAGGTAAGGCGGCCAACTTTATGATGCATCAATGCGGGACACCTACCTCTAATAGGGTTGCCAGATACCTTTCCCGAAAAAATAAGTACATTGCCTTCCAAAAAAAAAAAAAAAAACAATATATGCGGAGAAAATTGTTTTTATTACTGGCATTTTGTTTTTGTTTCCGTATCGCTAACTGTCAATCATGTTTCTATGACATTTAACGTTCGCGTTGCTTCCTCCTTCCTAGTTGTTTCATGGTTATGCCGTGGTTATGCTCACGAGCAAAACACCGATGAAATTCGGACACATTTTCGTCATCGGTGAGAGGTGGTTACGCTTAAATCGTTGATTAGAACGCACATACACAACATAAAGGCCGTCGGCAACTTACAATCTGGATTGACAGTTTGAGTGTTTTTTTTTTGAGTGAGTTAGTCAAATTTGAGTACAATACGTCAGTACGTCTGGCAACCCTATTCTACTCACAACAAGACTGAGGATTTCTTGGTGGTATAATTGGGTGAGTTTCTAAAAGCCCGTCTCCACATAACTTGATTCACCAGCAAAACATCTAGCTAAACATCTCGCTAAATAACCCGTCTCCACGTGGCTGATCGTGATTCAGTTTAACATTTCTCTTTCTTGCTCTTCTTAAATGTTTGTATGTTAGCTTATTTTTGCGTTTTTGTTTTGGTCTGTGTGAGATTTCGATAGATTTTCGATACAAAATTAGAGAAGACATCGATATTATCGAGGTTGGCAAGATGATTCAGAATGAAACAGTGTTTCAATCTTCACTCGCTCTCAGAAATTTTGTATGGAAATTGGCGAGTTTCGGCACTGGTTTCCGTGTTGAAACAAGATTGAGAGAGAAAATGCAGAAAAAAAGAGCGAAACACGTTATGTGGAGACATGGTATAAGACAGAGCTGTTGTGCAACTGTTGAGTGTTTGTCTTAGAAACGCACTGTTGAGTAGTTCCGCTCAGCTCAACAGTTGGCAACTTTTCGCCATTTTTTCCATCACAAATTTTCTTCGCTACTTGTGCTCAACATGTTGTAACATGTTGTGTAAAGCCAAACAGCTGATAAATTCATCAAGCCGTTTCTAAGACGTAGTTGTTTAACTCAACTGCTACACAACTGTTGAGCTCAACAGTTGCGGAGCAGCTTTGTCTTAGAAACTCACCCATTGATTTAGAAACAAACAACTCTACTATTGAATTAACATCTATTTTTAAAGTCATATTTCTCACATGAGTGACATTTTTTACTAGTTCTGGGTTTTGGCTTATAATGTCCAAAAAGTTTTCACAGCTGCCCATATTAAATTTTATAATTAGCATTGCACGTAATGTTTCTACTTTTATTGACGACTTTTCGGATGTCCATAAGCTATTCATTAAGGAAAATACTCGTTCCGTAAGAGCGTTTGTTCCTGGAAAACAAAGAAGGTACTGGATGATGGCTAGGCAATTCTGGAATGGTATTCCGCTGTTTTGAAATTTTTGAACACCTCTATCCATCGCTGTTCTGCACTGCTCTTCATCTCCTCCTATTTCTTTAAGACTTCGTTATTCACATAATTTGCCACGTAACTTACTTCGTCGAACAAACTATCTTCTTTTATAGTCATAGCAGCTGTAGGAATCTGCACCAATAACTGTTGGTATGTCTGCTGTACATTTCAGATTTTGTTTTAATTGAATCCAAGTAAAAGTTTTAAATTCGTTGTATTGATGTATATAAGCCATGTTTTTATTCAAGCGCATATACATCTGCGCTTAAATTTTGTATGGACAACTAAGCGCGGATAGAGATGTGCGCTTAGAAATTTATACAAAATTTAAGCGCAGATGTATATGCGCTTAAATAAAAACAGGGCTTTTTGCAGCTACTGGATGCAGTTGTGATAAAAGTTACGAACATGCCCCATAAAATAATCTCTGTTGATATGGCCATCCTCCACAATTTTTGTTCTCATTTCTTACGGTCAGAGGAATATAATCATTTTCTGAGCGGTTTGTGAATTTGTTTTGTAGAACACTTGCGAGCGAGACGATGGGAAACGAGGATTGCGGGACATGCGGGACGTCTTAGACGATTTGCGGGACTATTTTATTAAATATTGCAATGCGGGATTACATCGGTCAATGCGGGACCGTCCCGCAGAATGCGGGACGGTTGGCCGCCTTATATTAAGGGGCAAACATTGAAAGTTTTATGAGTCATAACTCCGAAACCGTTGAAGATATATCGATGAAATTTGGTACGCGTGATATAATTACTTAGGCAAATGTTTAGACGAAAAATTTCCAAAATCGGTTGACGACCACGCCCACTTTTATATATGGGTATTATGGGCCCGTCAGAATGAATACTTTTCCGGCAATCCAGCTCCGTTTAACTGACACATACTTCAATTTCATATATTTGTTACGGCAAAGTTGAAGTATTGAATGTGTCGATCTTCATTCAAATACATGTAAGTAATTCCACTCTGCTGTCAGTTAAACGGATTGCTGGATTGACGGAAAATTATTCAATAAAAACATTTTAAGCGATATCTCTGTCAAATATAAAGATAATTCAGTGAAATTTTGTGGCTTGAGTCCCACAAAAGACCGGAAACAAAAAACAGAAAAATTTTTGAAAATGGGCGTGGCACCGCCCCTTTTTGAACAAAGGAATCTACGAGATTTCGGAGCCCATAACTCGAAAAATAATTGATATATTATGACGAAACTTAGTGTTTACACTTTTATTACTTGTGCTAATATACGTTAAAAAATTTAGCGAAATCGGTTTATAACCACGCCTACTTTTTTACAAAAACATTTCTAAAATGGCCTTGTGAAATTTGTGACGTGACATCTTTGTAACTAAAAGTCATAAAGGAATGAAATTTTGCACTAACAATAATATGTATACGCTTAGTCGGATAATTGATACAAATTTTGAAAATGGGCGTGGCTACGCCCACTTTAAGCTGTATCCGCATTATATAAATAAACCGTGTTTCCGTCAAATGTAAACATATAATTTGAGCATCCCTTTGCCAAAATAGTTGACTTATCTGGTCTAACGCTCAAATGAAACTTTATAAACCAAATTTCATTATTTTTTTCATTAATTTTGAACTTACAAATTCTTGTTTTTGCATTTTTATAAAAATTTTACGTTTTGACGAATTATTTTGGGACACCCTGTTATTGTGGGCCTATGAATTTTCTACCACAAAAAGTTCAAATAATTAGCTTTCAGATGCAGTTTAAATCTTTGAAATATCTCTATTGGTTCAAAAGTTATGATTTTTGCAACGAAAAAAGCCAAAAGGCGCCATAGTGCGACGTGTCTATACGGGCAAGATGTGAAGCAATTCATTTGGCAATTTGAAGCGATTAGAGAACACATGGCTTCATTGTAGCAATTGATGGAAAAGGGTACATATATTGCAAGGCAATAAGATTCCATTTCGGCTGTTTGAAAGCAAACCATTTATATGAAAAATTCATCAGTCTTTATATGAAAGTATTCACTGATGCCTCCTCGTCATAGGTGAATTGGATCAGTGATTCATTAAGGATTCATTGCGGATTTTTACTGCAGGGATGTGCAGAGCAAAGGCACTTTGTATAGGAGCTCGAGCACTGCCGTAAGAAATCGAAATTTACAATAACAAATGTGTAATGAAAAAAAAATTCAAAAAATGAAAGCACTGTAGAAAATTTTTATTCAAAAATTTTCATATAAAAGATGAAAAAAATTTGTATGTATGTGATACTACCATTTGAAAATAAATTCTAAAATAATATTTTATTGGAATTCATACAAAAATTTAAATGAGCAAAAAAATTTTTCAGTGCATATACAAAATTTGTAGATGTATTGAGTTTTGTCCCAATATGCAGTGAAGTAAACTAGCTTATTATGCAATATTTTCCAAACCCTTTTATTCAAGGTTTTCCAAACTAGTTTGGAAATACAAAATTTCCCAAACGTTTTGTTATGTTTTACAATCAGAAGGTGAAGAGAAATTGAGGTGAAGTATTTGAGCGTTAGGCTGTGTGCCAATCGGTAACATTTTTCTCTATGGGAAAATGAGGTAGAAAAATTTACCATGTTGAGAAAAAAAAAACACAATTTTGCTGTGCCAAACGGAATAGAAAATTTTGACAGTTACAAAGATAAACTTTTGGGCGAAAACGGGCCAAGGAGCACAGGTTCGAGTCCCGAGTAGCGCATTTTTATTTTTTGTTTTTTTTTTTAGAGAAATTTTTCACCTCACGTTTACAAAACATTGCATAAAAGTGTTTATTAAAAATTGCTTTCCAAACGTGAAATGCAATTATAGAATTAGGGTTCCTTTTCGTTGATTCAGCAATTACTATTAAACGAATTACAAGTTTTATATTAAAGATTTTCCAAACGTTTTGCTTACTGAAGTAAGTTTATTGTAAACTTATAACAAATGTATTTTGCATATTGGGGTACTTTCAATACGAGAGCGTTGAGCAGCCCTGGTATAGGAGCTCGAGCACTGCCGTAAGAAATCGAAATTTACAATAACAAATGTGTAATGAAAAAAAAAAATTCAAAAAATGAAAGCACTGTAAAAAATTTGTATTCAAAAACTTTCATATAAAAAATAAAAAAAATTGTATGTACATATGTGATACTACCATTTGATAATAAATTCTAAAATAATATTTTATTGGAATTCATAAAAAAATTTAAATGAGCAAAAAAAATTTTCAGTGCATATACAAAATTTGTAGATGTATTGAGTTTTGTACTAGAGCTCTCGACTTTTTTTGAACATTTTCGAGTAGCCCGAACAATTGTTGTTCAAATGCTCGAACAGTTGTTTGTTTGTTTATTACCCATGGTTCAATTATTGAAAGTTTTCGCAGTACGATATACGTTCATACATACATACACACTCCATGTAAATTGTTTGTGTATTCTGTGATGCTTCTGTCAAAATCATAGCCCGCCATTTTAGAAATCATATTGCGTCAGGATCAAAATTGACATTAGTTTGACATAAGCATCACAATATGAATAAAAAAAGTAGAAAAAAGTTAGCAATCAGCTGTTTAGTAAGTTAACCTTCTATGAATTAGCCTTGTTATTACCCGTATGTTTGTACGGGCATTTGAACAATTCGGGTATTTTGAAGTTTGTTTGTTTCGTTTGTTTATTACATATTATTTTTTTTTTCTTTATATGTAGTTTTTTTTATTTTTGTTTTTCCGATACACATTTTTTTTGTTTGTAAGCTCGAATGCTCGAATGTTTGTACGGGCATTTGAACAACAAACGGGCTTCAAACAAAAACGATCAGATCGAATTTCTCGATACCCGGGTATCTGGGGCTCTATTTTGTACTTTCAATACGAGAGCGTTGAGCAGCCCTGTTCTAAACCACTGCATATTTTTAAATGAAATTCACAGGAGGTATAGTGGGAGTGTCTGTTAACAAATATATTTACTATTTTTTATGAAATTGTTAATAGTAATAGCCACGGTTATGACACACGTCCGGACTTGGATGGCGAGCCCAGTGTTATTTTTTATAAGCGCGGCCGAAGGCCGCCAACGCAGAAAAGTGTTCTGCGCAAAAGCACTGTGGATCCATCTTAGATTCTACTCCAGAAAGACAATTCTGCCGGCTGAGGGTTATTTTTTTGAAGCGCGGCCGAAGGCCGCCAACCCATAAGGGTATTATACGCATAACTTTTATAAAACATCTCTTTGTCCATTTTAGACATTTTTTGATTGCTGTTTTTTTTTTTTGGATTTTTTGTTGTTGTGTGGAAGCACTAGACCATAGATGCCCAAGCCCTATGCTCGCATACACATTTTGTTTTTGTAATGCTCGTAAGTATAGGATTTTACTCGCCTATACACTTCCATAAGAAATTTGTGTATATGGCGAGCATAGGCGAGCATAGGAAAAAAATTTGTATACTCCCGAAACGTTTCTATGGAAATAAAAAAACAATTTTTTATTTTGATTCGAACAGATACAACCCAGCAATGAAAAGAATGAAATGTGGGACATACATATATGCATGTATGTACATATAGACGGCTGAGAATAAGATCGCCCTATTTCAAAAATTGTTTCAAAAACGCCCTATTCCAAAAATTGTTTGAATAACGTCCTATTTCAGATTTTGCTTCAAAAACGCCCTATTTCAGAGAAAATTCCATATATGTTTCTCTGAAATAGGGCGTTTTTGAATAATTGTCTGAAATAGGGCGTTTTTGAAGCAAAATTTGTAATAGGACGTTATTCAAACGTAATGTTATTCATGTAATGTTATCCATGTCTATTTCAACATTTGTGGTTGATAGTTGCAAAAGCGACTCGAGGTGTTTGTCTGACATCCGGTTTCTGTGTTTTGATTTTACAATTTTTAATTTTGAAAATACACTTTCGCAATTATATGTACTAAAAACATTGACGAAAATATATATAATAATTTTGTCACACTAATAATTAATTAATTATTTATTTATATATTTTGAAAAATTTAGAGGGCATTGAAAATTAATTAATAAATTCAGTAATTGTAGCCAAAGTCCATAAATCTCGTATTAAAGATGTTTTTTAAGCTTTCTAAAACCAATCCACTTTTCAATATTAATTAATTATTTATTTATAAATATTAATATTAATTTTATTAATTAAAAATGTATATATATATTCCAATGCATATTCGATAGCTTTGTTTGCATAACATAAATACAAAGTTGGATTTTTAGTTAATTTCGATCATCAGTCTGGTTTGTGTCCTAATTTTTCTACTGGGTTATCGAGATGTCAATGAAGTTGTAAAAAACTACAAAAACAAACATATAGAAAAAAAAAATTTTTTTTCTTTAAATTATGACATTGCTCGCCCGTAAGATGTGTTTGGGCATCATTGCACTAGACCAATTTCTTACTGGCGAGCAATGTCATAATTTAAAGAAAAAAAGATTTTTTTTTATATGTTTGTTTTTGTAGTTTTCTACAACTTCATTGACATCTCGATAACCCAGTAAAAAAATTAGGACACAAACCAGCTGATGATCGAAATTAACTAAAAATCCAACTTTGTATTTATATTTATGTTATGCAAACAAAGCTATCGAATATGCATTGGAATATATGTATACATTTTTAATTAATAAAATTAATATTAATATTTATAAATAAATAATTAATATTGAAAAGTGGATTGTTTTTAGAAAGCTTAAAAGCATGTTTAATACGAAATTTATGAACTTTGGCTACTATTACTGAATTTATTAATTAATTTTCAATGCCCTCTAAATTTTTCAAAATATATAAATAAATAATTAATTAATTATTAGTGTGACAAAATTAAATATCTTTCCGAGCGTTAATTTTAAAACTTTCGTCAATGTTTTTAGTACGTATAAATGTGAAAGTGTATTTTCAAAATTAAAAATTGTAAAATCAAAACATAGAAACCTGATCTCAGACAAACACCTCGAGTCAGTTTTGCAACTATCAACCACAAATGTTGAAATAGACATCGATAACATTATCGAAAATATGAACGAATCAAATTAGTATACATATGTGTATCCATACACATATGTTCCACGTTTTATTCTTTCCATTGCTGGGTTGGACCTGTTCGAATCAAAATAAAAAATTGTTTTTGTATTTCCATAGAAACGTTTCGGGAGTATACAAATTTTATTTTCCTATGCTCGCCTATGCTCGCAAAATCAGATGAGATGGCACTTGGAGTATTCGAGAGAAAAGTTCTTCGTAGGATTTATGGACCTTTGCGCGTTGGCGTGGGCAAGTATCGACGGAGATTTAACGATGAGCTGTACGAGCTTTACACAGACATCGACATTGTTCAGCGAATAAAGATCCAGCGGCTGCGTTGGGCAGGTCATGTCGTGAGAATGGACGAAGGCGCTCCGGCCAAGAAAGCATTTCTATCGAAACCCGCTGAACGCAAAAGAAAAGGGAGACCTCCACTGCGTTGGGAAAATCAGGTGGACAGCGATGCTGCCTCCCTAGGTGTTCTCAAGTGGCGCCATGCTGCACGAAATAGAAGCAATTGGCGCGCTCTGTTGGACTCGGCCAGAATCGTCTAGACGGTTAAGCGCCAATCAAGAAGAAGCCTATGCTCGCATATATACACAAATTTCTTATGAAAGTGTATAGGCGAGTAAAATCCTATACTTACAAAAACAAAATGTGTATGCGAGCATAGGGCTTGGGCAACTATGCACTAGACCAACAGACCAATCGATTTGCACGCAAAAAAGGAGTTTTTCAGTGTGACAATTTACGCAACTTTAAACATTAATATTTCCAAAACTATTTGTTTCCTAGCCGTTTGGACTTCAGATATAGAATCGGGGGGCGGTGCCACGCCCCCTTAAAAAACAGTTTTCATGGAATCGTGGCACGACTTATGAAGTTCCAACCGTGAAATATGTTTGTTGGGTGATATAAAGCCTCAGTGGTGACGACAAACACACGCACATTTGTGTGTGTGTATAGTGTTTTGCATAGTAAATTTCACAGCTTTAAGAAGGAATATCTCGGGAACTATAAGCCTCCGGCAAGTTTGGTTTTCAGTTTTGAGATCTGTGAGAGCCCCTCTACCGCCCTGCATAAGTCATTTTTCTCAGAGCGTACTGGAATAATGGAAAGCCGGTCCAAAAACCTTGAATAAAAGGGTTTGGAAAATATTGCATAAGCTAGTTTACTTCACTGCATATTGGGTATGATGTAAATAAAATGGGCAAAAACGTTAACCATTAATATAAATACCTACCTGTGTATAAGCAAATGCGTTGGACAACTACCTTATCTTTCCTTTTTTGTTGTTTTGTACGCGGCGGGGTACCTGCGCACGTGTTGGTTTGGAAAAGGGCAACAAATCTACGTCACAACATCAGGAATTTGCACATTTCCTTTTATAGACTTCGCAATATTTGGCACTTTAATGTATGTATGTATATACATATGTAGTTCGTTTCCACTTTAGTATAAACAATGGTTTCCACTTTGACTTTGCACACGGTTTTTCCTTTTCTTCTTCACGAACACAAATTATTTTTTGTTGGTATTATTTTCACTATTTCTCGCACTCTTCCGATTTCCCAAACAAATTTTCAGCGCGAAAATTTCACGCGTTTCATGACATAATTTTTGCTTTTGGCTCACATTTCCTTCTGTCTACCAAAAGCTATATCTCCAATTAATTTTTGCCTGCGTTTTATGTTTTGTATTCCTTTTTATTTTTCCTCTTCTTTTTATGTTAATCCATTACTAAGGTTTATCCAAAGATAATACTTGTCCATTACTTTTTAACTCCTCACCTTGGCTTGTTGTTCCTTCGTTGTTGCTTTGTGTTGTTATATACATAAACATAAAAGTTTAAATGACAACAAAAAACCAAAAATAATAATAAAATTTTCAATTCAATTCAATTACAAGGTCTGTTTGGTGAGATTTTGGGTAGAATCCATGGTTCAATTATTGAAGGTTTTCGCAGTACGATATACGTTCATACATACATACACACTCCATGTAAATTGTTTGTGTATTCTGTGATGCTTCTGTCAAAATCATAGCCCGCCATTTTAGAAATCATATTGTGTCAGGATCAAAATTGACATTAGTTTGACATAAGCATCACAATGAGCGTTTTTCTTTATTCATTCTGTATTCTGGATAGAATAGTCGCAGATTATCTAGAACAATGAGAATAAAGAAATGCAAAAGAATGAGATTTGGCGCCAATCAGCTGATTCTCCAAATCCATTTTTACTTTTGTTTATGAGCAGGGCTCCATATCAGAGCGGGGCAAACGAGCGAGAAGAGCTAAGGAGCTAAACCTTTTTCCAGGAGCGGAGCTGGAGCTGTAAAGTGCACAAGCACGAGTCATTTTCTATCACTGGTACATAAGTAGATAATGTTTTTTGTTTATTGGGAGCAGTGGTGCCAGATTGAGGGAAATTTCCCTTTTTGAGGGATATTTCACTGCAAAATTTTTAAAGAGGGAAAAAAGGGACATTTTGTTGTCGTCCATATAAAAAAAGGGATTTTTTGGTTGGAGAACTCTTTACATACCTACATACATATGTATATTTTATAGTATAACTTAAAATAAGCACTGAAAAACTCCTAAGAGAATTTCAGGAATATTTCGGCGTAGAAGCAAAAAAATTCTTAAACCTGCAAGCAGAGAACTTATAAAACCAGAGAAGGTCCACGAACGGACAGTCGTGTAAATTGCTAATAACGCACAATTCTGGGGTAGGTAATTCACCACTTGAGCTTAACAGTGCTAAAATGAATAACAGAAAATTAACATTGATGAGCACAGCTCTGTAGAAACGACTGCTATTAATTTTGTGCACTTTTGCTGATATAAATAAAGCAATTTTCACAATTTTCATAACTTCCACAATTTTTGCTATTTTCAAAAAAAAATTTCAAAATACATAATAAAAAAAAAATAAAAAATCCGAAAAAACAAATTTCAATAATATGACTTGGTCCAGATGAGGCTCGATCGCCCAATTTTGGATTAGTCAATGACTTGATTCAATTGAATTTTCATATTTCTCATTATTTTCAAAATATTTTTTTGCAAAATATATAATAAAAAAATTTAAAAAAAATCGAAAATACAATTTTCAAAAATATGACTTGGTCAAGGTGATACTCGATCGGCAGACTTTTGGATCAGTCAATCAGTTGATTCATTTGGGAAAACTTTTATGCACATGCATACATACATACATATGTACATACATGCATATGGACCTATTTTGGTAAATAATATGCCCGGTTGGTGTATAGGTAGGTACCTACATGCATAATTAAATAAAAAATACGTAAAAAATTAAATATGTAAATAAAAAATAACTACATACACATGTATGTATGCATAACTTACATATCCCTGTAAAAAAGTGTGCGACGAGTCTCTAAAAAGATTTGTCCGGGAGCGCTCTCTTTCGGGTACAATTAGTCTACAATTGTTCCCAATTGTACCCGAACGGGTACATATGTATACTAATTGTAGACGAATTGTAGCCGAAAGGGTATCAAACGGGTACAATTAGTCGCACAAATGGATGTGTCGCATTTGCTACCTGTTCGGGTACAAAACGGGTACAATTGTGCGCTTTTGCTACCCGTTCGGGTACAAACTGGGTACAATTAGTCTCTTCATAGGACATGCTCAAACAAAAGAGAACACTTCAACCCATATAAAGAGATACAAATGGGTAGTAATCGCATGCTCCCTTGCGACTTGTCCCGGATGTATCCCGGAGTGATCGCATTTTTTGCAGGGATATTGCGCGTAATCAATATATTGGTATGTACATATACATATTTTATTTTGCAACAAATATCTATGCATACATATGTACAACCACGACTGTCCACCAAACCTTACAAAATATGTACAATAATATGTACAATTTTTCATTCATAAATCAAGTGAAATGTGACAACATTGTCGTCGTGCAAAACGACATCAATTTCAATAATTTTCTAGTCCAACTAGACTTCAACAAAATTCATTGGCAAGGTATAAAAGTGTGAGGGGACGAGCGACATACTGTTTTTTATTTGTACAGCTCAACAAAAGCTGACAAAAGTCAAGCACACGCTATGTCACTTTCGACGGTCGCGTCGATTTGCAGAAATTCATGACCGTGTCAACATACAAACATTCATACATTTGTATTCCCTTACATACCGACGAGCTCATACTCTGCTCGCCCCTCTACATTGCGCTGTTGTCCAAATGTTCACAGTACAAAATTTGGCAAAGCAGATTCTTTTCATAAATCACAGAAATTTCAAGTTCGGCTCGATTTCAAATCATGACGGGTAAGGCACTCAGCCATTGTCATCGCCCTTTGCAGCAAGTTCGACTGCTACAGCAGTACATGTAAATTAATAGCCATTGACAGGGCGCCCGCTAAAATTGCGGCCTGTTCACTGTCAACAGCGATATCGTTGCGCAGAGTATTTTATTCTTGTTGTTGTTGGTTGTTCCTTCTGATCAGCGAAATATGACAAACAAATCTAACCTCCGCAATGGAATGGCTTGCTGACGGTGCGCAGGCCCGATTGTTGAAGTGGCTGCGCTTGTTGATATGAATGCGCACATAAGCAGGTGTTGAACCATTGCCATTGTGTGCAAGGTTCATCACTTTTGAATTACCCTCATGTCCACCGACTTGATCTGAAAGCTATTTGGAGCTAAAATTTTACAAAATTGCTTCGTTTTGTGAAAAGTGAAGGACAACAGCGAAATGTAGCGGGGCAAGGAAACGCAGCACTTGTTGAGGTGTATGAACATTGTACAATAACAAAATGTCATAACGTTTGCCCCTTGTCACCTTGTCTCCTTCCCTATGAATTTATTTCAAGTCGAGTTGGACTAGAAAAAATTATTGAAATTGTCGTCGATTTGCGCGAAGACAATGTTGCCAGTTTTCTCTTGATTTTTTGTGATTGAGTTTATGAATGAAATTGTTATTGCTGTTTTTGATAATTTGGAGGACAGTAGGGTTTGCGTTTGGATAGCACATATGTTTGTATGTATGTATGTATATGTATATGGATGTACGCATGCTTTCAGGAGTTTGCGAATGGGATGTATGAGCACATGTGTACTTTTGCAAGTATGTATCTACATACCTACATACATACATATGCATATATTTAAACAAATATAGAGTATGTATGTACATAATATGAAATGCCGACGGCGGTTAGGATTTGGTATGTAATCCATGACTTCTGATGGTTGATGGTTGGTCATCAACAAATGGACAAGGAATTACATATTTTTATGGACAACATATTTTTATATGTTCATAATTTCACAAATTTAATTACAATTGATAATTCGATAAAAACACTCACCAGTTTCATCTAATTGATGCTTTGTTGTATACACACCAACATCTTATTTTTAGTATAGAAAATGCTAGGGGTCGCGGGTTCGAGTCACACCAAAGTCATATTTAAAGTTTTTTTTAAATTATTTTGTATCGTTTTTTTCTAATTCCTAAATTAAAATTCGATAGGAAAATTTTGAAAAAATTTAGTGGTTGTAAGAAATTGGTACATCGATGGCATCGGTGTAATGCATATAAAACAGAGAATGTGAGTTCTGTGGTGCAAATAACATCACAGCTGCAGCTATATTTTCTCAATCTATACTAAATAACATAAAAATTCTCAATTACCTATGCTAAAAACAGAATTCTGCTGTTTAGCGTAGGTAATTCACCATCAAATTTTAGGATGGTGAATTACCTACCACCTCGTCCTCCTCACACTATTCGTAGTGGTTGGACCTTCTCTGGTTTTATAAGTTCTCTGGTGGGGGCAAGTGTACTTCCAGGTTGACACAAAACAGAGAACTTATAAAACCAGAGAAGGTCCAACCACTACGAATAGTGTGAGGAGGACGAGGTGGTAGGTAATTCACCATCCTAAAATTTGATGGTGAATTACCTACGCTAAACAGCAGAATTCTGTTTTTAGCATAGGTAATTGAGAATTTTTATGTTATTTAGTATAGATTGAGAAAATATAGCTGCAGCTGTGATGTTATTTGCACCACAGAACTCACATTCTCTGTTTTATATGCATTACACCAGATTACACCGATGCCATCGATGCACCAATTTCTTACAACCACTAAATTTTTTCAAAATTTTCCTATCGAATTTTAATTTAGGAATTTAAAAAAAACGATAAAAAATAATTTAAAAAAAAACTTTAAATATGACTTTGGTGTGACTCGAACCCGCGACCCCTAGCATTTTCTATACTAAAAATAAGATGTTGGTGTGTATACAACAAAGCATCAATTAGATGAAACTGGTGAGTGTTTTTATCGAATTATCAATTGTAATTAAATTTGAGAAATTTTGAACATATAAAAATATGTTGTCCATAAAAATATGTAATTCCTTGTCCATTTGTTGATGACCAACCATCAACCATCAGAAGTCATGGATTACATACCAAATCCTAACCGCCGTCGGCATTTCATATTATGTACATACATACTCTATATTTGTTTAAATATATGCATATGTATGTAGGTATGTAGATACATACTTGCAAAAGTACACATGTGCTCATACATCCCATTCGCAAACTCTTGAAAGCATGCGTACATCCATATACATATACATACATACATACAAACATATGTGCTATCCAAACGCAAACCCTACTGTCCTCCAAATTATCAAAAACAGCAATAACAATTTCATTCATAAACTCAATCACAAAAAATCAAGAGAAAACTGGCAACATTGTCTTCGCGCAAATCGACGACAATTTCAATAATTTTTTCTAGTCCAACTCGACTTGAAATAAATTCATAGGGAAGGAGACAAGGTGACAAGGGGCAAACGTTATGAGATTTTGTTATTGTACAATGTTCATACACCTCAACAAGTGCTGCGTTTCCTTGCCCCGCTACATTTCGCTGTTGTCCCTCACTTTTCACAAAACGAAGCAATTTTGTAAAATTTTAACTCCAAATAGCTTTCAGATCAAGTCGGTGGACAGGCGGGTAATTCAAAAGTGATGAACCTCGCGCACAATGGCAATGGTTCGACACCTGCTTATGTGCGCATTCATATCAACAAGCGCGACCACTGCAATAATCGGGCCTGCGCACTGTAAGCAAGCGGCGGTTTGATTTGTTTGTCATATTTCGCTGACCAGAAAGAACAACCAACAACAACAAGAATAAAACATACTCTGGGCAACGAAATCGCTGTTCACAGAGAATAGGCCGCAATTTTAGCGGGCGCCGTGTCAATTGCTATTAATTTACATGTACTGCTGTAGCAGTCGAACTTGCTGCAAAGGGCGATTAGAATGGCTGAGTGCCTTACCCGTCATGATTTGAAATCGAGCCGAACTTGAAATTTCTGTGATTTATGAAAAGAATCTGCTTTGCCAAATTTTGTACTGTGAACATTTGGACAACAGCGCAATGTAGAATGTTTTATAAGTTCTCTGTTGGACCTTCTCTGGTTTTATAAGTTCTCTGACAAAATTAATAGCAGTCGTTTCTACAGAGCTGTGCTCATCAATGTTAATTTTCTGTTATTCATTTTAGCACTGTTAAGCTCAAGTGGTGAATTACCTACCCCAGAATTGTGCGTTATTAGCAATTTACACGACTGTCCGTTCGTGGACCTTCTCTGGTTTTATAAGTTCTCTGGGTCCAACCACTACGAATAGTGTGAGGAGGACGAGGTGGTAGGTAATTCACCATCCTAAAATTTGATGGTGAATTACCTACCCTAAACAGCAGAATTCTGTTTTTAGCATAGGTAATTGAGAACTTTTATGTTATTTAGTTCAGATTGAGAAAATAAAGCTGCAGCTGTGATGTTATTTGCACCACATAACTTACATTGTCTGTTTTATATTCATTACACCGATGCCATCGGTGCACCAATTTCTTACAACCACTAAATTTTTTCAAAATTTTCCTATCGAATTTTAATTTAGGAATTAAAAAAAAACGATAAAAAACAATTTTAAAAAACTTTAAATATGACTTTGCTGTGACTCGAACCCGCGATCCCTTGCATTTTCTATACTAAAAATGATTAAATAAGATGTTGGTGTGCATACAACAAAGCATCAATTAGATGAAACTGGTGAGTGTTTTTTTATCGAATTATCAATTGTAATTAAATTTGCGAAATTTTGAACATATAAAATTATGTTGTCCATAAAAATATGTAATTTCATGTCCATTTGTTGATGACCAACCATCAACCATCAGAAGTCATCGATTACATACGTATGTACATACATATGTGTGTAGGTAATTAATTACATAGCAAATCCAAACCGCCGTCGGCATTTCACATTACATACTTTATATTTGTTTAAATATATACATGCATACATACATATATATGTTTGTATGTATGTATGTATGAATGTACTTGCAAAAGTACATATCCTATTCGCAAACTCATCAAAGCATGCGTACATCCATATACATATACATACATACATACATAAATACATACAAACATATGTGCAATCCAAACGCAAACCCTACTGCCCTCCAAATTATCAAAAACAGCAATAACCATTTCATTCATAACTCAATCACAAAAAAATCAAGAGAAAACTGGCAACATTGTCTTCGCGCAAATCGACGACAATTTCAGTAATTTTTCTAGTCCGACTCGACTTGAAATAAATTCATTGGGAAGGAGACAAGGTGACAAGGGGCAAACGTTATGAGATTTTGTTATTGTACAATGTTCATACACCTCAACAAGTGCTGCGTTTCCTTGCCCCGCTACATTTCGCTGTTGTCCATCACTTTTCACAAAACGAAGCAATTTTGTAAAATTTTAACTCCAAATAGCTTTCAGATCAAGTCGGTGGACATGCGGGTAATTCAAAAGTGATGAACCTCGCGCACAATGGCAATGGTTCAACACCTGCTTATGTGCGCATTCATATCAACAACTTGCAACAATCGGGCCTGCGCACCGTCAGCAAGCCATTCCATTGCGGAGGTTCGATTTGTTTGTCATATTTCGCTGATCAGAAGGAACAACCAACAACAACAAGAATAAAATACTCTGCGCAACGATATCGCTGTTGACAGTGAACAGGCCGCAATTTTAGCGGGCGCCCTGTCAATTGCTATTAATTTACATGTACTGCTGTAGCAGTTGAACTTGCTGCAAAGGGTGATGAGAATGGCTGAGTGCCTTACCCGTCATGATTTGAAATCGAGCCGAACTTGAAATTTCTGTGATTTATGAAAAGAATCTGCTTTGCCAAATTTTGTACTGTGAACATTTGGACAACAGCGCAATGTAGAGGGGCGAGCAGAGTATGAGCTCGTCGGTATGTAAGGGAATACAAATGTATGAATGTTTGTATGTAGACATGGTCATGAATTTCTGCAAATCGACGCGACCGTCGAAAGTGACATAGCGTGTGCTTGACTTTTGTCAGCTTTTGTTGAGCTGTACAAATAAAAAACAGCATGTCGCTCACACTTTTATACTTTGCCGATGAATTTTGTTGAAGTCTAGTTGGACTAGAAAATTATTGAAATTGATGTCGTTTTGCACGACGACAACGTTGTCACATTTCGCTTGATTTTATGAATGAAAAATTGTATTATTGTACATATTTTGTAAGGTTTGGTGGACAGTCGTGGTTGTACATATGTATGCATAGATATTTGTTGCAAAATAAAATATGTATATGTACATACCAATATATTGATTACGCGCAATATATGTAAGTTATGCATACATACATGTGTATGTAGTTATTTTTTATTTACATATTTAATTTTTTACGTTTTTTTTATTTAATTATGCATGTATGTACCTACCTATACACCAACCGGGCATATTATTTACCAAAATAGGTACATATGCATGTATGTACATATGTATGCATGTGTATAAAAGTTTTCCCAAATGAATCAACTGATTGACTGATCCAAATGTCTGCCGATCGAGTATCACCTTGACCAAGTCATATTTTTGAAAATTGTATTTTCGATTTTTTTTTAATTTTTTTATTATATATTTTGCAAAAATTCATTGAAAATAATGAAAAATATGAAAATTCAAGCGAATCAAGTCATTGCCTAATCCAAAATTCGGGCGATCGAGCCCCATCTGGACCAAGTCATATTATTGAAATTTGTTTTTTCGGATTTTTTAATTTTTTTTATTATGTATTTTGAAATTTTTTTTTGAAAATAGCAAAAATTGTGGAAGTTATAAAATTGTGAAAATTGCTTTATTTATTCTCTGGTTTTATAAGTTCTCTGGCCATACTTACTGGCGTCCATTTTGTTTACTTTTCATTTTGACGTTTCTCCCAAATTCGCCAAAAAAATATCGATAACACGAAGAGCACAGGGTTGCATTGAGAAAACTATCGTGATAATCTCGAGATTCATTTTAAATCGCGAATTTTTGGTAGCGGATTTTTGTATTTCAATCGAAGATTTTGTGTCAACCTGGAAAAAAGTAGATAATCTCGTATATGTAAATGGCCTATTAGTTTTGTCCCAAGAGAAGAATACTGAATACTATTTGTTGTTCTTTTGTTAATTAATTAATGTTACTTCAAGTGGGAAGATGGCAATGAATGCGCGGATGATGCTCTTGCTATGAGTTAGATTTGCATATATATTTATGATTATGTTATGTTTTTTTAATTACACTGTAGGCAGGTACAAATATCAAAAAAACGCTGAAATACCCCAAATAAATGCGATGGCGTTTTCAGAAAGTCCGGATTAGCTCTTGATTTCAAGATACATAGAGAATTTTTCTATACAGTTTTTAAACAGAAAAATTATACGCACGTTTAAGGATATTATAAGCCAGGGCTGCTCAACGCTCTCGTATTGAAAGTACAAAACTCAATATATCTACAAATTTTATATATGCACTGAAAAATTTTTTTGCTCATTTAAATTTTTTTATGAATTCAAATAAAATATTATTTTAGAATTTATTATCAAATAGTAGTATCACATACATACAAATTTTTTTATTTTTATATGAAAATTTTTTGAATACAAATTTTTTACAGTGCTTTCATTTTTTGAATTTTTTTTTTCATTACACATTTGTTATTGTAAACTTCGATTTCTAATGCCTATATGACACTACATTTTTTTCTGGTTTTTTGGTTTTGAAAACCCACCGAAAGTCAAAATACAAAAACAATTCTTCTATAGGTTGAAAAGAGACAAATACTATCTCCTTCACACAAAAAACCTGGTAGAATACCAGAAAAAAAACGTAGTGTCATATAGGCTTTACGGCAGTGCTCGAGCTCCTATACAAAGTGCCTTTGCTCTGCACATTCAATATGAATCATAGGCACATACATATAAAATTTTTTTATATCTGAGTGCTTATGGGAGTGCAAATAAAATTTTCTTTTCCTATTTGAAGTGAAAATATATATATGTGCCTATGATTCGGAATGCCTATATGACACTAAATTTTTTCCTTGGTTTTTTTGGTTTGGAAAACCCACCGAAAGTCAAAATACAAAAACAATTCTCCTGTAGGTTGAAAAGAGACAAATACTCCCTCAAAAGCAATTTGGTTGACATTAAACTTCAAACTAAATCAAAATAATATTTATTTCAAAAATTAATTTTTTTGGAAATTTGAATTTAAGTTACTGAAATAAAAAAGTTATGAAACCCAAAGAGAAGGATAGCTGTGTATTCCATGTTATAAAGGGAAGCCAGTGCGCAATATAATTTTTCTTCCGGACTTCTTCTTTACCCTGGCGGCCAAAGCAGAAGCTTACAAGTGGCAAATTTAAAATTTGTATGTCCATATATTTTTTATTTTAAATATAATTTATTTTCTAGTTGTCAAATTGAAACAATTGTCAGAAAAAATGACTGAATGCCAAAAACCTACCGAAATACAAGCTGGCTCGTTGGTTTTTAATCGCCTAGATGGTATTTTGTTTGGTTTTTTTTTCAATATAGCTTGCTCGCTTGCACCAACGCAAAACTGTATTTGACCATCTCCTTCACACAAAAAACCTGGTAGAATATCAGAAAAAAAACGTAGTGTCATATGGGCTGAACAAAACAAAAACAATTGTGCTTTGAGTGCCTATCATGGTGTAATAACAAGGTGACGTAAGTAGGCAGCTATTTCATTCTGTTTTCCTCTTTATCCTGTCATTCGGCTCTTTGAAAATGAAATTCCAATGTTCCCCCAGTTGATCCCAAAAAAGTTTTGTTTTTATGTGTATTTTAGGTGTATGATGGAGCGAATTTTGGTAAAAATTTAAAACAATAGTTGTTTTGTAACATTTTTATTTCCCTTGACAATCTTATTATTTATGAAAAAAAAATCGTTAAAATTTAAATTTTCGCGCCATCATTTCAAAAATGCCAAAAACAAGCTACGCCCATTGTAGAAAACCGTGGACGGCGGCGAGTTTCAGAATGTTTGGCCCTCCCACAGACCCAGATGTGATTCTGCTAGGGAAAGCAGCGGTGTGATGCTCGCACAAAATTCAAAAGTGTGCGAGCTGCATTTTGCCGAATGCGAGTTTCGGCAACCGCATAACCCAGCAAAACGACGCATGCTTACAAAGGAAGCAGTGCCGATGCCTGTGGTGTCCCTTATCTTGGGATTCCTAAAACCATGGTATTTGTAAAAAGCGCGACCATGCAACACAAATATTACATATCACTCTCCGTATGTATTATTATTTAAAAAGTTCTTTGGAAACTGTTTTCGCTCTAACAAGGAATATGTTGCGAAAGATCCAATGCTTCTTCAAATATCAAGATTAAAGTTGCAAATAAAGCTTCTAGAAAGCAAAAATAAAAATCTAAAAGCCGAAAGGACACGAGATGGAGCAATATTAGAAGGTCTCAAAAATATTTTTACAAAGGCACAAGATAGATATATTATAACGATTATAAATTTTATCAGATATTGAGTTGAATATATCCAGTTGAGTATAAATTATACCGTCGTTTTATATTTTTTCGGTGAGTTGTACCGAATTAGGAAAAACGAAACCTGATACTAATGATTATAACTTTTACCTCATATTGAACTCAATATATTGAGTTAAATGTGAAATATATCATAATATTAAGGCGTTTTATTTTAATTTTTATATTTATATTGGTTCAGTTCACCAATTTATTTTGTATCTCAAGAGTGAATAAAAGCTTCTTAAGAATTGTAGGTAAATAATATAATATAAATATTTAGGGGATTCACAACCTGTCATATTGCGTCATATCGTCATAAGTCATAATATTTTGTTGTTGCATTCTAGGCTCTATGTGTACTAAATAAATACAACTCTGCACGATATGTTTTTGGGTCGTCGTATTTGATCAGCTGTTTTTGTTTACTTCTTCACAGGGCTTCGGAAAAGTCTTTTATAACTATTTCCGTATAATATTTTAATATGACATATGACTTTATGACACTATGTGTATCACCTAATTGTATTTTACTTTTAACAATAAGATAAATATATAAATAATCTACTCCCCCTTTTGGACCGGATCCGGCCAATTTAGCCCTACATTTTTCCCCCTTTTCCCTATGGACGTCGTTGTCACTTTTCAGTCGACATCACGTCGCCTCGACGTCGTCGTCACATCGACGCAAAATCGGTATTAGCTAAGCGTATTGAGACGACGTCGACTGTTTATCGGTAAACCGAATGACGAAAGTACCATCCCTATAATTTCTGCACTAGCAGTTTGATTTTATTTACAATCTGTGCGCAATTTTTTCCGCATTTTTTATTTGTGCTATTTTATTTCCATATTATAAATGTATTTTGCATATGATTAATCAAGTTTTAGCGGTGAACATAGCAATGAAGTACACGAGTAATTAAGAAATACAAGAAAAATAATTTTAATTGAAATATATACATATGTATGTATGCACATATCGACGCTTCCAAACAATACTGTACTAAGTCGACTTAGTACGTTTTCCCGTTTTTGATGTTTTCCAGTAGAGCGTGTCTTAATTTAGATGCTGTCAAATTTTGGTATCAATCGGACAATCCAATCAAAAGTTATAAGCAAAAGTGTACATATAATACAACTCGTGATTTTTAGAGAATAAAAAATTTGAGAGCTTGCCATGAAAAACAACGTAACAAGTTTTTATTTTTTCTTACGGTTTTATATAAAGAGTACCCTAACTTTGATATTGTCGAGTTTTGGCATTGATCCTTCAATCCAAACAGAAGTTACAAGTGAAAATATACATAGCATACAACTGAAGTTTCATATCGAGCTTAAACTTTGAGAGCTTCTGATGCAAAACACTGTTTTCAGACTTAGTACAGTTTTGATTGGAAGCGTCGATATGTACACAAATATTTAATAAATTAGTTTTCTCCTCAATCTCTCTTAAAGGAGGTGGAGGCATTCAATTTAATGGTGATTGCTTCTCAATGTTGTAAAAAATTTGTTGGAATTGTACCACATTGAAAACCTTTGGGTCGGCTTCGGTATGTGCGCTCACCGAATTTATTTTTAAACTAGTGGGAATTTTTCAATGAAACTAGCAGGAAATATTCTGCGGATGTTAGTTATACTAATTTTAACACTCCCGTAATAAAATTTTAAAAACAAAAATGCATACATACTAATTTTCTTCTTGTCACCGTTAAACGCAGCGTCGACGAAAATGGCAACGAGTGACCGTCGACGTCGACTTAGCTGATACCAAATATCTTTCGATAGTTGTCACAAGTTATCGACTTTACCATACGTAATACCGATTTTGATAAGTCGTCGCCGACAACGTCGAGTGAGTGTCGACGACGACAACCGTAATAAGGGTACATGAGTGCCTATGAGGTGAGCAGCCCTGTTATAAGCATTTATCATAAAATTTTCCTACAAAACAATCCTCTTTTTAAGGTTTAATTTAACTTGAAAATGCTATATGCATAAGTGAAGTATTTAATTCTTATCTGACTTTTATTTAATTATTGTTTTGCGTAAAAGAAAAATTAAAGACTTTTTGAAAAGAAAAAATGTAAACAAAACCATCCCTCTTTTTATTGTAGTGAAATATTCATAAAAAACTATCGATAGTATCGATAGTTTTTTTTTCGACTATCGAAACTATCGAGTGGTCCGACTATCGATGGTTTTGCAGCTCTAGTGTATAGGTACATACATAATTAAATAAAAAATATGTACCTACCTAAAAAATTAAATAACAAAATAACTATGTACATAGATATGTTCATATGTACATTAAACATACATACATATAACTATAGTAACAAGTCTATGTATTTCCATATGAACATATGTAAATATGTATGTACGTACACATTTGCATCTCTATACAAACGTGTTAAACTGTGCGTAAAACATATGTTATATCCAACAACAACCACGACTGTCCACCAAATCTTACAAAATACAACAATAAAATTTTTCATTCATAAAATCAAGGGAAATGTGACGTTGTCGTCATGCAAAACAACATCAATTTCAATAATTTTCTAGTCCAACTAGACTTCAACAAAATTCATGGGCAAGGTATAAAAGTGTGCAGGGGCGAGCGACATACTGTTTTTTTTTTATTTGTACAGCCAGAGAACGTAGATAGTAGAGAAGGAGCAAATGTTGCGTCGCGCGAATTTAACAGAATTTGCGTGCACACCTAAGAGTGAACGTACCGATTTAGCCACTCAGAGTTGCTTTTCCGTATCGAAGTCAATTTACTCGTTGATTCACTCTTGCGCACTCGTTGTGCCAATAGTTAAATTCGTGGGGAGTTTAATCGCGAATTTATTTATGAATTTATATTTGCCTTTATATGCGATGCACCGATGCCATCAATGCATCAATTTCTTACAACCGCTAATTTTTTCCAAAAATTTCCTATCGAGTTTTAATTTAGGAACTAAAAAAAAACGATAAAAATTAATTTAAAGATACTTTTAAAAGTTCCTTTGCTGGGACTCGAACCCGCGACCCCTAGCATTTTCTATACTAAAAATTATTAAATAAGATGTTGGTGTGTATAGAACAAAGCACCAATTAGATGAAACTGGTGAATGTTTTTTATCGAATTATCAATTGTAATTAAATTTACGAAATTTTGAACATATATAAAATTATGTTGTCCATAAAAATAATTTCTTGTCCATTTGTTGATGACCAACTATCAACCATCATGGAATTTTCTAAACTAAAAATCATTGAAGAAGATGTTGGTGTGTACACAACAACCGGTAAGTATGTATGTATTTTTTATCGAATTATCAATTTTATGCAATTTCTATTTTTTGTCGAATTATCCATTTTAATTAATTTTAAGCAATTTTTAGCATATAAAAATATTATGTTGTCCCTAAAATTATTTTCTTATACATTTGTTGATGACCAACAGCCATCAACCATCATCATAAGTCATGCAAGAAAATTTACTAAGATGTTGGTGACCACCAACGGTTTTGGATGAATTTTTATTCAAATAAAAAATAAATTTTAGTTATCCATTCAGAAAATTTTGATTAAAGAATAAATTTTTATTTTTTTTTTATTTTTTTTATTTTTTAGAAACTAGAAAAAAACCAGCTGTAGTTACATCCATGCTTAAAAAGTTTTTTTCTAGTTTCTAAAAAATAGAAAATTAAATATAACCTGGGCCTGTGCTCGTTAAATTAAATAAATTACATATACATTTTTATTATTCATTCTGATTTGTTATCCAAATTGTTTTGTTGTATTTTTTTTTTTATCAAATTGAAAATAATTTATTGTTGGGGGTAAATGGAAAAAATTCAAAAACTATTTCCAGCGAATGTTGGATGTATAGCTGTTTCACGAAAATGAATAAGGCAAAAGTGGAAAAAATTCAACAGCTTTCACAGAGTCTCAGTGGTCGAGCAAAGAACGTATATTGTACTTATGTTTTTGTGTTGGCATGTGCGAACGCAAATCGTATGGGATTTGTGGCAAATTAAAAAATTCACTTACCTTTGCATTGGAAATAAAATAAGATTATTTTAAAGGTACATACTTTTGAATTATGTATTATCATTTTTTGTTTGCTTTGAATATTTTTTTATTATTTTTTTAATATGATTTTTTATGAACATGAAAAAATGTGTGCCTTTTATTATCCATGGATTATTTTTATAATTGTTAAACAAATAAATTTAAAATTTGCTGGAACCGTAACGATTATTTTATGGTAAAAAAAAATTATTTTTAACCAAAAAATAAAAACCAGAAAATAATTAAGTATGTACATTGTACATATTAAAAATAAATTTGAAATAAAAAATAAATTTCCGAATAATTTATTCGTAGGGAATTTACCTGAATAAAAATTTGAAAAATAAAATTTTATTGCAATACATACATATGTAATTATGTATCTAAATAAAAATTTATTCGAATAATGCCCAATTCTGCTACATACATACATATCTAGGTACATATGTACGTATGTGAAATTAAATTTTGCTATTTGTCTGAGCAAGACCTAGGAAAATTTTAGTTGACTAATTAGGTTTCCCGATCCCTCATTGTTTTTTTCATTTGTTTTTTTTTTTAAGATATTTTTACATTTTTTAAATAAAAACAAAAAAAAAATTACTGGTCTTCTTTGACAGCAACCAGAGAACTTATAAATTATAACATATTTACTAATGAGATTAATTCAATCAGATGGCGCTGTTTTAGCTATAAATTAAACTTTAATTATTAAATCGTGCGCTAATAATGAAAAATATAAAAACGCACAACACCAGCACGATCTGCAGAAGAAATCGATAGAATATAAAAAATTAAACAATGCGGTGCTATGATAAAAATCGAAGGAAAAATTTAGTAATAATTGTTTGAACATTTTCGATTTCGATCACTATTACCATTCACTGAATTATGTGAAATTTATTCGTTTTTTTTTTTTAAGACCGAGAAGAAAATTAAAAAATTATAAAAATTAAACAATTAAAATAAAATTAAAAAATATATAAAATATTTAAAAAAAAAAATACCCAGAAATAAATTTATTCTCTTTAGCTACCCCTCACAAACAATTATCAATTTATAAATTTTCGAAATTTTTCGGGTGTACTTTTAAAAATGGAGGAAGTGGGCGGTCGCAATTTTTTTGCTCTTATTGTCAGCCATGATTTTTATTTCAATGCACCGTTGCCCGCGCGTCCATAAGGGCTTTGTGGAGATCATTGCTTTAACAAGTGCTGCGTTTCCTTGCCCCTCTACATTTCGCTGTTGTCCATCATTTTTCACAAAACGAAGCAATTTTGTAAAATTTTAACTCCAAATAGCTTTCAGATCAAGTCAGTGGACATGCGGGTAATTCAAAAGTGATGAACCTCGCGCCCAATGGCAATGGTTCAACACCTGCTTATGTGCGCATTCATATGAACAAGCGCGGCCACTTGCAATAATCGGGCCTGCGCACTGTCAGCAAGCCATTGCATAGAGGCGGTTAGATTTGTATGTCATATTTCGCAAACCAGAAGGAACAAGGAGCAAGGTGAATGGAACACCGCGCAACGAAATCGCTGTTGACAGTGAACAGGCCGCAATCAGAGAACGTAGATAGTAGAGAAGGAGCAAATGTTGCGTCGCGCGAATTTAACAGAATTTGCGTGCACACCTAAGAGTGAACGTACCGATTTAGCCACTCAGAGTTGCTTTTCCGTATCGAAGTCAATTTACTCGTTGATTCACTCTTGCGCACTCGTTGTGCCAATAGTTAAATTCGTGGGGAGTTTAATCGCGAATTTATTTATGAATTTATATTTGCCTTTATATGCGATGCACCGATGCCATCAATGCATCAATTTCTTACAACCGCTAATTTTTTCCAAAAATTTCCTATCGAGTTTTAATTTAGGAACTAAAAAAAAACGATAAAAATTAATTTAAAGATACTTTTAAAAGTTCCTTTGCTGGGACTCGAACCCGCGACCACTAGCATTTTCTATACTAAAAATTATTAAATAAGATGTTGGTGTGTATAGAACAAAGCACCAATTAGATGAAACTGGTGAATGTTTTTTATCGAATTATCAATTGTAATTAAATTTACGAAATTTTGAACATATATAAAATTATGTTGTCCATAAAAATAATTTCTTGTCCATTTGTTGATGACCAACTATCAACCATCATGGAATTTTCTAAACTAAAAATCATTGAAGAAGATGTTGGTGTGTACACAACAACCGGTAAGTATGTATGTATTTTTTATCGAATTATCAATTTTATGCAATTTCTATTTTTTGTCGAATTATCCATTTTAATTAATTTTAAGCAATTTTTAGCATATAAAAATATTATGTTGTCCCTAAAATTATTTTCTTATACATTTGTTGATGACCAACAGCCATCAACCATCATCATAAGTCATGCAAGAAAATTTACTAAGATGTTGGTGACCACCAACGGTTTTGGATGAATTTTTATTCAAATAAAAAATAAATTTTAGTTATCCATTCAGAAAATTTTGATTAAAGAATAAATTTTTATTTTTTTTTTATTTTTTTTATTTTTTAGAAACTAGAAAAAAACCAGCTGTAGTTACATCCATGCTTAAAAAGTTTTTTTCTAGTTTCTAAAAAATAGAAAATTAAATATAACCTGGGCCTGTGCTCGTTAAATTAAATAAATTACATATACATTTTTATTATTCATTCTGATTTGTTATCCAAATTGTTTTGTTGTATTTTTTTTTTTTATCAAATTGAAAATAATTTATTGTTGGGGGTAAATGGAAAAAATTCAAAAACTATTTCCAGCGAATGTTGGATGTATAGCTGTTTCACGAAAATGAATAAGGCAAAAGTGGAAAAAATTCAACAGCTTTCACAGAGTCTCAGTGGTCGAGCAAAGAACGTATATTGTACTTATGTTTTTGTGTTGGCATGTGCGAACGCAAATCGTATGGGATTTGTGGCAAATTAAAAAATTCACTTACCTTTGCATTGGAAATAAAATAAGATTATTGTAAGAGAATGTGTAGTGTATCTTCAAATCAACTGTCAGGTTGACATAGTATAGCCCAGGTGTTAGGCTAAAACCACTAGTGTAGCCCTAAGCTTAACATGGTTTAAGTTAGATGGTAAGCACTGACAATGTCATGTTTCAGAGAACAGCCATTTTGAAGAATAAAGAGATTATTCGTGATCATTCGTGATACAGCCATCAAAAGCGTCGGTAGTCTTTTTATTTTCCAAATATATATATCAGTAAGATATATATATTATATTATTTTAAAGGTACATACTTTTGAATTATGTATTATCATTTTTTGTTTGCTTTGAATATTTTTTTATTATTTTTTTAATATGATTTTTTATGAACATGAAAAAATGTGTGCCTTTTATTATCCATGGATTATTTTTATAATTGTTAAACAAATAAATTTAAAATTTGCTGGAACCGTAACGATTATTTTATGGTAAAAAAAAATTATTTTTAACCAAAAAATAAAAACCAGAAAATAATTAAGTATGTACATTGTACATATTAAAAATAAATTTGAAATAAAAAATAAATTTCCGAATAATTTATTCGTAGGGAATTTACCTGAATAAAAATTTGAAAAATAAAATTTTATTGCAATACATACATATGTAATTATGTATCTAAATAAAAATTTATTCGAATAATGCCCAATTCTGCTACATACATACATATCTAGGTACATATGTACGTATGTGAAATTAAATTTTGCTATTTGTCTGAGCAAGACCTAGGAAAATTTTAGTTGACTAATTAGGTTTCCCGATCCCTCATTGTTTTTTTCATTTGTTTTTTTTTTTTTAAGATATTTTTACATTTTTTAAATAAAAACAAAAAAAAAATTACTGGTCTTCTTTGACAGCAACCAGAGAACTTATAAATTATAACATATTTACTAATGAGATTAATTCAATCAGATGGCGCTGTTTTAGCTATAAATTAAACTTTAATTATTAAATCGTGCGCTAATAATGAAAAATATAAAAACGCACAACACCAGCACGATCTGCAGAAGAAATCGATAGAATATAAAAAATTAAACAATGCGCTGCTATGATAAAAATCGAAGGAAAAATTTAGTAATAATTGTTTGAACATTTTCGATTTCGATCACTATTACCATTCACTGAATTATGTGAAATTTATTCGTTTTTTTTTTTAAGACCGAGAAGAAAATTAAAAAATTATAAAAATTAAACAATTAAAATAAAATTAAAAAATATATAAAATATTTAAAAAAAAATACCCAGAAATAAATTTATTCTCTTTAGCTACCCCTCACAAACAATTATCAATTTATAAATTTTCGAAATTTTTCGGGTGTACTTTTAAAAATGGAGGAAGTGGGCGGTCGCAATTTTTTTGCTCTTATTGTCAGCCATGATTTTTATTTCAATGTACCGTCAGAGAACGTAGATAGTAGAGAAGGAGCAAATGTTGCGTCGCGCGAATTTAACAGAATTTGCGTGCACACCTAAGAGTGAACGTACCGATTTAGCCACTCAGAGTTGCTTTTCCGTATCGAAGTCAATTTACTCGTTGATTCACTCTTGCGCACTCGTTGTGCCAATAGTTAAATTCGTGGGGAGTTTAATCGCGAATTTATGTATGAATTTATTTGCCTTTATATGCGATGCACCGATGCCATCAATGCATCAATTTCTTACAACCGCTAATTTTTTCCAAAAATTTCCTATCGAGTTTTAATTTAGGAACTAAAAAAAAACGATAAAAATTAATTTAAAGATACTTTTAAAAGTTCCTTTGCTGGGACTCGAACCCGCGACCCCTAGCATTTTCTATACTAAAAATTATTAAATAAGATGTTGGTGTGTATAGAACAAAGCACCAATTAGATGAAACTGGTGAATGTTTTTTATCGAATTATCAATTGTAATTAAATTTACGAAATTTTGAACATATATAAAATTATGTCCATTAATTGTCCATAAAAATAATTTCTTGTCCATTTGTTGATGACCAACTATCAACCATCATGGAATTTTCTAAACTAAAAATCATTGAAGAAGATGTTGGTGTGTACACAACAACCGGTAAGTATGTATGTATTTTTTATCGAATTATCAATTTTATGCAATTTCTATTTTTTGTCGAATTATCCATTTTAATTAATTTTAAGCAATTTTTAGCATATAAAAATATTATGTTGTCCCTAAAATTATTTTCTTATACATTTGTTGATGACCAACAGCCATCAACCATCATCATAAGTCATGCAAGAAAATTTACTAAGATGTTGGTGACCACCAACGGTTTTGGATGAATTTTTATTCAAATAAAAAATAAATTTTAGTTATCCATTCAGAAAATTTTGATTAAAGAATAAATTTTTATTTTTTTTTTATTTTTTTTATTTTTTAGAAACTAGAAAAAAACCAGCTGTAGTTACATCCATGCTTAAAAAGTTTTTTTCTAGTTTCTAAAAAATAGAAAATTAAATATAACCTGGCCCTGTGCTCGTTAAATTAAATAAATTACATATACATTTTTATTATTCATTCTGATTTGTTATCCAAATTGTTTTGTTGTATTTTTTTTTTTTATCAAATTGAAAATAATTTATTGTTGGGGGTAAATGGAAAAAATTCAAAAACTATTTCCAGCGAATGTTGGATGTATAGCTGTTTCACGAAAATGAATAAGGCAAAAGTGGAAAAAATTCAACAGCTTTCACAGAGTCTCAGTGGTCGAGCAAAGAACGTATATTGTACTTATGTTTTTGTGTTGGCATGTGCGAACGCAAATCGTATGGGATTTGTGGCAAATTAAAAAATTCACTTACCTTTGCATTGGAAATAAAATAAGATTATTTTAAAGGTACATACTTTTGAATTATGTATTATCATTTTTTGTTTGCTTTGAATATTTTTTTATTATTTTTTTAATATGATTATTTATGAACATGAAAAAATGTGTGCCTTTTATTATCCATGGATTATTTTTATAATTGTTAAACAAATAAATTTAAAATTTGCAGGAACCGTAACGATTATTTTATGGTAAAAAAAAATTATTTTTAACCAAAAAATAAAAACCAGAAAATAATTAAGTATGTACATTGTACATATTAAAAATAAATTTGAAATAAAAAATAAATTTCCGAATAATTTATTCGTAGGGAATTTACCTGAATAAAAATTTGAAAAATAAAATTTTATTGCAATACATACATATGTAATTATGTATCTAAATAAAAATTTATTCGAATAATGCCCAATTCTGCTACATACATGCATATCTAGGTACATATGTACGTATGTGAAATTAAATTTTGCTATTTGTCTGAGCAAGACCTAGGAAAATTTTAGTTGACTAATTAGGTTTCCCGATCCCTCATTGTTTTTTTCATTTGTTTTTTTTTTTTAAGATATTTTTACATTTTTTAAATAAAAACAAAAAAAAAAAATTACTGGTCTTCTTTGACAGCAACCAGAGAACTTATAAATTATAACATATTTACTAATGAGATTAATTCAATCAGATGGCGCTGTTTTAGCTATAAATTAAACTTTAATTATTAAATCGTGCGCTAATAATGAAAAATATAAAAACGCACAACACCAGCACGATCTGCAGAAGAAATCGATAGAATATAAAAAATTAAACAATGCGCTGCTATGATAAAAATCGAAGGAAAAATTTAGTAATAATTGTTTGAACATTTTCGATTTCGATCACTATTACCATTCACTGAATTATGTGAAATTTATTCGTTTTTTTTTTTTAAGACCGAGAAGAAAATTAAAAAATTATAAAAATTAAACAATTAAAATAAAATTAAAAAATATATAAAATATTTAAAAAAAAAATACCCAGAAATAAATTTATTCTCTTTAGCTACCCCTCACAAACAATTATCAATTTATAAATTTTCGAAATTTTTCGGGTGTACTTTTAAAAATGGAGGAAGTGGGCGGTCGCAATTTTTTTGCTCTTATTGTCAGCCATGATTTTTATTTCAATGTACCGTTGCCCGCGCGTCCATAAGGGCTTTGTGGAGATCATTGCTTTAACAAGTGCTGCGTTTCCTTGCCCCTATACATTTCGCTGTTGTCCATCATTTTTCACAAAACGAAGCAATTTTGTAAAATTTTAACTCCAAATAGCTTTCAGATCAAGTCAGTGGACATGCGGGTAATTCAAAAGTGATGAACCTCGCGCCCAATGGCAATGGTTCAACACCTGCTTATGTGCGCATTCATATGAACAAGCGCGGCCACTTGCAATAATCGGGCCTGCGCACTGTCAGCAAGCCATTGCATAGAGGCGGTTAGATTTGTATGTCATATTTCGCAAACCAGAAGGAACAAGGAGCAAGGTCAGAGAACGTAGATAGTAGAGAAGGAGCAAATGTTGCGTCGCGCGAATTTAACAGAATTTGCGTGCACACCTAAGAGTGAACGTACCGATTTAGCCACTCAGAGTTGCTTTTCCGTATCGAAGTCAATTTACTCGTTGATTCACTCTTGCGCACTCGTTGTGCCAATAGTTAAATTCGTGGGGAGTTTAATCGCGAATTTATTTATGAATTTATTTGCCTTTATATGCGATGCACCGATGCCATCAATGCATCAATTTCTTACAACCGCTAATTTTTTCCAAAAATTTCCTATCGAGTTTTAATTTAGGAACTAAAAAAAACGATAAAAATTAATTTAAAGATACTTTTAAAAGTTCCTTTGCTGGGACTCGAACCCGCGACCCCTAGCATTTTCTATACTAAAAATTATTAAATAAGATGTTGGTGTGTATAGAACAAAGCACCAATTAGATGAAACTGGTGAATGTTTTTTATCGAATTATCAATTGTAATTAAATTTACGAAATTTTGAACATATATAAAATTATGTTGTCCATAAAAATAATTTCTTGTCCATTTGTTGATGACCAACTATCAACCATCATGGAATTTTCTAAACTAAAAATCATTGAAGAAGATGTTGGTGTGTACACAACAACCGGTAAGTATGTATGTATTTTTTATCGAATTATCAATTTTATGCAATTTCTATTTTTTGTCGAATTATCCATTTTAATTAATTTTAAGCAATTTTTAGCATATAAAAATATTATGTTGTCCCTAAAATTATTTTCTTATACATTTGTTGATGACCAACAGCCATCAACCATCATCATAAGTCATGCAAGAAAATTTACTAAGATGTTGGTGACCACCAACGGTTTTGGATGAATTTTTATTCAAATAAAAAATAAATTTTAGTTATCCATTCAGAAAATTTTGATTAAAGAATAAATTTTTATTTTTTTTTTTATTTTTTTTATTTTTTAGAAACTAGAAAAAAACCAGCTGTAGTTACATCCATGCTTAAAAAGTTTTTTTCTAGTTTCTAAAAAATAGAAAATTAAATATAACCTGGGCCTGTGCTCGTTAAATTAAATAAATTACATATACATTTTTATTATTCATTCTGATTTGTTATCCAAATTGTTTTGTTGTATTTTTTTTTTTATCAAATTGAAAATAATTTATTGTTGGGGGTAAATGGAAAAAATTCAAAAACTATTTCCAGCCAATGTTGGATGTATAGCTGTTTCACGAAAATGAATAAGGCAAAAGTGGAAAAAATTCAACAGCTTTCACAGAGTCTCAGTGGTCGAGCAAAGAACGTATATTGTACTTATGTTTTTGTGTTGGCATGTGCGAACGCAAATCGTATGGGATTTGTGGCAAATTAAAAAATTCACTTACCTTTGCATTGGAAATAAAATAAGATTATTTTAAAGGTACATACTTTTGAATTATGTATTATCATTTTTTGTTTGCTTTGAATATTTTTTTATTATTTTTTTAATATGATTTTTTATGAACATGAAAAAATGTGTGCCTTTTATTATCCATGGATTATTTTTATAATTGTTAAACAAATAAATTTAAAATTTGCAGGAACCGTAACGATTATTTTATGGTAAAAAAAAATTATTTTTAACCAAAAAATAAAAACCAGAAAATAATTAAGTATGTACATTGTACATATTAAAAATAAATTTGAAATAAAAAATAAATTTCCGAATAATTTATTCGTAGGGAATTTACCTGAATAAAAATTTGAAAAATAAAATTTTATTGCAATACATACATATGTAATTATGTATCTAAATAAAAATGTATTCGAATAATGCCCAATTCTGCTACATACATGCATATCTAGGTACATATGTACGTATGTGAAATTAAATTTTGCTATTTGTCTGAGCAAGACCTAGGAAAATTTTAGTTGACTAATTAGGTTTCCCGATCCCTCATTGTTTTTTTCATTTGTTTTTTTTTTTAAGATATTTTTACATTTTTTAAATAAAAACAAAAAAAAAAAAAATTACTGGTCTTCTTTGACAGCAACCAGAGAACTTATAAATTATAACATATTTACTAATGAGATTAATTCAATCAGATGGCGCTGTTTTAGCTATAAATTAAACTTTAATTATTAAATCGTGCGCTAATAATGAAAAATATAAAAACGCACAACACCAGCACGATCTGCAGAAGAAATCGATAGAATATAAAAAATTAAACAATGCGCTGCTATGATAAAAATCGAAGGAAAAATTTAGTAATAATTGTTTGAACATTTTCGATTTCGATCACTATTACCATTCACTGAATTATGTGAAATTTATTCGTTTTTTTTTTTTTTAAGACCGAGAAGAAAATTAAAAAATTATAAAAATTAAACAATTAAAATAAAATTAAAAAATATATAAAATATTTAAAAAAAAAAATACCCAGAAATAAATTTATTCTCTTTAGCTACCCCTCACAAACAATTATCAATTTATAAATTTTCGACATTTTTCGGGTGTACTTTTAAAAATGGAGGAAGTGGGCGGTCGCAATTTTTTTGCTCTTATTGTCAGCCATGATTTTTATTTCAATGTACCGTTGCCCGCGCGTCCATAAGGGCTTTGTGGAGATCATTGCTTTAACAAGTGCTGCGTTTCCTTGCCCCTCTACATTTCGCTGTTGTCCATCATTTTTCACAAAACGAAGCAATTTTGTAAAATTTTAACTCCAAATAGCTTTCAGATCAAGTCAGTCGACATGCGGGTAATTCAAAAGTGATGAACCTCGCGCCCAATGGCAATGGTTCAACACCTGCTTATGTGCGCATTCATATGAACAAGCGCGGCCACTTGCAATAATCGGGCCTGCGCACTGTCAGCAAGCCATTGCATAGAGGCGGTTAGATTTGTATGCCATATTTCGCAAACCAGAAGGAACAAGGAGCAAGGTCAGAGAACGTAGATAGTAGAGAAGGAGCAAATGTTGCGTCGCGCGAATTTAACAGAATTTGCGTGCACACCTAAGAGTGAACGTACCGATTTAGCCACTCAGAGTTGCTTTTCCGTATCGAAGTCAATTTACTCGTTGATTCACTCTTGCGCACTCGTTGTGCCAATAGTTAAATTCGTGGGGAGTTTAATCGCGAATTTATTTATGAATTTATTTGCCTTTATATGCGATGCACCGATGCCATCAATGCATCAATTTCTTACAACCGCTAATTTTTTCCAAAAATTTCCTATCGAGTTTTAATTTAGGAACTAAAAAAAAACGATAAAAATTAATTTAAAGATACTTTTAAAAGTTCCTTTGCTGGGACTCGAACCCGCGACCCCTAGCATTTTCTATACTAAAAATTATTAAATAAGATGTTGGTGTGTATAGAACAAAGCACCAATTAGATGAAACTGGTGAATGTTTTTTATCGAATTATCAATTGTAATTAAATTTACGAAATTTTGAACATATATAAAATTATGTTGTCCATAAAAATAATTTCTTGTCCATTTGTTGATGACCAACTATCAACCATCATGGAATTTTCTAAACTAAAAATCATTGAAGAAGATGTTGGTGTGTACACAACAACCGGTAAGTATGTATGTATTTTTTATCGAATTATCAATTTTATGCAATTTCTATTTTTTGTCGAATTATCCATTTTAATTAATTTTAAGCAATTTTTAGCATATAAAAATATTATGTTGTCCCTAAAATTATTTTCTTATACATTTGTTGATGACCAACAGCCATCAACCATCATCATAAGTCATGCAAGAAAATTTACTAAGATGTTGGTGACCACCAACGGTTTTGGATGAATTTTTATTCAAATAAAAAATAAATTTTAGTTATCCATTCAGAAAATTTTGATTAAAGAATAAATTTTTATTTTTTTTTTATTTTTTTTATTTTTTAGAAACTAGAAAAAAACCAGCTGTAGTTACATCCATGCTTAAAAAGTTTTTTTCTAGTTTCTAAAAAATAGAAAATTAAATATAACCTGGGCCTGTGCTCGTTAAATTAAATAAATTACATATACATTTTTATTATTCATTCTGATTTGTTATCCAAATTGTTTTGTTGTATTTTTTTTTTTTATCAAATTGAAAATAATTTATTGTTGGGGGTAAATGGAAAAAATTCAAAAACTATTTCCAGCATATGTTGGATGTATAGCTGTTTCACGAAAATGAATAAGGCAAAAGTGGAAAAAATTCAACAGCTTTCACAGAGTCTCAGTGGTCGAGCAAAGAACGTATATTGTACTTATGCTTTGTGTTGGCATGTGCGAACGCAAATCGTATGGGATTTGTGGCAAATTAAAAAATTCACTTACATTTGCATTGGAAATAAAATAAGATTATTTTAAAGGTACATACTTTTGAATTATGTATTATCATTTTTTGTTTGCTTTGAATATTTTTTTATTATTTTTTTAATATGATTTTTTATGAACATGAAAAAATGTGTGCCTTTTATTATCCATGGATTATTTTTATAATTGTTAAACAAATAAATTTAAAATTTGCAGGAACCGTAACGATTATTTTATGGTAAAAAAAAATTATTTTTAACCAAAAAATAAAAACCAGAAAATAATTAAGTATGTACATTGTACATATTAAAAATAAATTTGAAATAAAAAATAAATTTCCGAATAATTTATTCGTAGGGAATTTACCTGAATAAAAATTTGAAAAATAAAATTTTATTGCAATACATACATATGTAATTATGTATCTAAATAAAAATTTATTCGAATAATGCCCAATTCTGCTACATACATACATATCTAGGTACATATGTACGTATGTGAAATTAAATTTTGCTATTTGTCTGAGCAAGACCTAGGAAAATTTTAGTTGACTAATTAGGTTTCCCGATCCCTCATTGTTTTTTTCATTTGTTTTTTTTTTTTAGATATTTTTACATTTTTTAAATAAAAACAAAAAAAAAATTACTGGTCTTCTTTGACAGCAACCAGAGAACTTATAAATTATAACATATTTACTAATGAGATTAATTCAATCAGATGGCGCTGTTTTAGCTATAAATTAAACTTTAATTATTAAATCGTGCGCTAATAATGAAAAATATAAAAACGCACAACACCAGCACGATCTGCAGAAGAAATCGATAGAATATAAAAAATTAAACAATGCGCTGCTATGATAAAAATCGAAGGAAAAATTTAGTAATAATTGTTTGAACATTTTCGATTTCGATCACTATTACCATTCACTGAATTATGTGAAATTTATTCGTTTTTTTTTTAAGACCGAGAAGAAAATTAAAAAATTATAAAAATTAAACAATTAAAATAAAATTAAAAAATATATAAAATATTTAAAAAAAAAATACCCAGAAATAAATTTATTCTCTTTAGCTACCCCTCACAAACAATTATCAATTTATAAATTTTCGAAATTTTTCGGGTGTACTTTTAAAAATGGAGGAAGTGGGCGGTCGCAATTTTTTTGCTCTTATTGTCAGCCATGATTTTTATTTCAATGTACCGTTGCCCGCGCGTCCATAAGGGCTTTGTGGAGATCATTGCTTTAACAAGTGCTGCGTTTCCTTGCCCCTCTACATTTCGCTGTTGTCCATCATTTTTCACAAAACGAAGCAATTTTGTAAAATTTTAACTCCAAATAGCTTTCAGATCAAGTCAGTGGACATGCGGGTAATTCAAAAGTGATGAACCTCGCGCCCAATGGCAATGGTTCAACACCTGCTTATGTGCGCATTCATATGAACAAGCGCGGCCACTTGCAATAATCGGGCCTGCGCACTGTCAGCAAGCCATTGCCAGAGAACGTAGATAGTAGAGAAGGAGCAAATGTTGCGTCGCGCGAATTTAACAGAATTTGCGTGCACACCTAAGAGTGAAGGTACCGATTTAGCCACTCAGAGTTGCTTTTCCGTATCGAAGTCAATTTACTCGTTGATTCACTCTTGCGCACTCGTTGTGCCAATAGTTAAATTCGTGGGGAGTTTAATCGCGAATTTATTTATGAATTTATTTGCCTTTATATGCCGATGCACCGATGCCATCAATGCATCAATTTCTTACAACCGCTAATTTTGATGTGTAAACATCTTTGCTGTAGCTACGAGTAATTTCGAAAAACAGGTAAAGTTTACGCGTAAACATGTAAATGCGTAAACGAGTAAACATGTAAATGCGTAAACCGTAAATGACTTTGGCATTGTCGGTGGTAGGTAGGTAGCTAGGCATGTACTTACAAATGCTTGCATGCATAGTCGTGCAAATGCAAATATCAGCAACAACAGCAACGAAGCGAAGCGAAGTTGTTGTTGTTGTTGTTTTCTGCAACAATGCGACAAATAGGCAAAATAAAAAGGGCCAACCTGTTTGAACATGTATGGATATGCATCTGAGCAATATTGGTATCAAATGAAAGGTTTTGAGCAGGACTTCGATATGAAGCTCTTTTCATTGTGACTCCTAGGCCGGTTCTCCAGATATGGGTCGAAACGAGGACCCGGATGATCCTTGAATGTTTCTGAGCAAAATTGGTATGAAATGAAAGGTTCTGAGCAGGGATTCTACAGGGAGCTCTACTCTTTATGATTCCTAGTTCGGGTTCCGATATATGGGCCAAAACGAGGACCCGGATGATCCTTGAATGTCTCTGAACAATATTGGTATCAGATGAAAGGTTTTAAGCAGGACTTCGATATGAAGCTCTTTTAATTGTGACCCCTAGGCCGGGTCTCCAGATATGGGTCAAAACGAGGACCCGGATGATCCTTGAATGTTTCTGAGCAAAATTGGTATGAAATGAAAGGTTCTGAGCAGGGATTCTATACGGAGCTCTACTCTTTATGATTCATATGTCGGGTCCCGAGATATGGGTCAAAACGATGACCCTGATGATCCTTGAATGTTTCTGAACAAAATTGGTATCAAATGAAAGGTTTTGAGCAGGACTTCGCTATGAAGCTCTTTTCATTGTGACCTCTAGACCGGGTCTCCAGATATGGGTCAAAACGAGGAGCCGGATGATCCTTGAATGTTTCTGAGCAAAATTGGTATCAAATGAAAGGTGTTGAGCAGGGATACTACATGGATGTCTATTCTTTATGATGTCTAGGTCGGGTCCCGAGATATGGGCCAGAATGAGGACCGGATGATCCTTGAATGTTTCTGAGCAATATTGGTATCAAATAAAAGGTGTTGAGCAGGGCTTTCACATAGAGCTCTATTCATTTGATGAGTCCTAGGTCGGGTCCCCAAATATGGGTCAAAATGTGACCCCGGATTAACCCGGAATGTTTCTGAGCAATATTGGTATCAAATGAAAAGTGTTGAGCAGGACTTCTATACGGAGCTCTACCCTTTATGATTCCTAGGCCGGGTCTCCAGATATGGGTCAAACGTGGACTCTGATGATCTTGCATGTTTCTGAGTAATACAAAACAAAAGAAAATAAAAAATCAAAATTTAAAAACCAAAACAAACAAAAACAACAAAATAGTAGCAGTCACAATGACAACAAAAATTACAAAAACTATAGTCGCATTTTAATCCATAGAAAACCAGGAAAAAAAGGAATAAGGAAAAGGGAATAAATATCCGATTTCGAAACTGTTTACACATCAATATTCATGAATACTCGTTATTCACGCTTTAATTTTTTTTCCAAAAATTTCCTATCGAGTTTTAATTTAGGAACTAAAAAAAAACGATAAAAATTAATTTAAAGATACTTTTAAAAGTTCCTTTGCTGGGACTCGAACCCGCGACCCCTAGCATTTTCTATACTAAAAATTATTAAATAAGATGTTGGTGTGTATAGAACAAAGCACCAATTAGATGAAACTGGTGAATGTTTTTTTATCGAATTATCAACTGTAATTAAATTTACGAAATTTTGAACATATATAAAATTATGTTGTCCATAAAAATAATTTCTTGTCCATTTGTTGATGACCAACTATCAACCATCATGGAATTTTCTAAACTAAAAATCATTGAAGAAGATGTTGGTGTGTACACAACAACCGGTAAGTATGTATGTATTTTTTATCGAATTATCAATTTTATGCAATTTCTATTTTTTGTCGAATTATCCATTTTAATTAATTTTAAGCAATTTTTAGCATATAAAAATATTATGTTGTCCCTAAAATTATTTTCTTATACATTTGTTGATGACCAACAGCCATCAACCATCATCATAAGTCATGCAAGAAAATTTACTAAGATGTTGGTGACCACCAACGGTTTTGGATGAATTTTTATTCAAATAAAAAATAAATTTTAGTTATCCATTCAGAAAATTTTGATTAAAGAATAAATTTTTATTTTTTTTTATTTTTTTTATTTTTTAGAAACTAGAAAAAAACCAGCTGTAGTTACATCCATGCTTAAAAAGTTTTTTTTCTAGTTTCTAAAAAATAGAAAATTAAATATAACCTGGGCCTGTGCTCGTTAAATTAAATAAATTACATATACATTTTTATTATTCATTCTAATTTGTTATCCAAATTGTTTTGTTGTATTTTTTTTTTTATCAAATTGAAAATAATTTATTGTTGGGGGTAAATGGAAAAAATTCAAAAACTATTTCCAGCGAATGTTGGATGTATAGCTGTTTCACGAAAATGAATAAGGCAAAAGTGGAAAAAATTCAACAGCTTTCACAGAGTCTCAGTGGTCGAGCAAAGAACGTATATTGTACTTATGTTTTTGTGTTGGCATGTGCGAACGCAAATCGTATGGGATTTGTGGCAAATTAAAAAATTCACTTACCTTTGCATTGGAAATAAAATAAGATTATTTTAAAGGTACATACTTTTGAATTATGTATTATCATTTTTTGTTTGCTTTGAATATTTTTTTATTATTTTTTTAATATGATTTTTTATGAACATGAAAAAATGTGTGCCTTTTATTATCCATGGATTATTTTTATAATTGTTAAACAAATAAATTTAAAATTTGCAGGAACCGTAACGATTATTTTATGGTAAAAAAAAATTATTTTTAACCAAAAAATAAAAACCAGAAAATAATTAAGTATGTACATTGTACATATTAAAAATAAATTTGAAATAAAAAATAAATTTCCGAATAATTTATTCGTAGGGAATTTACCTGAATAAAAATTTGAAAAATAAAATTTTATTGCAATACATACATATGTAATTATGTATCTAAATAAAAATTTATTCGAATAATGCCCAATTCTGCTACATACATACATATCTAGGTACATATGTACGTATGTGAAAATAAATTTTGCTATTTGTCTGAGCAAGACCTAGGAAAATTTTAGTTGACTAATTAGGTTTCCCGATCCCTCATTGTTTTTTTCATTTGTTTTTTTTTTTAAGATATTTTTACATTTTTTAAATAAAAACAAAAAAAAAATTACTGGTCTTCTTTGACAGCAACCAGAGAACTTATAAATTATAACATATTTACTAATGAGATTAATTCATTCAGATGGCGCTGTTTTAGCTATAAATTAAACTTTAATTATTAAATCGTGCGCTAATAATGAAAAATATAAAAACGCACAACACCAGCACGATCTGCAGAAGAAATCGATAGAATATAAAAAATTAAACAATGCGCTGCTATGATAAAAATCGAAGGAAAAATTTAGTAATAATTGTTTGAACATTTTCGATTTCGATCACTATTACCATTCACTGAATTATGTGAAATTTATTCGTTTTTTTTTTTTAAGACCGAGAAGAAAATTAAAAAATTATAAAAATTAAACAATTAAAATAAAATTAAAAAATATATAAAATATTTAAAAAAAAATATCCAGAAATAAATTTATTCTCTTTAGCTACCCCTCACAAACAATTATCAATTTATAAATTTTCGAAATTTTTCGGGTGTACTTTTAAAAATGGAGGAAGTGGGCGGTCGCAATTTTTTTGCTCTTATTGTCAGCCATGATTTTTATTTCAATGTACCGTCAGAGAACGTAGATAGTAGAGAAGGAGCAAATGTTGCGTCGCGCGAATTTAACAGAATTTGCGTGCACACCTAAGAGTGAACGTACCGATTTAGCCACTCAGAGTTGCTTTTCCGTATCGAAGTCAATTTACTCGTTGATTCACTCTTGCGCACTCGTTGTGCCAATAGTTAAATTCGTGGGGAGTTTAATCGCGAATTTATTTATGAATTTATTTGCCTTTATATGCGATGCACCGATGCCATCAATGCATCAATTTCTTACAACCGCTAATTTTTTCCAAAAATTTCCTTTCGAGTTTTAATTTAGGAACTAAAAAAAAACGATAAAAATTAATTTAAAGATACTTTTAAAAGTTCCTTTGCTGGGACTCGAACCCGCGACCCCTAGCATTTTCTATACTAAAAATTATTAAATAAGATGTTGGTGTGTATAGAACAAAGCACCAATTAGATGAAACTGGTGAATGTTTTTTATCGAATTATCAATTGTAACTAAATTTACGAAATTTTGAACATATATAAAATTATGTTGTCCATAAAAATAATTTCTTGTCCATTTGTTGATGACCAACTATCAACCATCATGGAATTTTCTAAACTAAAAATCATTGAAGAAGATGTTGGTGTGTACACAACAACCGGTAAGTATGTATGTATTTTTTATCGAATTATCAATTTTATGCAATTTCTATTTTGTCGAATTATCCATTTTAATTAATTTTAAGCAATTTTTAGCATATAAAAATATTATGTTGTCCCTAAAATTATTTTCTTATACATTTGTTGATGACCAACAGCCATCAACCATCATCATAAGTCATGCAAGAAAATTTACTAAGATGTTGGTGACCACCAACGGTTTTGGATGAATTTTTATTCAAATAAAAAATAAATTTTAGTTATCCATTCAGAAAATTTTGATTAAAGAATAAATTTTTATTTTTTTTTTATTTTTTTTATTTTTTAGAAACTAGAAAAAAACAAGCTGTAGTTACATCCATGCTTAAAAAGTTTTTTTCTAGTTTCTAAAAAATAGAAAATTAAATATAACCTGGGCCTGTGCTCGTTAAATTAAATAAATTACATATACATTTTTATTATTCATTCTGATTTGTTATCCAAATTGTTTTGTTGTATTTTTTTTTTATCAAATTGAAAATAATTTATTGTTGGGGGTAAATGGAAAAAATTCAAAAACTATTTCCAGCGAATGTTGGATGTATAGCTGTTTCACGAAAATGAATAAGGCAAAAGTGGAAAAAATTCAACAGCTTTCACAGAGTCTCAGTGGTCGAGCAAAGAACGTATATTGTACTTATGTTTTTGTGTTGGCATGTGCGAACGCAAATCGTATGGGATTTGTGGCAAATTAAAAAATTCACTTACCTTTGCATTGGAAATAAAATAAGATTATTTTAAAGGTACATACTTTTGAATTATGTATTATCATTTTTTGTTTGCTTTGAATATTTTTTTTATTATTTTTTTAATATGATTTTTTATGAACATGAAAAAATGTGTGCCTTTTATTATCCATGGATTATTTTTATAATTGTTAAACAAATAAATTTAAAATTTGCAGGAACCGTAACGATTATTTTATGGTAAAAAAAAATTATTTTTAACCAAAAAATAAAAACCAGAAAATAATTAAGTATGTACATTGTACATATTAAAAATAAATTTGAAATAAAAAATAAATTTCCGAATAATTTATTCGTAGGGAATTTACCTGAATAAAAATTTGAAAAATAAAATTTTATTGCAATACATACATATGTAATTATGTATCTAAATAAAAATTTATTCGAATAATGCCCAATTCTGCTACATACATACATATCTAGGTACATATGTACGTATGTGAAATTAAATTTTGCTATTTGACTGAGCAAGACCTAGGAAAATTTTAGTTGACTAATTAGGTTTCCCGATCCCTCATTGTTTTTTTCATTTGTTTTTTTTTTTAAGATATTTTTACATTTTTTAAATAAAAACAAAAAAAAAAATTACTGGTCTTCTTTGACAGCAACCAGAGAACTTATAAATTATAACATATTTACTAATGAGATTAATTCAATCAGATGGCGCTGTTTTAGCTATAAATTAAACTTTAATTATTAAATCGTGCGCTAATAATGAAAAATATAAAAACGCACAACACCAGCACGATCTGCAGAAGAAATCGATAGAATATAAAAAATTAAACAATGCGCTGCTATGATAAAAATCGAAGGAAAAATTTAGTAATAATTGTTTGAACATTTTCGATTTCGATCACTATTACCATTCACTGAATTATGTGAAATTTATTCGTTTTTTTTTTTAAGACCGAGAAGAAAATTAAAAAATTATAAAAATTAAACAATTAAAATAAAATTAAAAAATATATAAAATATTTAAAAAAAAATACCCAGAAATAAATTTATTCTCTTTAGCTACCCCTCACAAACAATTATCAATTTATAAATTTTCGAAATTTTTCGGGTGTACTTTTAAAAATGGAGGAAGTGGGCGGTCGCAATTTTTTTGCTCTTATTGTCAGCCAAGATTTTTATTTCAATGTACCGTTGCCCGCGCGTCCATAAGGGCTTTGTGGAGATCATTGCTTTAACAAGTGCTGTGTTTCCTTGCCCCTCTACATTTCGCTGTTGTCCATCATTTTTCACAAAACGAAGCAATTTTGTAAAATTTTAACTCCAAATAGCTTTCAGATCAAGTCAGTGGACATGCGGGTAATTCAAAAGTGATGAACCTCGCGCCCAATGGCAATGGTTCAACACCTGCTTATGTGCGCATTCATATGAACAAGCGCGGCCACTTGCAATAATCGGGCCTGCGCACTGTCAGCAAGCCATTGCATAGAGGCGGTTAGATTTGTATGTCATATTTCGCAAACCAGAAGGAACAAGGAGCAAGGTGAATGGACAAGCATGGGCACCACCACAAGCGAACAAGCAGAGAGCGTGAGCATGTAGTAGTGTGCTTAAAATTGCACACTGAGGCAAAATTCAAAAATTTTTCGTAACTTCGTGTGTTGATGAAAATTTAATTATATCAGATTTTATAGCATGAAAATAGAGGTTATATTAAAAATAGGTATGTTTGTAGATACAAATTTAATAAAAAATAAATGTTGCTTGATTTCGATTCACATTCGAATTAATTGCAATTTCAATATAGAAGCATACAAAATTAACCCATTTTCAATTTTAAAGAGTTGAAAATGGCATAAAAAATTATACTTCATTTGATTTCAAATGGCTACATTTAACACTATTGAGAATATTTAAAATAAAAAAAATAAATTTCCCAACCAATCTTAAACATTTTAAAAAAATTTCATACATCACTCGCCCACTGTTGTTACGGACAAAAAAAAGGCATCAACCTGCTTCCATCACTGTTGAAGGCGAACTGAATCGTTTTCTCGCTGAAATAATTATGCTCTGAATTTGTGTACGTATACATTTTTTTACGCTCGCTGCACAAAGAGCTCTCTTTGCCCATGTCCGTGAATGGAACACCGCGCAACGAAATCGCTGTTGACAGTGAACAGGCCGCAATCAGAGAACGTAGATAGTAGAGAAGGAGCAAATGCTGCGTCGCGCGAATATAACAGAATTTGCGTGCACACCTAAGAGTGAACGTACCGATTTAGCCACTCAGAGTTGCTTTTCCGTATCGAAGTCAATTTACTCGTTGATTCACTCTTGCGCACTCGTTGTGCCAATAGTTAAATTCGTGGGGAGTTTAATCGCGAATTTATTTATGAATTTATATTTGCCTTTATATGCGATGCACCGATGCCATCAATGCATCAATTTCTTACAACCGCTAATTTTTTCCAAAAATTTCCTATCGAGTTTTAATTTAGGAACTAAAAAAAACGATAAAAATTAATTTAAAGATACTTTTAAAAGTTCCTTTGCTGGGACTCGAACCCGCGACCCCTAGCATTTTCTATACTAAAAATTATTAAATAAGATGTTGGTGTGTATAGAACAAAGCACCAATTAGATGAAACTGGTGAATGTTTTTTATCGAATTATCAATTGTAATTAAATTTACGAAATTTTGAACATATATAAAATTATGTTGTCCATAAAAATAATTTCTTGTCCATTTGTTGATGACCAACTATCAACCATCATGGAATTTTCTAAACTAAAAATCATTGAAGAAGATGTTGGTGTGTACACAACAACCGGTAAGTATGTATGTATTTTTTATCGAATTATCAATTTTATGCAATTTCTATTTTTTGTCGAATTATCCATTTTAATTAATTTTAAGCAATTTTTAGCATATAAAAATATTATGTTGTCCCTAAAATTATTTTCTTATACATTTGTTGATGACCAACAGCCATCAACCATCATCATAAGTCATGCAAGAAAATTTACTAAGATGTTGGTGACCACCAACGGTTTTGGATGAATTTTTATTCAAATAAAAAATAAATTTTAGTTATCCATTCAGAAAATTTTGATTAAAGAATAAATTTTTATTTTTTTTTTATTTTTTTTATTTTTTAGAAACTAGAAAAAAACCAGCTGTAGTTACATCCATGCTTAAAAAGTTTTTTTCTAGTTTCTAAAAAATAGAAAATTAAATATAACCTGGGCCTGTGCTCGTTAAATTAAATAAATTACATATACATTTTTATTATTCATTCTGATTTGTTATCCAAATTGTTTTGTTGTATTTTTTTTTTTTATCAAATTGAAAATAATTTATTGTTGGGGGTAAATGGAAAAAATTCAAAAACTATTTCCAGCGAATGTTGGATGTATAGCTGTTTCACGAAAATGAATAAGGCAAAAGTGGAAAAAATTCAACAGCTTTCACAGAGTCTCAGTGGTCGAGCAAAGAACGTATATTGTACTTATGTTTTTGTGTTGGCATGTGCGAACGCAAATCGTATGGGATTTGTGGCAAATTAAAAAATTCACTTACCTTTGCATTGGAAATAAAATAAGATTATTTTAAAGGTACATACTTTTGAATTATGTATTATCATTTTTTGTTTGCTTTGAATATTTTTTTATTATTTTTTTAATATGATTTTTTATGAACATGAAAAAATGTGTGCCTTTTATTATCCATGGATTATTTTTATAATTGTTAAACAAATAAATTTAAAATTTGCAGGAACCGTAACGATTATTTTATGGTAAAAAACAAAAATTATTTTTAACCAAAAAATAAAAACCAGAAAATAATTAAGTATGTACATTGTACATATTAAAAATAAATTTGAAATAAAAAATAAATTTCCGAATAATTTATTCGTAGGGAATTTACCTGAATAAAAATTTGAAAAATAAAATTTTATTGCAATACATACATATGTAATTATGTATCTAAATAAAAATTTATTCGAATAATGCCCAATTCTGCTACATACATGCATATCTAGGTACATATGTACGTATGTGAAATTAAATTTTGCTATTTGTCTGAGCAAGACCTAGGAAAATTTTAGTTGACTAATTAGGTTTCCCGATCCCTCATTGTTTTTTTCATTTGTTTTTTTTTTTAAGATATTTTTACATTTTTTAAATAAAAACAAAAAAAAAAATTACTGGTCTTCTTTGACAGCAACCAGAGAACTTATAAATTATAACATATTTACTAATGAGATTAATTCAATCAGATGGCGCTGTTTTAGCTATAAATTAAACTTTAATTATTAAATCGTGCGCTAATAATGAAAAATATAAAAACGCACAACACCAGCACGATCTGCAGAAGAAATCGATAGAATATAAAAAATTAAACAATGCGCTGCTATGATAAAAATCGAAGGAAAAATTTAGTAATAATTGTTTGAACATTTTCGATTTCGATCACTATTACCATTCACTGAATTATGTGAAATTTATTCGTTTTTTTTTTTAAGACCGAGAAGAAAATTAAAAAATTATAAAAATTAAACAATTAAAATAAAATTTAAAAATATATAAAATATTTAAAAAAAAATACCCAGAAATAAATTTATTCTCTTTAGCTACCCCTCACAAACAATTATCAATTTATAAATTTTCGAAATTTTTCGGGTGTACTTTTAAAAATGGAGGAAGTGGGCGGTCGCAATTTTTTTTCTCTTATTGTCAGCCATGATTTTTATTTCAATGTACCGTTGCCCGCGCGTCCATAAGGGCTTTGTGGAGATCATTGCCAGAGAACGTAGATAGTAGAGAAGGAGCAAATGTTGCGTCGCGCGAATTTAACAGAATTTGCGTGCACACCTAAGACTGAACGTACCGATTTAGCCACTCAGAGTTGCTTTTCCGTATCGAAGTCAATTTACTCGTTGATTCACTCTTGCGCACTCGTTGTGCCAATAGTTAAATTCGTGGGGAGTTTAATCGCGAATTTATTTATGAATTTATTTGCCTTTATATGCGATGCACCGATGCCATCAATGCATCAATTTCTTACAACCGCTAATTTTTTCCAAAAATTTCCTATCGAGTTTTAATTTAGGAACTAAAAAAAAACGATAAAAATTAATTTAAAGATACTTTTAAAAGTTCCTTTGCTGGGACTCGAACCCGCGACCCCTAGCATTTTCTATACTAAAAATTATTAAATAAGATGTTGGTGTGTATAGAACAAAGCACCAATTAGATGAAACTGGTGAATGTTTTTTATCGAATTATCAATTGTAATTAAATTTACGAAATTTTGAACATATATAAAATTATGTTGTCCATAAAAATAATTTCTTGTCCATTTGTTGATGACCAACTATCAACCATCATGGAATTTTCTAAACTAAAAATCATTGAAGAAGATGTTGGTGTGTACACAACAACCGGTAAGTATGTATGTATTTTTTATCGAATTATCAATTTTATGCAATTTCTATTTTTTGTCGAATTATCCATTTTAATTAATTTTAAGCAATTTTTAGCATATAAAAATATTATGTTGTCCCTAAAATTATTTTCTTATACATTTGTTGATGAACAACAGCCATCAACCATCATCATAAGTCATGCAAGAAAATTTACTAAGATGTTGGTGACCACCAACGGTTTTGGATGAATTTTTATTCAAATAAAAAATAAATTTTAGTTATCCATTCAGAAAATTTTGATTAAAGAATAAATTTTTATTTTTTTTTTATTTTTTTTATTTTTTAGAAACTAGAAAAAAACCAGCTGTAGTTACATCCATGCTTAAAAAGTTTTTTTCTAGTTTCTAAAAAATAGAAAATTAAATATAACCTGGGCCTGTGCTCGTTAAATTAAATAAATTACATATACATTTTTATTATTCATTCTGATTTGTTATCCAAATTGTTTTGTTGTATTTTTTTTTTTATCAAATTGAAAATAATTTATTGTTGGGGGTAAATGGAAAAAATTCAAAAACTATTTCCAGCGAATGTTGGATGTATAGCTGTTTCACGAAAATGAATAAGGCAAAAGTGGAAAAAATTCAACAGCTTTCACAGAGTCTCAGTGGTCGAGCAAAGAACGTATATTGTACTTATGTTTTTGTGTTGGCATGTGCGAACGCAAATCGTATGGGATTTGTGGCAAATTAAAAAATTCACTTACCTTTGCATTGGAAATAAAATAAGATTATTTTAAAGGTACATACTTTTGAATTATGTATTATCATTTTTTGTTTGCTTTGAATATTTTTTTATTATTTTTTTAATATGATTTTTTATGAACATGAAAAAATGTGTGCCTTTTATTATCCATGGATTATTTTTATAATTGTTAAACAAATAAATTTAAAATTTGCAGGAACCGTAACGATTATTTTATGGTAAAAAAAAATTATTTTTAACCAAAAAATAAAAACCAGAAAATAATTAAGTATGTACATTGTACATATTAAAAATAAATTTGAAATAAAAAATAAATTTCCGAATAATTTATTCGTAGGGAATTTACCTGAATAAAAATTTGAAAAATAAAATTTTATTGCAATACATACATATGTAATTATGTATCTAAATAAAAATTTATTCGAATAATGCCCAATTCTGCTACATACATACATATCTAGGTACATATGTACGTATGTGAAAATAAATTTTGCTATTTGTCTGAGCAAGACCTAGGAAAATTTTAGTTGACTAATTAGGTTTCCCGATCCCTCATTGTTTTTTTCATTTGTTTTTTTTTTTAAGATATTTTTACATTTTTTAAATAAAAACAAAAAAAAAATTACTGGTCTTCTTTGACAGCAACCAGAGAACTTATAAATTATAACATATTTACTAATGAGATTAATTCAATCAGATGGCGCTGTTTTAGCTATAAATTAAACTTTAATTATTAAATCGTGCGCTAATAATGAAAAATATAAAAACGCACAACACCAGCACGATCTGCAGAAGAAATCGATAGAATATAAAAAATTAAACAATGCGCTGCTATGATAAAAATCGAAGGAAAAATTTAGTAATAATTGTTTGAACATTTTCGATTTCGATCACTATTACCATTCACTGAATTATGTGAAATTTATTCGTTTTTTTTTTAAGACCGAGAAGAAAATTAAAAAATTATAAAAATTAAACAATTAAAATAAAATTAAAAAATATATAAAATATAAAAAAAAAAAAATACCCAGAAATAAATTTATTCTCTTTAGCTACCCCTCACAAACAATTATCAATTTATAAATTTTCGAAATTTTTCGGGTGTACTTTTAAAAATGGAGGAAGTGGGCGGTCGCAATTTTTTTGCTCTTATTGTCAGCCATGATTTTTATTTCAATGTACCGTTGCCCGCGCGTCCATAAGGGCTTTGTGGAGATCATTGCTTTAACAAGTGCTGCGTTTCCTTGCCCCTCTACATTTCGCTGTTGTCCATCATTTTTCACAAAACGAAGCAATTTTGTAAAATTTTAACTCCAAATAGCTTTCAGATCAAGTCTATCTACGTTCTCTGGCAATGATCTCCACAAAGCCCTTATGGACGCGCGGGCAACGGTACATTGAAATAAAAATCATGGCTGACAATAAGAGCAAAAAAATTGCGACCGCCCACTTCCTCCATTTTTAAAAGTACACTCGAAAAATTTCGAAAATTTATAAATTGATAATTGTTTGTGAGGGGTAGCTAAAGAGAATAAATTTATTTCTGGGTATTTTTTTAAATATTTTATATATTTTTTAATTTTATTTTAATTGTTTAATTTTTATAATTTTTTAATTTTCTTCTCGGTCTTAAAAAAAAAAACGAATAAATTTCACATAATTCAGTGAATGGTAATAGTGATCGAAATCGAAAATGTTCAAACAATTATTACTAAATTTTTCCTTCGATTTTTATCATAGCAGCGCATTGTTTAATTTTTTATATTCTATCGATTTCTTCTGCAGATCGTGCTGGTGTTGTGCGTTTTTATATTTTTAATTATTAGCGCACGATTTAATAATTAAAGTTTAATTTATAGCTAAAACAGCGCCATCTGATTGAATTAATCTCATTAGTAAATATGTTATAATTTATAAGTTCTCTGGTTGCTGTCAAAGAAGACCAGTAATTTTTTTTTTTGTTTTTATTTAAAAAATGTAAAAATATCTAAAAAAAAAAAAACAAATGAAAAAAACAATGAGGGATCGGGAAACCTAATTAGTCAACTAAAATTTTCCTAGGTCTTGCTCAGACAAATAGCAAAATTTAATTTCACATACGTACATATGTACCTAGATATGTATGTATGTAGCAGAATTGGGCATTATTCGAATAAATTTTTATTTAGATACATAATTACATATGTATGTATTGCAATAAAATTTTATTTTTCAAATTTTTATTCAGGTAAATTCCCTACGAATAAATTATTCGGAAATTTATTTTTTATTTCAAATTTATTTTTAATATGTACAATGTACATACTTAATTATTTTCTGGTTTTTATTTTTTGGTTAAAAATAATTTTTTTTTACCATAAAATAATCGTTACGGTTCCTGCAAATTTTAAATTTATTTGTTTAACAATTATAAAAATAATCCATGGATAATAAAAGGCACACATTTTTTCATGTTCATAAAAAATCATATTAAAAAAATAATAAAAAAATATTCAAAGCAAACAAAAAATGATAATACATAATTCAAAAGTATGTACCTTTAAAATAATCTTATTTTATTTCCAATGCAAAGGTAAGTGAATTTTTTAATTTGCCACAAATCCCATACGATTTGCGTTCGCACATGCCAACACAAAAACATAAGTACAATATACGTTCTTTGCTCGACCACTGAGACTCTGTGAAAGCTGTTGAATTTTTTCCACTTTTGCCTTATTCATTTTCGTGAAACAGCTATACATCCAACATTCGCTGGAAATGGTTTTTGAATTTTTTCCATTTACCCCCAACAATAAATTATTTTCAATTTGATAAAAAAAAAATACAACAAAACAATTTGGATAACAAATCAGAATGAATAATAAAAATGTATATGTAATTTATTTAATTTAACGAGCACAGGCCCAGGTTATATTTAATTTTCTATTTTTTAGAAACTAGAAAAAAACTTTTTAAGCATGGATGTAACTACAGCTGGTTTTTTTCTAGTTTCTAAAAAATAAAAAAAATAAAAAAAAAAATAAAAATTTATTCTTTAATCAAAATTTTCTGAATGGATAACTAAAATTTATTTTTTATTTGAATAAAAATTCATCCAAAACCGTTGGTGGTCACCAACATCTTAGTAAATTTTCTTGCATGACTTATGATGATGGTTGATGGCTGTTGGTCATCAACAAATGTATAAGAAAATAATTTTAGGGACAACATAATATTTTTATATGCTAAAAATTGCTTAAAATTAATTAAAATGGATAATTCGACAAAAAATAGAAATTGCATAAAATTGATAATTCGATAAAAAATACATACATACTTACCGGTTGTTGTGTACACACCAACATCTTCTTCAATGATTTTTAGTTTAGAAAATTCCATGATGGTTGATAGTTGGTCATCAACAAATGGACAAGAAATTATTTTTATGGACAACATAATTTTATATATGTTCAAAATTTCGTAAATTTAATTACAATTGATAATTCGATAAAAAACATTCACCAGTTTCATCTAATTGGTGCTTTGTTCTATACACACCAACATCTTATTTAATAATTTTTAGTATAGAAAATGCTAGGGGTCGCGGGTTCGAGTCCCAGCAAAGGAACTTTTAAAAGTATCTTTAAATTAATTTTTATCGTTTTTTTTTAGTTCCTAAATTAAAACTCGATAGGAAATTTTTGGAAAAAATTAGCGGTTGTAAGAAATTGATGCATTGATGGCATCGGTGCATCGCATATAAAGGCAAATAAATTCATAAATAAATTCGCGATTAAACTCCCCACGAATTTAACTATTGGCACAACGAGTGCACAAGAGTGAATCAACGAGTAAATTGACTTCGATACGGAAAAGCAACTCTGAGTGGCTAAATCGGTACGTTCACTCTTAGGTGTGCACGCAAATTCTGTTAAATTCGCGCGACGCAACATTTGCTCCTTCTCTACTATCTACGTTCTCTGGCAATGGCTTGCTGACAGTGCGCAGGCCCGATTATTGCAAGTGGCCGCGCTTGTTCATATGAATGCGCACATAAGCAGGTGTTGAACCATTGCCATTGGGCGCGAGGTTCATCACTTTTGAATTACCCGCATGTCCACTGACTTGATCTGAAAGCTATTTGGAGTTAAAATTTTACAAAATTGCTTCGTTTTGTGAAAAATGATGGACAACAGCGAAATGTAGAGGGGCAAGGAAACGCAGCACTTGTTAAAGCAATGATCTCCACAAAGCCCTTATGGACGCGCGGGCAACGGTACATTGAAATAAAAATCATGGCTGACAATAAGAGCAAAAAAATTGCGACCGCCCACTTCCTCCATTTTTAAAAGTACACCCGAAAAATTTCGAAAATTTATAAATTGATAATTGTTTGTGAGGGGTAGCTAAAGAGAATAAATTTATTTCTGGGTATTTTTTTTTTTAATATTTTATATATTTTTTAATTTTATTTTAATTGTTTAATTTTTATAATTTTTTAATTTTCTTCTCGGTCTTAAAAAAAAAACGAATAAATTTCACATAATTCAGTGAATGGTAATAGTGATCGAAATCGAAAATGTTCAAACAATTATTACTAAATTTTTCCTTCGATTTTTATCATAGCAGCGCATTGTTTAATTTTTTATATTCTATCGATTTCTTCTGCAGATCGTGCTGGTGTTGTGCGTTTTTATATTTTTCATTATTAGCGCACGATTTAATAATTAAAGTTTAATTTATAGCTAAAACAGCGCCATCTGATTGAATTAATCTCATTAGTAAATATGTTATAATTTATAAGTTCTCTGGTTGCTGTCAAAGAAGACCAGTAGTTTTTTTTTTTGTTTTTATTTAAAAAATGTAAAAATATCTTAAAAAAAAAAAACAAATGAAAAAACAATGAGGGATCGGGAAACCTAATTAGTCAACTAAAATTTTCCTAGGTCTTGCTCAGACAAATAGCAAAATTTAATTTCACATACGTACATATGTACCTAGATATGTATGTATGTAGCAGAATTGGGCATTATTCGAATAAATTTTTATTTAGATACATAATTACATATGTATGTATTGCAATAAAATTTTATTTTTCAAATTTTTATTCAGGTAAATTCCCTACGAATAAATTATTCGGAAATTTATTTTTTATTTCAAATTTATTTTTAATATGTACAATGTACATACTTAATTATTTTCTGGTTTTTATTTTTTGGTTAAAAATAATTTTTTTTTACCATAAAATAATCGTTACGGTTCCTGCAAATTTTAAATTTATTTGTTTAACAATTATAAAAATAATCCATGGATAATAAAAGGCACACATTTTTTCATGTTCATAAAAAATCATATTAAAAAAATAATAAAAAAATATTCAAAGCAAACAAAAAATGATAATACATAATTCAAAAGTATGTACCTTTAAAATAATCTTATTTTATTTCTAATGCAAAGGTAAGTGAATTTTTTAATTTGCCACAAATCCCATACGATTTGCGTTCGCACATGCCAACACAAAAACATAAGTACAATATACGTTCTTTGCTCGACCACTGAGACTCTGTGAAAGCTGTTGAATTTTTTCCACTTTTGCCTTATTCATTTTCGTGAAACAGCTATACATCCAACATTCGCTGGAAATAGTTTTTGAATTTTTTCCATTTACCCCCAACAATAAATTATTTTCAATTTGATAAAAAAAAAATACAACAAAACAATTTGGATAACAAATCAGAATGAATAATAAAAATGTATATGTAATTTATTTAATTTAACGAGCACAGGCCCAGGTTATATTTAATTTTCTATTTTTTAGAAACTAGAAAAAAACTTTTTAAGCATGGATGTAACTACAGCTGGTTTTTTTCTAGTTTCTAAAAAATAAAAAAAATAAAAAAAAAATAAAAATTTATTCTTTAATCAAAATTTTCTGAATGGATAACTAAAATTTATTTTTTATTTGAATAAAAATTCATCCAAAACCGTTGGTGGTCACCAACATCTTAGTAAATTTTCTTGCATGACTTATGATAATGGTTGATGGCTGTTGGTCATCAACAAATGTATAAGAAAATAATTTTAGGGACAACATAATATTTTTATATGCTAAAAATTGCTTAAAATTAATTAAAATGGATAATTCGACAAAAAATAGAAATTGCATAAAATTGATAATTCGATAAAAAATACATACATACTTACCGGTTGTTGTGTACACACCAACATCTTCTTCAATGATTTTTAGTTTAGAAAATTCCATGATGGTTGATAGTTGGTCATCAACAAATGGACAAGAAATTATTTTTATGGACAACATAATTTTATATATGTTCAAAATTTCGTAAATTTAATTACAATTGATAATTCGATAAAAAACATTCACCAGTTTCATCTAATTGGTGCTTTGTTCTATACACACCAACATCTTATTTAATAATTTTTAGTATAGAAAATGCTAGTGGTCGCGGGTTCGAGTCCCAGCAAAGGAACTTTTAAAAGTATTTTTAAATTAATTTTTATCGTTTTTTTAGTTCCTAAATTAAAACTCGATAGGAAATTTTTGGAAAAAATTAGCGGTTGTAAGAAATTGATGCATTGATGGCATCGGTGCATCGCATATAAAGGCAAATATAAATTCATAAATAAATTCGCGATTAAACTCCCCACGAATTTAACTATTGGCACAACGAGTGCGCAAGAGTGAATCAACGAGTAAATTGACTTCGATACGGAAAAGCAACTCTGAGTGGCTAAATCGGTACGTTCACTCTTAGGTGTGCACGCAAATTCTGTTAAATTCGCGCGACGCAACATTTGCTCCTTCTCTACTATCTACGTTCTCTGATTGCGGCCTGTTCACTGTCAACAGCGATTTCGTTGCGCGGTGTTCCATTCACCTTGCTCCTTGTTCCTTCTGGTTTGCGAAATATGACATACAAATCTAACCGCCTCTATGCAATGGCTTGCTGACAGTGCGCAGGCCCGATTATTGCAAGTGGCCGCGCTTGTTCATATGAATGCGCACATAAGCAGGTGTTGAACCATTGCCATTGGGCGCGAGGTTCATCACTTTTGAATTACCCGCATGTCCACTGACTTGATCTGAAAGCTATTTGGAGTTAAAATTTTACAAAATTGCTTCGTTTTGTGAAAAATGATGGACAACAGCGAAATGTAGAGGGGCAAGGAAACGCAGCACTTGTTAAAGCAATGATCTCCACAAAGCCCTTATGGACGCGCGGGCAACGGTACATTGAAATAAAAATCATGGCTGACAATAAGAGCAAAAAAATTGCGACCGCCCACTTCCTCCATTTTTAAAAGTACACCCGAAAAATTTCGAAAATTTATAAATTGATAATTGTTTGTGAGGGGTAGCTAAAGAGAATAAATTTATTTCTGGGTATTTTTTTTTTAAATATTTTATATATTTTTTATTTTTATTTTAATTGTTTAATTTTTATAATTTTTTAATTTTCTTCTCGGTCTTAAAAAAAAAAAACGAATAAATTTCACATAATTCAGTGAATGGTAATAGTGATCGAAATCGAAAATGTTCAAACAATTATTACTAAATTTTTCCTTCGATTTTTATCATAGCAGCGCATTGTTTAATTTTTTATATTCTATCGATTTCTTCTGCAGATCGTGCTGGTGTTGTGCGTTTTTATATTTTTCATTATTAGCGCACGATTTAATAATTAAAGTTTAATTTATAGCTAAAACAGCGCCATCTGATTGAATTAATCTCATTAGTAAATATGTTATAATTTATAAGTTCTCTGGTTGCTGTCAAAGAAGACCAGTAATTTTTTTTTTTGTTTTTATTTAAAAAATGTAAAAATATCTTAAAAAAAAAAAACAAATGAAAAAAACAATGAGGGATCGGGAAACCTAATTAGTCAACTAAAATTTTCCTAGGTCTTGCTCAGACAAATAGCAAAATTTAATTTCACATACGTACATATGTACCTAGATATGCATGTATGTAGCAGAATTGGGCATTATTCGAATAAATTTTTATTTAGATACATAATTACATATGTATGTATTGCAATAAAATTTTATTTTTCAAATTTTTATTCAGGTAAATTCCCTACGAATAAATTATTCGGAAATTTATTTTTTATTTCAAATTTATTTTTAATATGTACAATGTACATACTTAATTATTTTCTGGTTTTTATTTTTTGGTTAAAAATAATTTTTTTTTACCATAAAATAATCGTTACGGTTCCTGCAAATTTTAAATTTATTTGTTTAACAATTATAAAAATAATCCATGGATAATAAAAGGCACACATTTTTTCATGTTCATAAAAAATCATATTAAAAAAATAATAAAAAAATATTCAAAGCAAACAAAAAATGATAATACATAATTCAAAAGTATGTACCTTTAAAATAATCTTATTTTATTTCCAATGCAAAGGTAAGTGAATTTTTTAATTTGCCACAAATCCCATACGATTTGCGTTCGCACATGCCAACACAAAAACATAAGTACAATATACGTTCTTTGCTCGACCACTGAGACTCTGTGAAAGCTGTTGAATTTTTTCCACTTTTGCCTTATTCATTTTCGTGAAACAGCTATACATCCAACATTCGCTGGAAATGGTTTTTGAATTTTTTCCATTTACCCCCAACAATAAATTATTTTCAATTTGATAAAAAAAAAATACAACAAAACAATTTGGATAACAAATCAGAATGAATAATAAAAATGTATATGTAATTTATTTAATTTAACGAGCACAGGCCCAGGTTATATTTAATTTTCTATTTTTTAGAAACTAGAAAAAAACTTTTTAAGCATGGATGTAACTACAGCTGGTTTTTTTCTAGTTTCTAAAAAATAAAAAAAATAAAAAAAAAAATAAAAATTTATTCTTTAATCAAAATTTTCTGAATGGATAACTAAAATTTATTTTTTATTTGAATAAAAATTCATCCAAAACCGTTGGTGGTCACCAACATCTTAGTAAATTTTCTTGCATGACTTATGATGATGGTTGATGGCTGTTGGTCATCAACAAATGTATAAGAAAATAATTTTAGGGACAACATAATATTTTTATATGCTAAAAATTGCTTAAAATTAATTAAAATGGATAATTCGACAAAAAATAGAAATTGCATAAAATTGATAATTCGATAAAAAATACATACATACTTACCGGTTGTTGTGTACACACCAACATCTTCTTCAATGATTTTTAGTTTAGAAAATTCCATGATGGTTGATAGTTGGTCATCAACAAATGGACAAGAAATTATTTTTATGGACAACATAATTTTATATATGTTCAAAATTTCGTAAATTTAATTACAATTGATAATTCGATAAAAAACATTCACCAGTTTCATCTAATTGGTGCTTTGTTCTATACACACCAACATCTTATTTAATAATTTTTAGTATAGAAAATGCTAGGGGTCGCGGGTTCGAGTCCCAGCAAAGGAACTTTTAAAAGTATCTTTAAATTAATTTTTATCGTTTTTTTTTAGTTCCTAAATTAAAACTCGATAGGAAATTTTTGGAAAAAATTAGCGGTTGTAAGAAATTGATGCATTGATGGCATCGGTGCATCGCATATAAAGGCAAATAAATTCATAAATAAATTCGCGATTAAACTCCCCACGAATTTAACTATTGGCACAACGAGTGCACAAGAGTGAATCAACGAGTAAATTGACTTCGATACGGAAAAGCAACTCTGAGTGGCTAAATCGGTACGTTCACTCTTAGGTGTGCACGCAAATTCTGTTAAATTCGCGCGACGCAACATTTGCTCCTTCTCTACTATCTACGTTCTCTGGCAATGGCTTGCTGACAGTGCGCAGGCCCGATTATTGCAAGTGGCCGCGCTTGTTCATATGAATGCGCACATAAGCAGGTGTTGAACCATTGCCATTGGGCGCGAGGTTCATCACTTTTGAATTACCCGCATGTCCACTGACTTGATCTGAAAGCTATTTGGAGTTAAAATTTTACAAAATTGCTTCGTTTTGTGAAAAATGATGGACAACAGCGAAATGTAGAGGGGCAAGGAAACGCAGCACTTGTTAAAGCAATGATCTCCACAAAGCCCTTATGGACGCGCGGGCAACGGTACATTGAAATAAAAATCATGGCTGACAATAAGAGCAAAAAAATTGCGACCGCCCACTTCCTCCATTTTTAAAAGTACACCCGAAAAATTTCGAAAATTTATAAATTGATAATTGTTTGTGAGGGGTAGCTAAAGAGAATAAATTTATTTCTGGGTATTTTTTTTTTTTAATATTTTATATATTTTTTAATTTTATTTTAATTGTTTAATTTTTATAATTTTTTAATTTTCTTCTCGGTCTTAAAAAAAAAACGAATAAATTTCACATAATTCAGTGAATGGTAATAGTGATCGAAATCGAAAATGTTCAAACAATTATTACTAAATTTTTCCTTCGATTTTTATCATAGCAGCGCATTGTTTAATTTTTTATATTCTATCGATTTCTTCTGCAGATCGTGCTGGTGTTGTGCGTTTTTATATTTTTCATTATTAGCGCACGATTTAATAATTAAAGTTTAATTTATAGCTAAAACAGCGCCATCTGATTGAATTAATCTCATTAGTAAATATGTTATAATTTATAAGTTCTCTGGTTGCTGTCAAAGAAGACCAGTAGTTTTTTTTTTTGTTTTTATTTAAAAAATGTAAAAATATCTTAAAAAAAAAAAACAAATGAAAAAACAATGAGGGATCGGGAAACCTAATTAGTCAACTAAAATTTTCCTAGGTCTTGCTCAGACAAATAGCAAAATTTAATTTCACATACGTACATATGTACCTAGATATGTATGTATGTAGCAGAATTGGGCATTATTCGAATAAATTTTTATTTAGATACATAATTACATATGTATGTATTGCAATAAAATTTTATTTTTCAAATTTTTATTCAGGTAAATTCCCTACGAATAAATTATTCGGAAATTTATTTTTTATTTCAAATTTATTTTTAATATGTACAATGTACATACTTAATTATTTTCTGGTTTTTATTTTTTGGTTAAAAATAATTTTTTTTTACCATAAAATAATCGTTACGGTTCCTGCAAATTTTAAATTTATTTGTTTAACAATTATAAAAATAATCCATGGATAATAAAAGGCACACATTTTTTCATGTTCATAAAAAATCATATTAAAAAAATAATAAAAAAATATTCAAAGCAAACAAAAAATGATAATACATAATTCAAAAGTATGTACCTTTAAAATAATCTTATTTTATTTCTAATGCAAAGGTAAGTGAATTTTTTAATTTGCCACAAATCCCATACGATTTGCGTTCGCACATGCCAACACAAAAACATAAGTACAATATACGTTCTTTGCTCGACCACTGAGACTCTGTGAAAGCTGTTGAATTTTTTCCACTTTTGCCTTATTCATTTTCGTGAAACAGCTATACATCCAACATTCGCTGGAAATAGTTTTTGAATTTTTTCCATTTACCCCCAACAATAAATTATTTTCAATTTGATAAAAAAAAAATACAACAAAACAATTTGGATAACAAATCAGAATGAATAATAAAAATGTATATGTAATTTATTTAATTTAACGAGCACAGGCCCAGGTTATATTTAATTTTCTATTTTTTAGAAACTAGAAAAAAACTTTTTAAGCATGGATGTAACTACAGCTGGTTTTTTTCTAGTTTCTAAAAAATAAAAAAAATAAAAAAAAAATAAAAATTTATTCTTTAATCAAAATTTTCTGAATGGATAACTAAAATTTATTTTTTATTTGAATAAAAATTCATCCAAAACCGTTGGTGGTCACCAACATCTTAGTAAATTTTCTTGCATGACTTATGATAATGGTTGATGGCTGTTGGTCATCAACAAATGTATAAGAAAATAATTTTAGGGACAACATAATATTTTTATATGCTAAAAATTGCTTAAAATTAATTAAAATGGATAATTCGACAAAAAATAGAAATTGCATAAAATTGATAATTCGATAAAAAATACATACATACTTACCGGTTGTTGTGTACACACCAACATCTTCTTCAATGATTTTTAGTTTAGAAAATTCCATGATGGTTGATAGTTGGTCATCAACAAATGGACAAGAAATTATTTTTATGGACAACATAATTTTATATATGTTCAAAATTTCGTAAATTTAATTACAATTGATAATTCGATAAAAAACATTCACCAGTTTCATCTAATTGGTGCTTTGTTCTATACACACCAACATCTTATTTAATAATTTTTAGTATAGAAAATGCTAGTGGTCGCGGGTTCGAGTCCCAGCAAAGGAACTTTTAAAAGTATCTTTAAATTAATTTTTATCGTTTTTTTAGTTCCTAAATTAAAACTCGATAGGAAATTTTTGGAAAAAATTAGCGGTTGTAAGAAATTGATGCATTGATGGCATCGGTGCATCGCATATAAAGGCAAATATAAATTCATAAATAAATTCGCGATTAAACTCCCCACGAATTTAACTATTGGCACAACGAGTGCGCAAGAGTGAATCAACGAGTAAATTGACTTCGATACGGAAAAGCAACTCTGAGTGGCTAAATCGGTACGTTCACTCTTAGGTGTGCACGCAAATTCTGTTAAATTCGCGCGACGCAACATTTGCTCCTTCTCTACTATCTACGTTCTCTGATTGCGGCCTGTTCACTGTCAACAGCGATTTCGTTGCGCGGTGTTCCATTCACCTTGCTCCTTGTTCCTTCTGGTTTGCGAAATATGACATACAAATCTAACCGCCTCTATGCAATGGCTTGCTGACAGTGCGCAGGCCCGATTATTGCAAGTGGCCGCGCTTGTTCATATGAATGCGCACATAAGCAGGTGTTGAACCATTGCCATTGGGCGCGAGGTTCATCACTTTTGAATTACCCGCATGTCCACTGACTTGATCTGAAAGCTATTTGGAGTTAAAATTTTACAAAATTGCTTCGTTTTGTGAAAAATGATGGACAACAGCGAAATGTAGAGGGGCAAGGAAACGCAGCACTTGTTAAAGCAATGATCTCCACAAAGCCCTTATGGACGCGCGGGCAACGGTACATTGAAATAAAAATCATGGCTGACAATAAGAGCAAAAAAATTGCGACCGCCCACTTCCTCCATTTTTAAAAGTACACCCGAAAAATTTCGAAAATTTATAAATTGATAATTGTTTGTGAGGGGTAGCTAAAGAGAATAAATTTATTTCTGGGTATTTTTTTTTTAAATATTTTATATATTTTTTATTTTTATTTTAATTGTTTAATTTTTATAATTTTTTAATTTTCTTCTCGGTCTTAAAAAAAAAAAACGAATAAATTTCACATAATTCAGTGAATGGTAATAGTGATCGAAATCGAAAATGTTCAAACAATTATTACTAAATTTTTCCTTCGATTTTTATCATAGCAGCGCATTGTTTAATTTTTTATATTCTATCGATTTCTTCTGCAGATCGTGCTGGTGTTGTGCGTTTTTATATTTTTCATTATTAGCGCACGATTTAATAATTAAAGTTTAATTTATAGCTAAAACAGCGCCATCTGATTGAATTAATCTCATTAGTAAATATGTTATAATTTATAAGTTCTCTGGTTGCTGTCAAAGAAGACCAGTAATTTTTTTTTTTGTTTTTATTTAAAAAATGTAAAAATATCTTAAAAAAAAAAAACAAATGAAAAAAACAATGAGGGATCGGGAAACCTAATTAGTCAACTAAAATTTTCCTAGGTCTTGCTCAGACAAATAGCAAAATTTAATTTCACATACGTACATATGTACCTAGATATGCATGTATGTAGCAGAATTGGGCATTATTCGAATAAATTTTTATTTAGATACATAATTACATATGTATGTATTGCAATAAAATTTTATTTTTCAAATTTTTATTCAGGTAAATTCCCTACGAATAAATTATTCGGAAATTTATTTTTTATTTCAAATTTATTTTTAATATGTACAATGTACATACTTAATTATTTTCTGGTTTTTATTTTTTGGTTAAAAATAATTTTTTTTTACCATAAAATAATCGTTACGGTTCCTGCAAATTTTAAATTTATTTGTTTAACAATTATAAAAATAATCCATGGATAATAAAAGGCACACATTTTTTCATGTTCATAAAAAATCATATTAAAAAAATAATAAAAAAATATTCAAAGCAAACAAAAAATGATAATACATAATTCAAAAGTATGTACCTTTAAAATAATCTTATTTTATTTCCAATGCAAAGGTAAGTGAATTTTTTAATTTGCCACAAATCCCATACGATTTGCGTTCGCACATGCCAACACAAAAACATAAGTACAATATACGTTCTTTGCTCGACCACTGAGACTCTGTGAAAGCTGTTGAATTTTTTCCACTTTTGCCTTATTCATTTTCGTGAAACAGCTATACATCCAACATTCGCTGGAAATAGCTTTTGAATTTTTTCCATTTACCCCCAACAATAAATTATTTTCAATTTGATAAAAAAAAAAAATACAACAAAACAATTTGGATAACAAATCAGAATGAATAATAAAAATGTATATGTAATTTATTTAATTTAACGAGCACAGGCCCAGGTTATATTTAATTTTCTATTTTTTAGAAACTAGAAAAAAACTTTTTAAGCATGGATGTAACTACAGCTGGTTTTTTTCTAGTTTCTAAAAAATAAAAAAAATAAAAAAAAAAATAAAAATTTATTCTTTAATCAAAATTTTCTGAATGGATAACTAAAATTTATTTTTTATTTGAATAAAAATTCATCCAAAACCGTTGGTGGTCACCAACATCTTAGTAAATTTTCTTGCATGACTTATGATGATGGTTGATGGCTGTTGGTCATCAACAAATGTATAAGAAAATAATTTTAGGGACAACATAATATTTTTATATGCTAAAAATTGCTTAAAATTAATTAAAATGGATAATTCGACAAAAAATAGAAATTGCATAAAATTGATAATTCGATAAAAAATACATACATACTTACCGGTTGTTGTGTACACACCAACATCTTCTTCAATGATTTTTAGTTTAGAAAATTCCATGATGGTTGATAGTTGGTCATCAACAAATGGACAAGAAATTATTTTTATGGACAACATAATTTTATATATGTTCAAAATTTCGTAAATTTAATTACAATTGATAATTCGATAAAAAACATTCACCAGTTTCATCTAATTGGTGCTTTGTTCTATACACACCAACATCTTATTTAATAATTTTTAGTATAGAAAATGCTAGGGGTCGCGGGTTCGAGTCCCAGCAAAGGAACTTTTAAAAGTATCTTTAAATTAATTTTTATCGTTTTTTTTTAGTTCCTAAATTAAAACTCGATAGGAAATTTTTGGAAAAAATTAGCGGTTGTAAGAAATTGATGCATTGATGGCATCGGTGCATCGCATATAAAGGCAAATAAATTCATAAATAAATTCGCGATTAAACTCCCCACGAATTTAACTATTGGCACAACGAGTGCGCAAGAGTGAATCAACGAGTAAATTGACTTCGATACGGAAAAGCAACTCTGAGTGGCTAAATCGGTACGTTCACTCTTAGGTGTGCACGCAAATTCTGTTAAATTCGCGCGACGCAACATTTGCTCCTTCTCTACTATCTACGTTCTCTGGCAATGATCTCCACAAAGCCCTTATGGACGCGCGGGCAACGGTACATTGAAATAAAAATCATGGCTGACAATAAGAGCAAAAAAATTGCGACCGCCCACTTCCTCCATTTTTAAAAGTACACCCGAAAAATTTCGAAAATTTATAAATTGATAATTGTTTGTGAGGGGTAGCTAAAGAGAATAAATTTATTTCTGGGTATTTTTTTTTTTAAATATTTTATATATTTTTTAATTTTATTTTAATTGTTTAATTTTTATAATTTTTTAATTTTCTTCTCGGTCTTAAAAAAAAAAAACGAATAAATTTCACATAATTCAGTGAATGGTAATAGTGATCGAAATCGAAAATGTTCAAACAATTATTACTAAATTTTTCCTTCGGTTTTATCATAGCAGCGCATTGTTTAATTTTTTATATTCTATCGATTTCTTCTGCAGATCGTGCTGGTGTTGTGCGTTTTTATATTTTTCATTATTAGCGCACGATTTAATAATTAAAGTTTAATTTATAGCTAAAACAGCGCCATCTGATTGAATTAATCTCATTAGTAAATATGTTATAATTTATAAGTTCTCTGGTTGCTGTCAAAGAAGACCAGTAATTTTTTTTTTTGTTTTTATTTAAAAAATGTAAAAATATCTTAAAAAAAAAAAACAAATGAAAAAAACAATGAGGGATCGGGAAACCTAATTAGTCAACTAAAATTTTCCTAGGTCTTGCTCAGACAAATAGCAAAATTTAATTTCACATACGTACATATGTACCTAGATATGCATGTATGTAGCAGAATTGGGCATTATTCGAATAAATTTTTATTTAGATACATAATTACATATGTATGTATTGCAATAAAATTTTATTTTTCAAATTTTTATTCAGGTAAATTCCCTACGAATAAATTATTCGGAAATTTATTTTTTATTTCAAATTTATTTTTAATATGTACAATGTACATACTTAATTATTTTCTGGTTTTTATTTTTTGGTTAAAAATAATTTTTTTTTACCATAAAATAATCGTTACGGTTCCTGCAAATTTTAAATTTATTTGTTTAACAATTATAAAAATAATCCATGGATAATAAAAGGCACACATTTTTTCATGTTCATAAAAAATCATATTAAAAAAATAATAAAAAAATATTCAAAGCAAACAAAAAATGATAATACATAATTCAAAAGTATGTACCTTTAAAATAATCTTATTTTATTTCCAATGCAAAGGTAAGTGAATTTTTTAATTTGCCACAAATCCCATACGATTTGCGTTCGCACATGCCAACACAAAAACATAAGTACAATATACGTTCTTTGCTCGACCACTGAGACTCTGTGAAAGCTGTTGAATTTTTTCCACTTTTGCCTTATTCATTTTCGTGAAACAGCTATACATCCAACATTCGCTGGAAATAGTTTTTGAATTTTTTCCATTTACCCCCAACAATAAATTATTTTCAATTTGATAAAAAAAAAAAAATACAACAAAACAATTTGGATAACAAATCAGAATGAATAATAAAAATGTATATGTAATTTATTTAATTTAACGAGCACAGGCCCAGGTTATATTTAATTTTCTATTTTTTAGAAACTAGAAAAAAACTTTTTAAGCATGGATGTAACTACAGCTGGTTTTTTTCTAGTTTCTAAAAAAAAAAAAAAATAAAAAAAAAATAAAAATTTATTCTTTAATCAAAATTTTCTGAATGGATAACTAAAATTTATTTTTTATTTGAATAAAAATTCATCCAAAACCGTTGGTGGTCACCAACATCTTAGTAAATTTTCTTGCATGACTTATGATGATGGTTGATGGCTGTTGGTCATCAACAAATGTATAAGAAAATAATTTTAGGGACAACATAATATTTTTATATGCTAAAAATTGCTTAAAATTAATTAAAATGGATAATTCGACAAAAAATAGAAATTGCATAAAATTGATAATTCGATAAAAAATACATACATACTTACCGGTTGTTGTGTACACACCAACATCTTCTTCAATGATTTTTAGTTTAGAAAATTCCATGATGGTTGATAGTTGGTCATCAACAAATGGACAAGAAATTATTTTTATGGACAACATAATTTTATATATGTTCAAAATTTCGTAAATTTAATTACAATTGATAATTCGATAAAAAACATTCACCAGTTTCATCTAATTGGTGCTTTGTTCTATACACACCAACATCTTATTTAATAATTTTTAGTATAGAAAATGCTAGGGGTCGCGGGTTCGAGTCCCAGCAAAGGAACTTTTAAAAGTATCTTTAAATTAATTTTTATCGTTTTTTTTTAGTTCCTAAATTAAAACTCGATAGGAAATTTTTGGAAAAAATTAGCGGTTGTAAGAAATTGATGCATTGATGGCATCGGTGCATCGCATATAAAGGCAAATAAATTCATAAATAAATTCGCGATTAAACTCCCCACGAATTTAACTATTGGCACAACGAGTGCGCAAGAGTGAATCAACGAGTAAGGCTGTGTGCCAATCGGCAACATTTTTCTCTATGGGAAAATGAGGTAGAAAATTTTACCATGTTGAGATAAAGAACACAATTTTGCTGTGCCAAACGGAATATAAAATTTTGACAGTTACAAAGATAAACTTTTGGGCGAAAACGGACAACGATACAATTTTAAAACGTAAAATGAATGTAATTATTGATGGCAATATTGATGGAAACAGAAGAAATGTATTCATGTAATCATCTCATGTTATTTTGTTTTTAAATATTTGTGTTACTTGTATGTGTATGTACTTACAAAATGTCAAAATTTTACCTAGCCCATTGAGCTAGGTAAAATTATGACACTAGAATTCACCACGAATACTGCCAAAATTTTACTCCCTTATGTCAAAATTTAATTTTTTCTACCGATTGGCACACAGCCTAAATTGACTTCGATACGGAAAAGCAACTCTGAGTGGCTAAATCGGTACGTTCACTCTTAGGTGTGCACGCAAATTCTGTTAAATTCGCGCGACGCAACATTTGCTCCTTCTCTACTATCTACGTTCTCTGACCTTGCTCCTTGTTCCTTCTGGTTTGCGAAATATGACATACAAATCTAACCGCCTCTATGCAATGGCTTGCTTACAGTGCGCAGGCCCGATTATTGCAAGTGGCCGCGCTTGTTCATATGAATGCGCACATAAGCAGGTGTTGAACCATTGCCATTGGGCGCGAGGTTCATCACTTTTGAATTACCCGCATGTCCACTGACTTGATCTGAAAGCTATTTGGAGTTAAAATTTTACAAAATTGCTTCGTTTTGTGAAAAATGATGGACAACAGCGAAATGTAGAGGGGCAAGGAAACGCAGCACTTGTTAAAGCAATGATCTCCACAAAGCCCTTATGGACGCGCGGGCAACGGTGCATTGAAATAAAAATCATGGCTGACAATAAGAGCAAAAAAATTGCGACCGCCCACTTCCTCCATTTTTAAAAGTACACCCGAAAAATTTCGAAAATTTATAAATTGATAATTGTTTGTGAGGGGTAGCTAAAGAGAATAAATTTATTTCTGGGTATTTTTTTTTAAATATTTTATATATTTTTTAATTTTATTTTAATTGTTTAATTTTTATAATTTTTTAATTTTCTTCTCGGTCTTAAAAAAAAAAACGAATAAATTTCACATAATTCAGTGAATGGTAATAGTGATCGAAATCGAAAATGTTCAAACAATTATTACTAAATTTTTCCTTCGATTTTTATCATAGCAGCGCATTGTTTAATTTTTTATATTCTATCGATTTCTTCTGCAGATCGTGCTGGTGTTGTGCGTTTTTATATTTTTCATTATTAGCGCACGATTTAATAATTAAAGTTTAATTTATAGCTAAAACAGCGCCATCTGATTGAATTAATCTCATTAGTAAATATGTTATAATTTATAAGTTCTCTGGTTGCTGTCAAAGAAGACCAGTAATTTTTTTTTTGTTTTTATTTAAAAAATGTAAAAATATCTTAAAAAAAAAAAACAAATGAAAAAACAATGAGGGATCGGGAAACCTAATTAGTCAACTAAAATTTTCCTAGGTCTTGCTCAGACAAATAGCAAAATTTAATTTCACATACGTACATATGTACCTAGATATGCATGTATGTAGCAGAATTGGGCATTATTCGAATAAATTTTTATTTAGATACATAATTACATATGTATGTATTGCAATAAAATTTTATTTTTCAAATTTTTATTCAGGTAAATTCCCTACGAATAAATTATTCGGAAATTTATTTTTTATTTCAAATTTATTTTTAATATGTACAATGTACATACTTAATTATTTTCTGGTTTTTATTTTTTGGTTAAAAATAATTTTTTTTTACCATAAAATAATCGTTACGGTTCCTGCAAATTTTAAATTTATTTGTTTAACAATTATAAAAATAATCCATGGATAATAAAAGGCACACATTTTTTCATGTTCATAAAAAATCATATTAAAAAAATAATAAAAAAATATTCAAAGCAAACAAAAAATGATAATACATAATTCAAAAGTATGTACCTTTAAAATAATCTTATTTTATTTCCAATGCAAAGGTAAGTGAATTTTTTAATTTGCCACAAATCCCATACGATTTGCGTTCGCACATGCCAACACAAAAACATAAGTACAATATACGTTCTTTGCTCGACCACTGAGACTCTGTGAAAGCTGTTGAATTTTTTCCACTTTTGCCTTATTCATTTTCGTGAAACAGCTATACATCCAACATTCGCTGGAAATAGTTTTTGAATTTTTTCCATTTACCCCCAACAATAAATTATTTTCAATTTGATAAAAAAAAAAATACAACAAAACAATTTGGATAACAAATCAGAATGAATAATAAAAATGTATATGTAATTTATTTAATTTAACGAGCACAGGCCCAGGATATATTTAATTTTCTATTTTTTAGAAACTAGAAAAAAACTTTTTAAGCATGGATGTAACTACAGCTTGTTTTTTTCTAGTTTCTAAAAAATAAAAAAAATAAAAAAAAAAATAAAAATTTATTCTTTAATCAAAATTTTCTGAATGGATAACTAAAATTTATTTTTTATTTGAATAAAAATTCATCCAAAACCGTTGGTGGTCACCAACATCTTAGTAAATTTTCTTGCATGACTTATGATGATGGTTGATGGCTGTTGGTCATCAACAAATGTATAAGAAAATAATTTTAGGGACAACATAATATTTTTATATGCTAAAAATTGCTTAAAATTAATTAAAATGGATAATTCGACAAAAAATAGAAATTGCATAAAATTGATAATTCGATAAAAAATACATACATACTTACCGGTTGTTGTGTACACACCAACATCTTCTTCAATGATTTTTAGTTTAGAAAATTCCATGATGGTTGATAGTTGGTCATCAACAAATGGACAAGAAATTATTTTTATGGACAACATAATTTTATATATGTTCAAAATTTCGTAAATTTAATTACAATTGATAATTCGATAAAAAACATTCACCAGTTTCATCTAATTGGTGCTTTGTTCTATACACACCAACATCTTATTTAATAATTTTTAGTATAGAAAATGCTAGGGGTCGCGGGTTCGAGTCCCAGCAAAGGAACTTTTAAAAGTATCTTTAAATTAATTTTTATCGTTTTTTTTTAGTTCCTAAATTAAAACTCGATAGGAAATTTTTGGAAAAAATTAGCGGTTGTAAGAAATTGATACATTGATGGCATCGGTGCATCGCATATAAAGGCAAATATAAATTCATAAATAAATTCGCGATTAAACTCCCCACGAATTTAACTATTGGCACAACGAGTGCGCAAGAGTGAATCAACGAGTAAATTGACTTCGATACGGAAAAGCAACTCTGAGTGGCTAAATCGGTACGTTCACTCTTAGGTGTGCACGCAAATTCTGTTAAATTCGCGCGACGCAACATTTGCTCCTTCTCTACTATCTACGTTCTCTGACGGTACATTGAAATAAAAATCATGGCTGACAATAAGAGCAAAAAAATTGCGACCGCCCACTTCCTCCATTTTCAAAAGTACACCCGAAAAATTTCGAAAATTTATAAATTGATAATTGTTTGTGAGGGGTAGCTAAAGAGAATAAATTTATTTCTGGGTATTTTTTTTTTTAAATATTTTATATATTTTTTAATTTTATTTTAATTGTTTAATTTTTATAATTTTTTAATTTTCTTCTCGGTCTTAAAAAAAAAAAACGAATAAATTTCACATAATTCAGTGAATGGTAATAGTGATCGAAATCGAAAATGTTCAAACAATTATTACTAAATTTTTCCTTCGATTTTTATCATAGCAGCGCATTGTTTAATTTTTTATATTCTATCGATTTCTTCTGCAGATCGTGCTGGTGTTGTGCGTTTTTATATTTTTCATTATTAGCGCACGATTTAATAATTAAAGTTTAATTTATAGCTAAAACAGCGCCATCTGATTGAATTAATCTCATTAGTAAATATGTTATAATTTATAAGTTCTCTGGTTGCTGTCAAAGAAGACCAGTAATTTTTTTTTTTGTTTTTATTTAAAAAATGTAAAAATATCTTAAAAAAAAAAACAAATGAAAAAAACAATGAGGGATCGGGAAACCTAATTAGTCAACTAAAATTTTCCTAGGTCTTGCTCAGACAAATAGCAAAATTTAATTTCACATACGTACATATGTACCTAGATATGCATGTATGTAGCAGAATTGGGCATTATTCGAATAAATTTTTATTTAGATACATAATTACATATGTATGTATTGCAATAAAATTTTATTTTTCAAATTTTTATTCAGGTAAATTCCCTACGAATAAATTATTCGGAAATTTATTTTTTATTTCAAATTTATTTTTAATATGTACAATGTACATACTTAATTATTTTCTGGTTTTTATTTTTTGGTTAAAAATAATTTTTTTTTACCATAAAATAATCGTTACGGTTCCTGCAAATTTTAAATTTATTTGTTTAACAATTATAAAAATAATCCATGGATAATAAAAGGCACACATTTTTTCATGTTCATAAAAAATCATATTAAAAAAATAATAAAAAAATATTCAAAGCAAACAAAAAATGATAATACATAATTCAAAAGTAAGTACCTTTAAAATAATCTTATTTTATTTCCAATGCAAAGGTAAGTGAATTTTTTAATTTGCCAGAAATCCCATACGATTTGCGTTCGCACATGCCAACACAAAAACATAAGTACAATATACGTTCTTTGCTCGACCACTGAGACTCTGTGAAAGCTGTTGAATTTTTTCCACTTTTGCCTTATTCATTTTCGTGAAACAGCTATACATCCAAAATTCGCTGGAAATAGTTTTTGAATTTTTTCCATTTACCCCCAACAATAAATTATTTTCAATTTGATAAAAAAAAAATACAACAAAACAATTTGGATAACAAATCAGAATGAATAATAAAAATGTATATGTAATTTATTTAATTTAACGAGCACAGGCCCAGGTTATATTTAATTTTCTATTTTTTAGAAACTAGAAAAAAACTTTTTAAGCATGGATGTAACTACAGCTGGTTTTTTTCTAGTTTCTAAAAAATAAAAGAAATAAAAAAAAAATAAAAATTTATTCTTTAATCAAAATTTTCTGAATGGATAACTAAAATTTATTTTTTATTTGAATAAAAATTCATCCAAAACCGTTGGTGGTCACCAACATCTTAGTAAATTTTCTTGCATGACTTATGATGATGGTTGATGGCTGTTGGTCATCAACAAATGTATAAGAAAATAATTTTAGGGACAACATAATATTTTTATATGCTAAAAATTGCTTAAAATTAATTAAAATGGATAATTCGACAAAAAATAGAAATTGCATAAAATTGATAATTCGATAAAAAATACATACATACTTACCGGTTGTTGTGTACACACCAACATCTTCTTCAATGATTTTTAGTTTAGAAAATTCCATGATGGTTAATAGTTGGTCATCAACAAATGGACAAGAAATTATTTTTATGGACAACATAATTTTATATATGTTCAAAATTTCGTAAATTTAATTACAATTGATAATTCGATAAAAAACATTCACCAGTTTCATCTAATTGGTGCTTTGTTCTATACACACCAACATCTTATTTAATAATTTTTAGTATAGAAAATGCTAGGGGTCGCGGGTTCGAGTCCCAGCAAAGGAACTTTTAAAAGTATCTTTAAATTAATTTTTATCGTTTTTTTTAGTTCCTAAATTAAAACTCGATAGGAAATTTTTGGAAAAAATTAGCGGTTGTAAGAAATTGATGCATTGATGGCATCGGTGCATCGCATATAAAGGCAAATATAAATTCATAAATAAATTCGCGATTAAACTCCCCACGAATTTAACTATTGGCACAACGAGTGCGCAAGAGTGAATCAACGAGTAAATTGACTTCGATACGGAAAAGCAACTCTGAGTGGCTAAATCGGTACGTTCACTCTTAGGTGTGCACGCAAATTCTGTTAAATTCGCGCGACGCAACATTTGCTCCTTCTCTACTATCTACGTTCTCTGATTGCGGCCTGTTCACTGTCAACAGCGATTTCGTTGCGCGGTGTTCCATTCACCTTGCTCCTTGTTCCTTCTGGTTTGCGAAATATGACATACAAATCTAACCGCCTCTATGCAATGGCTTGCTGACAGTGCGCAGGCCCGATTATTGCAAGTGGCCGCGCTTGTTCATATGAATGCGCACATAAGCAGGTGTTGAACCATTGCCATTGGGCGCGAGGTTCATCACTTTTGAATTACCCGCATGTCCACTGACTTGATCTGAAAGCTATTTGGAGTTAAAATTTTACAAAATTGCTTCGTTTTGTGAAAAATGATGGACAACAGCGAAATGTAGAGGGGCAAGGAAACACAGCACTTGTTAAAGCAATGATCTCCACAAAGCCCTTATGGACGCGCGGGCAACGGTACATTGAAATAAAAATCATGGCTGACAATAAGAGCAAAAAAATTGCGACCGCCTACTTCCTCCATTTTTAAAAGTACACCCGAAAAATTTCGAAAATTTATAAATTGATAATTGTTTGTGAGGGGTAGCTAAAGAGAATAAATTTATTTCTGGGTATTTTTTTTTTAAATATTTTATATATTTTTTAATTTTATTTTAATTGTTTAATTTTTATAATTTTTTAATTTTCTTCTCGGTCTTAAAAAAAAAAACGAATAAATTTCACATAATTCAGTGAATGGTAATAGTGATCGAAATCGAAAATGTTCAAACAATTATTACTAAATTTTTCCTTCGATTTTTATCATAGCAGCGCATTGTTTAATTTTTTATATTCTATCGATTTCTTCTGCAGATCGTGCTGGTGTTGTGCGTTTTTATATTTTTCATTATTAGCGCACGATTTAATAATTAAAGTTTAATTTATAGCTAAAACAGCGCCATCTGATTGAATTAATCTCATTAGTAAATATGTTATAATTTATAAGTTCTCTGGTTGCTGTCAAAGAAGACCAGTAATTTTTTTTTTTGTTTTTATTTAAAAAATGTAAAAATATCTTAAAAAAAAAAACAAATGAAAAAAACAATGAGGGATCGGGAAACCTAATTAGTCAACTAAAATTTTCCTAGGTCTTGCTCAGACAAATAGCAAAATTTAATTTCACATACGTACATATGTACCTAGATATGTATGTATGTAGCAGAATTGGGCATTATTCGAATAAATTTTTATTTAGATACATAATTACATATGTATGTATTGCAATAAAATTTTATTTTTCAAATTTTTATTCAGGTAAATTCCCTACGAATAAATTATTCGGAAATTTATTTTTTATTTCAAATTTATTTTTAATATGTACAATGTACATACTTAATTATTTTCTGGTTTTTATTTTTGGTTAAAAATAATTTTTTTTTACCATAAAATAATCGTTACGGTTCCTGCAAATTTTAAATTTATTTGTTTAACAATTATAAAAATAATCCATGGATAATAAAAGGCACACATTTTTTCATGTTCATAAAAAATCATATTAAAAAAATAATAAAAAAATATTCAAAGCAAACAAAAAATGATAATACATAATTCAAAAGTATGTACCTTTAAAATAATCTTATTTTATTTCCAATGCAAAGGTAAGTGAATTTTTTAATTTGCCACAAATCCCATACGATTTGCGTTCGCACATGCCAACACAAAAACATAAGTACAATATACGTTCTTTGCTCGACCACTGAGACTCTGTGAAAGCTGTTGAATTTTTTCCACTTTTGCCTTATTCATTTTCGTGAAACAGCTATACATCCAACATTCGCTGGAAATAGTTTTTGAATTTTTTCCATTTACCCCCAACAATCAATTATTTTCAATTTGATAAAAAAAAAAATACAACAAAACAATTTGGATAACAAATCAGAATGAATAATAAAAATGTATATGTAATTTATTTAATTTAACGAGCACAGGCCCAGGTTATATTTAATTTTCTATTTTTTAGAAACTAGAAAAAAACTTTTTAAGCATGGATGTAACTACAGCTGGTTTTTTTCTAGTTTCTAAAAAATAAAAAAAATAAAAAAAAAAATAAAAATTTATTCTTTAATCAAAATTTTCTGAATGGATAACTAAAATTTATTTTTTATTTGAATAAAAATTCATCCAAAACCGTTGGTGGTCACCAACATCTTAGTAAATTTTCTTGCATGACTTATGATGATGGTTGATGGCTGTTGGTCATCAACAAATGTATAAGAAAATAATTTTAGGGACAACATAATATTTTTATATGCTAAAAATTGCTTAAAATTAATTAAAATGGATAATTCGACAAAAAATAGAAATTGCATAAAATTGATAATTCGATAAAAAATACATACATACTTACCGGTTGTTGTGTACACACCAACATCTTCTTCAATGATTTTTAGTTTAGAAAATTCCATGATGGTTGATAGTTGGTCATCAACAAATGGACAAGAAATTATTTTTATGGACAACATAATTTTATATATGTTCAAAATTTCGTAAATTTAATTACACTACCCGACAAAAAAAATATCCTCGACATTTGATACATGATTCCTATGTAGAATTTTCTGCTGATTCCAAATATGTCATCAGATGGTTAAAAAGTAGAACAGTTTTCGAGATATTTTGAAATTTCTGTTTTTGAGCTAAGAAAAAAAGTATGATTACTCATCTGTCAATATCTCCGCCATTACCGTCTCGATTTTTACGTTATTTAATTTTGTTTTGAGAGAATGAAATACCCTTTCCAGCAAAGCAAAAATAATTAAAATCGCCGTTAAAGTGACGGAGTTATGGCGAACAAAAGATTTTTTTTTATGAAAATTTTTAGGTTTTTTTCGAAATTCATCTTCTATTTTGTAATTTTTTTTTTAGAAATATTAAATATCCTCCTGGTTTCACATTTTGAGTCAATAACCTATTTCTTAGTGAACATTTTGGCACTTTCTGGATTATAATCTGTGGAAAAATGGCAAAGTTATAAGAGATTAAGTGAAGAAACCTATATTTATATTTTCATTGAACTTCCAAATCTGGCAAATGTAAACCACTATAACATTAATACTAGTTTACAGCAAAAAATACCAAGAAATCGGGGTATAGGGGAAAATTGGCATGGGCCCCGTGAGCTCAAAACTAGTTAGTTTTATTTTTTGCACGAATAAGCTTTTGAGATAACGGTAATTTTGTGTTTTTTGGTTATCACTTCATTCAAAAATATTTTTCGCTAAAGTTACATGTGCGAGAATAGCTAACAGTACCTCGTTCTAAACGTAATTAAAATACGCTTTTAACGACATACAACTTGTGGTAGTTAAGTAAAAACTCACTGAGCCATAGCTGGTCAAAGTCAAAATTTTGTGGATTTTTTGCATTTTTTTTTTAATTTTGATTTTGAAAATAGGTTTTTTATAAGAAATTGGGAAAATCAGCCAAAGATTTATTTTTAAAAATTAGCCTATTAAATTGCAAACACTTTAAGCGTAATGTTACCAAGATCCCATTAGTACTTTATTTTTAGCGATTTTTTTCAGGTGAAACGAAAAGGATATTTTATAGACGAAAAACTTGGTTAGGTGACCCAACTATGTGAAAACGACTTCATAGCTCAAGAGGACATTAGAGCGATATATAGAACTCCACCAGACTAAAATAATGACATATCAATTTTACAAATCGGATGTCAAATAAAAAAGTTGCAAAAAATAAAACTTTTTTCGCGGTATTTCGTGGTGTAAAAAAAAGTTGTCCCGAAACCCTCTCAACATAATCTTCATATATGTGATGACAGGCCCGTAGCCAGCTTTTCATTTCAGGGGGGGCTGAAGTAAAAAAATATATAAACTTTAAATTTTCTGTTTATTAAAAAAAAACAATATAAATTCATATATATATTACTTAAATTATTTGGTAGTTGTAACTTAAATAAGTAATATTTTTCTTTTCTTCTTGTTTGCCATATCATTAATTACTTCATCTGGATCTATTTTAATATCCCAGTGCACTGCAATAACAGCAAGTGCACTCAGCCGCTCATTGCCCATCACACTGCGTGGTAAAGTTTTTATTCTTTTTAAGGTTGAAAAAGTTCTTTCAACGGAAGCGGTCGTCACTGGAAGAGTTGCTAAAATTGTAAGCAGGTAGTGAATAGCTCGTTTCAGCAAAATAAGCAACTGTAAGCAAAAATTTACCACTCAACTAATTGCTGGAAGTAAAAGCAACCCTCTCAAATTGAGTTGCTTGGCTTAACTATACATGCAAACACGACTCAGCTGAACACTGAAGCGAATGATTCGTGTTTTCGTTTTTGGCTCGGCTGAATTCAGCAATAAGCAAAATACATCGGCTATTGCTGTTTTGCAGCGAGCAAATTCAAACCCTGATGTATATGCTCAAAATAGCGGTATTTTGTAGTATTACGCCGAATTGCATAGTATGACACTCCAGATTTTGTTGTTGCTTTTTTGTATACATATGTATGCCAATGATCTAAAACAGTCCCCTGCAAAAAATGCGATTAATCCGGGACGTGTCCGGGATCAATCGCAAGGGAGCATGCGACTAATACAATTTTACATCCCTTTATATGGAGTGAATTGATCGCATTTGTTCGAGCATGTCCTATGAAGAGACTAATTGTTCCACTTGTATACCCGAACGGGTACCAATGTAGATTAATCACTAACATACCGAACGGGTACAAATGTAGATCAATCGCTTTCAGCACGAACGGGTACAAATGTAGATTTTTCCTTAAAAAATTGTAAATGTTCATGCATATTTAAATAAAGATAAAGATTATATAATGTTTTACTTTTGTAAAAAAATTTCAATAAATAAATTTAAAAAATTGTAAGTTTTGAGTATGCATTATATCGTCCCCTCAATATAACAATAGCGTATAATTTTTTTTGGGTTTTGAGAAAATCGAGTTTAAAGTTTTTGTCAAATCAGATACATATCTATTAAATTTTTTAACAAGAAATTATACACCATTTTTTCCAATGACATTTTGACCCACTTTGTGGAAGTAGAATTTGACGAAATTTTGCCCAGACATAGAATCAATGATGGAGATTCTAAATATGCAATAAAAAAATAATGGCGTATGAGCACGTACGCTATTGTTATATTGAGGGGACGATATGAGCGTGATGAAAAGGATTTTTTCATAGGATATTTTAGGCAACATTTTGTTAAAATTGTTATTAAAAAAGGGTGTTCAATTCGTTTTACCGGTTGTTCTACAATTTTTTAAATACATTGCATATTTTTGTAAAATGTCTATATTTAAGGAATCTAGATTTGTACCCGTTCGGAATGAAAGCGATTAATCTACATTTATACCCGTTCGGGATGAAAGCGATTAATCTACATTTATACCCGTTAGGGAACAATTGGTCTACAATTAGTCTACATTTATACCCGTTCGGGAACAATTGGTCTACAATTAGTCTATATTTATACCCGTACGAGAACAATTGGGGACTAATTGTGGACCGATTGTTCTCGAAAGACAATCGAGGACAAATCTCTTTCGGGATTGATCGCACATTTTTTTGCAGGGTCGTGTGCAAGCCTCAATACTACTACATTTTACGTTTGCGCTGCACAAATACTACTACACGTTTTCGCTGCCAAGTACGCTGGACAAATTTGTATGTTTGTTGTAGAACAACAGCAACAAACGCCGGTTCTTTGTCTAGACCTAGCGTACGTGTTCAGTCGCTTTCGTGTTTGTGTAATATTTTTCGCAGTAGCAGAATTATCGCTCAAACACTAGTGTTTGGTATTTTATTGCGTCTTTCGCAATTGAGCATCACTGATCTAAAATACTCACTACATAAATTGAATGTAAATGTTTTATTTGGCGCGTGCCATATTTTTTTGTATTTCGCATAGATCTTAACGCTGACGAAACGGCGACAGTCAGTCACCGTCCAGTGTAGTTGCGTACGACTGTTATAGGTTTGAGCTGAGTTGTGTATAAGAGTTTCAAAAGATTCAGTCAGTGATAAATCTTTTTTATTTGCGATTTATTTAAAAAATTTCCTTATTTCGGGGGGGGCTTCAGCCCTCTAGCCCCCCCCTGGCTACGTGCCTGTGTGATGACTTTTACAACGGTGAGCGTTCTCACGGAGAAATAAAAAAAAAACATGGGATTGCGATACCAAGGCCATTGGAATGTCAGGGACATTGAATGATGAGCCATTTTTGCTGGTTCCTTCTTCGAGAAAAACAAAATGTACCAAAACGGCGAAAACTATCAACATTTAAACACTTTTAATATACATAAAAATAAAAAAAATGGAGGTTAAGTACAAGATTGTGATAAAAAATAAACATAGGTTTGTTCATTAAATCTCTTATAGCATTGTAATTTTTCTACGGATTATAATCCGGAAAGTGCCAAAATGTTCACTAAGAAATAGGCTGTTGACTCAAAGTGTGAAACCAGGAGGATATTTAATATTTCTTTAAAAAAAATTACAAAAAATTATATGAATGTCGGAAAAAAACTGAAAATTTTCATAAAAAAAAACCTATAGATCGCTATAACTCCGTCAATTCAACGATTCGATTTTAATTATTTTGGCTTTGTTGGAAAGGGTATTTCATCCTCTCAAAACAAAATTAAATAACGTAAAAATCGAGACGGTAATGGCGGAGATATTGACTAAAAAGTCATCCTACTTTTTTTTCTTATCTCAAAAACTGAAATTTCAAAATATCTCGAAAACTGTTCTACTTTTGAACCATCTGATTACATATTTAGAATCAGCAGAAAATTCTACATGGGAATCATGTATCAAATGTCGAGGATATGAAAATTTTTGAAATTTTGTCGGGTAGTGTTACAATTGATAATTCGATAAAAAACATTCACCAGTTTCATCTAATTGGTGCTTTGTTCTATACACACCAACATCTTATTTAATAATTTTTAGTATAGAAAATGCTAGGGGTCGCGGGTTCGAGTCCCAGCAAAGGAACTTTTAAAAGTATCTTTAAATTAATTTTTATCGTTTTTTTTTAGTTCCTAAATTAAAACTCGATAGGAAATTTTTGGAAAAAATTAGCGGTTGTAAGAAATTGATGCATTGATGGCATCGGTGCATCGCATATAAAGGCAAATAAATTCATAAATAAATTCGCGATTAAACTCCCCACGAATTTAACTATTGGCACAACGAGTGCGCAAGAGTGAATCAACGAGTAAGGCTGTGTGCCAATCGGCAACATTTTTCTCTATGGGAAAATGAGGTAGAAAATTTTACCATGTTGAGATAAAGAACACAATTTTGCTGTGCCAAACGGAATATAAAATTTTGACAGTTACAAAGATAAACTTTTGGGCGAAAACGGACAACGATACAATTTTAAAACGTAAAATGAATGTAATTGTTGATGGCAATATTGATGGAAACAGAAGAAATGTATTCATGTAATCATCTCATGTTATTTTGTTTTTAAATATTTGTGTTACTTGTATGTGTATGTACTTACAAAATGTCAAAATTTTACCTAGCCCATTGAGCTAGGTAAAATTATGACACTAGAATTCACCACGAATACTGCCAAAATTTTACTCCCTTATGTCAAAATTTAATTTTTTCTACCGATTGGCACACAGCCTAAATTGACTTCGATACGGAAAAGCAACTCTGAGTGGCTAAATCGGTACGTTCACTCTTAGGTGTGCACGCAAATTCTGTTAAATTCGCGCGACGCAACATTTGCTCCTTCTCTACTATCTACGTTCTCTGACCTTGCTCCTTGTTCCTTCTGGTTTGCGAAATATGACATACAAATCTAACCGCCTCTATGCAATGGCTTGCTGACAGTGCGCAGGCCCGATTATTGCAAGTGGCCGCGCTTGTTCATATGAATGCGCACATAAGCAGGTGTTGAACCATTGCCATTGGGCGCGAGGTTCATCACTTTTGAATTACCCGCATGTCCACTGACTTGATCTGAAAGCTATTTGGAGTTAAAATTTTACAAAATTGCTTCGTTTTGTGAAAAATGATGGACAACAGCGAAATGTAGAGGGGCAAGGAAACGCAGCACTTGTTAAAGCAATGATCTCCATAAAGCCCTTATGGACGCGCGGGCAACGGTGCATTGAAATAAAAATCATGGCTGACAATAAGAGCAAAAAAATTGCGACCGCCCACTTCCTCCATTTTTAAAAGTACACCCGAAAAATTTCGAAAATTTATAAATTGATAATTGTTTGTGAGGGGTAGCTAAAGAGAATAAATTTATTTCTGGGTATTTTTTTTTTAAATATTTTATATATTTTTTAATTTTATTTTAATTGTTTAATTTTTATAATTTTTTAATTTTCTTCTCGGTCTTAAAAAAAAAAACGAATAAATTTCACATAATTCAGTGAATGGTAATAGTGATCGAAATCGAAAATGTTCAAACAATTATTACTAAATTTTTCCTTCGATTTTTATCATAGCAGCGCATTGTTTAATTTTTTATATTCTATCGATTTCTTCTGCAGATCGTGCTGGTGTTGTGCGTTTTTATATTTTTCATTATTAGCGCACGATTTAATAATTAAAGTTTAATTTATAGCTAAAACAGCGCCATCTGATTGAATTAATCTCATTAGTAAATATGTTATAATTTATAAGTTCGCTGGTTGCTCTCAAAGAAGACCAGTAATTTTTTTTTTTGTTTTTATTTAAAAAATGTAAAAATATCTTAAAAAAAAAAAACAAATGAAAAAAACAATGAGGGATCGGGAAACCTAATTAGTCAACTAAAATTTTCCTAGGTCTTGCTCAGACAAATAGCAAAATTTAATTTCACATACGTACATATGTACCTAGATATGCATGTATGTAGCAGAATTGGGCATTATTCGAATAAATTTTTATTTAGATACATAATTACGTATGTATGTATTGCAATAAAATTTTATTTTTCAAATTTTTATTCAGGTAAATTCCCTACGAATAAATTATTCGGAAATTTATTTTTTATTTCAAATTTATTTTTAATATGTACAATGTACATACTTAATTATTTTCTGGTTTTTATTTTTTGGTTAAAAATAATTTTTTTTTACCATAAAATAATCGTTACGGTTCCTGCAAATTTTAAATTTATTTGTTTAACAATTATAAAAATAATCCATGGATAATAAAAGGCACACATTTTTTCATGTTCATAAAAAATCATATTAAAAAAATAATAAAAAAATATTCAAAGCAAACAAAAAATGATAATACATAATTCAAAAGTATGTACCTTTAAAATAATCTTATTTTATTTCCAATGCAAAGGTAAGTGAATTTTTTAATTTGCCACAAATCCCATACGATTTGCGTTCGCACATGCCAACACAAAAACATAAGTACAATATACGTTCTTTGCTCGACCACTGAGACTCTGTGAAAGCTGTTGAATTTTTTCCACTTTTGCCTTATTCATTTTCGTGAAACAGCTATACATCCAACATTCGCTGGAAATAGTTTTTGAATTTTTTCCATTTACCCCCAACAATAAATTATTTTCAATTTGATAAAAAAAAAATACAACAAAACAATTTGGAATTGATAATTGTTTGTGAGGGGTAGCTAAAGAGAATAAATTTATTTCTGGGTATTTTTTTTTTTTAAATATTTTATATATTTTTTAATTTTATTTTAATTGTTTAATTTTTATAATTTTTTAATTTTCTTCTCGGTCTTAAAAAAAAAAAACGAATAAATTTCACATAATTCAGTGAATGGTAATAGTGATCGAAATCGAAAATGTTCAAACAATTATTACTAAATTTTTCCTTCGATTTTTATCATAGCAGCGCATTGTTTAATTTTTTATATTCTATCGATTTCTTCTGCAGATCGTGCTGGTGTTGTGCGTTTTTATATTTTTCATTATTAGCGCACGATTTAATAATTAAAGTTTAATTTATAGCTAAAACAGCGCCATCTGATTGAATTAATCTCATTAGTAAATATGTTATAATTTATAAGTTCTCTGGTTGCTGTCAAAGAAGACCAGTAATTTTTTTTTTTGTTTTTATTTAAAAAATGTAAAAATATCTTAAAAAAAAAAACAAATGAAAAAAACAATGAGGGATCGGGAAACCTAATTAGTCAACTAAAATTTTCCTAGGTCTTGCTCAGACAAATAGCAAAATTTAATTTCACATACGTACATATGTACCTAGATATGCATGTATGTAGCAGAATTGGGCATTATTCGAATAAATTTTTATTTAGATACATAATTACATATGTATGTATTGCAATAAAATTTTATTTTTCAAATTTTTATTCAGGTAAATTCCCTACGAATAAATTATTCGGAAATTTATTTTTTATTTCAAATTTATTTTTAATATGTACAATGTACATACTTAATTATTTTCTGGTTTTTATTTTTTGGTTAAAAATAATTTTTTTTTACCATAAAATAATCGTTACGGTTCCTGCAAATTTTAAATTTATTTGTTTAACAATTATAAAAATAATCCATGGATAATAAAAGGCACACATTTTTTCATGTTCATAAAAAATCATATTAAAAAAATAATAAAAAAATATTCAAAGCAAACAAAAAATGATAATACATAATTCAAAAGTAAGTACCTTTAAAATAATCTTATTTTATTTCCAATGCAAAGGTAAGTGAATTTTTTAATTTGCCAGAAATCCCATACGATTTGCGTTCGCACATGCCAACACAAAAACATAAGTACAATATACGTTCTTTGCTCGACCACTGAGACTCTGTGAAAGCTGTTGAATTTTTTCCACTTTTGCCTTATTCATTTTCGTGAAACAGCTATACATCCAAAATTCGCTGGAAATAGTTTTTGAATTTTTTCCATTTACCCCCAACAATAAATTATTTTCAATTTGATAAAAAAAAAATACAACAAAACAATTTGGATAACAAATCAGAATGAATAATAAAAATGTATATGTAATTTATTTAATTTAACGAGCACAGGCCCAGGTTATATTTAATTTTCTATTTTTTAGAAACTAGAAAAAAACTTTTTAAGCATGGATGTAACTACAGCTGATTTTTTTCTAGTTTCTAAAAAATAAAAGAAATAAAAAAAAAATAAAAATTTATTCTTTAATCAAAATTTTCTGAATGGATAACTAAAATTTATTTTTTATTTGAATAAAAATTCATCCAAAACCGTTGGTGGTCACCAACATCTTAGTAAATTTTCTTGCATGACTTATGATGATGGTTGATGGCTGTTGGTCATCAACAAATGTATAAGAAAATAATTTTAGGGACAACATAATATTTTTATATGCTAAAAATTGCTTAAAATTAATTAAAATGGATAATTCGACAAAAAATAGAAATTGCATAAAATTGATAATTCGATAAAAAATACATACATACTTACCGGTTGTTGTGTACACACCAACATCTTCTTCAATGATTTTTAGTTTAGAAAATTCCATGATGGTTGATAGTTGGTCATCAACAAATGGACAAGAAATTATTTTTATGGACAACATAATTTTATATATGTTCAAAATTTCGTAAATTTAATTACAATTGATAATTCGATAAAAAACATTCACCAGTTTCATCTAATTGGTGCTTTGTTCTATACACACCAACATCTTATTTAATAATTTTTAGTATAGAAAATGCTAGGGGTCGCGGGTTCGAGTCCCAGCAAAGGAACTTTTAAAAGTATCTTTAAATTAATTTTTATCGTTTTTTTTAGTTCCTAAATTAAAACTCGATAGGAAATTTTTGGAAAAAATTAGCGGTTGTAAGAAATTGATGCATTGATGGCATCGGTGCATCGCATATAAAGGCAAATATAAATTCATAAATAAATTCGCGATTAAACTCCCCACGAATTTAACTATTGGCACAACGAGTGCGCAAGAGTGAATCAACGAGTAAATTGACTTCGATACGGAAAAGCAACTCTGAGTGGCTAAATCGGTACGTTCACTCTTAGGTGTGCACGCAAATTCTGTTAAATTCGCGCGACGCAACATTTGCTCCTTCTCTACTATCTACGTTCTCTGATTGCGGCCTGTTCACTGTCAACAGCGATTTCGTTGCGCGGTGTTCCATTCACCTTGCTCCTTGTTCCTTCTGGTTTGCGAAATATGACATACAAATCTAACCGCCTCTATGCAATGGCTTGCTGACAGTGCGCAGGCCCGATTATTGCAAGTGGCCGCGCTTGTTCATATGAATGCGCACATAAGCAGGTGTTGAACCATTGCCATTGGGCGCGAGGTTCATCACTTTTGAATTACCCGCATGTCCACTGACTTGATCTGAAAGCTATTTGGAGTTAAAATTTTACAAAATTGCTTCGTTTTGTGAAAAATGATGGACAACAGCGAAATGTAGAGGGGCAAGGAAACACAGCACTTGTTAAAGCAATGATCTCCACAAAGCCCTTATGGACGCGCGGGCAACGGTACATTGAAATAAAAATCATGGCTGACAATAAGAGCAAAAAAATTGCGACCGCCTACTTCCTCCATTTTTAAAAGTACACCGGAAAAATTTCGAAAATTTATAAATTGATAATTGTTTGTGAGGGGTAGCTAAAGAGAATAAATTTATTTCTGGGTATTTTTTTTTTAAATATTTTATATATTTTTTAATTTTATTTTAATTGTTTAATTTTTATAATTTTTTAATTTTCTTCTCGGTCTTAAAAAAAAAAACGAATAAATTTCACATAATTCAGTGAATGGTAATAGTGATCGAAATCGAAAATGTTCAAACAATTATTACTAAATTTTTCCTTCGATTTTTATCATAGCAGCGCATTGTTTAATTTTTTATATTCTATCGATTTCTTCTGCAGATCGTGCTGGTGTTGTGCGTTTTTATATTTTTCATTATTAGCGCACGATTTAATAATTAAAGTTTAATTTATAGCTAAAACAGCGCCATCTGATTGAATTAATCTCATTAGTAAATATGTTATAATTTATAAGTTCTCTGGTTGCTGTCAAAGAAGACCAGTAATTTTTTTTTTTGTTTTTATTTAAAAAATGTAAAAATATCTTAAAAAAAAAAAACAAATGAAAAAAACAATGAGGGATCGGGAAACCTAATTAGTCAACTAAAATTTTCCTAGGTCTTGCTCAGACAAATAGCAAAATTTAATTTCACATACGTACATATGTACCTAGATATGTATGTATGTAGCAGAATTGGGCATTATTCGAATAAATTTTTATTTAGATACATAATTACATATGTATGTATTGCAATAAAATTTTATTTTTCAAATTTTTATTCAGGTAAATTCCCTACGAATAAATTATTCGGAAATTTATTTTTTATTTCAAATTTATTTTTAATATGTACAATGTACATACTTAATTATTTTCTGGTTTTTATTTTTGGTTAAAAATAATTTTTTTTTACCATAAAATAATCGTTACGGTTCCTGCAAATTTTAAATTTATTTGTTTAACAATTATAAAAATAATCCATGGATAATAAAAGGCACACATTTTTTCATGTTCATAAAAAATCATATTAAAAAAATAATAAAAAAATATTCAAAGCAAACAAAAAATGATAATACATAATTCAAAAGTATGTACCTTTAAAATAATCTTATTTTATTTCCAATGCAAAGGTAAGTGAATTTTTTAATTTGCCACAAATCCCATACGATTTGCGTTCGCACATGCCAACACAAAAACATAAGTACAATATACGTTCTTTGCTCGACCACTGAGACTCTGTGAAAGCTGTTGAATTTTTTCCACTTTTGCCTTATTCATTTTCGTGAAACAGCTATACATCCAACATTCGCTGGAAATAGTTTTTGAATTTTTTCCATTTACCCCCAACAATAAATTATTTTCAATTTGATAAAAAAAAAAATACAACAAAACAATTTGGATAACAAATCAGAATGAATAATAAAAATGTATATGTAATTTATTTAATTTAACGAGCACAGGCCCAGGTTATATTTAATTTTCTATTTTTTAGAAACTAGAAAAAAACTTTTTAAGCATGGATGTAACTACAGCTTGTTTTTTTCTAGTTTCTAAAAAATAAAAAAAATAAAAAAAAAAATAAAAATTTATTCTTTAATCAAAATTTTCTGAATGGATAACTAAAATTTATTTTTTATTTGAATAAAAATTCATCCAAAACCGTTGGTGGTCACCAACATCTTAGTAAATTTTCTTGCATGACTTATGATGATGGTTGATGGCTGTTGGTCATCAACAAATGTATAAGAAAATAATTTTAGGGACAACATAATATTTTTATATGCTAAAAATTGCTTAAAATTAATTAAAATGGATAATTCGACAAAAAATAGAAATTGCATAAAATTGATAATTCGATAAAAAATACATACATACTTACCGGTTGTTGTGTACACACCAACATCTTCTTCAATGATTTTTAGTTTAGAAAATTCCATGATGGTTGATAGTTGGTCATCAACAAATGGACAAGAAATTATTTTTATGGACAACATAATTTTATATATGTTCAAAATTTCGTAAATTTAATTACACTACCCGACAAAAAAAATATCCTCGACATTTGATACATGATTCCTATGTAGAATTTTCTGCTGATTCCAAATATGTCATCAGATGGTTAAAAAGTAGAACAGTTTTCGAGATATTTTGAAATTTCTGTTTTTGAGCTAAGAAAAAAAGTATGATTACTCATCTGTCAATATCTCCGCCATTACCGTCTCGATTTTTACGTTATTTAATTTTGTTTTGAGAGAATGAAATACCCTTTCCAGCAAAGCAAAAATAATTAAAATCGCCGTTAAAGTGACGGAGTTATGGCGAACAAAAGATTTTTTTTTATGAAAATTTTTAGGTTTTTTTCGAAATTCATCTTCTATTTTGTAATTTTTTTTTTAGAAATATTAAATATCCTCCTGGTTTCACATTTTGAGTCAATAACCTATTTCTTAGTGAACATTTTGGCACTTTCTGGATTATAATCTGTGGAAAAATGGCAAAGTTATAAGAGATTAAGTGAAGAAACCTATATTTATATTTTCATTGAACTTCCAAATCTGGCAAATGTAAACCACTATAACATTAATACTAGTTTACAGCAAAAAATACCAAGAAATCGGGGTATAGGGGAAAATTGGCATGGGCCCCGTGAGCTCAAAACTAGTTAGTTTTATTTTTTGCACGAATAAGCTTTTGAGATAACGGTAATTTTGTGTTTTTTGGTTATCACTTCATTCAAAAATATTTTTCGCTAAAGTTACATGTGCGAGAATAGCTAACAGTACCTCGTTCTAAACGTAATTAAAATACGCTTTTAACGACATACAACTTGTGGTAGTTAAGTAAAAACTCACTGAGCCATAGCTGGTCAAAGTCAAAATTTTGTGGATTTTTTGCATTTTTTTTTTAATTTTGATTTTGAAAATAGGTTTTTTATAAGAAATTGGGAAAATCAGCCAAAGATTTATTTTTAAAAATTAGCCTATTAAATTGCAAACACTTTAAGCGTAATGTTACCAAGATCCCATTAGTACTTTATTTTTAGCGATTTTTTTCAGGTGAAACGAAAAGGATATTTTATAGACGAAAAACTTGGTTAGGTGACCCAACTATGTGAAAACGACTTCATAGCTCAAGAGGACATTAGAGCGATATATAGAACTCCACCAGACTAAAATAATGACATATCAATTTTACAAATCGGATGTCAAATAAAAAAGTTGCAAAAAATAAAACTTTTTTCGCGGTATTTCGTGGTGTAAAAAAAAGTTGTCCCGAAACCCTCTCAACATAATCTTCATATATGTGATGACAGGCCCGTAGCCAGCTTTTCATTTCAGGGGGGGCTGAAGTAAAAAAATATATAAACTTTAAATTTTCTGTTTATTAAAAAAAAACAATATAAATTCATATATATATTACTTAAATTATTTGGTAGTTGTAACTTAAATAAGTAATATTTTTCTTTTCTTCTTGTTTGCCATATCATTAATTACTTCATCTGGATCTATTTTAATATCCCAGTGCACTGCAATAACAGCAAGTGCACTCAGCCGCTCATTGCCCATCACACTGCGTGGTAAAGTTTTTATTCTTTTTAAGGTTGAAAAAGTTCTTTCAACGGAAGCGGTCGTCACTGGAAGAGTTGCTAAAATTGTAAGCAGGTAGTGAATAGCTCGTTTCAGCAAAATAAGCAACTGTAAGCAAAAATTTACCACTCAACTAATTGCTGGAAGTAAAAGCAACCCTCTCAAATTGAGTTGCTTGGCTTAACTATACATGCAAACACGACTCAGCTGAACACTGAAGCGAATGATTCGTGTTTTCGTTTTTGGCTCGGCTGAATTCAGCAATAAGCAAAATACATCGGCTATTGCTGTTTTGCAGCGAGCAAATTCAAACCCTGATGTATATGCTCAAAATAGCGGTATTTTGTAGTATTACGCCGAATTGCATAGTATGACACTCCAGATTTTGTTGTTGCTTTTTTGTATACATATGTATGCCAATGATCTAAAACAGTCCCCTGCAAAAAATGCGATTAATCCGGGACGTGTCCGGGATCAATCGCAAGGGAGCATGCGACTAATACAATTTTACATCCCTTTATATGGAGTGAATTGATCGCATTTGTTCGAGCATGTCCTATGAAGAGACTAATTGTTCCACTTGTATACCCGAACGGGTACCAATGTAGATTAATCACTAACATACCGAACGGGTACAAATGTAGATCAATCGCTTTCAGCACGAACGGGTACAAATGTAGATTTTTCCTTAAAAAATTGTAAATGTTCATGCATATTTAAATAAAGATAAAGATTATATAATGTTTTACTTTTGTAAAAAAATTTCAATAAATAAATTTAAAAAATTGTAAGTTTTGAGTATGCATTATATCGTCCCCTCAATATAACAATAGCGTATAATTTTTTTTGGGTTTTGAGAAAATCGAGTTTAAAGTTTTTGTCAAATCAGATACATATCTATTAAATTTTTTAACAAGAAATTATACACCATTTTTTCCAATGACATTTTGACCCACTTTGTGGAAGTAGAATTTGACGAAATTTTGCCCAGACATAGAATCAATGATGGAGATTCTAAATATGCAATAAAAAAATAATGGCGTATGAGCACGTACGCTATTGTTATATTGAGGGGACGATATGAGCGTGATGAAAAGGATTTTTTCATAGGATATTTTAGGCAACATTTTGTTAAAATTGTTATTAAAAAAGGGTGTTCAATTCGTTTTACCGGTTGTTCTACAATTTTTTAAATACATTGCATATTTTTGTAAAATGTCTATATTTAAGGAATCTAGATTTGTACCCGTTCGGAATGAAAGCGATTAATCTACATTTATACCCGTTCGGGATGAAAGCGATTAATCTACATTTATACCCGTTAGGGAACAATTGGTCTACAATTAGTCTACATTTATACCCGTTCGGGAACAATTGGTCTACAATTAGTCTACATTTATACCCGTACGAGAACAATTGGGGACTAATTGTGGACCGATTGTTCTCGAAAGACAATCGAGGACAAATCTCTTTCGGGATTGATCGCACATTTTTTTGCAGGGTCGTGTGCAAGCCTCAATACTACTACATTTTACGTTTGCGCTGCACAAATACTACTACACGTTTTCGCTGCCAAGTACGCTGGACAAATTTGTATGTTTGTTGTAGAACAACAGCAACAAACGCCGGTTCTTTGTCTAGACCTAGCGTACGTGTTCAGTCGCTTTCGTGTTTGTGTAATATTTTTCGCAGTAGCAGAATTATCGCTCAAACACTAGTGTTTGGTATTTTATTGCGTCTTTCGCAATTGAGCATCACTGATCTAAAATACTCACTACATAAATTGAATGTAAATGTTTTATTTGGCGCGTGCCATATTTTTTTGTATTTCGCATAGATCTTAACGCTGACGAAACGGCGACAGTCAGTCACCGTCCAGTGTAGTTGCGTACGACTGTTATAGGTTTGAGCTGAGTTGTGTATAAGAGTTTCAAAAGATTCAGTCAGTGATAAATCTTTTTTATTTGCGATTTATTTAAAAAATTTCCTTATTTCGGGGGGGGGGGGGGCTTCAGCCCTCTAGCCCCCCCCTGGCTACGTGCCTGTGTGATGACTTTTACAACGGTGAGCGTTCTCACGGAGAAATAAAAAAAAAACATGGGATTGCGATACCAAGGCCATTGGAATGTCAGGGACATTGAATGATGAGCCATTTTTGCTGGTTCCTTCTTCGAGAAAAACAAAATGTACCAAAACGGCGAAAACTATCAACATTTAAACACTTTTAATATACATAAAAATAAAAAAAATGGAGGTTAAGTACAAGATTGTGATAAAAAATAAACATAGGTTTGTTCATTAAATCTCTTATAGCATTGTAATTTTTCTACGGATTATAATCCGGAAAGTGCCAAAATGTTCACTAAGAAATAGGCTGTTGACTCAAAGTGTGAAACCAGGAGGATATTTAATATTTCTTTAAAAAAAAATTACAAAAAATTATATGAATGTCGGAAAAAAACTGAAAATTTTCATAAAAAAAAACCTATAGATCGCTATAACTCCGTCAATTCAACGATTCGATTTTAATTATTTTGGCTTTGTTGGAAAGGGTATTTCATCCTCTCAAAACAAAATTAAATAACGTAAAAATCGAGACGGTAATGGCGGAGATATTGACTAAAAAGTCATCCTACTTTTTTTTCTTATCTCAAAAACTGAAATTTCAAAATATCTCGAAAACTGTTCTACTTTTGAACCATCTGATTACATATTTAGAATCAGCAGAAAATTCTACATGGGAATCATGTATCAAATGTCGAGGATATGAAAATTTTTGAAATTTTGTCGGGTAGTGTTACAATTGATAATTCGATAAAAAACATTCACCAGTTTCATCTAATTGGTGCTTTGTTCTATACACACCAACATCTTATTTAATAATTTTTAGTATAGAAAATGCTAGGGGTCGCGGGTTCGAGTCCCAGCAAAGGAACTTTTAAAAGTATCTTTAAATTAATTTTTATCGTTTTTTTTTAGTTCCTAAATTAAAACTCGATAGGAAATTTTTGGAAAAAATTAGCGGTTGTAAGAAATTGATGCATTGATGGCATCGGTGCATCGCATATAAAGGCAAATAAATTCATAAATAAATTCGCGATTAAACTCCCCACGAATTTAACTATTGGCACAACGAGTGCGCAAGAGTGAATCAACGAGTAAGGCTGTGTGCCAATCGGCAACATTTTTCTCTATGGGAAAATGAGGTAGAAAATTTTACCATGTTGAGATAAAGAACACAATTTTGCTGTGCCAAACGGAATATAAAATTTTGACAGTTACAAAGATAAACTTTTGGGCGAAAACGGACAACGATACAATTTTAAAACGTAAAATGAATGTAATTGTTGATGGCAATATTGATGGAAACAGAAGAAATGTATTCATGTAATCATCTCATGTTATTTTGTTTTTAAATATTTGTGTTACTTGTATGTGTATGTACTTACAAAATGTCAAAATTTTACCTAGCCCATTGAGCTAGGTAAAATTATGACACTAGAATTCACCACGAATACTGCCAAAATTTTACTCCCTTATGTCAAAATTTAATTTTTTCTACCGATTGGCACACAGCCTAAATTGACTTCGATACGGAAAAGCAACTCTGAGTGGCTAAATCGGTACGTTCACTCTTAGGTGTGCACGCAAATTCTGTTAAATTCGCGCGACGCAACATTTGCTCCTTCTCTACTATCTACGTTCTCTGACCTTGCTCCTTGTTCCTTCTGGTTTGCGAAATATGACATACAAATCTAACCGCCTCTATGCAATGGCTTGCTGACAGTGCGCAGGCCCGATTATTGCAAGTGGCCGCGCTTGTTCATATGAATGCGCACATAAGCAGGTGTTGAACCATTGCCATTGGGCGCGAGGTTCATCACTTTTGAATTACCCGCATGTCCACTGACTTGATCTGAAAGCTATTTGGAGTTAAAATTTTACAAAATTGCTTCGTTTTGTGAAAAATGATGGACAACAGCGAAATGTAGAGGGGCAAGGAAACGCAGCACTTGTTAAAGCAATGATCTCCATAAAGCCCTTATGGACGCGCGGGCAACGGTGCATTGAAATAAAAATCATGGCTGACAATAAGAGCAAAAAAATTGCGACCGCCCACTTCCTCCATTTTTAAAAGTACACCCGAAAAATTTCGAAAATTTATAAATTGATAATTGTTTGTGAGGGGTAGCTAAAGAGAATAAATTTATTTCTGGGTATTTTTTTTTTAAATATTTTATATATTTTTTAATTTTATTTTAATTGTTTAATTTTTATAATTTTTTAATTTTCTTCTCGGTCTTAAAAAAAAAAACGAATAAATTTCACATAATTCAGTGAATGGTAATAGTGATCGAAATCGAAAATGTTCAAACAATTATTACTAAATTTTTCCTTCGATTTTTATCATAGCAGCGCATTGTTTAATTTTTTATATTCTATCGATTTCTTCTGCAGATCGTGCTGGTGTTGTGCGTTTTTATATTTTTCATTATTAGCGCACGATTTAATAATTAAAGTTTAATTTATAGCTAAAACAGCGCCATCTGATTGAATTAATCTCATTAGTAAATATGTTATAATTTATAAGTTCGCTGGTTGCTCTCAAAGAAGACCAGTAATTTTTTTTTTTGTTTTTATTTAAAAAATGTAAAAATATCTTAAAAAAAAAACAAATGAAAAAAACAATGAGGGATCGGGAAACCTAATTAGTCAACTAAAATTTTCCTAGGTCTTGCTCAGACAAATAGCAAAATTTAATTTCACATACGTACATATGTACCTAGATATGCATGTATGTAGCAGAATTGGGCATTATTCGAATAAATTTTTATTTAGATACATAATTACGTATGTATGTATTGCAATAAAATTTTATTTTTCAAATTTTTATTCAGGTAAATTCCCTACGAATAAATTATTCGGAAATTTATTTTTTATTTCAAATTTATTTTTAATATGTACAATGTACATACTTAATTATTTTCTGGTTTTTATTTTTTGGTTAAAAATAATTTTTTTTTACCATAAAATAATCGTTACGGTTCCTGCAAATTTTAAATTTATTTGTTTAACAATTATAAAAATAATCCATGGATAATAAAAGGCACACATTTTTTCATGTTCATAAAAAATCATATTAAAAAAATAATAAAAAAATATTCAAAGCAAACAAAAAATGATAATACATAATTCAAAAGTATGTACCTTTAAAATAATCTTATTTTATTTCCAATGCAAAGGTAAGTGAATTTTTTAATTTGCCACAAATCCCATACGATTTGCGTTCGCACATGCCAACACAAAAACATAAGTACAATATACGTTCTTTGCTCGACCACTGAGACTCTGTGAAAGCTGTTGAATTTTTTCCACTTTTGCCTTATTCATTTTCGTGAAACAGCTATACATCCAACATTCGCTGGAAATAGTTTTTGAATTTTTTCCATTTACCCCCAACAATAAATTATTTTCAATTTGATAAAAAAAAAAATACAACAAAACAATTTGGATAACAAATCAGAATGAATAATAAAAATGTATATGTAATTTATTTAATTTAACGAGCACAGGCCCAGGTTATATTTAATTTTCTATTTTTTAGAAACTAGAAAAAAACTTTTTAAGCATGGATGTAACTACAGCTTGTTTTTTTCTAGTTTCTAAAAAATAAAAAAAATAAAAAAAAAAATAAAAATTTATTCTTTAATCAAAATTTTCTGAATGGATAACTAAAATTTATTTTTTATTTGAATAAAAATTCATCCAAAACCGTTGGTGGTCACCAACATCTTAGTAAATTTTCTTGCATGACTTATGATGATGGTTGATGGCTGTTGGTCATCAACAAATGTATAAGAAAATAATTTTAGGGACAACATAATATTTTTATATGCTAAAAATTGCTTAAAATTAATTAAAATGGATAATTCGACAAAAAATAGAAATTGCATAAAATTGATAATTCGATAAAAAATACATACATACTTACCGGTTGTTGTGTACACACCAACATCTTCTTCAATGATTTTTAGTTTAGAAAATTCCATGATGGTTGATAGTTGGTCATCAACAGATGGACAAGAAATTATTTTTATGGACAACATAATTTTATATATGTTCAAAATTTCGTAAATTTAATTACAATTGATAATTCGATAAAAAACATTCACCAGTTTCATCTAATTGGTGCTTTGTTCTATACACACCAACATCTTATTTAATAATTTTTAGTATAGAAAATGCTAGGGGTCGCGGGTTCGAGTCCCAGCAAAGGAACTTTTAAAAGTATCTTTAAATTAATTTTTATCGTTTTTTTTTAGTTCCTAAATTAAAACTCGATAGGAAATTTTTGGAAAAAATTAGCGGTTGTAAGAAATTGATGCATTGATGGCATCGGTGCATCGCATATAAAGGCAAATAAATTCATAAATAAATTCGCGATTAAACTCCCCACGAATTTAACTATTGGCACAACGAGTGCGCAAGAGTGAATCAACGAGTAAGGCTGTGTGCCAATCGGCAACATTTTTCTCTATGGGAAAATGAGGTAGAAAATTTTACCATGTTGAGATAAAGAACACAATTTTGCTGTGCCAAACGGAATATAAAATTTTGACAGTTACAAAGATAAACTTTTGGGCGAAAACGGACAACGATACAATTTTAAAACGTAAAATGAATGTAATTGTTGATGGCAATATTGATGGAAACAGAAGAAATGTATTCATGTAATCATCTCATGTTATTTTGTTTTTAAATATTTGTGTTACTTGTATGTGTATGTACTTACAAAATGTCAAAATTTTACCTAGCCCATTGAGCTAGGTAAAATTATGACACTAGAATTCACCACGAATACTGCCAAAATTTTACTCCCTTATGTCAAAATTTAATTTTTTCTACCGATTGGCACACAGCCTAAATTGACTTCGATACGGAAAAGCAACTCTGAGTGGCTAAATCGGTACGTTCACTCTTAGGTGTGCACGCAAATTCTGTTAAATTCGCGCGACGCAACATTTGCTCCTTCTCTACTATCTACGTTCTCTGACCTTGCTCCTTGTTCCTTCTGGTTTGCGAAATATGACATACAAATCTAACCGCCTCTATGCAATGGCTTGCTGACAGTGCGCAGGCCCGATTATTGCAAGTGGCCGCGCTTGTTCATATGAATGCGCACATAAGCAGGTGTTGAACCATTGCCATTGGGCGCGAGGTTCATCACTTTTGAATTACCCGCATGTCCACTGACTTGATCTGAAAGCTATTTGGAGTTAAAATTTTACAAAATTGCTTCGTTTTGTGAAAAATGATGGACAACAGCGAAATGTAGAGGGGCAAGGAAACGCAGCACTTGTTAAAGCAATGATCTCCACAAAGCCCTTATGGACGCGCGGGCAACGGTACATTGAAATAAAAATCATGGCTGACAATAAGAGCAAAAAAATTGCGACCGCCCACTTCCTCCATTTTTAAAAGTACACCCGAAAAATTTCGAAAATTTATAAATTGATAATTGTTTGTGAGGGGTAGCTAAAGAGAATAAATTTATTTCTGGGTATTTTTTTTTTTAAATATTTTATATATTTTTTAATTTTATTTTAATTGTTTAATTTTTATAATTTTTTAATTTTCTTCTCGGTCTTAAAAAAAAAACGAATAAATTTCACATAATTCAGTGAATGGTAATAGTGATCGAAATCGAAAATGTTCAAACAATTATTACTAAATTTTTCCTTCGATTTTTATCATAGCAGCGCATTGTTTAATTTTTTATATTCTATCGATTTCTTCTGCAGATCGTGCTGGTGTTGTGCGTTTTTATATTTTTCATTATTAGCGCACGATTTAATAATTAAAGTTTAATTTATAGCTAAAACAGCGCCATCTGATTGAATTAATCTCATTAGTAAATATGTTATAATTTATAAGTTCTCTGGTTGCTGTCAAAGAAGACCAGTAATTTTTTTTTTTGTTTTTATTTAAAAAATGTAAAAATATCTAAAAAAAAAAAAACAAATGAAAAAAACAATGAGGGATCGGGAAACCTAATTAGTCAACTAAAATTTTCCTAGGTCTTGCTCAGACAAATAGCAAAATTTAATTTCACATACGTACATATGTACCTAGATATGTATGTATGTAGCAGAATTGGGCATTATTCGAATAAATTTTTATTTAGATACATAATTACATATGTATGTATTGCAATAAAATTTTATTTTTCAAATTTTTATTCAGGTAAATTCCCTACGAATAAATTATTCGGAAATTTATTTTTTATTTCAAATTTATTTTTAATATGTACAATGTACATACTTAATTATTTTCTGGTTTTTATTTTTTGGTTAAAAATAATTTTTTTTTACCATAAAATAATCGTTACGGTTCCTGCAAATTTTAAATTTATTTGTTTAACAATTATAAAAATAATCCATGGATAATAAAAGGCACACATTTTTTCATGTTCATAAAAAATCATATTAAAAAAATAATAAAAAAATATTCAAAGCAAACAAAAAATGATAATACATAATTCAAAAGTATGTACCTTTAAAATAATCTTATTTTATTTCCAATGCAAAGGTAAGTGAATTTTTTAATTTGCCACAAATCCCATACGATTTGCGTTCGCACATGCCAACACAAAAACATAAGTACAATATACGTTCTTTGCTCGACCACTGAGACTCTGTGAAAGCTGTTGAATTTTTTCCACTTTTGCCTTATTCATTTTCGTGAAACAGCTATACATCCAACATTCGCTGGAAATAGTTTTTGAATTTTTTCCATTTACCCCCAACAATAAATTATTTTCAATTTGATAAAAAAAAAAATACAACAAAACAATTTGGATAACAAATCAGAATGAATAATAAAAATGTATATGTAATTTATTTAATTTAACGAGCACAGGCCCAGGTTATATTTAATTTTCTATTTTTTAGAAACTAGAAAAAAACTTTTTAAGCATGGATGTAACTACAGCTGGTTTTTTTCTAGTTTCTAAAAAATAAAAAAAATAAAAAAAAAATAAAAATTTATTCTTTAATCAAAATTTTCTGAATGGATAACTAAAATTTATTTTTTATTTGAATAAAAATTCATCCAAAACCGTTGGTGGTCACCAACATCTTAGTAAATTTTCTTGCATGACTTATGATGATGGTTGATGGCTGTTGGTCATCAACAAATGTATAAGAAAATAATTTTAGGGACAACATAATATTTTTATATGCTAAAAATTGCTTAAAATTAATTAAAATGGATAATTCGACAAAAAATAGAAATTGCATAAAATTGATAATTCGATAAAAAATACATACATACTTACCGGTTGTTGTGTACACACCAACATCTTCTTCAATGATTTTTAGTTTAGAAAATTCCATGATGGTTGATAGTTGGTCATCAACAAATGGACAAGAAATTATTTTTATGGACAACATAATTTTATATATGTTCAAAATTTCGTAAATTTAATTACAATTGATAATTCGATAAAAAACATTCACCAGTTTCATCTAATTGGTGCTTTGTTCTATACACACCAACATCTTATTTAATAATTTTTAGTATAGAAAATGCTAGGGGTCGCGGGTTCGAGTCCCAGCAAAGGAACTTTTAAAAGTATCTTTAAATTAATTTTTATCGTTTTTTTTTAGTTCCTAAATTAAAACTCGATAGGAAATTTTTGGAAAAAATTAGCGGTTGTAAGAAATTGATGCATTGATGGCATCGGTGCATCGCATATAAAGGCAAATAAATTCATAAATAAATTCGCGATTAAACTCCCCACGAATTTAACTATTGGCACAACGAGTGCGCAAGAGTGAATCAACGAGTAAGGCTGTGTGCCAATCGGCAACATTTTTCTCTATGGGAAAATGAGGTAGAAAATTTTACCATGTTGAGATAAAGAACACAATTTTGCTGTGCCAAACGGAATATAAAATTTTGACAGTTACAAAGATAAACTTTTGGGCGAAAACGGACAACGATACAATTTTAAAACGTAAAATGAATGTAATTGTTGATGGCAATATTGATGGAAACAGAAGAAATGTATTCATGTAATCATCTCATGTTATTTTGTTTTTAAATATTTGTGTTACTTGTATGTGTATGTACTTACAAAATGTCAAAATTTTACCTAGCCCATTGAGCTAGGTAAAATTATGACACTAGAATTCACCACGAATACTGCCAAAATTTTACTCCCTTATGTCAAAATTTAATTTTTTCTACCGATTGGCACACAGCCTAAATTGACTTCGATACGGAAAAGCAACTCTGAGTGGCTAAATCGGTACGTTCACTCTTAGGTGTGCACGCAAATTCTGTTAAATTCGCGCGACGCAACATTTGCTCCTTCTCTACTATCTACGTTCTCTGACCTTGCTCCTTGTTCCTTCTGGTTTGCGAAATATGACATACAAATCTAACCGCCTCTATGCAATGGCTTGCTGACAGTGCGCAGGCCCGATTATTGCAAGTGGCCGCGCTTGTTCATATGAATGCGCACATAAGCAGGTGTTGAACCATTTCCATTGGGCGCGAGGTTCATCACTTATGAATTACCCGCATGTCCACTGACTTGATCTGAAAGCTATTTGGAGTTAAAATTTTACAAAATTGCTTCGTTTTGTGAAAAATGATGGACAACAGCGAAATGTAGAGGGGCAAGGAAACGCAGCACTTGTTAAAGCAATGATCTCCACAAAGCCCTTATGGACGCGCGGGCAACGGTGCATTGAAATAAAAATCATGGCTGACAATAAGAGCAAAAAAATTGCGACCGCCCACTTCCTCCATTTTTAAAAGTACACCCGAAAAATTTCGAAAATTTATAAATTGATAATTGTTTGTGAGGGGTAGCTAAAGAGAATAAATTTATTTCTGGGTATTTTTTTTTTAAATATTTTATATATTTTTTAATTTTATTTTAATTGTTTAATTTTTATAATTTTTTAATTTTCTTCTCGGTCTTAAAAAAAAAAACGAATAAATTTCACATAATTCAGTGAATGGTAATAGTGATCGAAATCGAAAATGTTCAAACAATTATTACTAAATTTTTCCTTCGATTTTTATCATAGCAGCGCATTGTTTAATTTTTTATATTCTATCGATTTCTTCTGCAGATCGTGCTGGTGTTGTGCGTTTTTATATTTTTCATTATTAGCGCACGATTTAATAATTAAAGTTTAATTTATAGCTAAAACAGCGCCATCTGATTGAATTAATCTCATTAGTAAATATGTTATAATTTATAAGTTCTCTGGTTGCTGTCAAAGAAGACCAGTAATTTTTTTTTTGTTTTTATTTAAAAAATGTAAAAATATCTTAAAAAAAAAAAACAAATGAAAAAAACAATGAGGGATCGGGAAACCTAATTAGTCAACTAAAATTTTCCTAGGTCTTGCTCAGACAAATAGCAAAATTTAATTTCACATACGTACATATGTACCTAGATATGTATGTATGTAGCAGAATTGGGCATTATTCGAATAAATTTTTATTTAGATACATAATTACATATGTATGTATTGCAATAAAATTTTATTTTTCAAATTTTTATTCAGGTAAATTCCCTACGAATAAATTATTCGGAAATTTATTTTTTATTTCAAATTTATTTTTAATATGTACAATGTACATACTTAATTATTTTCTGGTTTTTATTTTTTGGTTAAAAATAATTTTTTTTTACCATAAAATAATCGTTACGGTTCCTGCAAATTTTAAATTTATTTGTTTAACAATTATAAAAATAATCCATGGATAATAAAAGGCACACATTTTTTCATGTTCATAAAAAATCATATTAAAAAAATAATAAAAAAATATTCAAAGCAAACAAAAAATGATAATACATAATTCAAAAGTATGTACCTTTAAAATAATCTTATTTTATTTCCAATGCAAAGGTAAGTGAATTTTTTAATTTGCCACAAATCCCATACGATTTGCGTTCGCACATGCCAACACAAAAACATAAGTACAATATACGTTCTTTGCTCGACCACTGAGACTCTGTGAAAGCTGTTGAATTTTTTCCACTTTTGCCTTATTCATTTTCGTGAAACAGCTATACATCCAACATTCGCTGGAAATAGTTTTTGAATTTTTTCCATTTACCCCCAACAATAAATTATTTTCAATTTGATAAAAAAAAAAATACAACAAAACAATTTGGATAACAAATCAGAATGAATAATAAAAATGTATATGTAATTTATTTAATTTAACGAGCACAGGCCCAGGTTATATTTAATTTTCTATTTTTTAGAAACTAGAAAAAAACTTTTTAAGCATGGATGTAACTACAGCTTGATTTTTTCTAGTTTCTAAAAAATAAAAAAAATAAAAAAAAAATAAAAATTTATTCTTTAATCAAAATTTTCTGAATGGATAACTAAAATTTATTTTTTATTTGAATAAAAATTCATCCAAAACCGTTGGTGGTCACCAACATCTTAGTAAATTTTCTTGCATGACTTATGATGATGGTTGATGGCTGTTGGTCATCAACAAATGTATAAGAAAATAATTTTAGGGACAACATAATATTTTTATATGCTAAAAATTGCTTAAAATTAATTAAAATGGATAATTCGACAAAAAATAGAAATTGCATAAAATTGATAATTCGATAAAAAATACATACATACTTACCGGTTGTTGTGTACACACCAACATCTTCTTCAATGATTTTTAGTTTAGAAAATTCCATGATGGTTGATAGTTGGTCATCAACAAATGGACAAGAAATTATTTTTATGGACAACATAATTTTATATATGTTCAAAATTTCGTAAATTTAATTACAATTGATAATTCGATAAAAAACATTCACCAGTTTCATCTAATTGGTGCTTTGTTCTATACACACCAACATCTTATTTAATAATTTTTAGTATAGAAAATGCTAGGGGTCGCGGGTTCGAGTCCCAGCAAAGGAACTTTTAAAAGTATCTTTAAATTAATTTTTATCGTTTTTTTTTAGTTCCTAAATTAAAACTCGATAGGAAATTTTTGGAAAAAATTAGCGGTTGTAAGAAATTGATGCATTGATGGCATCGGTGCATCGCATATAAAGGCAAATAAATTCATAAATAAATTCGCGATTAAACTCCCCACGAATTTAACTATTGGCACAACGAGTGTGAAATTTATTCGTTTTTTTTTTTAAGACCGAGAAGAAAATTAAAAAATTATAAAAATTAAACAATTAAAATAAAATTAAAAAATATATAAAATATTTAAAAAAAAATACCCAGAAATAAATTTATTCTCTTTAGCTACCCCTCACAAACAATTATCAATTTATAAATTTTCGAAATTTTTCGGGTGTACTTTTAAAAATGGAGGAAGTGGGCGGTCGCAATTTTTTTGCTCTTATTGTCAGCCATGATTTTTATTTCAATGTACCGTCAGAGAACGTAGATAGTAGAGAAGGAGCAAATGTTGCGTCGCGCGAATTTAACAGAATTTGCGTGCACACCTAAGAGTGAACGTACCGATTTAGCCACTCAGAGTTGCTTTTCCGTATCGAAGTCAATTTACTCGTTGATTCACTCTTGCGCACTCGTTGTGCCAATAGTTAAATTCGTGGGGAGTTTAATCGCGAATTTATTTATGAATTTATTTGCCTTTATATGCGATGCACCGATGCCATCAATGCATCAATTTCTTACAACCGCTAATTTTTTCCAAAAATTTCCTATCGAGTTTTAATTTAGGAACTAAAAAAAAACGATAAAAATTAATTTAAAGATACTTTTAAAAGTTCCTTTGCTGGGACTCGAACACGCGACCCCTAGCATTTTCTATACTAAAAATTATTAAATAAGATGTTGGTGTGTATAGAACAAAGCACCAATTAGATGAAACTGGTGAATGTTTTTTATCGAATTATCAATTGTAATTAAATTTACGAAATTTTGAACATATATAAAATTATGTTGTCCATAAAAATAATTTCTTGTCCATTTGTTGATGACCAACTATCAACCATCATGGAATTTTCTAAACTAAAAATCATTGAAGAAGATGTTGGTGTGTACACAACAACCGGTAAGTATGTATGTATTTTTTATCGAATTATCAATTTTATGCAATTTCTATTTTTTGTCGAATTATCCATTTTAATTAATTTTAAGCAATTTTTAGCATATAAAAATATTATGTTGTCCCTAAAATTATTTTCTTATACATTTGTTGATGACCAACAGCCATCAACCATCATCATAAGTCATGCAAGAAAATTTACTAAGATGTTGGTGACCACCAACGGTTTTGGATGAATTTTTATTCAAATAAAAAATAAATTTTAGTTATCCATTCAGAAAATTTTGATTAAAGAATAAATTTTTATTTTTTTTTTTATTTTTTTTATTTTTTAGAAACTAGAAAAAAACAAGCTGTAGTTACATCCATGCTTAAAAAGTTTTTTTCTAGTTTCTAAAAAATAGAAAATTAAATATAACCTGGGCCTGTGCTCGTTAAATTAAATAAATTACATATACATTTTTATTATTCATTCTGATTTGTTATCCAAATTGTTTTGTTGTATTTTTTTTTTTATCAAATTGAAAATAATTTATTGTTGGGGGTAAATGGAAAAAATTCAAAAACTATTTCCAGCGAATGTTGGATGTATAGCTGTTTCACGAAAATGAATAAGGCAAAAGTGGAAAAAATTCAACAGCTTTCACAGAGTCTCAGTGGTCGAGCAAAGAACGTATATTGTACTTATGTTTTTGTGTTGGCATGTGCGAACGCAAATCGTATGGGATTTGTGGCAAATTAAAAAATTCACTTACCTTTGCATTGGAAATAAAATAAGATTATTTTAAAGGTACATACTTTTGAATTATGTATTATCATTTTTTGTTTGCTTTGAATATTATTTTATTATTTTTTTAATATGATTTTTTATGAACATGAAAAAATGTGTGCCTTTTATTATCCATGGATTATTTTTATAATTGTTAAACAAATAAATTTAAAATTTGCAGGAACCGTAACGATTATTTTATGGTAAAAAAAAATTATTTTTAACCAAAAAATAAAAACCAGAAAATAATTAAGTATGTACATTGTACATATTAAAAATAAATTTGAAATAAAAAATAAATTTCCGAATAATTTATTCGTAGGGAATTTACCTGAATAAAAATTTGAAAAATAAAATTTTATTGCAATACATACATACGTAATTATGTATCTAAATAAAAATTTATTCGAATAATGCCCAATTCTGCTACATACATGCATATCTAGGTACATATGTACGTATGTGAAATTAAATTTTGCTATTTGTCTGAGCAAGACCTAGGAAAATTTTAGTTGACTAATTAGGTTTCCCGATCCCTCATTGTTTTTTTCATTTGTTTTTTTTTTTTTTAAGATATTTTTACATTTTTTAAATAAAAACAAAAAAAAAAATTACTGGTCTTCTTTGACAGCAACCAGAGAACTTATAAATTATAACATATTTACTAATGAGATTAATTCAATCAGATGGCGCTGTTTTAGCTATAAATTAAACTTTAATTATTAAATCGTGCGCTAATAATGAAAAATATAAAAACGCACAACACCAGCACGATCTGCAGAAGAAATCGATAGAATATAAAAAATTAAACAATGCGCTGCTATGATAAAAATCGAAGGAAAAATTTAGTAATAATTGTTTGAACATTTTCGATTTCGATCACTATTACCATTCACTGAATTATGTGAAATTTATTCGTTTTTTTTTTAAGACCGAGAAGAAAATTAAAAAATTATAAAAATTAAACAATTAAAATAAAATTAAAAAATATATAAAATATTTAAAAAAAAAAATACCCAGAAATAAATTTATTCTCTTTAGCTACCCCTCACAAACAATTATCAATTTATAAATTTTCGAAATTTTTCGGGTGTACTTTTAAAAATGGAGGAAGTGGGCGGTCGCAATTTTTTTGCTCTTATTGTCAGCCATGATTTTTATTTCAATGTACCGTTGCCCGCGCGTCCATAAGGGCTTTGTGGAGATCATTGCTTTAACAAGTGCTGCGTTTCCTTGCCCCTCTACATTTCGCTGTTGTCCATCATTTTTCACAAAACGAAGCAATTTTGTAAAATTTTAACTCCAAATAGCTTTCAGATCAAGTCAGTGGACATGCGGGTAATTCAAAAGTGATGAACCTCGCGCCCAATGGCAATGGTTCAACACCTGCTTATGTGCGCATTCATATGAACAAGCGCGGCCACTTGCAATAATCGGGCCTGCGCACTGTCAGCAAGCCATTGCATAGAGGCGGTTAGATTTGTATGTCATATTTCGCAAACCAGAAGGAACAAGGAGCAAGGTGAATGGAACACCGCGCAACGAAATCGCTGTTGACAGTGAACAGGCCGCAATCAGAGAACGTAGATAGTAGAGAAGGAGCAAATGTTGCGTCGCGCGAATTTAACAGAATTTGCGTGCACACCTAAGAGTGAACGTACCGATTTAGCCACTCAGAGTTGCTTTTCCGTATCGAAGTCAATTTACTCGTTGATTCACTCTTGCGCACTCGTTGTGCCAATAGTTAAATTCGTGGGGAGTTTAATCGCGAATTTATTTATGAATTTATTTGCCTTTATATGCGATGCACCGATGCCATCAATGCATCAATTTCTTACAACCGCTAATTTTTTCCAAAAATTTCCTATCGAGTTTTAATTTAGGAACTAAAAAAAACGATAAAAATTAATTTAAAGATACTTTTAAAAGTTCCTTTGCTGGGACTCGAACCCGCGACCCCTAGCATTTTCTATACTAAAAATTATTAAATAAGATGTTGGTGTGTATAGAACAAAGCACCAATTAGATGAAACTGGTGAATGTTTTTTATCGAATTATCAATTGTAATTAAATTTACGAAATTTTGAACATATATAAAATTATGTTGTCCATAAAAATAATTTCTTGTCCATTTGTTGATGACCAACTATCAACCATCATGGAATTTTCTAAACTAAAAATCATTGAAGAAGATGTTGGTGTGTACACAACAACCGGTAAGTATGTATGTATTTTTTATCGAATTATCAATTTTATGCAATTTCTATTTTTTGTCGAATTATCCATTTTAATTAATTTTAAGCAATTTTTAGCATATAAAAATATTATGTTGTCCCTAAAATTATTTTCTTATACATTTGTTGATGACCAACAGCCATCAACCATCATCATAAGTCATGCAAGAAAATTTACTAAGATGTTGGTGACCACCAACGGTTTTGGATGAATTTTTATTCAAATAAAAAATAAATTTTAGTTATCCATTCAGAAAATTTTGATTAAAGAATAAATTTTTATTTTTTTTTTATTTTTTTTATTTTTTAGAAACTAGAAAAAATCAAGCTGTAGTTACATCCATGCTTAAAAAGTTTTTTTCTAGTTTCTAAAAAATAGAAAATTAAATATAACCTGGGCCTGTGCTCGTTAAATTAAATAAATTACATATACATTTTTATTATTCATTCTGATTTGTTATCCAAATTGTTTTGTTGTATTTTTTTTTTTATCAAATTGAAAATAATTTATTGTTGGGGGTAAATGGAAAAAATTCAAAAACTATTTCCAGCGAATGTTGGATGTATAGCTGTTTCACGAAAATGAATAAGGCAAAAGTGGAAAAAATTCAACAGCTTTCACAGAGTCTCAGTGGTCGAGCAAAGAACGTATATTGTACTTATGTTTTTGTGTTGGCATGTGCGAACGCAAATCGTATGGGATTTGTGGCAAATTAAAAAATTCACTTACCTTTGCATTGGAAATAAAATAAGATTATTTTAAAGGTACATACTTTTGAATTATGTATTATCATTTTTTGTTTGCTTTGAATATTTTTTTATTATTTTTTTAATATGATTTTTTATGAACATGAAAAAATGTGTGCCTTTTATTATCCATGGATTATTTTTATAATTGTTAAACAAATAAATTTAAAATTTGCAGGAACCGTAACGATTATTTTATGGTAAAAAAAAATTATTTTTAACCAAAAAATAAAAACCAGAAAATAATTAAGTATGTACATTGTACATATTAAAAATAAATTTGAAATAAAAAATAAATTTCCGAATAATTTATTCGTAGGGAATTTACCTGAATAAAAATTTGAAAAATAAAATTTTATTGCAATACATACATATGTAATTATGTATCTAAATAAAAATTTATTCGAATAATGCCCAATTCTGCTACATACATACATATCTAGGTACATATGTACGTATGTGAAATTAAATTTTGCTATTTGTCTGAGCAAGACCTAGGAAAATTTTAGTTGACTAATTAGGTTTCCCGATCCCTCATTGTTTTTTTCATTTGTTTTTTTTTTAAGATATTTTTACATTTTTTAAATAAAAACAAAAAAAAAAATTACTGGTCTTCTTTGACAGCAACCAGAGAACTTATAAAGTATAACATATTTACTAATGAGATTAATTCAATCAGATGGCGCTGTTTTAGCTATAAATTAAACTTTAATTATTAAATCGTGCGCTAATAATGAAAAATATAAAAACGCACAACACCAGCACGATCTGCAGAAGAAATCGATAGAATATAAAAAATTAAACAATGCGCTGCTATGATAAAAATCGAAGGAAAAATTTAGTAATAATTGTTTGAACATTTTCGATTTCGATCACTATTACCATTCACTGAATTATGTGAAATTTATTCGTTTTTTTTTTTAAGACCGAGAAGAAAATTAAAAAATTATAAAAATTAAACAATTAAAATAAAATTAAAAAATATATAAAATATTTAAAAAAAAAATACCCAGAAATAAATTTATTCTCTTTAGCTACCCCTCACAAACAATTATCAATTTATAAATTTTCGAAATTTTTCGGGTGTACTTTTAAAAATGGAGGAAGTGGGCGGTCGCAATTTTTTTGCTCTTATTGTCAGCCATGATTTTTATTTCAATGTACCGTTGCCCGCGCGTCCATAAGGGCTTTGTCAGAGAACGTAGATAGTAGAGAAGGAGCAAATGTAGCGTCGCGCGAATTTAACAGAATTTGCGTGCACACCTAAGAGTGAACGTACCGATTTAGCCACTCAGAGTTGCTTTTCCGTATCGAAGTCAATTTACTCGTTTATTCACTCTTGCGCACTCGTTGTGCCAATAGTTAAATTCGTGGGGAGTTTAATCGCGAATTTATTTATGAATTTATTTGCCTTTATATGCGATGCACCGATGCCATCAATGCATCAATTTCTTACAACCGCTAATTTTTTCCAAAAATTTCCTATCGAGTTTTAATTTAGGAACTAAAAAAAAACGATAAAAATTAATTTAAAGATACTTTTAAAAGTTCCTTTGCTGGGACTCGAACCCGCGACCCCTAGCATTTTCTATACTAAAAATTATTAAATAAGATGTTGGTGTGTATAGAACAAAGCACCAATTAGATGAAACTGGTGAATGTTTTTTATCGAATTATCAATTGTAATTAAATTTACGAAATTTTGAACATATATAAAATTATGTTGTCCATAAAAATAATTTCTTGTCCATTTGTTGATGACCAACTATCAACCATCATGGAATTTTCTAAACTAAAAATCATTGAAGAAGATGTTGGTGTGTACACAACAACCGGTAAGTATGTATGTATTTTTTATCGAATTATCAATTTTATGCAATTTCTATTTTTTGTCGAATTATCCATTTTAATTAATTTTAAGCAATTTTTAGCATATAAAAATATTATGTTGTCCCTAAAATTATTTTCTTATACATTTGTTGATGACCAACAGCCATCAACCATCATCATAAGTCATGCAAGAAAATTTACTAAGATGTTGGTGACCACCAACGGTTTTGGATGAATTTTTATTCAAATAAAAAATAAATTTTAGTTATCCATTCAGAAAATTTTGATTAAAGAATAAATTTTTATTTTTTTTTTATTTTTTTTATTTTTTAGAAACTAGAAAAAATCAAGCTGTAGTTACATCCATGCTTAAAAAGTTTTTTTCTAGTTTCTAAAAAATAGAAAATTAAATATAACCTGGGCCTGTGCTCGTTAAATTAAATAAATTACATATACATTTTTATTATTCATTCTGATTTGTTATCCAAATTGTTTTGTTGTATTTTTTTTTTTATCAAATTGAAAATAATTTATTGTTGGGGGTAAATGGAAAAAATTCAAAAACTATTTCCAGCGAATGTTGGATGTATAGCTGTTTCACGAAAATGAATAAGGCAAAAGTGGAAAAAATTCAACAGCTTTCACAGAGTCTCAGTGGTCGAGCAAAGAACGTATATTGTACTTATGTTTTTGTGTTGGCATGTGCGAACGCAAATCGTATGGGATTTGTGGCAAATTAAAAAATTCACTTACCTTTGCATTGGAAATAAAATAAGATTATTTTAAAGGTACATACTTTTGAATTATGTATTATCATTTTTTGTTTGCTTTGAATATTTTTTTATTATTTTTTTAATATGATTTTTTATGAACATGAAAAAATGTGTGCCTTTTATTATCCATGGATTATTTTTATAATTGTTAAACAAATAAATTTAAAATTTGCAGGAACCGTAACGATTATTTTATGGTAAAAAAAAATTATTTTTAACCAAAAAATAAAAACCAGAAAATAATTAAGTATGTACATTGTACATATTAAAAATAAATTTGAAATAAAAAATAAATTTCCGAATAATTTATTCGTAGGGAATTTACCTGAATAAAAATTTGAAAAATAAAATTTTATTGCAATACATACATATGTAATTATGTATCTAAATAAAAATTTATTCGAATAATGCCCAATTCTGCTACATACATACATATCTAGGTACATATGTACGTATGTGAAATTAAATTTTGCTATTTGTCTGAGCAAGACCTAGGAAAATTTTAGTTGACTAATTAGGTTTCCCGATCCCTCATTGTTTTTTTCATTTGTTTTTTTTTAAGATATTTTTACATTTTTTAAATAAAAACAAAAAAAAAATTACTGGTCTTCTTTGACAGCAACCAGAGAACTTATAATTTATAACATATTTACTAATGAGATTAATTCAATCAGATGGCGCTGTTTTAGCTATAAATTAAACTTTAATTATTAAATCGTGCGCTAATAATGAAAAATATAAAAACGCACAACACCAGCACGATCTGCAGAAGAAATCGATAGAATATAAAAAATTAAACAATGCGCTGCTATGATAAAAATCGAAGGAAAAATTTAGTAATAATTGTTTGAACATTTTCGATTTCGATCACTATTACCATTCACTGAATTATGTGAAATTTATTCGTTTTTTTTTTTAAGACCGAGAAGAAAATTAAAAAATTATAAAAATTAAACAATTAAAATAAAATTAAAAAATATATAAAATATTTAAAAAAAAAATACCCAGAAATAAATTTATTCTCTTTAGCTACCCCTCACAAACAATTATCAATTTATAAATTTTCGAAATTTTTCGGGTGTACTTTTAAAAATGGAGGAAGTGGGCGGTCGCAATTTTTTTGCTCTTATTGTCAGCCATGATTTTTATTTCAATGTACCGTTGCCCGCGCGTCCATAAGGGCTTTGTCAGAGAACGTAGATAGTAGAGAAGGAGCAAATGTAGCGTCGCGCGAATTTAACAGAATTTGCGTGCACACCTAAGAGTGAACGTACCGATTTAGCCACTCAGAGTTGCTTTTCCGTATCGAAGTCAATTTACTCGTTTATTCACTCTTGCGCACTCGTTGTGCCAATAGTTAAATTCGTGGGGAGTTTAATCGCGAATTTATTTATGAATTTATTTGCCTTTATATGCGATGCACCGATGCCATCAATGCATCAATTTCTTACAACCGCTAATTTTTTCCAAAAATTTCCTATCGAGTTTTAATTTAGGAACTAAAAAAAACGATAAAAATTAATTTAAAGATACTTTTAAAAGTTCCTTTGCTGGGACTCGAACCCGCGACCCCTAGCATTTTCTATACTAAAAATTATTAAATAAGATGTTGGTGTGTATAGAACAAAGCACCAATTAGATGAAACTGGTGAATGTTTTTTATCGAATTATCAATTGTAATTAAATTTACGAAATTTTGAACATATATAAAATTATGTTGTCCATAAAATTAATTTCTTGTCCATTTGTTGATGACCAACTATCAACCATCATGGAATTTTCTAAACTAAAAATCATTGAAGAAGATGTTGGTGTGTACACAACAACCGGTAAGTATGTATGTATTTTTTATCGAATTATCAATTTTATGCAATTTCTATTTTTTGTCGAATTATCCATTTTAATTAATTTTAAGCAATTTTTAGCATATAAAAATATTATGTTGTCCCTAAAATTATTTTCTTATACATTTGTTGATGACCAACAGCCATCAACCATCATCATAAGTCATGCAAGAAAATTTACTAAGATGTTGGTGACCACCAATGGTTTTGGATGAATTTTTATTCAAATAAAAAATAAATTTTAGTTATCCATTCAGAAAATTTTGATTAAAGAATAAATTTTTATTTTTTTTTTATTTTTTTTATTTTTTAGAAACTAGAAAAAAACCAGCTGTAGTTACATCCATGCTTAAAAAGTTTTTTTCTAGTTTCTAAAAAATAGAAAATTAAATATAACCTGGGCCTGTGCTCGTTAAATTAAATAAATTACATATACATTTTTATTATTCATTCTGATTTGTTATCCAAATTGTTTTGTTGTATTTTTTTTTTATCAAATTGAAAATAATTTATTGTTGGGGGTAAATGAAAAAAATTCAAAAACTATTTCCAGCGAATGTTGGATGTATAGCTGTTTCACGAAAATGAATAAGGCAAAAGTGGAAAAAATTCAACAGCTTTCACAGAGTCTCAGTGGTCGAGCAAATAACGTATATTGTACTTATGTTTTTGTGTTGGCATGTGCGAACGCAAATCGTATGGGATTTGTGGCAAATTAAAAAATTCACTTACCTTTGCATTGGAAATAAAATAAGATTATTTTAAAGGTACATACTTTTGAATTATGTATTATCATTTTTTGTTTGCTTTGAATATTTTTTTATTATTTTTTTAATATGATTTTTTATGAACATGAAAAAATGTGTGCCTTTTATTATCCATGGATTATTTTTATAATTGTTAAACAAATAAATTTAAAATTTGCAGGAACCGTAACGATTATTTTATGGTAAAAAAAAATTATTTTTAACCAAAAAATAAAAACCAGAAAATAATTAAGTATGTACATTGTACATATTAAAAATAAATTTGAAATAAAAAATAAATTTCCGAATAATTTATTCGTAGGGAATTTACCTGAATAAAAATTTGAAAAATAAAATTTTATTGCAATACATACATATGTAATTATGTATCTAAATAAAAATTTATTCGAATAATGCCCAGTTCTGCTACATACATACATATCTAGGTACATATGTACGTATGTGAAATTAAATTTTGCTATTTGTCTGAGCAAGACCTAGGAAAATTTTAGTTGACTAATTAGGTTTCCCGATCCCTCATTGTTTTTTTCATTTGTTTTTTTTTTTAAGATATTTTTACATTTTTTAAATAAAAACAAAAAAAAAAATTACTGGTCTTCTTTGACAGCAACCAGAGAACTTATAAATTATAACATATTTACTAATGAGATTAATTCAATCAGATGGCGCTGTTTTAGCTATAAATTAAACTTTAATTATTAAATCGTGCGCTAATAATGAAAAATATAAAAACGCACAACACCAGCACGATCTGCAGAAGAAATCGATAGAATATAAAAAATTAAACAATGCGCTGCTATGATAAAAATCGAAGGAAAAATTTAGTAATAATTGTTTGAACATTTTCGATTTCGATCACTATTACCATTCACTGAATTATGTGAAATTTATTCGTTTTTTTTTTAAGACCGAGAAGAAAATTAAAAAATTATAAAAATTAAACAATTAAAATAAAATTAAAAAATATATAAAATATTTAAAAAAAAAATACCCAGAAATAAATTTATTCTCTTTAGCTACCCCTCACAAACAATTATCAATTTATAAATTTTCGAAATTTTTCGGGTGTACTTTTAAAAATGGAGGAAGTGGGCGGTCGCAATTTTTTTGCTCTTATTGTCAGCCATGATTTTTATTTCAATGTACCGTTGCCCGCGCGTCCATAAGGGCTTTGTCAGAGAACGTAGATAGTAGAGAAGGAGCAAATGTTGCGTCGCGCGAATTTAACAGAATTTGCGTGCACACCAAAGAGTGAACGTACCGATTTAGCCACTCAGAGTTGCTTTTCCGTATCGAAGTCAATTTACTCGTTTATTCACTCTTGCGCACTCGTTGTGCCAATAGTTAAATTCGTGGGGAGTTTAATCGCGAATTTATTTATGAATTTATTTGCCTTTATATGCGATGCACCGATGCCATCAATGCATCAATTTCTTACAACCGCTAATTTTTTCCAAAAATTTCCTATCGAGTTTTAATTTAGGAACTAAAAAAAAACGATAAAAATTAATTTAAAGATACTTTTAAAAGTTCCTTTGCTGGGACTCGAACCCGCGACCCCTAGCATTTTCTATACTAAAAATTATTAAATAAGATGTTGGTGTGTATAAAACAAAGCACCAATTAGATGAAACTGGTGAATGTTTTTTATCGAATTATCAATTGTAATTAAATTTACGAAATTTTGAACATATATAAAATTATGTTGTCCATAAAAATAATTTCTTGTCCATTTGTTGATGACCAACTATCAACCATCATGGAATTTTCTAAACTAAAAATCATTGAAGAAGATGTTGGTGTGTACACAACAACCGGTAAGTATGTATGTATTTTTTTATCGAATTATCAATTTTATGCAATTTCTATTTTTTGTCGAATTATCCATTTTAATTAATTTTAAGCAATTTTTAGCATATAAAAATATTATGTTGTCCCTAAAATTATTTTCTTATACATTTGTTGATGACCAACAGCCATCAACCATCATCATAAGTCATGCAAGAAAATTTACTAAGATGTTGGTGACCACCAACGGTTTTGGATGAATTTTTATTCAAATAAAAAATAAATTTTAGTTATCCATTCAGAAAATTTTGATTAAAGAATAAATTTTTATTTTTTTTTTTATTTTTTTTATTTTTTAGAAACTAGAAAAAAACCAGCTGTAGTTACATCCATGCTTAAAAAGTTTTTTTCTAGTTTCTAAAAAATAGAAAATTAAATATAACCTGGGCCTGTGCTCGTTAAATTAAATAAATTACATATACATTTTTATTATTCATTCTGATTTGTTATCCAAATTGTTTTGTTGTATTTTTTTTTTTATCAAATTGAAAATAATTTATTGTTGGGGGTAAATGGAAAAAATTCAAAAACTATTTCCAGCGAATGTTGGATGTATAGCTGTTTCACGAAAATGAATAAGGCAAAAGTGGAAAAAATTCAACAGCTTTCACAGAGTCTCAGTGGTCGAGCAAAGAACGTATATTGTACTTATGTTTTTGTGTTGGCATGTGCGAACGCAAATCGTATGGGATTTGTGGCAAATTAAAAAATTCACTTACCTTTGCATTGGAAATAAAATAAGATTATTTTAAAGGTACATACTTTTGAATTATGTATTATCATTTTTTGTTTGCTTTGAATATTTTTTTATTATTTTTTTAATATGATTTTTTATGAACATGAAAAAATGTGTGCCTTTTATTATCCATGGATTATTTGTATAATTGTTAAACAAATAAATTTAAAATTTGCAGGAACCGTAACGATTATTTTATGGTAAAAAAAAATTATTTTTAACCAAAAAATAAAAACCAGAAAATAATTAAGTATGTACATTGTACATATTAAAAATAAATTTGAAATAAAAAATAAATTTCCGAATAATTTATTCGTAGGGAATTTACCTGAATAAAAATTTGAAAAATAAAATTTTATTGCAATACATACATATGTAATTATGTATCTAAATAAAAATTTATTCGAATAATGCCCAATTCTGCTACATACATACATATCTAGGTACATATGTACGTATGTGAAATTAAATTTTGCTATTTGTCTGAGCAAGACCTAGGAAAATTTTAGTTGACTAATTAGGTTTCCCGATCCCTCATTGTTTTTTTCATTTGTTTTTTTTTTTTAGATATTTTTACATTTTTTAAATAAAAACAAAAAAAAAAATTACTGGTCTTCTTTGACAGCAACCAGAGAACTTATAAATTATAACATATTTACTAATGAGATTAATTCAATCAGATGGCGCTGTTTTAGCTATAAATTAAACTTTAATTATTAAATCGTGCGCTAATAATGAAAAATATAAAAACGCACAACACCAGCACGATCTGCAGAAGAAATCGATAGAATATAAAAAATTAAACAATGCGCTGCTATGATAAAAATCGAAGGAAAAATTTAGTAATAATTGTTTGAACATTTTCGATTTCGATCACTATTACCATTCACTGAATTATGTGAAATTTATTCGTTTTTTTTTTAAGACCGAGAAGAAAATTAAAAAATTATAAAAATTAAACAATTAAAATAAAATTAAAAAATATATAAAATATTTAAAAAAAAAATACCCAGAAATAAATTTATGCTCTTTAGCTACCCCTCACAAACAATTATCAATTTATAAATTTTCGAAATTTTTCGCGTGTACTTTTAAAAATGGAGGAAGTGGGCGGTCGCAATTTTTTTGCTCTTATTGTCAGCCATGATTTTTATTTCAATGTACCGTTGCCCGCGCGTCCATAAGGGCTTTGTCAGAGAACGTAGATAGTAGAGAAGGAGCAAATGTTGCGTCGCGCGAATTTAACAGAATTTGCGTGCACACCTAAGAGTGAACGTACCGATTTAGCCACTCAGAGTTGCTTTTCCGTATCGAAGTCAATTTACTCGTTGATTCACTCTTGCGCACTCGTTGTGCCAATAGTTAAATTCGTGGGGAGTTTAATCGCGAATTTATTTATGAATTTATTTGCTTTTATATGCGATGCACCGATGCCATCAATGCATCAATTTCTTACAACCGCTAATTTTTTCCAAAAATTTCCTATCGAGTTTTAATTTAGGAACTAAAAAAAAACGATAAAAATTAATTTAAAGATACTTTTAAAAGTTCCTTTGCTGGGACTCGAACCCGCGACCCCTAGCATTTTCTATACTAAAAATTATTAAATAAGATGTTGGTGTGTATAGAACAAAGCACCAATTAGATGAAACTGGTGAATGTTTTTTATCGAATTATCAATTGTAATTAAATTTACGAAATTTTGAACATATATAAAATTATGTTGTCCATAAAAATAATTTCTTGTCCATTTGTTGATGACCAACTATCAACCATCATGGAATTTTCTAAACTAAAAATCATTGAAGAAGATGTTGGTGTGTACACAACAACCGGTAAGTATGTATGTATTTTTTATCGAATTATCAATTTTATGCAATTTCTATTTTTTGTCGAATTATCCATTTTAATTAATTTTAAGCAATTTTTAGCATATAAAAATATTATGTTGTCCCTAAAATTATTTTCTTATACATTTGTTGATGACCAACAGCCATCAACCATCATCATAAGTCATGCAAGAAAATTTACTAAGATGTTGGTGACCACCAACGGTTTTGGATGAATTTTTATTCAAATAAAAAATAAATTTTAGTTATCCATTCAGAAAATTTTGATTAAAGAATAAATTTTTATTTTTTTTTTTATTTTTTTTATTTTTTAGAAACTAGAAAAAAACCAGCTGTAGTTACATCCATGCTTAAAAAGTTTTTTTCTAGTTTCTAAAAAATAGAAAATTAAATATAACCTGGGCCTGTGCTCGTTAAATTAAATAAATTACATATACATTTTTATTATTCATTCTGATTTGTTATCCAAATTGTTTTGTTGTATTTTTTTTTTATCAAATTGAAAATAATTTATTGTTGGGGGTAAATGGAAAAAATTCAAAAACTATTTCCAGCGAATGTTGGATGTATAGCTGTTTCACGAAAATGAATAAGGCAAAAGTGGAAAAAATTCAACAGCTTTCACAGAGTCTCAGTGGTCGAGCAAAGAACGTATATTGTACTTATGTTTTTGTGTTGGCATGTGCGAACGCAAATCGTATGGGATTTGTGGCAAATTAAAAAATTCACTTACCTTTGCATTGGAAATAAAATAAGATTATTTTAAAGGTACATACTTTTGAATTATGTATTATCATTTTTTGTTTGCTTTGAATATTTTTTTATTATTTTTTTAATATGATTTTTTATGAACATGAAAAAATGTGTGCCTTTTATTATCCATGGATTATTTGTATAATTGTTAAACAAATAAATTTAAAATTTGCAGGAACCGTAACGATTATTTTATGGTAAAAAAAAATTATTTTTAACCAAAAAATAAAAACCAGAAAATAATTAAGTATGTACATTGTACATATTAAAAATAAATTTGAAATAAAAAATAAATTTCCGAATAATTTATTCGTAGGGAATTTACCTGAATAAAAATTTGAAAAATAAAATTTTATTGCAATACATACATATGTAATTATGTATCTAAATAAAAATTTATTCGAATAATGCCCAATTCTGCTACATACATACATATCTAGGTACATATGTACGTATGTGAAATTAAATTTTGCTATTTGTCTGAGCAAGACCTAGGAAAATTTTAGTTGACTAATTAGGTTTCCCGATCCCTCATTGTTTTTTTCATTTGTTTTTTTTTTTTAGATATTTTTACATTTTTTAAATAAAAACAAAAAAAAAAATTACTGGTCTTCTTTGACAGCAACCAGAGAACTTATAAATTATAACATATTTACTAATGAGATTAATTCAATCAGATGGCGCTGTTTTAGCTATAAATTAAACTTTAATTATTAAATCGTGCGCTAATAATGAAAAATATAAAAACGCACAACACCAGCACGATCTGCAGAAGAAATCGATAGAATATAAAAAATTAAACAATGCGCTGCTATGATAAAAATCGAAGGAAAAATTTAGTAATAATTGTTTGAACATTTTCGATTTCGATCACTATTACCATTCACTGAATTATGTGAAATTTATTCGTTTTTTTTTTAAGACCGAGAAGAAAATTAAAAAATTATAAAAATTAAACAATTAAAATAAAATTAAAAAATATATAAAATATTTAAAAAAAAAATACCCAGAAATAAATTTATGCTCTTTAGCTACCCCTCACAAACAATTATCAATTTATAAATTTTCGAAATTTTTCGCGTGTACTTTTAAAAATGGAGGAAGTGGGCGGTCGCAATTTTTTTGCTCTTATTGTCAGCCATGATTTTTATTTCAATGTACCGTTGCCCGCGCGTCCATAAGGGCTTTGTCAGAGAACGTAGATAGTAGAGAAGGAGCAAATGTTGCGTCGCGCGAATTTAACAGAATTTGCGTGCACACCTAAGAGTGAACGTACCGATTTAGCCACTCAGAGTTGCTTTTCCGTATCGAAGTCAATTTACTCGTTGATTCACTCTTGCGCACTCGTTGTGCCAATAGTTAAATTCGTGGGGAGTTTAATCGCGAATTTATTTATGAATTTATTTGCTTTTATATGCGATGCACCGATGCCATCAATGCATCAATTTCTTACAACCGCTAATTTTTTCCAAAAATTTCCTATCGAGTTTTAATTTAGGAACTAAAAAAAAACGATAAAAATTAATTTAAAGATACTTTTAAAAGTTCCTTTGCTGGGACTCGAACCCGCGACCCCTAGCATTTTCTATACTAAAAATTATTAAATAAGATGTTGGTGTGTATAGAACAAAGCACCAATTAGATGAAACTGGTGAATGTTTTTTATCGAATTATCAATTGTAATTAAATTTACGAAATTTTGAACATATATAAAATTATGTTGTCCATAAAAATAATTTCTTGTCCATTTGTTGATGACCAACTATCAACCATCATGGAATTTTCTAAACTAAAAATCATTGAAGAAGATGTTGGTGTGTACACAACAACCGGTAAGTATGTATGTATTTTTTATCGAATTATCAATTTTATGCAATTTCTATTTTTTGTCGAATTATCCATTTTAATTAATTTTAAGCAATTTTTAGCATATAAAAATATTATGTTGTCCCTAAAATTATTTTCTTATACATTTGTTGATGACCAACAGCCATCAACCATCATCATAAGTCATGCAAGAAAATTTACTAAGATGTTGGTGACCACCAACGGTTCTGGATGAATTTTTATTCAAATAAAAAATAAATTTTAGTTATCCATTCAGAAAATTTTGATTAAAGAATAAATTTTTATTTTTTTTTTTATTTTTTTTATTTTTTAGAAACTAGAAAAAAACCAGCTGTAGTTACATCCATGCTTAAAAAGTTTTTTTCTAGTTTCTAAAAAATAGAAAATTAAATATAACCTGGGCCTGTGCTCGTTAAATTAAATAAGTTACATATACATTTTTATTATTCATTCTGATTTGTTATCCAAATTGTTTTGTTGTATTTTTTTTTTTATCAAATTGAAAATAATTTATTGTTGGGGGTAAATGGAAAAAATTCAAAAACTATTTCCAGCGAATGTTGGATGTATAGCTGTTTCACGAAAATGAATAAGGCAAAAGTGGAAAAAATTCAACAGCTTTCACAGAGTCTCAGTGGTCGAGCAAAGAACGTATATTGTACTTATGTTTTTGTGTTGGCATGTGCGAACGCAAATCGTATGGGATTTGTGGCAAATTAAAAAATTCACTTACCTTTGCATTGGAAATAAAATAAGATTATTTTAAAGGTACATACTTTTGAATTATGTATTATCATTTTTTGTTTGCTTTGAATATTTTTTTATTATTTTTTTAATATGATTTTTTATGAACATGAAAAAATGTGTGCCATTGCCATTGGGCGCGAGGTTCATCACTTTTGAATTACCCGCATGTCCACTGACTTGATCTGAAAGCTATTTGGAGTTAAAATTTTACAAAATTGCTTCGTTTTGTGAAAAATGATGGACAACAGCGAAATGTAGAGGGGCAAGGACTTGTTAAAGCAATGACAGAGAACGTAGATAGTAGAGAAGGAGCAAATGTTGCGTCGCGCGAATTTAACAGAATTTGCGTGCACACCTAAGAGTGAACGTACCGATTTAGCCACTCAGAGTTGCTTTTCCGTATCGAAGTCAATTTACTCGTTGATTCACTCTTGCGCACTCGTTGTGCCAATAGTTAAATTCGTGGGGAGTTTAATCGCGAATTTATTTATGAATTTATATTTGCCTTTATATGCGATGCACCGATGCCATCAATGCATCAATTTCTTACAACCGCTAATTTTTTCCAAAAATTTCCTATCGAGTTTTAATTTAGGAACTAAAAAAAACGATAAAAATTAATTTAAAGATACTTTTAAAAGTTCCTTTGCTGGGACTCGAACCCGCGACCCCTAGCATTTTCTATACTAAAAATTATTAAATAAGATGTTGGTGTGTATAGAACAAAGCACCAATTAGATGAAACTGGTGAATGTTTTTTATCGAATTATCAATTGTAATTAAATTTACGAAATTTTGAACATATATAAAATTATGTTGTCCATAAAAATAATTTCTTGTCCATTTGTTGATGACCAACTATCAACCATCATGGAATTTTCTAAACTAAAAATCATTGAAGAAGATGTTGGTGTGTACACAACAACCGGTAAGTATGTATGTATTTTTTATCGAATTATCAATTTTATGCAATTTCTATTTTTTGTCGAATTATCCATTTTAATTAATTTTAAGCAATTTTTAGCATATAAAAATATTATGTTGTCCCTAAAATTATTTTCTTATACATTTGTTGATGACCAACAGCCATCAACCATCATCATAAGTCATGCAAGAAAATTTACTAAGATGTTGGTGACCACCAACGGTTTTGGATGAATTTTTATTCAAATAAAAAATAAATTTTAGTTATCCATTCAGAAAATTTTGATTAAAGAATAAATTTTTATTTTTTTTTTTTTATTTTTTTATTTTTTAGAAACTAGAAAAAAACCAGCTGTAGTTACATCCATGCTTAAAAAGTTTTTTTCTAGTTTCTAAAAAATAGAAAATTAAATATAACCTGGGCCTGTGCTCGTTAAATTAAATAAATTACATATACATTTTTATTATTCATTCTGATTTGTTATCCAAATTGTTTTGTTGTATTTTTTTTTTATCAAATTGAAAATAATTTATTGTTGGGGGTAAATGGAAAAAATTCAAAAACTATTTCCAGCGAATGTTGGATGTATAGCTGTTTCACGAAAATGAATAAGGCAAAAGTGGAAAAAATTCAACAGCTTTCACAGAGTCTCAGTGGTCGAGCAAAGAACGTATATTGTACTTATGTTTTTGTGTTGGCATGTGCGAACGCAAATCGTATGGGATTTGTGGCAAATTAAAAAATTCACTTACCTTTGCATTGGAAATAAAATAAGATTATTTTAAAGGTACATACTTTTGAATTATGTATTATCATTTTTTGTTTGCTTTGAATATTTTTTTATTATTTTTTTAATATGATTTTTTATGAACATGAAAAAATGTGTGCCATTGCCATTGGGCGCGAGGTTCATCACTTTTGAATTACCCGCATGTCCACTGACTTGATCTGAAAGCTATTTGGAGTTAAAATTTTACAAAATTGCTTCGTTTTGTGAAAAATGATGGACAACAGCGAAATGTAGAGGGGCAAGGAAACGCAGCACTTGTTAAAGCAATGACAGAGAACGTAGATAGTAGAGAAGGAGCAAATGTTGCGTCGCGCGAATTTAACAGAATTTGCGTGCACACCTAATAGTGAACGTACCGATTTAGCCACTCAGAGTTGCTTTTCCGTATCGAAGTCAATTTACTCGTTGATTCACTCTTGCGCACTCGTTGTGCCAATAGTTAAATTCGTGGGGAGTTTAATCGCGAATTTATTTATGAATTTATATTTGCCTTTATATGCGATGCACCGATGCCATCAATGCATCAATTTCTTACAACCGCTAATTTTTTCCAAAAATTTCCTATCGAGTTTTAATTTAGGAACTAAAAAAAACGATAAAAATTAATTTAAAGATACTTTTAAAAGTTCCTTTGCTGGGACTCGAACCCGCGACCCCTAGCATTTTCTATACTAAAAATTATTAAATAAGATGTTGGTGTGTATAGAACAAAGCACCAATTAGATGAAACTGGTGAATGTTTTTTATCGAATTATCAATTGTAATTAAATTTACGAAATTTTGAACATATATAAAATTATGTTGTCCATAAAAATAATTTCTTGTCCATTTGTTGATGACCAACTATCAACCATCATGGAATTTTCTAAACTAAAAATCATTGAAGAAGATGTTGGTGTGTACACAACAACCGGTAAGTATGTATGTATTTTTTATCGAATTATCAATTTTATGCAATTTCTATTTTTTGTCGAATTATCCATTTTAATTAATTTTAAGCAATTTTTAGCATATAAAAATATTATGTTGTCCCTAAAATTATTTTCTTATACATTTGTTGATGACCAACAGCCATCAACCATCATCATAAGTCATGCAAGAAAATTTACTAAGATGTTGGTGACCACCAACGGTTTTGGATGAATTTTTATTCAAATAAAAAATAAATTTTAGTTATCCATTCAGAAAATTTTGATTAAAGAATAAATTTTTATTTTTTTTTTATTTTTTTTATTTTTTAGAAACTAGAAAAAAACCAGCTGTAGTTACATCCATGCTTAAAAAGTTTTTTTCTAGTTTCTAAAAAATAGAAAATTAAATATAACCTGGGCCTGTGCTCGTTAAATTAAATAAATTACATATACATTTTTATTATTCATTCTGATTTGTTATCCAATTTGTTTTGTTGTATTTTTTTTTTATCAAATTGAAAATAATTTATTGTTGGGGGTAAATGGAAAAAATTCAAAAACTATTTCCAGCGAATGTTGGATGTATAGCTGTTTCACGAAAATGAATAAGGCAAAAGTGGAAAAAATTCAACAGCTTTCACAGAGTCTCAGTGGTCGAGCAAAGAACGTATATTGTACTTATGTTTTTGTGTTGGCATGTGCGAACGCAAATCGTATGGGATTTGTGGCAAATTAAAAAATTCACTTACCTTTGCATTGGAAATAAAATAAGATTATTTTAAAGGTACATACTTTTGAATTATGTATTATCATTTTTTGTTTGCTTTGAATATTTTTTTATTATTTTTTTAATATGATTTTTTATGAACATGAAAAAATGTGTGCCTTTTATTATCCATGGATTATTTTTATAATTGTTAAACAAATAAATTTAAAATTTGCAGGAACCGTAACGATTATTTTATGGTAAAAAAAAATTATTTTTAACCAAAAAATAAAAACCAGAAAATAATTAAGTATGTACATTGTACATATTAAAAATAAATTTGAAATAAAAAATAAATTTCCGAATAATTTATTCGTAGGGAATTTACCTGAATAAAAATTTGAAAAATAAAATTTTATTGCAATACATACATATGTAATTATGTATCTAAATAAAAATTTATTCGAATAATGCCCAATTCTGCTACATACATACATATCTAGGTACATATGTACGTATGTGAAATTAAATTTTGCTATTTGTCTGAGCAAGACCTAGGAAAATTTTAGTTGACTAATTAGGTTTCCCGATCCCTCATTGTTTTTTTCATTTGTTTTTTTTTTTAAGATATTTTTACATTTTTTAAATAAAAACAAAAAAAAAATTACTGGTCTTCTTTGACAGCAACCAGAGAACTTATAAATTATAACATATTTACTAATGAGATTAATTCAATCAGATGGCGCTGTTTTAGCTATAAATTAAACTTTAATTATTAAATCGTGCGCTAATAATGAAAAATATAAAAACGCACAACACCAGCACGATCTGCAGAAGAAATCGATAGAATATAAAAAATTAAACAATGCGCTGCTATGATAAAAATCGAAGGAAAAATTTAGTAATAATTGTTTGAACATTTTCGATTTCGATCACTATTACCATTCACTGAATTATGTGAAATTTATTCGTTTTTTTTTTTTAAGACCGAGAAGAAAATTAAAAAATTATAAAAATTAAACAATTAAAATAAAATTAAAAAATATATAAAATATTTAAAAAAAAAATACCCAGAAATAAATTTATTCTCTTTAGCTACCCCTCACAAACAATTATCAATTTATAAATTTTCGAAATTTTTCGGGTGTACTTTTAAAAATGGAGGAAGTGGGCGGTCGCAATTTTTTTGCTCTTATTGTCAGCCATGATTTTTATTTCAATGTACCGTTGCCCGCGCGTCCATAAGGGCTTTGTCAGAGAACGTAGATAGTAGAGAAGGAGCAAATGTTGCGTCGCGCGAATTTAACAGAATTTGCGTGCACACCTAAGAGTGAACGTACCGATTTAGCCACTCAGAGTTGCTTTTCCGTATCGAAGTCAATTTACTCGTTGATTCACTCTTGCGCACTCGTTGTGCCAATAGTTAAATTCGTGGGGAGTTTAATCGCGAATTTATTTATGAATTTATTTGCCTTTATATGCGATGCACCGATGCCATCAATGCATCAATTTCTTACAACCGCTAATTTTTTCCAAAAATTTCCTATCGAGTTTTAATTTAGGAACTAAAAAAAAACGATAAAAATTAATTTAAAGATACTTTTAAAAGTTCCTTTGCTGGGACTCGAACCCGCGACCCCTAGCATTTTCTATACTAAAAATTATTAAATAAGATGTTGGTGTGTATAGAACAAAGCACCAATTAGATGAAACTGGTGAATGTTTTTTATCGAATTATCAATTGTAATTAAATTTACGAAATTTTGAACATATATAAAATTATGTTGTCCATAAAAATAATTTCTTGTCCATTTGTTGATGACCAACTATCAACCATCATGGAATTTTCTAAACTAAAAATCATTGAAGAAGATGTTGGTGTGTACACAACAACCGGTAAGTATGTATGTATTTTTTATCGAATTATCAATTTTATGCAATTTCTATTTTTTGTCGAATTATCCATTTTAATTAATTTTAAGCAATTTTTAGCATATAAAAATATTATGTTGTCCCTAAAATTATTTTCTTATACATTTGTTGATGACCAACAGCCATCAACCATCATCATAAGTCATGCAAGAAAATTTACTAAGATGTTGGTGACCACCAATGGTTTTGGATGAATTTTTATTCAAATAAAAAATAAATTTTAGTTATCCATTCAGAAAATTTTGATTAAAGAATAAATTTTTATTTTTTTTTTTATTTTTTTTATTTTTTAGAAACTAGAAAAAAACCAGCTGTAGTTACATCCATGCTTAAAAAGTTTTTTTCTAGTTTCTAAAAAATAGAAAATTAAATATAACCTGGGCCTGTGCTCGTTAAATTAAATAAATTACATATACATTTTTATTATTCATTCTGATTTGTTATCCAAATTGTTTTGTTGTATTTTTTTTTTATCAAATTGAAAATAATTTATTGTTGGGGGTAAATGGAAAAAATTCAAAAACTATTTCCAGCGAATGTTGGATGTATAGCTGTTTCACGAAAATGAATAAGGCAAAAGTGGAAAAAATTCAACAGCTTTCACAGAGTCTCAGTGGTCGAGCAAAGAACGTATATTGTACTTATGTTTTTGTGTTGGCATGTGCGAACGCAAATCGTATGGGATTTGTGGCAAATTAAAAAATTCACTTACCTTTGCATTGGAAATAAAATAAGATTATTTTAAAGGTACATACTTTTGAATTATGTATTATCATTTTTTGTTTGCTTTGAATATTTTTTTATTATTTTTTTAATATGATTTTTTATGAACATGAAAAAATGTGTGCCTTTTATTATCCATGGATTATTTTTATAATTGTTAAACAAATAAATTTAAAATTTGCAGGAACCGTAACGATTATTTTATGGTAAAAAAAAATTATTTTTAACCAAAAAATAAAAACCAGAAAATAATTAAGTATGTACATTGTACATATTAAAAATAAATTTGAAATAAAAAATAAATTTCCGAATAATTTATTCGTAGGGAATTTACCTGAATAAAAATTTGAAAAATAAAATTTTATTGCAATACATACATATGTAATTATGTATCTAAATAAAAATTTATTCGAATAATGCCCAGTTCTGCTACATACATACATATCTAGGTACATATGTACGTATGTGAAATTAAATTTTGCTATTTGTCTGAGCAAGACCTAGGAAAATTTTAGTTGACTAATTAGGTTTCCCGATCCCTCATTGTTTTTTTCATTTGTTTTTTTTTTTAAGATATTTTTACATTTTTTAAATAAAAACAAAAAAAAAAATTACTGGTCTTCTTTGACAGCAACCAGAGAACTTATAAATTATAACATATTTACTAATGAGATTAATTCAATCAGATGGCGCTGTTTTAGCTATAAATTAAACTTTAATTATTAAATCGTGCGCTAATAATGAAAAATATAAAAACGCACAACACCAGCACGATCTGCAGAAGAAATCGATAGAATATAAAAAATTAAACAATGCGCTGCTATGATAAAAATCGAAGGAAAAATTTAGTAATAATTGTTTGAACATTTTCGATTTCGATCACTATTACCATTCACTGAATTATGTGAAATTTATTCGTTTTTTTTTTAAGACCGAGAAGAAAATTAAAAAATTATAAAAATTAAACAATTAAAATAAAATTAAAAAATATATAAAATATTTAAAAAAAAAATACCCAGAAATAAATTTATTCTCTTTAGCTACCCCTCACAAACAATTATCAATTTATAAATTTTCGAAATTTTTCGGGTGTACTTTTAAAAATGGAGGAAGTGGGCGGTCGCAATTTTTTTGCTCTTATTGTCAGCCATGATTTTTATTTCAATGTACCGTTGCCCGCGCGTCCATAAGGGCTTTGTGGAGATCATTGCCAGAGAACGTAGATAGTAGAGAAGGAGCAAATGTTGCGTCGCGCCAGAGAACGTAGATAGTACTATCTACGTTCTCTGGTCGCGCGAATTTAACAGAATTTGCGTGCACACCTAAGAGTGAACGTACCGATTTAGTCACTCAGAGTTGCTTTTCCGTATCGAAGTCAATTTACTCGTTGATTCACTCTTGCGCACTCGTTGTGCCAATAGTTAAATTCGTGGGGAGTTTAATCGCGAATTTATTTATGAATTTATATTTGCCTTTATATGCGATGCACCGATGCCATCAATGCATCAATTTCTTACAACCGCTAATTTTTTCCAAAAATTTCCTATCGAGTTTTAATTTAGGAACTAAAAAAAAACGATAAAAATTAATTTAAAGATACTTTTAAAAGTTCCTTTGCTGGGACTCGAACCCGCGACCCCTAGCATTTTCTATACTAAAAATTATTAAATAAGATGTTGGTGTGTATAGAACAAAGCACCAATTAGATGAAACTGGTGAATATTTTTTATCGAATTATCAATTGTAATTAAATTTACGAAATTTTGAACATATATAAAATTATGTTGTCCATAAAAATAATTTCTTGTCCATTTGTTGATGACCAACTATCAACCATCATGGAATTTTCTAAACTAAAAATCATTGAAGAAGATGTTGGTGTGTACACAACAACCGGTAAGTATGTATGTATTTTTTATCGAATTATCAATTTTATGCAATTTCTATTTTTTGTCGAATTATCCATTTTAATTAATTTTAAGCAATTTTTAGCATATAAAAATATTATGTTGTCCCTAAAATTATTTTCTTATACATTTGTTGATGACCAACAGCCATCAACCATCATCATAAGTCATGCAAGAAAATTTACTAAGATGTTGGTGACCACCAACGGTTTTGGATGAATTTTTATTCAAATAAAAAATAAATTTTAGTTATCCATTCAGAAAATTTTGATTAAAGAATAAATTTTTATTTTTTTTTTATTTTTTTTATTTTTTAGAAACTAGAAAAAAACCAGCTGTAGTTACATCCATGCTTAAAAAGTTTTTTTCTAGTTTCTAAAAAATAGAAAATTAAATATAACCTGGGCCTGTGCTCGTTAAATTAAATAAATTACATATACATTTTTATTATTCATTCTGATTTCTTATCCAAATTGTTTTGTTGTATTTTTTTTTTATCAAATTGAAAATAATTTATTGTTGGGGGTAAATGGAAAAAATTCAAAAACTATTTCCAGCGAATGTTGGATGTATAGCTGTTTCACGAAAATGAATAAGGCAAAAGTGGAAAAAATTCAACAGCTTTCACAGAGTCTCAGTGGTCGAGCAAAGAACGTATATTGTACTTATGTTTTTGTGTTGGCATGTGCGAACGCAAATCGTATGGGATTTGTGGCAAATTAAAAAATTCACTTACCTTTGCATTGGAAATAAAATAAGATTATTTTAAAGGTACATACTTTTGAATTATGTATTATCATTTTTTGTTTGCTTTGAATATTTTTTTATTATTTTTTTAATATGATTTTTTATGAACATGAAAAAATGTGTGCCTTTTATTATCCATGGATTATTTTTATAATTGTTAAACAAATAAATTTAAAATTTGCAGGAACCGTAACGATTATTTTATGGTAAAAAAAATTATTTTTAACCAAAAAATAAAAACCAGAAAATAATTAAGTATGTACATTGTACATATTAAAAATAAATTTGAAATAAAAAATAAATTTCCGAATAATTTATTCGTAGGGAATTTACCTGAATAAAAATTTGAAAAATAAAATTTTATTGCAATACATACATATGTAATTATGTATCTAAATAAAAATTTATTCGAATAATGCCCAATTCTGCTACATACATACATATCTAGGTACATATGTACGTATGTGAAATTAAATTTTGCTATTTGTCTGAGCAAGACCTAGGAAAATTTTAGTTGACTAATTAGGTTTCCCGATCCCTCATTGTTTTTTTCATTTGTTTTTTTTTTAAGATATTTTTACATTTTTTAAATAAAAACAAAAAAAAAAAATTACTGGTCTTCTTTGACAGCAACCAGAGAACTTATAAATTATAACATATTTACTAATGAGATTAATTCAATCAGATGGCGCTGTTTTAGCTATAAATTAAACTTTAATTATTAAATCGTGCGCTAATAATGAAAAATATAAAAACGCACAACACCAGCACGATCTGCAGAAGAAATCGATAGAATATAAAAAATTAAACAATGCGCTGCTATGATAAAAATCGAAGGAAAAATTTAGTAATAATTGTTTGAACATTTTCGATTTCGATCACTATTACCATTCACTGAATTATGTGAAATTTATTGGTTTTTTTTTTAAGACCGAGAAGAAAATTAAAAAATTATAAAAATTAAACAATTAAAATAAAATTAAAAAATATATAAAATATTTAAAAAAAAAATACCCAGAAATAAATTTATTCTCTTTAGCTACCCCTCACAAACAATTATCAATTTATAAATTTTCGAAATTTTTCGGGTGTACTTTTAAAAATGGAGGAAGTGGGCGGTCGCAATTTTTTTGCTCTTATTGTCAGCCATGATTTTTATTTCAATGTACCGTTGCCCGCGCGTCCATAAGGGCTTTGTGGAGATCATTGCTTTAACAAGTGCTGCGTTTCCTTGCCCCTCTACATTTCGCTGTTGTCCATCATTTTTCACAAAACGAAGCAATTTTGTAAAATTTTAACTCCAAATAGCTTTCAGATCAAGTCAGTCGACATGCGGGTAATTCAAAAGTGATGAACCTCGCGCCCAATGGCAATGGTTCAACACCTGCTTATGTGCGCATTCATATGAACAAGCGCGGCCACTTGCAATAATCGGGCCTGCGCACTGTCAGCAAGCCATTGCATAGAGGCGGTTAGATTTGTATGTCATATTTCGCAAACCAGAAGGAACAAGGAGCAAGGTCAGAGAACGTAGATAGTAGAGAAGGAGCAAATGTTGCGTCGCGCGAATTTAACAGAATTTGCGTGCACACCTAAGAGTGAACGTACCGATTTAGCCACTCAGAGTTGCTTTTCCGTATCGAAGTCAATTTACTCGTTGATTCACTCTTGCGCACTCGTTGTGCCAATAGTTAAATTCGTGGGGAGTTTAATCGCGAATTTATTTATGAATTTATATTTGCCTTTATATGCGATGCACCGATGCCATCAATGCATCAATTTCTTACAACCGCTAATTTTTTCCAAAAATTTCCTATCGAGTTTTAATTTAGGAACTAAAAAAAACGATAAAAATTAATTTAAAGATACTTTTAAAAGTTCCTTTGCTGGGACTCGAACCCGCGACCCCTAGCATTTTCTATACTAAAAATTATTAAATAAGATGTTGGTGTGTATAGAACAAAGCACCAATTAGATGAAACTGGTGAATGTTTTTTATCGAATTATCAATTGTAATTAAATTTACGAAATTTTGAACATATATAAAATTATGTTGTCCATAAAAATAATTTCTTGTCCATTTGTTGATGACCAACTATCAACCATCATGGAATTTTCTAAACTAAAAATCATTGAAGAAGATGTTGGTGTGTACACAACAACCGGTAAGTATGTATGTATTTTTTATCGAATTATCAATTTTATGCAATTTCTATTTTTTGTCGAATTATCCATTTTAATTAATTTTAAGCAATTTTTAGCATATAAAAATATTATGTTGTCCCTAAAATTATTTTCTTATACATTTGTTGATGACCAACAGCCATCAACCATCATCATAAGTCATGCAAGAAAATTTACTAAGATGTTGGTGACCACCAACGTTTTTGGATGAATTTTTATTCAAATAAAAAATAAATTTTAGTTATCCATTCAGAAAATTTTGATTAAAGAATAAATTTTTATTTTTTTTTTATTTTTTTTATTTTTTAGAAACTAGAAAAAAACCAGCTGTAGTTACATCCATGCTTAAAAAGTTTTTTTCTAGTTTTTAAAAAATAGAAAATTAAATATAACCTGGGCCTGTGCTCGTTAAATTAAATAAATTACATATACATTTTTATTATTCATTCTGATTTGTTATCCAAATTGTTTTGTTGTATTTTTTTTTTATCAAATTGAAAATAATTTATTGTTGGGGGTAAATGGAAAAAATTCAAAAACTATTTCCAGCGAATGTTGGATGTATAGCTGTTTCACGAAAATGAATAAGGCAAAAGTGGAAAAAATTCAACAGCTTTCACAGAGTCTCAGTGGTCGAGCAAAGAACGTATATTGTACTTATGTTTTTGTGTTGGCATGTGCGAACGCAAATCGTATGGGATTTGTGGCAAATTAAAAAATTCACTTACCTTTGCATTGGAAATAAAATAAGATTATTTTAAAGGTACATACTTTTGAATTATGTATTATCATTTTTTGTTTGCTTTGAATATTTTTTTATTATTTTTTTAATATGATTTTTTATGAACATGAAAAAATGTGTGCCTTTTATTATCCATGGATTATTTTTATAATTGTTAAACAAATAAATTTAAAATTTGCAGGAACCGTAACGATTATTTTATGGTAAAAAAAAATTATTTTTAACCAAAAAATAAAAACCAGAAAATAATTAATTATGTACATTGTACATATTAAAAATAAATTTGAAATAAAAAATAAATTTCCGAATAATTTATTCGTAGGGAATTTACCTGAATAAAAATTTGAAAAATAAAATTTTATTGCAATACATACATATGTAATTATGTATCTAAATAAAAATTTATTCGAATAATGCCCAATTCTGCTACATACATACATATCTAGGTACATATGTACGTATGTGAAATTAAATTTTGCTATTTGTCTGAGCAAGACCTAGGAAAATTTTAGTTGACTAATTAGGTTTCCCGATCACTCATTGTTTTTTTCATTTGTTTTTTTTTTTAAGATATTTTTACATTTTTTAAATAAAAACAAAAAAAAAAATTACTGGTCTTCTTTGACAGCAACCAGAGAACTTATAAATTATAACATATTTACTAATGAGATTAATTCAATCAGATGGCGCTGTTTTAGCTATAAATTAAACTTTAATTATTAAATCGTGCGCTAATAATGAAAAATATAAAAACGCACAACACCAGCACGATCTGCAGAAGAAATCGATAGAATATAAAAAATTAAACAATGCGCTGCTATGATAAAAATCGAAGGAAAAATTTAGTAATAATTGTTTGAACATTTTCGATTTCGATCACTATTACCATTCACTGAATTATGTGAAATTTATTCGTTTTTTTTTTAAGACCGAGAAGAAAATTAAAAAATTATAAAAATTAAACAATTAAAATAAAATTAAAAAATATATAAAATATTTAAAAAAAAAATACCCAGAAATAAATTTATTCTCTTTAGCTACCCCTCACAAACAATTATCAATTTATAAATTTTCGAAATTTTTCGGGTGTACTTTTAAAAATGGAGGAAGTGGGCGGTCGCAATTTTTTTGCTCTTATTGTCAGCCATGATTTTTATTTCAATGTACCGTTGCCCGCGCGTCCATAAGGGCTTTGTCAGAGAACGTAGATAGTAGAGAAGGAGCAAATGTTGCGTCGCGCGAATTTAACAGAATTTGCGTGCACACCTAAGAGTGAACGTACCGATTTAGCCACTCAGAGTTGCTTTTCCGTATCGAAGTCAATTTACTCGTTGATTCACTCTTGCGCACTCGTTGTGCCAATAGTTAAATTCGTGGGGAGTTTAATCGCGAATTTATTTATGAATTTATTTGCCTTTATATGCGATGCACCGATGCCATCAATGCATCAATTTCTTACAACCGCTAATTTTTTCCAAAAATTTCCTATCGAGTTTTAATTTAGGAACTAAAAAAAAACGATAAAAATTAATTTAAAGATACTTTTAAAAGTTCCTTTGCTGGGACTCGAACCCGCGACCCCTAGCATTTTCTATACTAAAAATTATTAAATAAGATGTTGGTGTGTATAGAACAAAGCACCAATTAGATGAAACTGGTGAATGTTTTTTATCGAATTATCAATTGTAATTAAATTTACGAAATTTTGAACATATATAAAATTATGTTGTCCATAAAAATAATTTCTTGTCCATTTGTTGATGACCAACTATCAACCATCATGGAATTTTCTAAACTAAAAATCATTGAAGAAGATGTTGGTGTGTACACAACAACCGGTAAGTATGTATGTATTTTTTATCGAATTATCAATTTTATGCAATTTCTATTTTTTGTCGAATTATCCATTTTAATTAATTTTAAGCAATTTTTAGCATATAAAAATATTATGTTGTCCCTAAAATTATTTTCTTATACATTTGTTGATGACCAACAGCCATCAACCATCATCATAAGTCATGCAAGAAAATTTACTAAGATGTTGGTGACCACCAACGGTTTTGGATGAATTTTTATTCAAATAAAAAATAAATTTTAGTTATCCATTCAGAAAATTTTGATTAAAGAATAAATTTTTATTTTTTTTTATTTTTTTTATTTTTTAGAAACTAGAAAAAAACCAGCTGTAGTTACATCCATGCTTAAAAAGTTTTTTTCTAGTTTCTAAAAAATAGAAAATTAAATATAACCTGGGCCTGTGCTCGTTAAATTAAATAAATTACATATACATTTTTATTATTCATTCTGATTTGTTATCCAAATTGTTTTGTTGTATTTTTTTTTTTTATCAAATTGAAAATAATTTATTGTTGGGGGTAAATGGAAAAAATTCAAAAACTATTTCCAGCGAATGTTGGATGTATAGCTGTTTCACGAAAATGAATAAGGCAAAAGTGGAAAAAATTCAACAGCTTTCACAGAGTCTCAGTGGTCGAGCAAAGAACGTATATTGTACTTATGTTTTTGTGTTGGCATGTGCGAACGCAAATCGTATGGGATTTGTGGCAAATTAAAAAATTCACTTACCTTTGCATTGGAAATAAAATAAGATTATTTTAAAGGTACATACTTTTGAATTATGTATTATCATTTTTTGTTTGCTTTGAATATTTTTTTATTATTTTTTTAATATGATTTTTTATGAACATGAAAAAATGTGTGCCATTGCCATTGGGCGCGAGGTTCATCACTTTTGAATTACCCGCATGTCCACTGACTTGATCTGAAAGCTATTTGGAGTTAAAATTTTACAAAATTGCTTCGTTTTGTGAAAAATGATGGACAACAGCGAAATGTAGAGGGGCAAGGAAACGCAGCACTTGTTAAAGCAATGACAGAGAACGTAGATAGTAGAGAAGGAGCAAATGTTGCGTCGCGCGAATTTAACAGAATTTGCGTGCACACCTAAGAGTGAACGTACCGATTTAGCCACTCAGAGTTGCTTTTCCGTATCGAAGTCAATTTACTCGTTGATTCACTCTTGCGCACTCGTTGTGCCAATAGTTAAATTCGTGGGGAGTTTAATCGCGAATTTATTTATGAATTTATATTTGCCTTTATATGCGATGCACCGATGCCATCAATGCATCAATTTCTTACAACCGCTAATTTTTTCCAAAAATTTCCTATCGAGTTTTAATTTAGGAACTAAAAAAAACGATAAAAATTAATTTAAAGATACTTTTAAAAGTTCCTTTGCTGGGACTCGAACCCGCGACCCCTAGCATTTTCTATACTAAAAATTATTAAATAAGATGTTGGTGTGTATAGAACAAAGCACCAATTAGATGAAACTGGTGAATGTTTTTTATCGAATTATCAATTGTAATTAAATTTACGAAATTTTGAACATATATAAAATTATGTTGTCCATAAAAATAATTTCTTGTCCATTTGTTGATGACCAACTATCAACCATCATGGAATTTTCTAAACTAAAAATCATTGAAGAAGATGTTGGTGTGTACACAACAACCGGTAAGTATGTATGTATTTTTTATCGAATTATCAATTTTATGCAATTTCTATTTTTTGTCGAATTATCCATTTTAATTAATTTTAAGCAATTTTTAGCATATAAAAATATTATGTTGTCCCTAAAATTATTTTCTTATACATTTGTTGATGACCAACAGCCATCAACCATCATCATAAGTCATGGAAGAAAATTTACTAAGATGTTGGTGACCACCAACGGTTTTGGATGAATTTTTATTCAAATAAAAAATAAATTTTAGTTATCCATTCAGAAAATTTTGATTAAAGAATAAATTTTTATTTTTTTTTTATTTTTTTTATTTTTTAGAAACTAGAAAAAAACCAGCTGTAGTTACATCCATGCTTAAAAAGTTTTTTTCTAGTTTCTAAAAAATAGAAAATTAAATATAACCTGGGCCTGTGCTCGTTAAATTAAATAAATTACATATACATTTTTATTATTCATTCTGATTTGTTATCCAAATTGTTTTGTTGTATTTTTTTTTTATCAAATTGAAAATAATTTATTGTTGGGGGTAAATGGAAAAAATTCAAAAACTATTTCCAGCGAATGTTGGATGTATAGCTGTTTCACGAAAATGAATAAGGCAAAAGTGGAAAAAATTCAACAGCTTTCACAGAGTCTCAGTGGTCGAGCAAAGAACGTATATTGTACTTATGTTTTTGTGTTGGCATGTGCGAACGCAAATCGTATGGGATTTGTGGCAAATTAAAAAATTCACTTACCTTTGCATTGGAAATAAAATAAGATTATTTTAAAGGTACATACTTTTGAATTATGTATTATCATTTTTTGTTTGCTTTGAATATTTTTTTATTATTTTTTTAATATTATTTTTTATGAACATGAAAAAATGTGTGCCATTGCCATTGGGCGCGAGGTTCATCACTTTTGAATTACCCGCATGTCCACTGACTTGATCTGAAAGCTATTTGGAGTTAAAATTTTACAAAATTGCTTCGTTTTGTGAAAAATGATGGACAACAGCGAAATGTAGAGGGGCAAGGAAACGCAGCACTTGTTAAAGCAATGACAGAGAACGTAGATAGTAGAGAAGGAGCAAATGTTGCGTCGCGCGAATTTAACAGAATTTGCGTGCACACCTAAGAGTGAACGTACCGATTTAGCCACTCAGAGTTGCTTTTCCGTATCGAAGTCAATTTACTCGTTGATTCACTCTTGCGCACTCGTTGTGCCAATAGTTAAATTCGTGGGGAGTTTAATCGCGAATTTATTTATGAATTTATATTTGCCTTTATATGCGATGCACCGATGCCATCAATGCATCAATTTCTTACAACCGCTAATTTTTTCCAAAAATTTCCTATCGAGTTTTAATTTAGGAACTAAAAAAAACGATAAAAATTAATTTAAAGATACTTTTAAAAGTTCCTTTGCTGGGACTCGAACCCGCGACCCCTAGCATTTTCTATACTAAAAATTATTAAATAAGATGTTGGTGTGTATAGAACAAAGCACCAATTAGATGAAACTGGTGAATGTTTTTTATCGAATTATCAATTGTAATTAAATTTACGAAATTTTGAACATATATAAAATTATGTTGTCCATAAAAATAATTTCTTGTCCATTTGTTGATGACCAACTATCAACCATCATGGAATTTTCTAAACTAAAAATCATTGAAGAAGATGTTGGTGTGTACACAACAACCGGTAAGTATGTATGTATTTTTTATCGAATTATCAATTTTATGCAATTTCTATTTTTTGTCGAATTATCCATTTTAATTAATTTTAAGCAATTTTTAGCATATAAAAATATTATGTTGTCCCTAAAATTATTTTCTTATACATTTGTTGATGACCAACAGCCATCAACCATCATCATAAGTCATGCAAGAAAATTTACTAAGATGTTGGTGACCACCAACGGTTTTGGATGAATTTTTATTCAAATAAAAAATAAATTTTAGTTATCCATTCAGAAAATTTTGATTAAAGAAAAAATTTTTATTTTTTTTTTATTTTTTTTATTTTTTAGAAACTAGAAAAAAACCAGCTGTAGTTACATCCATGCTTAAAAAGTTTTTTTCTAGTTTCTAAAAAATAGAAAATTAAATATAACCTGGGCCTGTGCTCGTTAAATTAAATAAATTACATATACATTTTTATTATTCATTCTGATTTGTTATCCAAATTGTTTTGTTGTATTTTTTTTTTATCAAATTGAAAATAATTTATTGTTGGGGGTAAATGGAAAAAATTCAAAAACTATTTCCAGCGAATGTTGGATGTATAGCTGTTTCACGAAAATGAATAAGGCAAAAGTGGAAAAAATTCAACAGCTTTCACAGAGTCTCAGTGGTCGAGCAAAGAACGTATATTGTACTTATGTTTTTGTGTTGGCATGTGCGAACGCAAATCGTATGGGATTTGTGGCAAATTTAAAAATTCACTTACCTTTGCATTGGAAATAAAATAAGATTATTTTAAAGGTACATACTTTTGAATTATGTATTATCATTTTTTGTTTGCTTTGAATATTTTTTTATTATTTTTTTAATATGATTTTTTATGAACATGAAAAAATGTGTGCCTTTTATTATCCATGGATTATTTTTATAATTGTTAAACAAATAAATTTAAAATTTGCAGGAACCGTAACGATTATTTTATGGTAAAAAAAAATTATTTTTAACCAAAAAATAAAAACCAGAAAATAATTAAGTATGTACATTGTACATATTAAAAATAAATTTGAAATAAAAAATAAATTTCCGAATAATTTATTCGTAGGGAATTTACCTGAATAAAAATTTGAAAAATAAAATTTTATTGCAATACATACATATGTAATTATGTATCTAAATAAAAATTTATTCGAATAATGCCCAATTCTGCTACATACATACATATCTAGGTACATATGTACGTATGTGAAATTAAATTTTGCTATTTGTCTGAGCAAGACCTAGGAAAATTTTAGTTGACTAATTAGGTTTCCCGATCCCTCATTGTTTTTTTCATTTGTTTTTTTTTTAAGATATTTTTACATTTTTTAAATAAAAACAAAAAAAAAATTACTGGTCTTCTTTGACAGCAACCAGAGAACTTATAAATTATAACATATTTACTAATGAGATTAATTCAATCAGATGGCGCTGTTTTAGCTATAAATTAAACTTTAATTATTAAATCGTGCGCTAATAATGAAAAATATAAAAACGCACAACACCAGCACGATCTGCAGAAGAAATCGATAGAATATAAAAAATTAAACAATGCGCTGCTATGATAAAAATCGAAGGAAAAATTTAGTAATAATTGTTTGAACATTTTCGATTTCGATCACTATTACCATTCACTGAATTATGTGAAATTTATTCGTTTTTTTTTTTAAGACCGAGAAGAAAATTAAAAAATTATAAAAATTAAACAATTAAAATAAAATTAAAAAATATATAAAGTATTTAAAAAAAAAATACCCAGAAATAAATTTATTCTCTTTAGCTACCCCTCACAAACAATTATCAATTTATAAATTTTCGAAATTTTTCGGGTGTACTTTTAAAAATGGAGGAAGTGGGCGGTCGCAATTTTTTTGCTCTTATTGTCAGCCATGATTTTTATTTCAATGTACCGTTGCCCGCGCGTCCATAAGGGCTTTGTGGAGATCATTGCCAGAGAACGTAGATAGTAGAGAAGGAGCAAATGTTGCGTCGCGCCAGAGAACGTAGATAGTAGAGAAGGAGCAAATGTTGCGTCGCGCGAATTTAACAGAATTTGCGTGCACACCTAAGAGTGAACGTACCGATTTAGCCACTCAGAGTTGCTTTTCCGTATCGAAGTCAATTTACTCGTTGATTCACTCTTGCGCACTCGTTGTGCCAATAGTTAAATTCGTGGGGAGTTTAATCGCGAATTTATTTATGAATTTATATTTGCCTTTATATGCGATGCACCGATGCCATCAATGCATCAATTTCTTACAACCGCTAATTTTTTCCAAAAATTTCCTATCGAGTTTTAATTTAGGAACTAAAAAAAAACGATAAAAATTAATTTAAAGATACTTTTAAAAGTTCCTTTGCTGGGACTCGAACCCGCGACCCCTAGCATTTTCTATACTAAAAATTATTAAATAAGATGTTGGTGTGTATAGAACAAAGCACCAATTAGATGAAACTGGTGAATATTTTTTATCGAATTATCAATTGTAATTAAATTTACGAAATTTTGAACATATATAAAATTATGTTGTCCATAAAAATAATTTCTTGTCCATTTGTTGATGACCAACTATCAACCATCATGGAATTTTCTAAACTAAAAATCATTGAAGAAGATGTTGGTGTGTACACAACAACCGGTAAGTATGTATGTATTTTTTATCGAATTATCAATTTTATGCAATTTCTATTTTTTATCGAATTATCCATTTTAATTAATTTTAAGCAATTTTTAGCATATAAAAATATTATGTTGTCCCTAAAATTATTTTCTTATACATTTGTTGATGACCAACAGCCATCAACCATCATCATAAGTCATGGAAGAAAATTTACTAAGATGTTGGTGACCACCAACGGTTTTGGATGAATTTTTATTCAAATAAAAAATAAATTTTAGTTATCCATTCAGAAAATTTTGATTAAAGAATAAATTTTTATTTTTTTTTTATTTTTTTTATTTTTTAGAAACTAGAAAAAAACCAGCTGTAGTTACATCCATGCTTAAAAAGTTTTTTTCTAGTTTCTAAAAAATAGAAAATTAAATATAACCTGGGCCTGTGCTCGTTAAATTAAATAAATTACATATACATTTTTATTATTCATTCTGATTTGTTATCCAAATTGTTTTGTTGTATTTTTTTTTTTATCAAATTGAAAATAATTTATTGTTGGGGGTAAATGGAAAAAATTCAAAAACTATTTCCAGCGAATGTTGGATGTATAGCTGTTTCACGAAAATGAATAAGGCAAAAGTGGAAAAAATTCAACAGCTTTCACAGAGTCTCAGTGGTCGAGCAAAGAACGTATATTGTACTTATGTTTTTGTGTTGGCATGTGCGAACGCAAATCGTATGGGATTTGTGGCAAATTAAAAAATTCACTTACCTTTGCATTGGAAATAAAATAAGATTATTTTAAAGGTACATACTTTTGAATTATGTATTATCATTTTTTGTTTGCTTTGAATATTTTTTTATTATTTTTTTAATATGATTTTTTATGAACATGAAAAAATGTGTGCCATTGCCATTGGGCGCGAGGTTCATCACTTTTGAATTACCCGCATGTCCACTGACTTGATCTGAAAGCTATTTGGAGTTAAAATTTTACAAAATTGCTTCGTTTTGTGAAAAATGATGGACAACAGCGAAATGTAGAGGGGCAAGGAAACGCAGCACTTGTTAAAGCAATGACAGAGAACGTAGATAGTAGAGAAGGAGCAAATGTTGCGTCGCGCGAATTTAACAGAATTTGCGTGCACACCTAAGAGTGAACGTACCGATTTAGCCACTCAGAGTTGCTTTTCCGTATCGAAGTCAATTTACTCGTTGATTCACTCTTGCGCACTCGTTGTGCCAATAGTTAAATTCGTGGGGAGTTTAATCGCGAATTTATTTATGAATTTATATTTGCCTTTATATGCGATGCACCGATGCCATCAATGCATCAATTTCTTACAACCGCTAATTTTTTCCAAAAATTTCCTATCGAGTTTTAATTTAGGAACTAAAAAAAACGATAAAAATTAATTTAAAGATACTTTTAAAAGTTCCTTTGCTGGGACTCGAACCCGCGACCCCTAGCATTTTCTATACTAAAAATTATTAAATAAGATGTTGGTGTGTATAGAACAAAGCACCAATTAGATGAAACTGGTGAATGTTTTTTATCGAATTATCAATTGTAATTAAATTTACGAAATTTTGAACATATATAAAATTATGTTGTCCATAAAAATAATTTCTTGTCCATTTGTTGATGACCAACTATCAACCATCATGGAATTTTCTAAACTAAAAATCATTGAAGAAGATGTTGGTGTGTACACAACAACCGGTAAGTATGTATGTATTTTTTATCGAATTATCAATTTTATGCAATTTCTATTTTTTGTCGAATTATCCATTTTAATTAATTTTAAGCAATTTTTAGCATATAAAAATATTATGTTGTCCCTAAAATTATTTTCTTATACATTTGTTGATGACCAACAGCCATCAACCATCATCATAAGTCATGCAAGAAAATTTACTAAGATGTTGGTGACCACCAACGGTTTTGGATGAATTTTTATTCAAATAAAAAATAAATTTTAGTTATCCATTCAGAAAATTTTGATTAAAGAAAAAATTTTTATTTTTTTTTTATTTTTTTTATTTTTTAGAAACTAGAAAAAAACCAGCTGTAGTTACATCCATGCTTAAAAAGTTTTTTTCTAGTTTCTAAAAAATAGAAAATTAAATATAACCTGGGCCTGTGCTCGTTAAATTAAATAAATTACATATACATTTTTATTATTCATTCTGATTTGTTATCCAAATTGTTTTGTTGTATTTTTTTTTTATCAAATTGAAAATAATTTATTGTTGGGGGTAAATGGAAAAAATTCAAAAACTATTTCCAGCGAATGTTGGATGTATAGCTGTTTCACGAAAATGAATAAGGCAAAAGTGGAAAAAATTCAACAGCTTTCACAGAGTCTCAGTGGTCGAGCAAAGAACGTATATTGTACTTATGTTTTTGTGTTGGCATGTGCGAACGCAAATCGTATGGGATTTGTGGCAAATTAAAAAATTCACTTACCTTTGCATTGGAAATAAAATAAGATTATTTTAAAGGTACATACTTTTGAATTTTGTATTATCATTTTTTGTTTGCTTTGAATATTTTTTTATTATTTTTTTAATATGATTTTTTATGAACATGAAAAAATGTGTGCCTTTTATTATCCATGGATTATTTTTATAATTGTTAAACAAATAAATTTAAAATTTGCAGGAACCGTAACGATTATTTTATGGTAAAAAAAAATTATTTTTAACCAAAAAATAAAAACCAGAAAATAATTAAGTATGTACATTGTACATATTAAAAATAAATTTGAAATAAAAAATAAATTTCCGAATAATTTATTCGTAGGGAATTTACCTGAATAAAAATTTGAAAATAAAATTTTATTGCAATACATACATATGTAATTATGTATCTAAATAAAAATTTATTCGAATAATGCCCAATTCTGCTACATACATACATATCTAGGTACATATGTACGTATGTGAAATTAAATTTTGCTATTTGTCTGAGCAAGACCTAGGAAAATTTTAGTTGACTAATTAGGTTTCCCGATCCCTCATTGTTTTTTCATTTGTTTTTTTTTTTAAGATATTTTTACATTTTTTAAATAAAAACAAAAAAAAAATTACTGGTCTTCTTTGACAGCAACCAGAGAACTTATAAATTATAACATATTTACTAATGAGATTAATTCAATCAGATGGCGCTGTTTTAGCTATAAATTAAACTTTAATTATTAAATCGTGCGCTAATAATGAAAAATATAAAAACGCACAACACCAGCACGATCTGCAGAAGAAATCGATAGAATATAAAAAATTAAACAATGCGCTGCTATGATAAAAATCGAAGGAAAAATTTAGTAATTCACTGAATTATGTGAAATTTATTCGTTTTTTTTTAAGACCGAGAAGAAAATTAAAAAATTATAAAAATTAAACAATTAAAATAAAATTAAAAAATATATAAAATATTTAAAAAAAAAATACCCAGAAATAAATTTATTCTCTTTAGCTACCCCTCACAAACAATTATCAATTTATAAATTTTCGAAATTTTTCGGGTGTACTTTTAAAAATGGAGGAAGTGGGCGGTCGCAATTTTTTTGCTCTTATTGTCAGCCATGATTTTTATTTCAATGTACCGTCAGAGAACGTAGATAGTAGAGAAGGAGCAAATGTTGCGTCGCGCGAATTTAACAGAATTTGCGTGCACACCTAAGAGTGAACGTACCGATTTAGCCACTCAGAGTTGCTTTTCCGTATCGAAGTCAATTTACTCGTTGATTCACTCTTGCGCACTCGTTGTGCCAATAGTTAAATTCGTGGGGAGTTTAATCGCGAATTTATTTATGAATTTATTTGCCTTTATATGCGATGCACCGATGCCATCAATGCATCAATTTCTTACAACCGCTAATTTTTTCCAAAATTTCCTATCGAGTTTTAATTTAGGAACTAAAAAAAAACGATAAAAATTAATTTAAAGATACTTTTAAAAGTTCCTTTGCTGGGACTCGAACCCGCGACCCCTAGCATTTTCTATACTAAAAATTATTAAATAAGATGTTGGTGTGTATAGAACAAAGCACCAATTAGATGAAACTGGTGAATGTTTTTTATCGAATTATCAATTGTAATTAAATTTACGAAATTTTAAACATATATAAAATTATGTTGTCCATAAAAATAATTTCTTGTCCATTTGTTGATGACCAACTATCAACCATCATGGAATTTTCTAAACTAAAAATCATTGAAGAAGATGTTGGTGTGTACACAACAACCGGTAAGTATGTATGTATTTTTTATCGAATTATCAATTTTATGCAATTTCTATTTTTTGTCGAATTATCCATTTTAATTAATTTTAAGCAATTTTTAGCATATAAAAATATTATATTGTCCCTAAAATTATTTTCTTATACATTTGTTGATGACCAACAGCCATCAACCATCATCATAAGTCATGCAAGAAAATTTACTAAGATGTTGGTGACCACCAACGGTTTTGGATGAATTTTTATTCAAATAAAAAATAAATTTTAGTTATCCATTCAGAAAATTTTGATTAAAGAATAAATTTTTATTTTTTTTTTATTTTTTTTATTTTTTAGAAACTAGAAAAAAACCAGCTGTAGTTACATCCATGCTTAAAAAGTTTTTTTCTAGTTTCTAAAAAATAGAAAATTAAATATAACCTGGGCCTGTGCTCGTTAAATTAAATAAATTACATATACATTTTTATTATTCATTCTGATTTGTTATCCAAATTGTTTTGTTGTATTTTTTTTTTATCAAATTGAAAATAATTTATTGTTGGGGGTAAATGGAAAAAATTCAAAAACTATTTCCAGCGAATGTTGGATGTATAGCTGTTTCACGAAAATGAATAAGGCAAAAGTGGAAAAAATTCAACAGCTTTCACAGAGTCTCAGTGGTCGAGCAAAGAACGTATATTGTACTTATGTTTTTGTGTTGGCATGTGCGAACGCAAATCGTATGGGATTTGTGGCAAATTAAAAAATTCACTTACCTTTGCATTGGAAAAAAAATAAGATTATTTTAAAGGTACATACTTTTGAATTATGTATTATCATTTTTTGTTTGCTTTGAATATTTTTTTATTATTTTTTTAATATGATTTTTTATGAACATGAAAAAATGTGTGCCTTTTATTATCCATGGATTATTTTTATAATTGTTAAACAAATAAATTTAAAATTTGCAGGAACCGTAACGATTATTTTATGGTAAAAAAAAATTATTTTTAACCAAAAAATAAAAACCAGAAAATAATTAAGTATGTACATTGTACATATTAAAAATAAATTTGAAATAAAAAATAAATTTCCGAATAATTTATTCGTAGGGAATTTACCTGAATAAAAATTTGAAAAATAAAATTTTATTGCAATACATACATATGTAATTATGTATCTAAATGAAAATTTATTCGAATAATGCCCAATTCTGCTACATACATACAGTGGCGCACACAGAAAAATATTTTGGGGGGGGTTTTCAATATCCAACGGAAAATTAAAATAAAAAATACTTAAAACTCGTCCAGAAAATTTTTACTTAAATTTATGTTTGGGGAGTGGACCTACGTATGCACACATTAAATAAAGGCACCTTTTAAATCTCAATTCATTGCATTTTCTCTGTATTTAAACTAAAATTAACAAGTAAGGAAGCCTAAGTTCGAGTAGAATCGAACATTAGATACTCAGCTGTATATTTTCATGGTTTGTTTGCATTTGTTCGATTAGGGTGTATTTTATATGAATCGAGTGCCGCATAAAGTGGGCGCAGCCACGCCCATTTTTTAAATTTTTATCAATCATCCAACTAAGCATATAAATATTATTGTTAGTGCAAATTTGCAACCCTTTATGACTTCTAATTACAAAGATGTCACATTACAAATTGCCAAAGGGTTTTCCAGAAATATCATTATTAAAAAGTAGGCGTGGTCATAACCCGATTTCGCTAAATTTTTTAGCATGTATTACCACAAGTTATGAAAGTGTACAAACTGATTTTCGTCATAACATCTTAATTATTTGTAGAGTTATGGGTTCCGAAATCTGGTAGATTCCTTTGACAGAAAAGCGGCGGTGCCACGCCCAATTTCCAACATTTTTCTATTTTTTGTTTTATGTCTATAGTTGGACTCATGACACAAATTTCAATGACATATCTTTATATTTGACAAAGATATCGCTTAAAATGTTTTTATTAGGCCCCTTAATAGTTCCCATATATAAATTTGGGCGTGGTCGTTAACCGATTTTGTAAATTTTTCGTCCAAACATTTTCCTAATTAAGTAAGTTACGCGTACCAAATTTCATCGATATATCTACTACGGTTTCTGAGTTATGGCTTATAAACCTTTCAATGTTTGCCCCCTAATAAGTAGGCGTGGCACCGCCTATTTTCCAAAATTTCATCAAATTTCCTCATAGGGGCCTGATCTCAATATGTGGGTAAAATTTTATCACTCTAGCTATATTAGTAGCTTAGATACCAAATCTCCGATTTTTTCTATATAGGAAAAGTGGGCGTGGTCATGGTCCGATTTCGCCCATTTTCAATACCAACCTTCCCAGTCTGGATACCAACTTGCATTCCAAATTTCATCAAAATATTTCAATTTTTGCGCGAGTTAGAGTGCGTACGGACGGACGGACGGACGGACATGGCTCAATCGGTTTCTCTTTTCACCCTGATCATTTTGATATATATAAGTCTATATCTATCTCAATTATTTCATTCTGTTACAATCCACCGTTATGAAATCAAAACTATAATACTCTGTGTACTAGTACAGCTGAGTATAAAAACGAAAAAACAAATTTAAAAAATATGACCTGGTCAAGGTGAGGCCCGATCACAAGACTCTTGGATTAGTCAATGACTTGATTCAATTGAATTTTCCAAATTTTCCTTATTTTCAAATGAATTTTTGCAAAATATAACAAAAAAAAAAAAAAAAAAACGAAAAAACAAATTTCAAAAATATGACCTGGTCAAGGTGAGGCTCGATCGCCCGTCTCTTGGATTAGTCAATGACTTGATTCATTTGGGAAAAATTATATGTATGTATGTACATGTAGGTATGTATGTATGTACCCCGCTAACAATTTTACCAGACAATTTCTGATTCAGACAATTCTGAAAATATTCTGAGTAAAAATTTGAGTATTTGGACAAGTCTTTCCGATTTCTTAGGTATTTCTATCAGAAATGTCTGGGGAAATTAATTTTTTTCTCATCCGACAAATCTTACAGATATCGGACCGATTTCGTGCAGATATGCCAAAATATTTTAAATTGTTTTCCTACAAGAAAATTTCTATTTGTCATCACTTCAATTTTGAAAAAAAAAATTTTGTGAGCTGAGCTTATCTGCTGAAAATATATGTAAACTAGCTGACCCGCCAGACGTTGTTCTGCCTAAAATTTATTCCTATAAAGCCTAAAGGAAAAGTCCTAGATTACCGTGTTGCCGTATCCCTAATCCCTATCCCTATCCCTATCCCTATCCCTATCCCTATCCCTATCCCTATCCCTATCCCTATCCCTATCCCTATCCCTATCCCTATCCCTATCCCTATCCCTATCCCTATCCCTATCCCTATCCCTATCCCTATCCCTATCCCTATCCCTATCCCTATCCCTATCCCTATCCCTATCCCTATCCCTATCCATATCCCTATCCCTATCCCTATCCCTATCCCTATCCCTATCCCTATCCCTATCTCTATCCCTAAACCTATCCCTATCCCTATCCCTATCCCTATCCCTATCCCTATCCCTATCCCTATCCCTATCCCTATCCCTATCCCTATCCCTATCCCTATCCCTATCCCTATCCCTATCCCTATCCCTATCCCTATCCCTATCCTTATCCCTATCCCTATCCCTATCCCTATCCCTATCCCTATCCCTATCCCTATCCCTATCCCTATCCCTATCCCTATCCCTATCCCTATCCCTATCCCTATCCCTATCCCTATCCCTATCTCTATCTCTATCCCTATCCCTATCCCTATCCCTATCCCTATACCTATCCCTATCCCTATCCCTATCCCTATACATATCTCTAGCCCTATCCCTATGCCTATTCTATCCCTCCAGAATTTCTAGGGTCACCCCTGGTCCACATTTTGGTCGATATCTCGGAAAACGGGTCGCATAGGGTCTTGAAAATCACCACTTTTTTAAATACTTACCAACACCTTTTATTTGATACCCATTTTGTAGAAAACCCGTTTGGGGTCACACCTGGTTCATATTTCAGGAAATACCTCGAATACGGGGTCTTATATGGGACCAATAACTACACCTTGTTCAAGCACTCGTCAACACATTTCATTTGATACCCATATCGTACGAACCCGTTATAGGCTTATCCTGGTCCACATTTTGTGGAATATCTCCAAAACCTTCCCGGATTCTTATACTTTTTTTGGCCATAAACTATGTCGGGCTCAATCGAAAACTACGTGCAAAATTTCATTTATTTCAGTCCAGCCGTTCTGGAGTTAAATCATCAGGGAGGAAAATGCGACTTATTTTTATATAATAGATGTAAATTTGTATGTCAATAAAATACAATGCCTGCTTACAACAACCACTGATGAGTATTTAGGTAGGTTTGTCTGTTTGTTATTGGGATAACACACAGGCATACATACATACAATATTTACACCTAATGCTGGTATGCTTCTATTGCTGTGTTAACTTGCACAATATGCATGATTGTTTTGATGGTTTCCAATTGATCTGTTAGGAAACGAATAACTTCAACCTCAATTTCACAGTGAACACAATACCGGTTTTAATTTTGCGTTTAATAAAAAATGTCACATAAAATTAATGGCGCTGTATGTAAAAAATGATTTCCCCTATTTTCCTGCTTTTCTTTTGAATAGGATAGGGATAGGGATATAATGGTTAGCAACACGGTAATCTAGGACTTTTCCTTAAGGCTTTATAGGAATAAATTTTAGGCAGAACAACGCCTTCTAGGGTCACCCCTGGTCCACATTTTGTTCGATATCTCGGAAAACGGCCCGCGTAGGATGTTGAAAATCACATCTTTTTTAAATACTCACCAACACCTTTTATTTGATACCCATTTTGTAGAAAACGCGTTTGGGGTCACACCTGGTTCATATTTCAGGAAATACCTCGAATACGGGGTCTTATATGAGACCAATAACTACACCATGTTCAAGCACTCGTCAACACCTTTCATTTGATACCCATATCGTACGAACCCCTTATGGGGTTACCCTGGTCCACATTTTGTGGAATATCTCCAAAACCTTCCCGGATTCTTATACTTTTTTTGGCCATAAACCATGTCGGGATCAATAGAAAACTACGTGCAAAATTTCATTTAATTCAGTCCAGCCGTTCTGGAGTTAAATCATCAGGTAGGAAAATGCGACTTATTTTTATATAATAGATAATAAAAATTGTTGTGTAAGAAAATAAAGAAAATTGCAATAAAATTTCAATTACTAAAACAATTAAAATCCGAACAGGATATGAACGCCGAACCATGACCAGATGATGCTGTCCTTTATCAACCCTACGAAGAAGTACAAATCCTGCTACCCGAACAAGCCAGTTGACTGAATCGTGTGAGAAATTGCCATTTTCAGAGGCATTTCGCAATTCTTGTTTAAATTTACCTTTTAAAAATTTGAGTATATAAAACAAGTAAGGAAGCCTAAGTTCGAGTGGAATCGAACATTAGATACTCAGCTGTATGCTTTCTTAGTTTGTTTGCGTTTGATGGAAACACGGTGTATTTTAAATAAAGCAAGTGCCGCATGAAGGGGGCGTAGCCACGCCCATTTTCAAAATTTTTATCAGTCATCCAACTCAGCATATGAATATTATTGTTAGTGCAAAATTGCATTCCTTTATGACTTCTAGTTACAAAGATGTCACGTTACATATTTCCAGAGGGTGTTCGAGAAATATCTTTGTTAAATAGTAGGCGTGGTTGCACTTATTATGCATTCAATTCAATTAAAATGGTAGACACGTCATTGTACCCCAAAATAGCCGAAATTTCTAAAAATTCAACCAAATGTTTCGAAGGTGCTCTTTCTGATGGTAGACACTATTTTAGTCCATCTTTAAATTTATTGAAAGCCTTGTTATATAAAAACCCGTCATTGTAGCCAAAATGGCCGAAATTTCTCAAAAATTAAATTAGCCACCATTTTAAATTAATTATTTTTTCAGAATTTTTGCCCGCCCTTCCACAGTGGTGATAGTGTTTTTTCCCCATTTTTGGATTATTACCTATATGAGAATTGCCCTTAAATATTATACATTGACTTAAAATGAGAATTGCCCCTTAATGATTTTTGCAATAAAAACGTAAATGTCAATTGCATGAACTTACCTATTGAACATTCTACTACAAATGAAATTTGTACTACAATTGAAATGTGTCTTTTTTGCTAACTGCTACAAATGAAATGTATTTGTTTTTTGGGAATTTTTTTGATGGTGAATTGCATGAACTTACCTATTGAAGTTTGTATTACGAATGAAATGTGTTTTTAGAATTCTCAGATATTTTGAGTGATTTGTGATCGGCCGCAGGTTAATGAATTTTTTTTTTTTTTTTTTTCAAATGAGGCATGAATGGCGGCAACAACAACATCGTGAACGTCCGTCCGCAGCTTAAGGAAATTTTTTTTTTTTGTTTTTTTCAAATGTTGCATGAATGGCGGCAACAACAAGATCAACTATATCGGCCGCAGGTTAATGAATTTTTTTTTTTTTTTTTTTCAAATGAGGCATGAATGGCGGCAACAACAACATCGTGAACGTCCGTCCGCAGCTTAAGGAAATTTTTTTTTTTTGTTTTTTTCAAATGTTGCATGAATGGCGGCAACAACAAGATCAACTATATCGGCCGCAGGTTAATGAATTTTTTTTTTTTTTTTTTCAAATGAGGCATGAATGGCGGCAACAACAACATCGTGAACGTCCGTCCGCAGCTTAAGGAAATTTTTTTTTTTTGTTTTTTTCAAATGTTGCATGAATGGCGGCAACAACAAGATCAACTATATCGGCCGCAGGTTAATGAATTTTTTTTTTTTTTTTTTTTCAAATGAGGCATGAATGGCGGCAACAACAACATCGCGAACGTCCGTCCGCAGCTTAAGGAAATTTTTTTTTTTTGTTTTTTTCAAATGTTGCATGAATGGCGGCAACAACAAGATCAACTATATCGGCCGCAGGTTAATGAATTTTTTTTTTTTTTTTTTTCAAATGAGGCATGAATGGCGGCAACAACAACATCGTGAACGTCCGTCCGCAGCTTAAGGAAATTTTTTTTTTTTGTTTTTTTCAAATGTTGCATGAATGGCGGCAACAACAAGATCAACTATATCGGCCGCAGGTTAATGAATTTTTTTTTTTTTTTTTTTCAAATGAGGCATGAATGGCGGCAACAACAACATCGTGAACGTCCGTCCGCAGCTTAAGGAAATTTTTTTTTTTTGTTTTTTTCAAATGTTGCATGAATGGCGGCAACAACAAGATCAACTATATCGGCCGCAGGTTAATGAATTTTTTTTTTTTTTTTTTTTCAAATGAGGCATGAATGGCGGCAACAACAACATCGTGAACGTCCGTCCGCAGCTTAAGGAAATTTTTTTTTTTTGTTTTTTTCAAATGTTGCATGAATGGCGGCAACAACAAGATCAACTATATCGGCCGCAGGTTAATGAATTTTTTTTTTTTTTTTTTCAAATGAGGCATGAATGGCGGCAACAACAACATCGTGAACGTCCGTCCGCAGCTTAAGGAAATTTTTTTTTTTTGTTTTTTTCAAATGTTGCATGAATGGCGGCAACAACAAGATCAACTATATCGGCCGCAGGTTAATGAATTTTTTTTTTTTTTTTTTTCAAATGAGGCATGAATGGCGGCAACAACAACATCGCGAACGTCCGTCCGCAGCTTAAGGAAATTTTTTTTTTTTGTTTTTTTCAAATGTTGCATGAATGGCGGCAACAACAAGATCAACTATATCGGCCGCAGGTTAATGAATTTTTTTTTTTTTTTTTTTCAAATGAGGCATGAATGGCGGCAACAACAACATCGTGAACGTCCGTCCGCAGCTTAAGGAAATTTTTTTTTTTTGTTTTTTTCAAATGTTGCATGAATGGCGGCAACAACAAGATCAACTATATCGGCCGCAGGTTAATGAATTTTTTTTTTTTTTTTTTCAAATGAGGCATGAATGGCGGCAACAACAACATCGTGAACGTCCGTCCGCAGCTTAAGGAAATTTTTTTTTTTTGTTTTTTTCAAATGTTGCATGAATGGCGGCAACAACAAGATCAACTATATCGGCCGCAGGTTAATGAATTTTTTTTTTTTTTTTTTTTCAAATGAGGCATGAATGGCGGCAACAACAACATCGCGAACGTCCGTCCGCAGCTTAAGGAAATTTTTTTTTTTTGTTTTTTTCAAATGTTGCATGAATGGCGGCAACAACAAGATCAACTATATCGGCCGCAGGTTAATGAATTTTTTTTTTTTTTTTTTTCAAATGAGGCATGAATGGCGGCAACAACAACATCGTGAACGTCCGTCCGCAGCTTAAGGAAATTTTTTTTTTTTGTTTTTTTCAAATGTTGCATGAATGGCGGCAACAACAAGATCAACTATATCGGCCGCAGGTTAATGAATTTTTTTTTTTTTTTTTTTCAAATGAGGCATGAATGGCGGCAACAACAACATCGTGAACGTCCGTCCGCAGCTTAAGGAAATTTTTTTTTTTGTTTTTTTCAAATGTTGCATGAATGGCGGCAACAACAAGATCAACTATATCGGCCGCAGGTTAATGAATTTTTTTTTTTTTTTTTTTTCAAATGAGGCATGAATGGCGGCAACAACAACATCGTGAACGTCCGTCCGCAGCTTAAGGAAATTTTTTTTTTTTGTTTTTTTCAAATGTTGCATGAATGGCGGCAACAACAAGATCAACTATATCGGCCGCAGGTTAATGAATTTTTTTTTTTTTTTTTTTCAAATGAGGCATGAATGGCGGCAACAACAACATCGTGAACGTCCGTCCGCAGCTTAAGGAAATTTTTTTTTTTTGTTTTTTTCAAATGTTGCATGAATGGCGGCAACAACAAGATCAACTATATCGGCCGCAGGTTAATGAATTTTTTTTTTTTTTTTTTTTCAAATGAGGCATGAATGGCGGCAACAACAACATCGCGAACGTCCGTCCGCAGCTTAAGGAAATTTTTTTTTTTTGTTTTTTTCAAATGTTGCATGAATGGCGGCAACAACAAGATCAACTATATCGGCCGCAGGTTAATGAATTTTTTTTTTTTTTTTTTTCAAATGAGGCATGAATGGCGGCAACAACAACATCGTGAACGTCCGTCCGCAGCTTAAGGAAATTTTTTTTTTTTGTTTTTTTCAAATGTTGCATGAATGGCGGCAACAACAAGATCAACTATATCGGCCGCAGGTTAATGAATTTTTTTTTTTTTTTTTTTCAAATGAGGCATGAATGGCGGCAACAACAACATCGTGAACGTCCGTCCGCAGCTTAAGGAAATTTTTTTTTTTTGTTTTTTTCAAATGTTGCATGAATGGCGGCAACAACAAGATCAACTATATCGGCCGCAGGTTAATGAATTTTTTTTTTTTTTTTTTCAAATGAGGCATGAATGGCGGCAACAACAACATCGTGAACGTCCGTCCGCAGCTTAAGGAAATTTTTTTTTTTTGTTTTTTTCAAATGTTGCATGAATGGCGGCAACAACAAGATCAACTATATCGGCCGCAGGTTAATGAATTTTTTTTTTTTTTTTTTTCAAATGAGGCATGAATGGCGGCAACAACAACATCGCGAACGTCCGTCCGCAGCTTAAGGAAATTTTTTTTTTTTGTTTTTTTCAAATGTTGCATGAATGGCGGCAACAACAAGATCAACTATATCGGCCGCAGGTTAATGAATTTTTTTTTTTTTTTTTTTCAAATGAGGCATGAATGGCGGCAACAACAACATCGTGAACGTCCGTCCGCAGCTTAAGGAAATTTTTTTTTTTTGTTTTTTTCAAATGTTGCATGAATGGCGGCAACAACAAGATCAACTATATCGGCCGCAGGTTAATGAATTTTTTTTTTTTTTTTTTTCAAATGAGGCATGAATGGCGGCAACAACAACATCGTGAACGTCCGTCCGCAGCTTAAGGAAATTTTTTTTTTTTGTTTTTTTCAAATGTTGCATGAATGGCGGCAACAACAAGATCAACTATATCGGCCGCAGGTTAATGAATTTTTTTTTTTTTTTTTTTCAAATGAGGCATGAATGGCGGCAACAACAACATCGTGAACGTCCGTCCGCAGCTTAAGGAAATTTTTTTTTTTTGTTTTTTTCAAATGTTGCATGAATGGCGGCAACAACAAGATCAACTATATCGGCCGCAGGTTAATGAATTTTTTTTTTTTTTTTTTTCAAATGAGGCATGAATGGCGGCAACAACAACATCGTGAACGTCCGTCCGCAGCTTAAGGAAATTTTTTTTTTTTGTTTTTTTCAAATGTTGCATGAATGGCGGCAACAACAAGATCAACTATATCGGCCGCAGGTTAATGAATTTTTTTTTTTTTTTTTTTTCAAATGAGGCATGAATGGCGGCAACAAAAACATCGCGAACGTCCGTCCGCAGCTTAAGGAAATTTTTTTTTTTTGTTTTTTTCAAATGTTGCATGAATGGCGGCAACAACAAGATCAACTATATCGGCCGCAGGTTAATGAATTTTTTTTTTTTTTTTTTTCAAATGAGGCATGAATGGCGGCAACAACAACATCGTGAACGTCCGTCCGCAGCTTAAGGAAATTTTTTTTTTTTGTTTTTTTCAAATGTTGCATGAATGGCGGCAACAACAAGATCAACTATATCGGCCGCAGGTTAATGAATTTTTTTTTTTTTTTTTTTCAAATGAGGCATGAATGGCGGCAACAACAACATCGTGAACGTCCGTCCGCAGCTTAAGGAAATTTTTTTTTTTTGTTTTTTTCAAATGTTGCATGAATGGCGGCAACAACAAGATCAACTATATCGGCCGCAGGTTAATGAATTTTTTTTTTTTTTTTTTTCAAATGAGGCATGAATGGCGGCAACAACAACATCGCGAACGTCCGTCCGCAGCTTAAGGAAATTTTTTTTTTTTGTTTTTTTCAAATGTTGCATGAATGGCGGCAACAACAAGATCAACTATATCGGCCGCAGGTTAATGAATTTTTTTTTTTTTTTTTTTCAAATGAGGCATGAATGGCGGCAACAACAACATCGTGAACGTCCGTCCGCAGCTTAAGGAAATTTTTTTTTTTTGTTTTTTTCAAATGTTGCATGAATGGCGGCAACAACAAGATCAACTATATCGGCCGCAGGTTAATGAATTTTTTTTTTTTTTTTTTTCAAATGAGGCATGAATGGCGGCAACAACAACATCGTGAACGTCCGTCCGCAGCTTAAGGAAATTTTTTTTTTTTGTTTTTTTCAAATGTTGCATGAATGGCGGCAACAACAAGATCAACTATATCGGCCGCAGGTTAATGAATTTTTTTTTTTTTTTTTTTCAAATGAGGCATGAATGGCGGCAACAACAACATCGTGAACGTCCGTCCGCAGCTTAAGGAAATTTTTTTTTTTTGTTTTTTTCAAATGTTGCATGAATGGCGGCAACAACAAGATCAACTATATCGGCCGCAGGTTAATGAATTTTTTTTTTTTTTTTTTTCAAATGAGGCATGAATGGCGGCAACAACAACATCGTGAACGTCCGTCCGCAGCTTAAGGAAATTTTTTTTTTTTGTTTTTTTCAAATGTTGCATGAATGGCGGCAACAACAAGATCAACTATATCGGCCGCAGGTTAATGAATTTTTTTTTTTTTTTTTTTCAAATGAGGCATGAATGGCGGCAACAACAACATCGTGAACGTCCGTCCGCAGCTTAAGGAAATTTTTTTTTTTTGTTTTTTTCAAATGTTGCATGAATGGCGGCAACAACAAGATCAACTATATCGGCCGCAGGTTAATGAATTTTTTTTTTTTTTTTTTTCAAATGAGGCATGAATGGCGGCAACAACAACATCGTGAACGTCCGTCCGCAGCTTAAGGAAATTTTTTTTTTTTGTTTTTTTCAAATGTTGCATGAATGGCGGCAACAACAAGATCAACTATATCGGCCGCAGGTTAATGAATTTTTTTTTTTTTTTTTTTCAAATGAGGCATGAATGGCGGCAACAACAACATCGTGAACGTCCGTCCGCAGCTTAAGGAAATTTTTTTTTTTTGTTTTTTTCAAATGTTGCATGAATGGCGGCAACAACAAGATCAACTATATCGGCCGCAGGTTAATGAATTTTTTTTTTTTTTTTTTTCAAATGAGGCATGAATGGCGGCAACAACAACATCGTGAACGTCCGTCCGCAGCTTAAGGAAATTTTTTTTTTTTGTTTTTTTCAAATGTTGCATGAATGGCGGCAACAACAAGATCAACTATATCGGCCGCAGGTTAATGAATTTTTTTTTTTTTTTTTTTCAAATGAGGCATGAATGGCGGCAACAACAACATCGTGAACGTCCGTCCGCAGCTTAAGGAAATTTTTTTTTTTTGTTTTTTTCAAATGTTGCATGAATGGCGGCAACAACAAGATCAACTATATCGGCCGCAGGTTAATGAATTTTTTTTTTTTTTTTTTTCAAATGAGGCATGAATGGCGGCAACAACAACATCGTGAACGTCCGTCCGCAGCTTAAGGAAATTTTTTTTTTTTGTTTTTTTCAAATGTTGCATGAATGGCGGCAACAACAAGATCAACTATATCGGCCGCAGGTTAATGAATTTTTTTTTTTTTTTTTTTCAAATGAGGCATGAATGGCGGCAACAACAACATCGTGAACGTCCGTCCGCAGCTTAAGGAAATTTTTTTTTTTTGTTTTTTTCAAATGTTGCATGAATGGCGGCAACAACAAGATCAACTATATCGGCCGCAGGTTAATGAATTTTTTTTTTTTTTTTTTTCAAATGAGGCATGAATGGCGGCAACAACAACATCGTGAACGTCCGTCCGCAGCTTAAGGAAATTTTTTTTTTTTGTTTTTTTCAAATGTTGCATGAATGGCGGCAACAACAAGATCAACTATATCGGCCGCAGGTTAATGAATTTTTTTTTTTTTTTTTTTCAAATGAGGCATGAATGGCGGCAACAACAACATCGTGAACGTCCGTCCGCAGCTTAAGGAAATTTTTTTTTTTTGTTTTTTTCAAATGTTGCATGAATGGCGGCAACAACAAGATCAACTATATCGGCCGCAGGTTAATGAATTTTTTTTTTTTTTTTTTTCAAATGAGGCATGAATGGCGGCAACAACAACATCGTGAACGTCCGTCCGCAGCTTAAGGAAATTTTTTTTTTT